>CM027088.1:8247646-8847646 GCA_015343265.1 Pao palembangensis
GAACAAAAAAAAAAAAAAACTAAACAAAAAACCCAGCATTAATATAATTTTAGAAACATGGTGGAAGGTGATTTGGGTAGCCTAAAGGCCACTAATAAGAGGAGTGTGGCTTTCAGAGTACCTTTGTATTCCAAATGGAAGCCGGTGTAGCTCACAGAGCCATCGCTACGAAATGCTAAGTACATGAAGTTGGATGTGCTCTCGATCTTCTCAGGAAGTTTACTGTCTTGGAAACTGCCGATCAGATGAGCGCTGCTGTCAGATCCATCGTATATATACAAGAAATCGTAGTTGGGCTCAATACTGAAGCTGTGATAAAGCAGAAAAAGAAACAATTGTCAAATTAAATGTATTATTCTGGAGTTTTGACTACCAGATCGAGCAGATCGCAGGAGTTTTCATTCATTAGAGTCTCAACAGGAGAGTGTTTGCAGCAATGGTAGAAGTGAGTCATGCAAAGTGATTTGTGGTGCATCTCCAGACAAAGTGTTAAAAACACATTTCTCCCCCAAGAGGTGAAAGGAGATTAAATTGTCGTGACACTACGCTGCCACAAAGTCCTCTCAGACGGCAAAGGCGATGCGGCGTGAAAAGATCGTTTCATATTGTACGACTGTATATCAAATCACAGGCTGCAGAGAGGAAGACAGGGGCGTTTGTTTAGAAAAATAATGAGCATGGTTTATGACAAAAGTGTAAATAGCTTGGAGATAATTGCATCTGAGTTGAATCAAGACGACTGCAATCCAAGTCGTAGCCCCACCTTTTCATTTGCCAGTCCCAAAAGAGGAGGCAGGAGTGTGCTAACTCTATTAAATCTTTATTTTGAACAACATGGTAATTTTACTCTGCTTCACCAAAGGCAGAAAAGTAGGTGAGAATCAGAACAAACTGGAATGTGGTGTGCATCTTCCAGCTGTAGTCTTGATACATAAGAATGAAGTGTTAAAAATATATTTAAAGAGATAATCTTGCTATTGGTTAGCTTTAGGTTTGGGGGTTTTTTTTAGGTTAGAAACAGCAAAAGCACTTTTGGACATGAAACCCGTTGTTCCACCGCCTCCTTTCCTATCTACCAACACACCTGGCTGAAGACTTAGGTCCTTAACTTTACACACACGGTCAACATCGGTTAGAGCTGGTTCTGCTGCACAAAACAAGCAATTTCATGGCAAAAACTGAGTTGCTGTGCATCCACGAAGGACTGAGCTCATACTGTTACAGGCAGGTTACAAACATACTACAGGTTACAGAAAAGCCTCATCTTGCATGCGTGTAAAACAATAATTCTGGTGCCTCTGACTGCATTTTAGGGGTGAGACTCTGACACCCAGTTTGATTTTAATATGACTCAGAGGGCTACAACACACTGATAAAACCCTCATCCAATATAAGATAAAATGTGACCTGATGAAGGCCAGGGAAATGACGTAGTCAGAGTGGACGCTGATGAGCCAGTCGCAGTCTTTGCTGTGTGGATACGGGTGAGGATAGTTGGGAGAGAGGATGAAGCCTGAAGATCCGGTCACATTCCCACCACAAGGAGCTTGGAAGAGAGAACCAAAAAAGAGACAAATAGAATAATGCATAAAAATGCAGAGAATGATTAAAAATAACTTCAGGTCATGAATTTAATTTGTTGACCTATTTTATGTATTGCTTGAGATCTCAGCCCAAAACTGTGAAACATTGAAAAAGCAATTACATTATGGTCAGACGATGTTACCAATTATCTTTACATTAAAATCTCAGCCATCCAGAGCTGTGTCTGCTATCGGTGCATTATATTAAGTGTACTTACGGTAAGACCTAGAAATATAAACGCTGAGATATTCCTGGCCAGGAAAAGAAAATGAGTTAGACCCCTTGGCAACAGCTCAAGCACATCTGTTTCTTTGGACCCAATTAGTGTAATTACTTTTAATTGAATTGTTAGGTAATTAGCTGTTGAGCTCTAATAAGAAAACATGTTGTAAGACATTCAAGTATTCCATCTCCATGTCCACATGACATGGCAATGAATTAAAGGCGTCTGGTCAGACTTGGTTTTAACATGTAGTTGTTGAGACGTCACAGGGACAGAAGATCAGTTTTAGCTACAGAAAGCTAATAAAGAAAGACACACCCCCATCACCACCTGCTCCTTTCATCACCGGGCCCCTACATCTCCCACCCTCTGTCTCCGCCACACTCCGCCCTCTCTCCAGCTCCCGCTATCTCCCTCACTCTCACCGATACAGCTCGGAGGGCTGGGCTGCCAGTAGTATCTATTTTCCACTTGGATGCAGGTGATTCTGCTCTCCCCTTGCAATTCATAACCTGGATCACAAGAAAAGGTCACAGAGTCGCCAGGCTCCCGACCTTCCCCGTTGCGACTCCCATTCATGGGAATACCAGGATCTCTGCAGGCTGTAGCCAGTGAACCTGAAGGGCAAACACACAAACACACACACATTAACACACATACCCATGTGCGGTGCAGGAGTGTCATTTACAAGAAGCCTCATAAGCTGCCAACAGCTGTCAAACAGCTCAGAGGCAGAGCACGTGGCAGATCACACACTGGATCAACTAAAACCCTTCAAGTTTGCCTTATACATGATAACAAGACAGCATACTTAATGCAAACACAAAATTCTGTGCATTTGACATTCGTCAAAACATATTGTTCCCAAATGATCATCTGTGTCATCAAATCCTGTACTGGTAAGTGTTTTAAGTAAAAACCTTTAAATTAAAGTAGTTTATTGCACCTCAATAATGTGGTGAAGGCAATTATATATTTTTTGTATCATTTTCCAAATAATTATGAATTTTAAATGAATTAGATATATTAAATACATCATGAATGATAGTAGTAAATAAATAAATGGTGCCAGGTACTCACTGGAGAAGTCAATGGCGAAACCAGACTTGGTAATATAAAAATCCGTCTCAAACTGAATGGTGACAATGTTGAGAGTAGAGTGGATCCCATCAGGGAGCAGCGAGCCGCTCACTTCCTTCAGTGACATTTCATTCTCAGGAGGCCCATCCCAAACCTTCAAGATGTCATGGGATGCCTCTGTGTCAAAGGCAAGAAACTGAAGACTGAAAAATAAAAACATGACAGATTATTACTTGGTCTTAATGTGTTGAATAACTCGCATTAATTATGAGCAGCACAGAAAATGTACCCGCATTTATTTAATGAATAAGAGCTTCGTTTATGTAAAATGTTGCTTCTCAAATGCAACAAAAAATATAATCAAGAAAGAAGACGGAGAGAATAAAGTACTTTATCATCAATCAGGTTCTGTCAAAGTTAGAAATATGAGAGCACAGCTTATCTCCAATCTTATCAAGAGATTGCCTCAAGCAGTTTTTCCTCACAGAGAATGTGTGACTTTTTTATAAAATAGCACCGTATTTATTACAGCCAAAGAGCAAAATAAAAAAGGCTTTTCTGTCAAGGGAAAATAGTCTGGACTGTTGAAGTCTGAGGGTCGGTTGTTTGGAGTTTTATTTGTTAAATGTTAACATCTTCACTTTAAAGCACGATTCTGAAATATAAATTATAATGCCACAAGTATTAGTGTTAACCCTGTTTCTTTATGTTTATTAAAATAATCTATTTTCTAATGTGTTTTCTTCCATCAGCTGTATATTAAACACAGGGCTTGACAATTAAAATTCATAAATCATGTGCAACAATAGCTACAATAGCTTTAGCAATAGCTACAAATAACTGATGTATTTGTATTTAACACAGTTTATCGGTACTATAGCACAGATAAGCTAGCTGACCTGACAATGTTCCCAAGGTTGACCTCTATTGTCCAGGTGCACCTCAGGTTATTGTCGTAGGGAAATGGGTAACCAGGAGACAGGATCCGGCCTGTAGACTCGCCTTTGAAACTGCCACCGCACTCAGCTAGATAAAAAAATAAATAAAAAAATTAAAAACTCCAAACCCAAAATTCTATGAAGAAGTGAGACACAGAAACAGGAGCCAAGCTCACTGCGTGTGTGTAAACTGAGCACCAACTCTGCAGCTCAGCCTCCACAATAACAACTAATGAGCAACAGTTGAAGCTCTGCATGGAAATGCGTTAGTTTCCTTACTGCCAGGTAATGAGACTGCAGACACAGTCTCCCTGCTCGGGCAGAGACTTCCACAAATGCAAAACGTGTTTATTGACCAAGTACGCCTGTTAATGATGCCATTAATTAACTTTTTAAAAAAGACTGTGTCCAGAGAACGTATAAGCTGAGGCTCGCTCTGCAGGGACTGCACAAATGTTAATGACTGAGGAGTATCTTCCACACTGATCGGTGCCACCTCTCCCCTGGCTATCATTCTATTATCTGTAATACAGAACAACCGCCACTTCATGAATAGGGAAACAGCATCAGACAGCCACAGTGGTGGGATGTATGTAGCAATGGAATGCTGGGCAAATCTTTGCAGGAGCCAAAATGTGGCTCTGGAGAAATAACTGAAAATCTCATTCACATTCAGCTTAGACACAAAGCTCAGTATCAATATTGACCATTCAGTGATCTAGCATTCTTTAACAGCTAATCGATGGACTGATTTAGCTTTTTTTGTGATTGCATTGATTGTGCCGGGGTGCTAGACCAGAGCCTTTTCACTGGAAAAGGTGCTAATGTACGTTTCATTGAAAAAGGCATTTAAAGCATAATTCCAGACACGTCTACAAATTTGAGAATCATTTTTTTTAACCCTAATCCATCTCTGCCAGGCATGAAGACACAGAGGCTGCCTCCACTGGCTTCCGGGCTCCAGCAGCGTGCAGGTAATGGCTTCATCGTTTCTCTTCCTGTCACAGCATTTTCTGAGTAAGGCCGTATAGCTGAGGCATTAAATTACATTCATGACTCATCACACATGAACACTTAAAATGATTCCTTTGGTAAATAAAAATAACAGACTACTTGTGGATTAGAACTTCTAAAAACCAGTCCATTAATAAAATTCGATCAGACACACGGTATTAATCTTAATTTGTCTGTGGAATTTGAAATAAGGGCTGTTGACAAACCAGTAAAGATCACCATTTATATGATGTAGTTGTATATTTTTGTAAACTGGTGCGTTTTCAGAACTACTTAGGATCAACATCTGAGCAATTCTGAGGACAGAGAACCTCAAAGATGAAAAACTAAGAGAGACAGCGCAGACGGGCAGAATCAGGAAGGATTACCTATGCAGGATGGCAGACTGTGGTCCCAAGCTCTCCTGTCCCCAGTCATGCACTTGAGTGTGCCGCTGCCGTGCAGAGTGTAACCCAGGTCACAGCTGAACGTGATGGAACTGCCAGCAAAGTGACCTTGATCACTGATTTTAAATCCAAACTGTGGCACCCCGGGATCATCGCAGTGAGACAGCTCAAAACCTGGAAGGAGGAGAAGGCGTCAAAAAATGGAGCTAAAGGCTAACTTTGCAGGAAAATGACAAAGTGTTGCACAAGCTAACACGTTCTCTTCAAAGTACATTAAAAAGCTTCCTTTGCTACTTGCCTTTACTTTCCCACTGAACATAAATAAAGCCTGGACCTACAATCTCTATATATTACTTGGCAGGAAAGTGTTCATTTTGGAATTAGAGAACAATTAGGTCCTCACAATTAAACGTTCAATTGAGTGTGGCCTTTTACTTCAGCTAAGACTTGGGCCACTCATTTGGAACATTTTCAGAGTGAAGGAAATAAACTAAACGAAGCAAAAATCAAAACACTCAATAACTTAGTAATCTCTTAAAGTGACAAAGCAGACTTGACTCCTGCTTTTTTCTCCCAGCGAGGTCAGTGCCCAAGCCAGACTTTAATGTGGAAATTCAAGCATCAAGCCCAGTACAACTCATACCAGTCTCTCACACACTCGTATTAACCCCCGCTTTCAGGTCAGATTCATGAAAGCGTGATCAGATTTCATGTTCAGATCTGAGATGTATGGTGCTTTTACCCAATCTTCCCTCTGCCTTTGCTTCATTATATCCATACATCAGTGAGGCCTTCCTAGGCTAAAATCCGCTTTTGGCAGTTTCTGAAGACTGCCTTCTACAGGAAGAGTGTCCTGACTCTTCATCCTCACGGATTGAGGTGGAAATGCACGTGTGGTTTCATTTTCACAGATACTATTGATGCTATTACCACTGACAGCCCATAGAAAATGCAAACCTCCTCACAGACATTGTCATTTCTGCCCCTTTCTTTTACCAATGAAGGGCACGCTGATTTTTTTATTATTTTCATGTAGTAGTCCTTGAGGATTAGGTTTGGACATCCCCAAATAGATTTTCTTTTCCTGTTTTGTAGTCAATAATTGTCAAGTCTGTGTAAAAAGGAAAGGCTATTAGAACGTATGAGATTCCTCATTAATCTGTACAAACTGGAGGAGGTGATGACATTCCACTTGTCAAGACAAGCAAACTGAAGAGCAGTTTCCTCTAAAAACAAAAGTTCCATTTAGAGATGAGTTTCATCACTGCTGGGTTCGGTGACTCACTGCCTCCAGTGAAACCTTCAAGCAAAAGTCACAAACAACGCAAAAACTAAACTCCTCCTTGGTGCAGCTAATTACCACTGTGGCTCTGCAAATAAAAGATAGTTTTTTTTTTTAACAAAACAGCTCCTCTCATTGTGCCAACCCAGCACCTACCAATAGATAAAAAGAATTGTGCTCCATTGCAATGCAGAGATAAAAACACTTTGAATTAAACTGCAAAATGCAGTTTCACCAAAACATTCTGCCATTATTGTAATAAATTAATACAGTAAACAATAACAGACAGCAAGGTTATTAAAGAAACAAAACCACCCATTATTACAGCTTCCATTTACTGTCAAACACACAGAGGGATGCACTCATATCAGGGTGTATACTGTGTATACACACACACACACACAATGTTTCACCTGTTTTAACAAGGTTGCAGATAGGCAGGCGTGAATGCTCATGCATCAAGAGTAGAGAGGAGAGAGAGAGAAAATGATTTCAGATTTTAAAAAGTCTCATTTTCCTGCAGGAATGCCACAGAAACACCATGCTGTGTTTAATGGATACCCTGACAGTGAGAGACATGGTGAAGCAGGCAGGATGGGGGTCAATTAAAATTTTCTTTTAAATCCAGCTACATGAAGTGTTTTGCTCCTGATGTGAGGGTAAATTCACTAATGTGGAAAAGCTTTAGGCTCCTCCGCCCCCCCACCCCTAGTACTGAAATGTGACTTACTGTAATATGTGAGCTGGAAGCCTGCTGCTGTCGTCTCCTGGTCGGAGGAAAACTCCAGCCAAAGATAGTTGGAGGTGCTGGTTAGGAAGATACCTTCCATCGACATGCCCGTGTATGTGCCAAGGAGAGGCACTGTGCCATCTTTACCATCGTAGACCTGAACAGAAACAGAGGTAAACCCCCAGAATAGGTTCTGATGGTCAGGAGCTATGAAATAAAAGAAACTGAAATCTTTAAAGATGCCTTTAAAGCATTACAACACTTTGCCTTTTGATTTTTCGTTTTCCAATAATATCTCTTTTCAGGGTATACACAAATGCATAGACACACAGGGGGCATGCTACAGCATTCTGCTATTTGGAGCATTAGATAAGACATCTGCCTTCCAAAATGAGTGCCTTTCAGCTGTGAAGTGTGGACTGCAAACGCATTTGCATCACATTTGTGGTGCTTAGCAAATCTGTAAAGACACCCTTGAGCAAAGCAATGAATCCCAACTGGATGGTGCTGCTGCTTCTGTTTGACCTCAGCTCAAGCTTCTGAGACAGCACATCAGTGTATTCCATAGCTCCCAGTTTTCTGTTATACATAGTAATAAGCACCGGCTCCTGTTTTAGAACCACAAAGATGAAGGAATTTCACTTAATTCCAGTATTAGTTTGTCTAAATTCTGTCAGCAGAAAGCATCGGGGTCTTTACCTTGAGGATGTCACCTTGTGCGAGTTGAAATGCGCTCGCAGTGATGTTGATGCCTTTTCCAGTTTGGACCTGAATGCTGTACACACACTCGTGGCTGTTGTCGTAGTTCATCGGATAGTTTGGTGACAGAAGCACTCCCTCATTGTTGGAGACAGTCGAACCACACTCAGCTGCACAGATACACAAAACAGACAATAATCAGGGTGCAAACTAAATATGCTAATATGATACGGTTCATTTAAGACATAAAAATATCTAAATCTTGTATTAGAACTACTTTCATCAGTCATATACATTTAAAGTAAAAAAACAAAATTACATTAATTTTACATCAACGCAGCAGTCCTTTTACAAGGCAGGGCTAAAGTGGGGTGCTTGAGCCAGGCCTAAACTCTCATCATGGAGTGTAATGGCAGTACTTTGAATGTCACAATGCCTGTGCTGAGAATTGACTTGATCTACTGATTTCTGCAATCACTACAAACCACAAACAAGAAAGCCGAATAAAATAGTTGACCACGTACCCACACACCTTGGCAGAGGGGCACTCCACATGCGCCGGCCACCTCCGAGACACACAATCTTCTTTGCCCCCTGGAGACGATAACCCCTGTTGCAGGAGAATGACACCGAGTCGCCAATGCCAAACCTGGAGCTCGTGTGCCAGCCGAAGCGAGGTGTTCCAGGGTTCTGACAGGGTTCTAGATCATACTCTGGAAGGAGATCAACAGTCTCAACAAAAACAAAACCCATTTTTAATCTAAAATTTCAAGATTTTCTCAAAATCCTGAACTTACATGTCTGGATGACTAATATGTTCTTGAAAACTAGGCCACCCTGCATTCAGGTTTATTATAAATGCAGCAAGTGGCCTTATCAATTACGGATGTAGCCACAAATTAGTCTACAAAGGAGAAGCACATTGCTCCCTGTGGTGTTCTTGTGAAGGTTTGTACTTGCCAGGATGCATAACTACACAGGTCATTCTGACTTTTACCACAGCAAAATTAACTTAAAAGTCAAATTATTGTTAAAAAAGGAGTGAATTTGATCAGAGAACGTATTGATGGCAGTGGCAGAGCATGTCAGGGCACAGACACACACCCAAAAGTGAGTTGAATGAATATTCATGTCTGCATAAGTTATGCTTCACTTCAGCAAAGAGCAGACAAACATTTAGCCAGAATGCTCATGAAGCAGACCAACACCCCCTCTCCTACTGCAGTACTTGACATTGCATGGTTTCCTCCCCTCACTCTCACCATCAACCCTGCTCGCTCAACATTACCATCTGTCTTATCGTTCCATCTAAGTTCCCATTTTCACATCCCCTCCCTCCCTCTCTCCATTATTTTTGCAGCACCACTCCTGCTTCCCCACTGTGTCCTCCGTCCTGAGGATACTGACCCAAATGGCAGGCTTTGATGATTTCACCTGTCTTCGTGAGCCCCCCGTACCTGAATGACCTCGTTGTGTCTTAATCATCCCCTCATCAGCACAGCTGGAGGCACTGCCCACCTCAAGCCTGCTCCCATTCTGAGACAAATCACTCCTCACATGCTACTTCCTGCATGTTTTAGTGACCATTACCACTTAAGATCTCATCACTGTGCACATTTTCACTTCAGCTGTCTACCCCCTTCTCCTTAACAGCACCACCTTCCATAATTTCAGTAGCCCTTCCCCAGCTCCAGCCCAACCACGCTCTCTTCACATCTGTCAATATTTCCCCTCTCTGCTCTCATACCCGAGAAGGAGATGTTGAAGCCTTGCAGAGATATGGAGAAGTCAGAAATGAAGCGTAGCTGGGCCTTGAAGTTTCCATACAGGCCGGCGTTTACGGGCGCGGGCTTGTCTGAGCCAGTGAGTCGAGCCAGAGGCTGGGCAAAGCTGCCGTTTTCTGTTATCAGAAGGTAGTCATGGTGATCCTCAAGGTGGAAGGAATGGAAGATGAACTGGACACCTTGAAAGGGTAACAGAAGATCACAATATGAATTAACACTCATAGGTATATACAATATAAAAAAAATACAGAATATGATATAAAGTTTTAATTGAATGTTCCACGGTCTTCCTATAAGCAAATGATTGCTTAGATACTATAGCAAAGACTAAAAGAAAGAAGCCATAGTCACAATTACTCACGGTTCAATTATTCAGTTGGAGCTTGTTCAAACAGATTCATACATTTATATTACATAGATCAGTAGGCCTTAAAGCAAGATTGGCAAACGAATCACGTCAATTTTCCTATAGAAATTAAAGTTAAAGAGAGGATAAAATTATTGAGCGTGTAAATGACATTCAGATTCTTTTTTTCCCTCCATTTTTTCCATCATTTGTTTAGAAATGTATTATTATTTTATATGTCTACAAAAAAGACTGACATCAGATTAAAAGATTATAAAAAGATTGAAAGAGCTTTGAAAAAGCTGAGAAAAAGCTGTGAATATTATGTGGTAATGTTTCATTTTAGTTTTCGGGTGGAAACAAAACATAACAACAAACATAACCATTTGATCCTGTTAAAAATAAAATATTCTTTTATTTAACACATCCATGTTTGAAGAGAAATACAGGTTAAAAAGGTGACATTCACAGTATTGTCGTTTTCCAGCGACGTCTACAGGATGGTACCTTCCAAATAATCTGAGAGTAATGGAGGGAGGAGAGCAGGAAGAAAGTACCTTTTCCATGGCTGACTTCAACAGTCCACGTGCAGTTGAGAGAGTTTGAATACAGCTCTGGGTATCCAGGTGATAAGATGATCCCTTTAGGTCCCCTGATATCTCCACCGCATGATGCTGAATAAAGAAGAGAGATGATGAACGATAACTGTTGCTAGAAAAAAGAGAGAAAACTGCAAATGAAGCAATAAACCCTTCACCTCAAGACAGAGTTGCAATCTGTTGATAAATCATGTACTGTATTTGCATTCTATCACATCCTGTCCTGCTATGTTTTATGACTGTGTACGTCTGCCAACACCCACACCCTGTTTAACCTTGGCATCTAAATTCAAAAAGCTGTTATTAAACAATTAAATTTATTAAACAGCAAAGCGAAAGAGCTAAGAAGGAACAGAGCAGACAGAGTATCCAGCAGATTAAAGCATTTTGGTATCTATAACTTCTATAACGGATTTATTTACATTTTTTTGCACTGTTCCACAGTTTAGTTGGGAAGATAACTGGTTGCAACAGTTTAGTGCCATCACACCTCAACAATATGACTCGCACATGTTGACAAATAACTTTACTGCGACCAGACGCATTATCTCATCACAGGAATGTAATGAGGTAAATCTCTCCCCTCATTAGCAGATGAAGACAGGAAGGTTAAGGTTAGATCTATCTGAGGGTTAATTGGCCGACTTGTAAAGAGTGTTCAAAACAGCAAATGCTGCATTTGTGATTTACATGAAAGTTAATTTACACCAAACTACAGCCTTTGACGAGCTTTAAGTGATTTTGATTTCCTACTTTCTTCATATGTGTGGCCCGGATGCTAAGTGGCATTAAAGCCTCGCCTTTCCTCGACAAATATGAGAAGTAGGACTGCAGTGTGTGCACATATTCTCAAAGTAATAAATGTCAGAGGATGTTTTGGAGGATCACTGAGATGCTGGAGGCTGTACGACTGCGCGCGCACACACACACACACACACCCGCACCCCTCCTGTCCTCTCCCCTTCCACCCATGGGCCCTGAAGCGAGCACAAACACATCAAGGCCCAAAGTTGTTACCCACTAACAAAATTATAGCAAATATTATATTAATGAGCCAAAATTATATAAAGTCATTAAATGTGGATGAGCGAGCTTGGCAAACAATCTAATTCCATAGGCAGGCAGCCAAGGTGTTTGGCGCCAGTCTGGCACATGAACCATTATGCTGGTGCTGCACAGTATCTTCATCTCTTCAGGTATTCTGCTCATTACATTCTTTAATAGATTAATTTGGAACAAAGAGGCACTGTTTCCAGCATGACTGTGCACTGGTAAAACTGGCATAGGTAACCCAAGTAATCTATCTTTCATTTCTAGGAGTTTGACAATGACTGCACTTCAAAAACATCCTGATTATGACATCTGTGCAGAAATGCCCTACGAGACATTTATCTTACACACCGTCACAAGAAGGCAGCGGATGGCTCCAGAAGTGGTTTTTCTCACAAACCAGTGACTCCTCATGGCTCAGTCTGTATCCAGGGTCACACTGGAATGACACCGTGGACCCAATGGACAGGTCTGTGTTTGACCGCGCTCCGTTGACTGGGATACCAGGATCCATGCAGGAGTACGTGTCCAACGTGACCACTGCAGAAATGTAAAAGTACAGAGAACATATTTTTTGTTTTGTACAATCATAAGTATGAATATGTTATGTTATATTTCACAATCTTGATGTCGGAAGATGGTGTGGAAACTTTTCAGGGTCTTTTTAGGTCTGCACTCTGCTTAAGTGTACAGCATTCTGAAAATGGTTGTTAGTTCAAACTACTATTCAATCTCAAATCTGTTTAATTTTTACTGTTTGATGGTTTATATTTAAAAAAAAAAAAATGAAGAGACCCTGTGAGCATTATTAGCTCATATTCTTGCTATTTATACTTTGCTTGTGCATAAAGACATGGTTTTACAAAGGTATATAAAAGACACACAAACTTCATTGCTCATGAAGTGGAGCTCTAATTTATCAGCGGAATAAAATTCTAGGTCAAATTCCCAGAAATTGAGAGAATCTTTGAAGTTATTATATTCACTACGGATGTAGGTCTCAGGTCACACAGAACCCTAACCCTAATAAAGGAAGAAAGAAGGTTTTTAGGCGAGAACAGTGACTTTGGCTCGATGCAGCATTCCAACTTTGAAACTTAGAAATGAATATTCAAACATGCCTATTTAAAAATGGGGGAACGAGATCCATTTCCAGACAACAAAGACTGCTCAGGCAGAGTTGAGAATAAAAACTCAGTTACTCTGACTTCTGCAATCTTTGTATGTCAGTATGAAGACTGATGACATGACAGCTCCCTCTGAGCAATGTCAGAACATCTTAATGTCCTCTATTGACTGGTTCAAGCTTGCAGCGCAAATACAGCTCTTCTATGGGGGCAATGATGGGTCAATCAAGGATTATTTTGTATGTACTGTGTTGTTATAGTAGGTAAAACATCCTCATTTGGACTTGAATTTATTGCTGTAAACAGTAGGCCTGCTGTCCGTCTTCATGGCCAAGTGGTTCTTTTCTTCTTCTCTGGAAAACATTGACAGTTCTGATAACGTCTCTGACTTTGAAAAGATCATGTTATGTCTTCCCTTCAAGGTGTCTGTTACTTTACACAAAGTTTTCCATTGGAAGAAGGAAAACATCCTTCTTGCATTCTAAAGCAGTGGTTTCTTGAGGAGAACTTGTGACATTCATACCCACTGTACAGACCTCCGCTCTATGCTGAGAACACAGCAAACTCAGCTCTTTGAATGAAAAAGCCTGATGATAGTCCCCAGACTGATTTTGTGGGCCAGCATGTGATAATCCTCCAGGTCAATTCAACAGTTGAGTGGGCAGTCGTTGATCCACTATTAGCAATGGTGGGAAATTAAACTTTTCTTTTTGGAACTGGGACCGCTACCAAATGTCGTCTGACAGAAAAATCCCAGTTGCTGAACATTTGCAGGGCTCAATCTTTGCTGAGTCAGAGTCAGATCTGTAACCTCTTCCATGTTCTGTCACTGAGAGCTAAATATCAAGTTTATTTAAAAAATGCATGATCCTCTAACAAAGCTGTAAAGTTCCCCAAAAGGCACCGCTGATAAGGAAGGTTTTGAAATTACATTATAACACATTCTAGAGAGCAAAGAGAACTTATATTTCTCTTAGTACATGAAATAAAAAGACTAAAGTGTATAGTCTAATGGATTACTCTCATAAGCTGATTATTCAAATATGAAAATAAGGGTCTAACCATATTCAGTAGAAAACTGGTTTTGCTCTACTTGAGTAATAGTTTCAGCAAGGGAACAAACTGATTTCACCTGCATATGTTAGAAGTGTGGAGTGCACATTAATCAATGTTGGTGTTTGCCTTGAGGATGCAGGAATTAGGTGAATCATAATTCTTAAGAAAAAATAATGGACAAGACTAGTCCAGACCAGTCTGAAGTAGAATTCAAGGGATACTACTGAAACATGGAGGCACACACTTCAATAATATTTAGTGTTTTGCTTTTTTTCTTTAAATAGATCCAAGGTGCCAATTACAGGACTGTGGTTTATTCATAATATAACTCACATCTCCACTGTGTAAGACCAGTTTCACAAATGAACTAGGTTGGGTTCCCTTAAAGCATTTTAGTAATAAGATGCATTTTAAATTGCAATGGAAGGAGTTAATGTGATCTTACTGTTATTGCTTTTCAGTAGCCTCATCAACAAAAGAAAAATGCACTTGAGAGTGAGCCGTAATAAGACAAAAGCACTGTGGTTTACTTCCAGTCAATAATACAGACATAATAACAAACTCTGCCTTATGAATCACATCGGAGACAAGGTTAATGGTGCTGGTGCAAACAAATGCTAAAGTAGATCACAGCGTGTCCACTCCATGCATAATGAAGTAAGAAACAGAGCAACGCTAAAAACCTCCACAGCCCCACTCATTTGCCCGCATTCTTTTCCTGTGCTTTCAATTATATATGACCTTTGCACTAAACTGGATTAGTCTTCACCTTTTTCTTGTGGTTACAAAGAGAGACGTTTTGTGTGTTTAATCTCGGTTAGTATTGACAAATAAGCAGGGTGCAAAAACATAAAGAAAACAAAGCTTCAAATCAAGACACTTTGATTTGGAACAGGTCTTTCATGTCTTTGCATTAAATAACAATCCTCTGCTAGCAGTGGTAGAAAATTCTGAAGCATTACTTTTATGTCAGCATTGGATGTACTCCAGTCAAGAACAAAAGCTCATTATAGAAAAAAATAAAATACTGCGTCTATGTGCAGCTCCAATCCTCAAAACAACCTTTGTTTTCTGCCAACAACTGGATTTCAACAAACCTGACACGTAAAAGAAAAGTCTAGATATGTGTCAACATCGTTAGCATGAACTATACATGCAAAAATCTCACCTTCATAGAATATCTTGAAGCCGCTGTTTGATCGACTGTTGTCAGTGGTGAAGAGCAGATATAGGAAGTTACTGCTGCTAAATAGAAACTGCGGGACTTGGGTTCCATTAAACGATCCAATCATTGGTGAAAGCAGATTGGGACCATCGTGAATCTCCAGGAAGTCATAACTAAGCTCGGTTTGAAACCTTAAAAGCAAATCAGACACAGAGTTAGGCAAAGAAGGCCATTATTTATATTCAAGATAAGAGGATTTGGACAAAGAAGCAAATCTGAAGCTATTCAGTCTGTAGTGTCTGCAGAGAAAAGAGTCTAATTTTGAGGCGATAAACAAGAAGAAACAGCTTTCATAAGCACTGGAATGGCTGTAAGTGCCCCAATTATGCAGCACTAAAGGATCAATGAGCTCTGTGCAAATGTGTCATAGTATGGATCTGTGGTCAGCCGAAGGCATCCACATCAAACAGGTGGCATCAGCTTGAGTTTCAATATCACTATCAATAATACGAAATACTTTCCACCTAGAGGAGAGCCATATATCTGAGTGTTGTTAATTCAAAGGACCATATTAGCTTCAGGAAAAATAGCCCTTTATTTGAGAAGACAGTAGTGAGGAAGTTTGGAGTATTAAATGAGAATATTCTACAGTTTTGTTCTTAATCGTACCAGACAAATATCTGACAGATGTCTGATTGATTTTCTCTGACAAAACAAAGAGCAGTGACCAATGTACAAAATTATTTCATATTCTAATCCATTTTTCACCGAAGAAAACCACACCATATAGACGTTATATTTTCTTCTCCAGAGCCGAGTTGTTGCAGGACTCATAC
The DNA here is from genome assembly GCA_015343265.1 of Pao palembangensis. Classification (NCBI taxonomy): domain Eukaryota; kingdom Metazoa; phylum Chordata; class Actinopteri; order Tetraodontiformes; family Tetraodontidae; genus Pao; species Pao palembangensis. Next base: position 8,263,546 of record CM027088.1, read on the forward strand.
AAACCTGTCAAAACTGATCTTGATGGAGCTCCCTGGTTCAGCCTCAATGACCCACTCACAGCTCAGGGAGTCCTTGTAGTAGCCTGGCCACCCCGGGGACAGAATGACACCAGATGGCCCTGAGTAGTGGCCCCCACAAGGAGCTGAGGGGTTGAAACATCGGGACATTGATCAACAGAAGAGATTTACATTAAAAGCAGCAGCTAAGAGCAAAGCAGAATTATTATTTTTGAGTCTACAAAGTCAAAAAGGTGTAAACATCACATTTAACATGGCAGTTTTTTTCTTGTTCATTTAAATGTCTAAAGTCCACTATTTCATCTTTCTGTTGTCATTGCTTCTGTTGACATTTCTCCACAATATTCACATAATTATTAGCAATGCTGACTCAGTACCTTCACACTTGGGAATAAGGCCACTCCACATCACCTTGCCTTCCTCCAGATGGCATGTGATGGTGTCTGCTCCCTGTGTCTTGATAAAGCCTTCTTCACAGACCACAGAGATAGAGCTCCCCAGCTGGAAGCTGTCTCCAAAGCGCCTGGCATTCAGTGGTATGCCAGGGTCAGGGCACTCATTACGCCCAAACGCTTGTAATAAAAAAAAAACAGAACACGATCTGGTGAATCCCAGTCCTGTGTGAATAAGGAATTGGCTCTTTGAGGAGTGAGGAGATAAGTGAAATTGATGCAGTCTTTAGAGCTTGTAGTGACTTTGCTGCAGGAAAAACAATTTCGGTAGTTTGATGCTGGTCAGTGAGGCACAGGTACCAGGAACAGAAATGCCATTTTACTATTTCTTTAGCTTTTCATAAGCTTTCATAGTTTCATAGTCATCTTTACTTACATGATAAGTAATTCTAGTTTAGCTAGTTAGTTGAGTTAAATCAAGTTTATCAAGCCATGTCTTACTGCTATATGTGATGTTGAAGCCACGGCCAGACATAGAGTGATCAGCCTGAAACTCCAGCTGCAGCACGTTGCTGTTGGAAGTCAGGTGTGAAGGAACTTCAGCCCCAGAGAAGCGTCCAAGCAAGGTAGCTCCAGATTGGTCCCCATCTTTGATAGTCAGGAAGTCATATGGAGGCTCCAGGTCAAAATCATTAAAGGCCAGGTGGATTCTGGTTCCAGACTCAGAGATGATCAACCACACACAGTTGAGATTGTTTCCATAGCCCTCTGGGTAGTCCGGAGACAACACAGTCCCCATGGGAGCAGTGAAGTTGGAAAAGCATGGGACTGTGATACAAAGGTGGTGAAATAACTGCATTATTCAAAACCATAAATATGTCTCAGTTAATGCCGTTTGTATGACAGCGACAGGCTGATCATGCCACCATCTACAGCAGATGCTCCAATAACAACATCAGCACATTTTATACAGAAACAAATTGTCAATGGTGTATTAGATGAGCAGCCAGGAGACAGCACTGCTCCCACGGGTACTGACAAGCTGCTGAAACCTGAGGGGGGTATAACCGAGGAGAGAATCTTAAAGTAAAAAAATGCAGCCACTGGTATATGGGAGGGCTGACCACTGTCCCCATGGACATGCTTCACTTCAAACTGCTTATTACATTCTGGATACTACTTATTACATTCTGGATAAAGAAAAAAAAGCACTACTGTGTTCACTATAACAATGCTTTAACATTTTTATGTAAATGTTACGCATCTCTCTATTCAAAAATTAGCATCAGCTAACTCATTCTGTACTAGCTTAGCAACTGAACATGAAGCTGATCATATTTTGTAATATCAAAACGCACTCACATATGCAGATGGGGATGTTTGCTGACCACTGGTTGTTATTCTGACAGGTTATCGTCTTCTCCCCTATGAGCTCGAAGCCAACCTGGCATTCAAAACGCAGGACATCTCCATTTAAAAAGCCACTACCTTCTTTAAAGCCATAAAGGGGTGTTCCGGGGTCACCACAACTCTCCTTGTCGATTTCTGTAGAGGGGAATGTGAAGAGGATTTAGTCGAGTCCCACACCAGCTACGTTTTTCTCCTTTAACATTATCTACAATGGTGCAGGTGAGGAGTAAAAGAGTCTGGTTTCAGAGCTATTTTCTGGGAGAGAGCAAGAGAGGACAGAGAAATGAAAAAAAAAAAGACAGGAAAATTCAAACGTCAATGCAGAAGATTCTATCAGTCTGTATACCTTTATAGTTGATCTTAAAGCCAATCGAGCCCACACTCTCATCAGACTGAAGGTGAAGCCACATCTGATGTGACATGCTGACAATCAAGTCTGGGACAAAACTTCCAGTCAGCCTGCAGATTATGCACAACATAGCATACCATCATATCTCAAGGCAGTTCTCTTTTCATGCTCGTGTATTATGTTGCATAATTCTAATTATATAACGTATAGAATCAAATATGTCAATGCAAAATACTGAAAAAGAAAGTGACAAATGCATAGAAATGTAGATCCTTAATATTTCTGTTTAGATTCTATCTAATTTGAATGTCAATCATATTTCTACAACCGCAACCTGTCCTTTTAAATATTTATTTCCCCCACATGCCAGCCAGGTATACCAGGATGACATCCCCAGACCCTTTGTCAGATATGATGTAATGCTGTTGCAGTGGCCACTGGGCTCCTTCTGATGCACACAATTCCTGGCTTCGTGTGGCCAGAGTGTGTGTCCAGGAGCACACTGATGTCCTTAACCACATCAGGAGATCCTGACAACCATCTGCTGTCTCATCAGGAACATTCCCAATGGCTCTAGAAGAGATGCCCTTGAGGGAGGAACCCCAAATGCTCTTAGCACTTATCCAGAGCAGCCTAAATGATGCCTTCATGTATACTGCATGTAAGAATGTGTAAAAACAGTAATTGTCACTTTCAAATATAACAACATATTTTTTGACCATAAAAGTGTTTTATTGTCGTACTTACACTTGTATTATGGTTTTTGAATCACCTACTTCGCCTCCATCTCCAATTGTGAGAGAGTCATACCCGATTTCTAGATCAAACTCTTCAAAGTTGATTTGGATAACCTGAAAAAAATACATATATTTTGATGACATATAACATCACCTTCACTGATGTGTCATTAGTTTTTACTATAAATGAATCAAAACAAAACTGAAAAGAGCTCCTTACATAAAAACTTGGCAACTAAAACATGTGACCTACATTGGGACTACACAAAAGCACCAGTTTCTCCATCAATGCTTTGTTTATAGGGATTACTGATGAAAAAACAGAATGTAATGACGTTTGTGCTGCTTCTGTTGATGACAACCATATGATGGCCACAAGCTCAGCCCTCATATTTTTTCCTCTGGCCAGGGGGAGGACAGGCGCTGCATAATATCCGTGTCAAACAGCCATATTACAATGCACACATGAGCATAATTACCATCATAATAGTAATGGGGCGATTTTCAGTGCCAAGTCAATGGTCTGTTTGCCTAGCAAAGGGCACAGTGGCACAGAGCTGTGACAGTGGCCGATCCCAGTGACTTCTGAATCACAGTTGTAGTTGGTGACTTATTGTTTATCATCGGGTTAGACGCCCAAGGGCAAGCAAATATACAAATGAAATGCCACAACCGATACAGATGTCTAAGGGCAGTGGTGTCCCTCCAGGAAAAAAAGCTTTGACGAGTGCACTACTGGGAAATAAAGTCACATTCATTCAACGATTGGCTCAAAAGCCAAAAACTGCACAGCTGGTAGCTGAGTGAGAACTGAAATGCAAAGTAATGCACATTAATGAGGGCTTGCAGAAAATAAGTTAGGTTAAAATACATTTGCATATTTGCAAATGTATCTTCTCTCACCTTGGGAAGCCCACAGAAAGTACATGCATACTATATGCACAAAGGTAGAGGTATTCAGGGGTGAGGGTTTAACAAACAACAGAGAAACAGCACTTGTTTATCCTAAAATAAGTGATGCATCACAATAAAAACAGCATACTTTAGATTATATACACCACATAACAAACAGAGGTAATAAAGTCATTACTTAACAGGATTAAATAGAAGCAACAATTAAGCATCCATCTGATATTCTTAGTACTGAAATAGAATTTGTCAATAACAGAAATAAGTTAACATTTGTTATGAATGAGGAAGTATTAAATATCAACAGTTTATTATTTATTACAATTCTCACATTGAATGTTCATTAAATAGCAGATAAATGACACAGGAGATAAAATTAATTTCATAATAGCCTTATATTAGCATTTATTATTGCTCATAGTGACAAAAGAAGTTACCTTACGAAGGTATTATAACTCACCTCATAGGAATCATTCAAAAATGTACACTAAGATAATCCTTAAAGGTATTGTGGTGTATAATAAGATTATTTTATACTAGTAAAGTAAAAGCCAAGCTTTCGTCAAATATGACATACTTTGTTTTTGCATTATCCATGTGGAAACGCAGCCTATGATTGCTACAGTCTTAACAAACATGTAGAGAGTCAATTTTATTAAACTGACTGAAAATAACCAAGAAAAGAATCTGACTTTTTATGTGAAACAATTTTTCCTCTCATCCCTGTAAGCCCATTGCTACTGATGTGTTTTCCCCAGACATTAATACTACCTTGTTTGGATCACTGGCTGTGATGATCCACACACACTGGGAGTTACTCTCGTATTGGATCGGGAAGTTCGGAGATGTAAAAGTCCCTGAGGGTCCCTGCAGATTTGACCCGCAGGTTTTCACTGCGATGACAGTAAAGAATAACATATTTTATACAAGTGTAATAATATAGCACGTATATAATGTAGAAAATATCAATGTAAACTAAATGTTCCAACAAAGTACATGTCGATTTTCTCGTGAAATGTACAGATTCCAGAGTACTAATGCCTGTGCTGTAATACAACAACAAAAGTTAATTTGTGCTTGCACAAGTTGTAGAAAGCGCTATTTACTGGCGTTTTATAAATGAAACTCTACTCAAACAGGAAGAACATTTTGAAATGAAAACACGGAGTACTGTAACACAGCCGTTCATATATAATTAACCAAACTGAACCCTCGTCTATCTACATGGAGCCTGTAACCAGAGGCGCCACCTTAATGAAACTGCTCGGCAGCCCGGCTCACCCTTGCAAGCAGGTCTATGGTCGCTCCAAGCAGCAAACACTTCTGCGACACGCTGGCAGGTAATCGTTTTGGAGCCCTGCAGCACATGGTCTTCATCACAGCTAAACTGAGCAGTAGCTCCAATGCTGAGAAGACAACAAACATCATTAACACCTTAAAAAAAAACAACAACAAAACTTATTTCTCAAAAGTGACTTGTGACTCAAAAATTTATTAATTACTTGATATAGCTCAACCCCACAAATAAGCAGGATTTATTTTTGTTTTTTCTTAATCACTCTTGGCCTCAGTAAAGCACTTACACTGAACCTCACATTTACTTATAACTGCACAGTAAACAGTGTGAAAAATTAGTTGTGAAAACATTTATTTTTGACATTAGCCAAATGTGACAGCTATACTCTGCCTTGTGCCTGGTACAAAGTGCACAACAGTTGTCATTTTCATGTTCTGTGACTGTCAAATAACTGGCACCCATGGGCATGTTGGTCTTAAAAATGAGGTGCAGACAGATATATTGTTAGATAGCATTGCTATCTTGAGGCAGTTTCTGACACTGCTGACAACAGAAACCTGTTCTGCAGTCAATAGTACAGTTTTCCTGCCTGCTATGTAATCAGCACAAACTGCAATTCCATCAGCAAGAGACTAGATAAGGGAAGTATTTTGACATTAATTGCACCCTGGCTGGTGTTTTTCCCACTTTATGAAACTGTAGTATGTGATCAGCATCCTCACGAAAAAAATAAATAAATTGTTCCCCAAATATATTCAATCTTCCCAATTATGGATGTGTTATTTAAACAAACGTACATAGTTTACTTTCACTTTTGTTTTTACGACACTAACAAAGGTTTTGGACTGTAAACATATACCAGCATTTACTTTTTAATGTAATTAATTATCTCAATAATCCCATTTCGGATTATTAGTGGTACAAGTTCAGCTCAGGCTCATTTCTGTACTCTAAATTTTTTAACCACAGCTAATTAAAGAATAATGAAACAAGGAAATACATTTTGGGGTCAGTCTGTTCTTAACCATGATAAAAAATGGATTTCTTATTTAAGAATCTTCAATTATTTACATTTCAACCACACTGGATCAACATCAGGGTATTGTGGAAACGGGTCAAATAAAATGAAGATGAAATCATGATTTAAAGAATTAAAATGTAAATTGAACTGCAAGCTGGAAATACGCAGGGCTGGAATGTAGCGTCGCTCATAACAAATTGATGCAGAGATTGAGAGGCTGCTTTCAGCAAAGTTAACCGTTTCCATGGTCACTGCAGCACACATCATGAGACATTAAAGCAGCAAAACTGAGTTGTAAATTTCGAGGAAATTCTCCATAGGAAACAAAAGAAACATTTCAAATTTTCTGCAAACAAGTTTAACAAAGCTGTGCATGTGATAGTCTGAGTAACATCTGAGCCAGACCAGTCCAGTTTAAAATCATCACTTAATCAAAACTTCAAGACACTCTGCTTCTGACAGGTGACTGTTGGTGTGGAATTAAATATGAGATATGTTTTTAAAAATTCAGTTGAATTAACCTGGACAAATACAAATGAGTCATGTAACACCAGTCACTGAGTCTGATTTTGCATTTTAGAGAGTAATACAGTATTTGACGAATGGAAAAGAGCGGGTTTACCCAATTCCAACTCTCATCAGCAGGAGTCAGGTTGGTATTAGTCGGCTGCTGCAGGGAAACTTACCTGAAGTCAGAGCCGATTCTTTTGCCATTCTCTGGCTCCCCTGGATCGGGGCAGTAATTTGAGACCTGTTTGATTCCTCCTTCATTCACTGAGATGGAAAGAGAACAGCCGAGACCACTGTGAGAGAAACTGTTTTAAACGGTTCTGTATTTTCAGAAAACACCCATGGCAGCGGGCGGGTGGGGAAGAGGAACCGATAACCACACAACACAGAGGGAATGTTACTGTTAGCGAGAGAATCTGAGGCAACACATTCCCCTAAATTCACCTGGTCCCTTGTGTTCACAGAAAATGCCATTTACTTGTCAGCGCTGCAGTTAATACTCTCATTTTTTTGAGATATCAGGGTAGTGCTAAGAGCAAACACACCTTACTAACCTAAGCCAGACAAAATATTAGAAAGCATATCTGGGCCTGGCAGGAACTAAGAGCATTAAATCACCTTCAAATATCAATTGGAGGAGCTGCAATAATCACTCATGATAAAGAGACTCTCTGTGCATAGTAATGGCTGACACACACCAGATTATGCATTATAGATTGTTTTCATATCAGTGTGGTGTTTGCCGTGGCAGGAATGTCAAAGAGATCGCTCAGCAACGAGCTCTGACTCAACAGTGTCTGCGGCTCACATCTAACAGATTAAAGTCAACAATCACACTTGTTGCAAATCAAATTCATAAAATATTCGGTATTACAATTATTGGTAAGGTGTGCTGTAATATTTGCAATGAGACCTCGTAGCAGGCAGAGCTCAACCTGAACACCGCTGCTTACATTTCTTCCAGGGAGTTAATTAGCTTTCAAGTTAATTGTTGTGGGTCTGTAATACAGTTAGAAATTCAATTATATGCTGTGAATCCACAACTGGCACAAAGCATCCTTTCAAGGTCTTCTCAAGGATCTGAAGTATTGTTTCAGGAGAGAAAACACTGTGAGATTCTGCTTTATTCAATCCCTGTGCCATGGAAAATGCATGGTGGATAAGGTGATAACCTGTTATCAGTTAAGTGTTTAGCACTGCGCTGGTTGTGCTCCATTAAAGACGGAGCTCCAGGAGCAATTACAACGCATTCATTTTAGTTTAGTGTGCAGAAGCCATTTGACAAGTGAGTGGTCCCTCAGCATGTGTAGCTCAGTGACTATAGTCACTCAGTCACTATAGTTTTGCCATTCATTAGAAAAGAAAAAGAAAATGGAGTCTTAGCCAAAAAATAAATAAATAAATTTTAAAAAATCGATTATTTCAGTCATCAGGAGCAGAAAGAAAGATAGACTGCACTTCTGCAATATCTATTACTGTAGCTTACGTCCTTCACCAAATGATGCGCTAAAGAGAGACAGTAAAGAACATGAGCCCTGCATAAATAAAAATAAACAATGAATAAGAAAAATTAAAAGACTTACTCAAAGACAGTTTGTTAGTGTTGTCCTTCTCTGGTAATAATTTTACCCCTCTGGATTTAAGCTCTCCAGAGCTTTTCACTGGTCGAGAGCAATAGAAAGAGTTAATCAGATAAAAGAAGTTACAGTATTAGATGTGAGAAGATACAGTACAAGTGTTTCTTTCTCTGAAAAATAAAATGGTTACCCCCCACCCCCCATCTGCAAAGTCCATTGGCTCAGATGAATTACCGAAGTTTGCCCTGACAGTTCTAAGAAGAAGAAATCTGTTTTTCCTTATGTGTTTGTGTAACTCAGAGCAATTAAGGAGCAGATGAATATTGATTTGCAAGAAAAACAATGGTTATACACCTCGTGATTAAAAGAGCGGACCAATTGCAGAGAGTCTAATTAAACGCAGCAGGAGCCAGACGGCACGCAAAAGCCAGGTGATGCAAGTAGCTGTCATAATTGTGGAGCATGACAACAACTGCCCGCATCAATTAATGAGGCGTCAAGCACTAAAAGAAGAGAATCAGAATTTCCAAACATGCTTCATCCCTACTAATAACACAGATGCTTAATTCATAACTTGTTCTGGCAGAAATACAGCTATGGTATCAATCTACTTAGCAACCAGATATCTACAAAACACTACCTAATAAAACTCCTCAGATCTCCCATTATTAGAAAAAATATGTAGGAATCAATCATTGTAATGACATAGAGTTCTCTATGTTAGATTATAATTGACATTATGTCCCCATTTACTGTGAGTTATATAAATGTCTGAGTTACTGTATGTTTTACAAATTAGTTTATCATGAAGTTGCAGTTTCATATAAGGCTTGAGGCCAAGCTATAAGCGCCTATAGTGCAATATCGTATGTGAAGCAAAGCATATTAAGCTGCCAGAGGGGATTTTTATAAAGACATTTATATATACAGTATATATATATATATATATATATATATATACACACACACACACACACACACACACACACACACAGTAGTTATGATTAATAAAGTCCTTTAAAGTAAGCTGTTTTGAAATAAACCTGCCACCTACATCGGGGGTATCAATCAGAAATTTTTAGGTGTTAAGTGGCGGGCGGGGGGGCAGGATCAGATCTTACCTTGGTACTGAGCTCTGAAGCCTTTGTGACGATGGTTACTCTCTGTCACGAAATGCAGCCGGAGCCAATTTTTGTTGCTGATGATGGGCGCAGGAATATTCATTCCGGTGAGCCTGAGTTTGAAGTGCCACACAGGAAAGAGAACAAATGAGTCACATAATATTAATAATGATAGACTAAGGGTAGAAATGTAGTTTTATGCATGCAGAGGTTTTTGCCTACAACCCTAACACTCTGACTCTGCTCTGATTGAATTTTTATTGTTGCCTTTTTCTTTTTTACATCACACCTTTTATTCGCCACAGGGAAGAAGCATCTGCAGCATGGAATCATAAAGATTTATAACCAGCCAGGGTATCCTGTCCAGCTAATCAGCTAAGGTGTGTTTGTTTATTTTGTTACAACCCATCAAACACACAGTCAACAGGATACAGTGACATTCCACTGTAAATAGAAGCTTAGGAAGAGCTGAAGGAGCGGGGGCAGTCCTGTGGGCAAATATTTGGTTTGTAAGTTAAAATAACACTCGATAAGCAGGACTGTACATGGATCTGTTTTACCCATTTATAGATACTCATCTGATAAGGTGTAAAGCCTTTACTATTAAATCTTGGCATTTAATGAAGGCTACATGAAGGTCAGACAAAACAAAGCTGTGAAACAAAAGCAAAAAGAGGGAAAACCTATCTTAAAGGAAATGAAGAATGACATTCAGTGTGCGATAACACCTCATGGTTAATTTTAATTGGAAGTTATACAAGTGCTGCAGATAAACATGGGCAGGTTAAAGGTTCCTCTCTTTAATTAAAATGCATAAATGCTGATATTTTAAAACCACCTGATCCATAAGGGAAGACGATGTTCGGCCTTTGAGAATGCTTAAAAAGTAATTGATTTTCACACAAAAGCTGACCTTTCCTGTTTCATTGTGTCACTGATAAAATGCTAATGACAACAATATACATGCAGAACAGCAGCCTTCAGGAGGCTGTGCTATTTAGAAGGAATTGGTTCTCCGCTTTCTTTGGTGGAAGCTACAAATTTTTACAAAAAATCTAAAATAAAATGGATAGTGACAATAAAGCTGTACCAGGAGGAGCACTGACGCTTCAGGGAGCACAGGAGTGATGGTACAAATTAAAGAGTGGCAGAGGTGAATATAATGCTGTCATGACGGTAAAGTATGTCACAGGAAGTGAAACACAATTTTCCATCAACAGGAAATAAAGAGTGATACAAAAACAGACAGACAGAAAAATATAAATAGAGACAAGAGCACTACAGAAACCTGTAATTTAGAATATGCTGTTAGAATTTAAGGGATGCATTGCTCAGAGGAGACACAATTAATTAGCTCACAACTGGCTAAATTAGATTTTCAGTTTGCAGGAGATTTAAAGAGTTCTACTTCTCCGAGTAAATTGTACCCGGCCCGATAGGACGAAAGGTTGGATTTTAGGCTCATCAAAATACTAGTTTAACAAGTCCCAGTGCGCAGGTGGTGGAGCTAAACGTGGCCTTGAGGCCAGCACCACACATTGAAGTCTCTGGTGTCTCTACTTAGTTTTACAGCAGGGGGTCATTCTGAAGGCTCTCTCAGATAATGGAAGAATAAAATCAATTCGGATTTGTCAAATGAGAAAGGACCACTGGACTCACTTCTTTCCTACCACACATAATCCATAAAGAACACAGGACCTGGAAGTCTGTTTTATACTTAAATACAGAAGCCAGTCTAGGACCCTAAGAGTTTCCCACAACATCAATAATAAACCTCAGAAAGTTAATGTGATCAATACGTCCACTTGAGCAAAGTTTGCAGGGGCACACGCTGGCTTAACTATCACCTGTAAGCATCTTTATACTGTTTGTTTGAATGGGGCACAGCCAGTAAACCACACACGTTTAAATTCTTTGTGGGTTTACTATAAGCAGTGCTGTGATCATTAGAGGAGTCTGGAAAATCAATGCATGGCTGCAAAGAGGAAAAGGCATCTTATCATCAAAAGTCCAAAAATCCTAAACATTTGTAGAAAATGCCTGCGCGTGTCTGCGAGGCATTTCAAATGTGATGCTCTTTGTTGACGTGTTGTAATGCTGAGTGACGTGTAATTTCCAGCTTGTTGCATGTGCCCTTTGTGAGCATGGCTACACAATCATATTAAAGGTCAGAAAAATAAGCATTCTTTCTGATCCGCTCATGCTGCAACATCTATGAGGAAAAACTGGCTTTGACCGTTTTCAGCCTACGTGTTTGTAGGCTTTCTACAATGAGCATGTGTAATTAGCGGTAATGCCATTATCAGTATTACTTAAACATCCATAGGCCACAGGTTGTCAGAAGATAAGTCAGGTCATTGTCAAGTCTATTTTTTCTTACAAAGGCTAAGAGGAGATGTTAAATATGCCAGCTTTGGAGATTCCAACCTGTCACTCACAGCTCTTGCCCTCAAGGCTAAACTGACAGTTTGCTCATCTCTACTTACATCTGCCTCAAAAGTTTTGCTCTCCGTTGGCCTTGGAGACAAAAAGAGAGACACGAAAGCAATACAATGGCAAAGGCATGAGGGGTCCTGAAACCTGGACAAGTCATGTTGTGCTGTGCTGCCTGGCATTTTCTTTTTTTTCTTGTTAGTTGGCTCTTTTGCTCTTGTCTGTAAATTTCCATTCCAATACTTCTGACTGTCAGTATTGATCACATACACCAAGCCTTAGGCAGAGTTGCACATTTTTTTAACGACCAAGACAAAATCTGAACACATACAAAAACAAGAAACCACACAAACCTTATTCTAATACAGAATATCTTTCTAAGTACATATTTTTCCCTCCAGCCAGAAGGTGAGTAAAGGGGCGACATTATGATCTGTACAAATACCAGATGAAAGCAAACTCAATATGTCATGTGATCAATTTCCTACATATAAACTGAAATGTGATATGTGCGAAAAAAAGACATATAACAAGATGACAATAATAATAATAATAATAATAATAATAATAATAATAATAATAATAATACATCTGAAAATTGTGGCCTAATCTTAGAGGTAGGTAAACATATGAATCTGATGGTTGTTCCTATGCTCATTGCAGGAACCTTGACAACTGGCTGACGCGACGTAAGGTTTGGTATGATCACTGCTCAAGGTCTTTGTATTTTTTTAAAAGATGAATATTGAGTCTGATCTTTAACCCTAAAGTAAATTTTCTTGTCTTTTTTTCCTTCCTTTTTTTATTTTACCATTTTAGAATAATTCTTATTAAATCAGGTCATAAAATAATAGGTGATTCACTTTCGATTTGCATTCATTTTCAAGAAAAACAATGCTTTTTACTTTTGTATAATTTTGTGTTTGAAACTGCAGCGAAAGTCTGTCAATCTGAAAGCCTGAAACTGTACGACAGAGCGAAATGCTACTGCCAAAGATCTCAGTCAATAAAATTAAATTTAAAAAAGAAAAGACATCTCTAATCCGCACTGCACCTCACTTAAATAACCAGAAACATTACTTGACACACACACAAACCACAAATACACATTACAATACACAATCAATTACACTTACCAGATGGTTGGCGGTTCAGATCCCTCCACTTCCAGATAATCTGACTTTTCCTCCATTTGAAATTCAGTGAAAACGAGGGAGATGGTGTCCCCTGGATCTGCCAGGATGGTCCACTTACATTCGCCACTCATGCCCAGACCCACGGCACCTCCACCTGTGCCAGTGCCGGGGGATTCCCCACTCGGGAAATCAAAGCTGGAAATGAGCCCACTGGAACCCCTCAAGGTGCCGCCACACGTGTCCTCCGCTGCCAGTCACCAAAGAGCAAAGCCACCAGGAAGGGAGAGAAAAAATACACAGTTTCTGGGTTATTTAAGATTCATTAGTTATGATCGTCACGCTTCAGGTAGGAAGCATCTAGACACCTACCCTGATATTTATTTTAAGCAGAGAGCAGTGGCAGTGTGATTTTCTTATTGATATTTTATCAATTAATAGTAGAAGGTAAGCAGCAAATGTTAATCAAAGGCAAGTGGGTCTAAAACATCTAAATATGGAGGTTTTGGGAGTTTGTGGGACCAAATGTTAATTTATCCAGACTCAGTTGTTGCAAGGCAAATATAATGGATGAAAATATAATAATGTAACTCTTGACTTTGGTTGATCCAAAATACTGCAGCCAGAGTTCTGAGAGGTAGATTCAGAAGGACTAATGTTTGGTTTTTTGCCATCATAAAAAGCTTAGAATGCTGGTTAAACTTTCAAGCTCCCCTACTACAGTACCGGATCTATTTAAATGTACTTTTCTGTATGCTTTTAAATTTTATGAACATGTGTTCTTATCATTTATAATATTTTATGTTCTCTGATTCTGTGTGTTTTTATTCTTATAAACCATTGAGTTTCTTCCAGTTGAGCTGAAGTGCTCTCAAAAGGAGCTACTGGTGCTGCTCAATCTGAGAAGAGTTATGAGGTTATTTGAATTCCATTATTTCACAGGGAGAAAAATTATTCAAGAGGAAACAATTCAAGACATTTTTTCTCCCCACTTCCCAGAAGTGGACATCCCAACAAATTCACTACAATATACAGCTCAGCCAGAACATAGCCCAGTTAGTGTTCTAAACCTTAAAAATTCACGACTGTACACTTTAAAAAAGACAGAACAAATGACTGCTGGTGTTGAAATTGGTGGTCTTGTCTGTCCACTTTTATGGATAGACAAGACCACAATGGAGATGTTTAGCCATAAAGCAGAGTTTCATTTTTGCTGGAACCATGCACCGCATATCGATCTCAGACCACCTCTCAAACAGTGATGTAGGAGTGAGGATTCTGGCTTGTTGTTGACCGGCCATCAATCCACTCATGAACTCCTCTCCTCTAGCAAAACATTCGAGTCAAACGTGAGTCCATCTGTTGGACAGTTAAAGCCTGGCCAAAACTGTGTCTCGCAGTTTAAAGTGCATCAGCAGTTCCAGGGAATGGCACTGCAGCGTCCTTGTCAAAGACAGAAACTCAAATTCATCGTGACTGGACCTTACGAGAGCTGTGCACAATCCTCAGGGAATTTAAGAAACGCTAAAAATGTGTGCCAAAATTCCTCCTCAATGAAGTCAGACTCAATAACTCTGACTTACAGCCGAATGTGGTGCCGATGTCTATTTAGACCTTCAAGCAAGATATCTCAATTTTGGCTTCATTATTATTGTGATTAAAAAAAAGACAGCATGTCATGTGCTGTTCAGATAGGAGCTAATGATTCATGATTCAATCCTATGTTATTATGAAATATCATATGCACAGATTTTTTTTTGGATATGTTAAGTAGTCATGTGATTTGTATGCTAATTAACTCCACAATTAACAGTGGCTCGGTCTCCTTTGTTATGCATGTCCATTCTATTCTCACACTGACCCTTTTTCATTTTCCCTTCGCCCATTCAGATCTTCCCACTATTCCTCAGCAGCCTCCTCTCTACGCCTGCATCCGCCTCTTCCTCCCTACAGAAATCTAACAACGGCAGGGCTTTTACAGCTTTCACATCATTTAAGACTAATATGTGACACTCGGCTGTGCCAGCTGAAACCTTTGATGGCTCAGAGCTCCGCTTGGCTCTAAGAGCTGCCAGACTTGGGACGTTCCTGCATGCTGCATTACAAGATTGGTCAAGGAACAAGAAAGTGAGAGTATGAAATTCCAAAAAAAGATTAAGGGGAAAAGGGTGAGAGAAAGAGGAGCAAACTAGAGGTCACTAGTTAGCTTGATCCATGTTCTTTTGACACATTAACCAAAGCGCGGCGATGGATCAAAGTGGTAATAAGAAGGATGGAGATGGCAGTGACACTACTTGAGACATCAATTATATCCGGTATATATATGAATTATATCAAGGGCAGCTTTTCAATTATGCATCGCAGGAAGGACAGACTTTCATTTGCTGAATGGCTGCAGCCTTGTCGGAACAAAAGAACATCGGCTGTTGATTTGTTTCCGAATTGTCACACTCATCACCATATCACAACAGTGCAGTGTTAATATCACCGTAGTGCATTTCAACAAACATTCCCAAGTGTGCCCAATAGACAGGTAGTTATTTACGAGATGTAGGAATTGGACTGACACTAAACCCAGTATTGCAAGTGTAAGAGAAGGAGCATCTCATTACAGCCAGGAGGGAGGCTGGGTGAGAAGTGAGGCCAAGAAGAGGGAGAAATCACAAATTTATGAAAGGGATATAGATTAAACAAAGAGAATGAGTGGACAGAAATATCCAAATGGCACCGAGTCTGCATGACACCCTAGGTTTAAAGATGTTTTTCATAAAAAAGAGTGAAGGTGGAAAACCTCTTCTGGTTTCAAAATGAATAAGAACCCTTATAAAAGGCAGACAAAGAGTTTTAGAACTATACAAGCCAAGCATGACAATGATTACTGATGATGTAGGTTATTAAATGTAGACAACAACAGAGAATCAATGAAGAGGCAAAGTGAGAAACATTGACACCAGTTTATTCATGACCCTAACCAGAGCAGAGACAAGAGGAATTCAAAAGCAGCTGAGATGGAGGGGAAATCTGAGGTGTGTTGCACCTATAAAACACCTCTGATTAAATTCTAATTAAATTCAACAAAGAAAAACACAGAATTATACTTGCTGTTTCTTGGGGAAACATCTATGCCTGGTGTGATAAATCAGAAAGCAGCAATCTGACACATACAAATCACCAGCAGGCCAGACTGCACAATGCCTCCAGAGTTGCATATTTTTGCAGGAATGCAAGGATTTGACTTGCAGTCTGTTATTAATGCTCAGATAACAATGGCAGTGAGAGAGGCACACTGCAAATCATTAAATCTTCTTGTCGACTTAAGAGTGAAGAAAAATCCTTTTTAAAAAAAAAAAATCTGTGTAAAAACAATAAAAGACAGTTTGGAGGATTTAGCTGTTTTGGCCGAACTCATTTGCATCAGAGCATCAGCAAAGCTAGGGGTTAATCCTCTCCCTCCTTGACTTTGATCAGATACAGAATACTTGTCTTTCGACTTAGAAATATTCACCCCGTGGATAACAGAGAGGCATGCTTAATTTTAACAACCTCAGGTCTTTCCTTTGTAATAATCCGTATGTTATTACAAATGCGGCGACAATGAAAGGAAAGTTCTTCTCTGCTTAAATCAAGTTAAACGCAGACAAGACTGCAGAGGAGACAGAACGGTAAAGACAACATTAGTGATATGTGCTGCACCAGACACGGGTGTTTACTTGTGAATAACCATATAATGTATAGAAAAGATAGATGTCAGACTGAGTCAGTCCTGCATGGTGACATTCAGGATGTCGGGGAAATCACTGCATCACTGCATTACATTGGACAATGTCCAGTACCCATTGTATGTAAAAACAGTTCCATTGTTGCTTCCACAAATGCAATTTGGGATTCAAACAAGGAAAGACAGAGACAAAGAGTCTTTATAAATCCAGTCCTAAACTGCTTCCCTAATTTGTTTTTGCTGGGCTCAGTAAAACTGTGGGGAAATGGTAAGTCGCCCTTTTGTCTGACAAAACAAAATTTGACATTATTTTTTGGACTCTAACACCACATCCTTAACAAAAGGATATTCAAGCCTGCAGCATTGCTGTTGCATCTATGTTGGTTAGGGAAAGTGCACCAGCAGGCGTTAGCAGAACATTTCTGGAGACGCCATTAACAATGGATGTAACAGGTGTTAATGCATGGATTCGGGGCATCGTGTGCTGGAACATATCCATCCCACATCCATCGCTTTATCCCTTAGCAGGGTTGCAGGGGGTTTGGAGCCGATTCCAGCTGCCCTCAAGCAAAAAAGCATCCTGGACAAGTCGCCAGCTCATGGTAGGGCTAACATACAGCGACAAACAGCTGTTTATGCTCACATTCCCACCTAAGGTCAATTCAGAGTCACCACTTCACCTAGTCCTCAATGCATGTCCGAGGTCTGAAGGAAGCTGGAGTACTTGGAGAGAACTTACACAGACACGGAGAAAACATACAAACTTCACACACAAAAAAAAAAAAAAAAAAAAAAAATTGGTAAAAAATTGGTAACATTTTAGATCAGGGAACACAAATTCACCATTAACTACCTGCTAACTAACAGGAGTATTAGCAGCAAATTGATGCATTATTATTCATTGCAAAGCAGTTGTAAGCTTCTTCATTAACTGTTTCGATTAGGGAACACAAATTCACCATTAACTACCTGCCTTGAGTTTTACTTCGCTATATTTGTCTTTACGCCTACACGTGGCATCTTTGTGTGTGTCACTTCTGCAACGGCTGCACCAAACTTTCTGTCGACATTCTCTTGCAAGATGGCCCTTGGTGCCACATTTGAAACATGTTATCTCTGTGTCGTATTTACATCGTTCTGGTGGGTTGGTCTAGGGGAGTGGAAATCGTCGCCCGACTCTACCCTGACTCTTCATCACCCTGTCACTTGACTCAGCTGCTCTGATCTTTTCTGTTTCCTCAAAAATTCTTAACCTGGTCTTAAAGTCTGCGAATGTGATGTTATAATCCATATTCGCAATGTTTATGGAGAATGGTGTATAACTCTCAGGCAGACCTTTTAAGACCATAGCCACAAGCAGACCATCCTCCAACGTCTGACCCGCATTGCGCAGTGCTGTAATGGTGGTCTCTGCTTTGATGTGTTGCAGGATTTTTTCCAGCTTCAGTCCGATGGAGAACCAGAAGGCACCTGCATGCGTGTTCAGGTCAAAAAAGTGACGCAGAGCACCAGAGATTGTCTTTCTCCAAAAAATGTCGCCCAGAATTTATTGAAGAAAAATACATCAGCCAAATGGAATCAGAAGAATAAAAAGGCATGAAGCAAAAATGTAGTGGTGAATCAAAACTCAAAAAGGTCAGTCAACTGGAGCAGAAGTCGTCGTTGCCCGCCTCCGGTCTCCAGAGGTGTCCCCAAAACGCTCAGGCGAGACTAAGACACCTCTCCGGACTTGTTATGACGCCTTCTGCCCCCACTGGGCGCTAACAGTTTGCTTATGTGCTTTCTAAAAATGTTCAGTCATACAAAATCTACAGCCAGGTTCATCACACCTTTTCTTCAAACAATCAGTGCCTGTTCTTCAAGGACATGGAGCATAGAGGCCCCAGATAACATGAGGAGGTCCAGCTGACCTGCTAGGAAATCTGAGACAAAACAGAATAGACTAGACCCATAACCTATCTGTTCGCTGCATGACGCACACATTTAGCAGGAGCTGTCACCTGTTTATAATGATTCAGCAAGTTGTCACCTGTTTTGACAATGACTTAATAAGAAGATTATGGTTCAGCAAAGCACACTAGCACATGCTTACGCAGTTATGATGAACACAAATGATATAAGTACATGGGGGGGGGTCATAAGCTAATCATGTGAGCAGTCACATATGAGTAATGAGCAAGCTATAATTTTATCATTACACACACACGGCGTAAATTATTAGCTGATTAAGGCTGAAGCTTTGACAACTTAGGGGTTTAACTGTAACATTAAATTTGTCCTCTTCAGATGATGTAATCAATAATACTTTTGTCATTGGCCTTCTGTAATGATGAAAGCATCATGTACAGGTTGATTATCCAGGGTTTTCCCTTCCCAGCATAATACTCTCTCAATATTTTTAGAGCTTTTCTTCCATCTTTAGGCACATCCCTCATAATTAATGAGAGGCTCTTGTCGTCTAACAGTTGGATCATCCTGGCGTATGCATCGCCATTTTTCTTTTCATCAGCAGCTCTTTCTTCATCGGTTGCTGGTTCTCTCTCAACTGTGTCTTCCAGCCCCAACAAACGGAGGTGCCCCAACATTTTGGTTTCCCAGAGCTCATACTTTTTCTCATCTCCATCAAACGCCAGGTAAGGCGGTCTATTTGCACCTCTTTGATCCATGATGCTAGCTAGTGCTTAGCTCTTCTTAGCACACAGTTTTCGTCGCATCTTTACACGGTATAATCACTTAAACTTTCACCCGAATGACTCTTGGGCCCACAACCTGTTGAGTTTTACTCTGTCTACATTTCTCGTTCGGGAGAGATACGATGGATAGAGATTTTATCTTAACGGACATGGCGTGTTTATTTAGGATACCGACACACTAATTTACAAAACAGGAAGAGGAAGTTGGTTGATGTCTTCTTCACTTGAATCAACTCATCAATATTAGCAAACACCACAGCACCCACAGTGACTAAATATTTATATGTCACCGGTTAAACAAAACATTACACAATCCTGAGGACACACATGGTTATTCACATTTAACACCAGCAGAAATATTAGCAGCAAATTGATGTGTTATTATTTATAGCAAAGGTTAATGGTTAATATGTGTTCCCAAAACTAAAGTGTTACCAAAAAATCCATAACATCTATTTTAAAAAGTAAGATGATTACTCTTTTCCCCAATTGTTGTAAACAGGATGAAACGGTATCTACAGTCAAATTCAGCTAAATTTTTCTTCTGTGGATGATGATGATGCTTATTGGCAACACAATTTCAAGTGGCTCAAAGCAGTTTCTTTTGACATCATCTCGAAATGTGGAGGACAATGGAGCAATTTGTTGGCGTTCAAAATCTTGCCATGGGCAACTAAACTACTCGTATTTGCATACCTAATTTACACAGCAGAGCTAAAAAGATGGTGCAGAAAGCCTGGCGTGCTGACATTTCGAGATATGGAAATGTTTTAAAAATGTTTTAAAGAAGCTTTGGCTCAATTCCCTTGTTTTGTTGGACAGTAGCTGGAAGAAAGAATGACAGCATATCAACAGAGCGTATTCTCATGTTGCCTCGCTGTCCCTATTTGCTGTCTCACTGCCTTGTTTAATGAATGTCCAGAGACAATTTAGATTGAAAGGGTTGAACTGGGCTTCTGGGAGGAACAGTAGTAAGTCATGAGTAGGCCGGCCTTTAATTCTCCATCTCACTGCCTTAATGCTCTTTTTCTCTTGGTTTTTGAATAACAGCCTTTGACACTCAAATCCGAATGTTCCTTCCTACATGTTCCTTCCTTGACACTATTTCATAGTGACATAGTAGTTGTTCCAATACCGTCTGTTTCTTTATTAAAGCAAATACGTAAAAGTTTATATTGAGAACTTATATAACTCTCCATCTATTCTTTTACTTCATTCCTCTTTTTGCCTCTCTGTCAGCTGTATACCTAAAAAAAGACAAAGGCCGCTTAAAGTTGGATGACAACGAAGAAGACAACTGGGAGTAAGATGAAAGACAGCCAGTAAAAAAAAAAAAGAAAATACTGGTTAAAAGACAAAGGTGCTGGGAGAAGGTTGGGTTTGGACAGCGGATGGAGGAGAGGTTTGTCTTGTGTGTTTAGTTTGAAACAATTGGTGATGAGCAGGACGGACAGGATCTCTGAGGAAATATGATCAAAGGACCATCTGCCCACATACATGAGACGGCCAGATTTAGAGAAGGGAGGGAGGAAGGAAGAGACTCCAGCAGTGCTCTGTCTGAAACAGAGTGATGTTTTTGGCCTGTGGCAGGAGAGGCAAACACCATCTTTAAATAGAAAAATCCCTCCATCTGCAGCTTTCTGTTCCCAAAAAGCTTTTTTTTCACCGTAGGAAACCTAGACGAGACTAAAATTTGGTCCACTGAACTCTGTATTGCTCAAGATTTTATGTCATCATCATTTTAACCTTTTTGTCACAGATGAAAGCAATATCTTTGTTCAGTGAGAGATATTCACAGATTGGCCAAACATTGCCCATGATGAAAGACTGGCAGTGTATAAAATGTTGTCACAATTTTCCGGCTGCCTGCACAGGCAACATGTAACTGGCAGAACAAAACTGACATTTGCTACATAACTACCTTTAACCCATAAATTCCTGTTGTTCCTCCTATTGACAATTGGTAAATGTCAATAATTCCACTAAAAACACTTTGAAAGATCTTAATAGTGAAGCTTGATCTTGGTTTTGCTGTACACCAATGGTGGCATGTTTCTTTAATGATTTTAATGATCTAAGGTAGATGCTGAGTGAAGATGAGTATTGCTCTTAATGTAGAAAGGTTTCTGCATTCCCCGATCCCACATAGCAATCTACCGTTGAGTGGGGACAAAACATCTCACATGCTATGGTGTATCTTGTGGAAGCAAAACCACTTTGGTGCTGGATTAACTGTTCCAACACTTGCAGATAAAAAACAATTTTGATCTACACGTAACTGATAAATTAAAAAAACTAATCAATGAATAACAGGACACATTTTTGAATATGAGAATATCTCTAATTCCACTAAATGAAAATAAAAAAGGATCACCACTGCTTATAGTTTAAGCTCCATCCACTGAAAATTAACCTTAATCAACTTCAACTTGATTACAATCATTCCATCCAATTTACATGGTCCCAGAAATTACAAAATCTGACGCACAGATAATTTGACCGACACAGTCATCAAACTGTCAATCATTAAAAATATTATTAACTTTGGGCAACTAACCCAACATCTAGAAATGAAACAGCAAGAGGTCAAAACAAACCAATTAATGTTCAGGTCAAACATCTTATCAAAAAATCCCAATAACATCAAACACAACGGTTAAATTGAAAAAAAAAAAAAGAATGGTGTTAACCTTTTTGGTTATAAAACATTCTCACCTCTGCAGATTGGCACAGGGAAGTCCCACACCGATACACTCGCCACATTAGTCACACACGTGAGGAGCGAATGCCCATCCAGGACATAGCCGGTGACACAGCGGTAGCGGATTTTGTCTCCAACGTTGAACTGTGTTCCGTTCAGTATGCCTTTGGGCGGAATTCCTGGGTTTCCACATGAGCTGCTCCTCAACTCTGAAAAATACAAGAGAAAAGTGTTGCTTAGAATTAGGCTTTTGCTGCTTTTGCTCTCTGTACAAGACTGTCCTTTATTTAGCCACATAAAGGTATTTTTTTTTTAGAATTTGAACTACCTAAGAGATTTACATTTGTGAAGGTTCTGGGCAAATGAAAAGTTTTTGATAATCAGGAAGTATTTTGCTGCATTTGAATGAAACAATTATGTAAAATGTGATAAATGTGAGTATCAGGGTTTGAGTCTCATGACACAGAATCATTACCTGCAACATTGCATTGTCAAGTTCAAACACATGTTTATTTTACACCTGAAATAAGAATAAGAGAGAAAAAAACAATGGGTTTTAAAAATAAGGCGTAAGAGACATAGAACAGATAGCCCATGCCCCTGGCGACAGCTATCAGCACTGAGACATAAAAAATGCATGTGGAATAGCAAAGAGAAACACAGAACTTATACAAAATTTCGCTGATATTTTAAATCCCAGGCCAGGTATTTATTTTCTCTCAAATGGAACGGTTTTACATTTCATAAAAGAAAGCAATTCCCTAGAAATTACTATCCATCCTTATTTGCTGACAGAATGCTGAAGAGCCATTCAATCCTGTATTCCTCTGGCTGAACACAATTTTCCTCCTCCATTAGACCACCAAAAACTCAGTCTATGTGAAAATTTCTCTGCACAGAAAGTATCAGCTTTAGTCTGAGTTGCAGGAGAGGACCCTGAAAATGTGGGTAAAAGGATTCAAAGTGGTGTAACTGGAGAAAGCCAAAAATAGATTTAAAAAATGACAGCAGATCTGTGATTGAAGGGGGATGTGTCAATGCTTGGATCTGGGAGTGGGGCCAGGTAACGACTGCAAATTAGGGGTTCAATTGTAGAGATACCATCATTATTATGAGTCGAAATAATATATAGATGCAGATGAAAAGGTAGCTGTTTAAAACTCATGTTCTTAATCAGCGTAGGCACATATTTATAATGTGCCAGCTGTTTGGGGCTAATTATTCCAATTGGCGAGTAAATGAAACAACAAAAAAAAAAAAATAAATCCTCTCAATAAGATAACATCTGATACTGATTCTGGAGCCACTAATGTTATTATGTTAATATCTGGTGATCTTTATTGTAAACCAAATTATTGCAGAAGCTCACATTTACAGTATAATTGCTAATTAATGGACTATAAATCCTGACTATCAACTGCTGGTTGTTTGTGTTGTGAGCTAAATTGAAGAGCCCATGAAATTGAAGAGCACATGAAAAAGTACTGGTTTATTCAAATTGGACCATTATACCTTCAGAAGAAATAAAGCTTTAAAGGTTCCAACATATAAGATAAAAGGTATGTGTTTTATGTTCTTTCCCATGCCAAACTGAAATACAAGGAGCTTGTTAGTCCCTTTCCTCCTTCCTCCCTCTTAATGAAAACTCTTCGGGTGCTCAGCTTTGGCTAGAACCTTTCATGCATGCAGTTCTCTCATCTTAACATCAGTAGATTCTTTACATCTTCTCCTCTGGGCAGGTTATTACAGCAGCAGGGAATCTGTCAGTCACTGGCAGGATGTACAGTTAGCATTGATGGCTCTGATCCTGCTCACTCACTCTCTGTGGGTATTTGGCCATGGTTGACTTCTTGGTGACCTCCTCACAATTCCGATGATGACCTGGACTGAGGAAGGTCAGGCCAATGTCAAACAACAAAAGAAACAGAATATCTCCTCGGTATGTGATACAGTAGATGCCATCATTGACGAGCAAATTTGAATTGGAATTGACACACAATTCCTGTGAAGCCTGCAGAGGAGGGGATATGGTGGGCGCAGGGCGTGAGAAAAAGAAGATTTCCTGTCCATCAGCAGCCCTGCCCGTCATCAAAGGAAATGTGGGGTTATAGGGAAATATAAATGAAAGGCTGCGTGTACCAATTGTGAAGAAGTCCTGGCAGAGCCAACTTCTGTGCCCTTGATAAACTAACATGACTAGATTTCCAAAAGTCAGTGTGGACAAAAAGAGGATGAGTCAGACTGTCTGAGATAGCTCAGATCTTTCAATGCAGCGATGAACTGACATTATATAACAAACATAATGCATGAAAGAGAGCAGCGAGCTTATTGCCCTGCCTGCTAATTTAGCTCTGCCATCGCACTTCACAAACTACCTTTGCTGTAAAAACAGGCCACTGCTAAATATTCATGTTGCTGCCCTGAAAATGAACATAGAAGCAAATATTTTAAATATATCATAATGTGTATAAATGTATTATGTATTTGAAGATTATATAAACAAACTTTATCAATTGACTTTGTTCTTTTTGGACAACCGTTAAATATGTGCTGAAGTGAGAAGGAACTATAAAGCACACTGTTTTAACGGGTATCAATTTTGCAGAGCCACCTCCTTATGAGAGACATGCATGGGCAGACACACAGATGCAGTGACAGACTGGAAATTGGAATGTTGCAATAGCAAACACTGTATTAAAACAAGGATGTAAAATGTATTTGAAATAAAACATGGGGATAATATAAAATTTGTATAAATCTTTCAAGGCTTTTTCATAAGACATTACACATCTGAGAATAGTTTTTGACTAGACATTGTGGAGAACACAAAATTTAGATCACGTGATCACATTGCTCCATTTAAATCTACTGAAGGACAGGGACAGTTACTAGTCTTATAATAGCCCCTATAATCTCAAAAAAAGGAAATAAAATCAGCAAATCCCTTGCTGCTAAAGCAGGCTTCCAAGTGTTTCTTGGAAGAGTAATTGTTGGAGAACAGTGCCAATGGTACTGAGAAAAAAAAAATCAACTTTGGTTCACCAACAGTACATTTTGGCAATAAACCTGCCATGATTAGAGTACCGACTGATCGACTAATCTCAGATTTATCGCTCTCTTGCTGTGGAAACGTATTGAGCGTCACCATTAGTCTTTCTATATTTTGCCTCCTGACGCCAGAGCTAAATATGCACTTGTACAACACTGAAGGTGGATTTCAGCTCCATCACAAAGAGTCACCAGTCAGGTCTTCAATCAGCGCAAGAAAATAAAGATATAATAAAGTATGACAATATTTCAGGCAAAAAATATGCATGCACTTATATTAGGAGCACTTTTGCTACCGCTGGGAAAAATATGCCGCAATAATCAATCTATTCAGGCCGGTGATAAAATCTAAAAGTGCTATAACTAAGTACTCAGATGTTTATGCAACAGAATATTAGTACATATTTTTATGCCATAAAAGATTTTTAGTGCTACACACTGCAAAACAACAATGGAAGGACCATATTAATGTGAACTTCTAGATGATAAACACAAAACATTTTTATAGTTTGTATTTTCACTTGCACATTTTCTTTTTGCTAACAAAATGCGACATGTATCCTTATAGTATCCTGCAACCTTGTGGTAATAAGTGAAAATTTAGGATGGTGATTCCAGGACTTGGGTGCAAGCATTGCCTGGGGCTGCATCAAAGAACCACCTGGTATCTAAATACTCTGCAGACCTTTGAAGAAGACATGGGTTTAACAACATGGTGGCGTTTGTACGCACACAAGGAGCATTTCCTCCAAGCCACTGAGGTTTTAGATCATTTCTCAACAAAGGATCACCCTTCCCTCCTAAAGCCGAGCGGAAAGAAAGCAGTATTCCCAGCTTGGTGCATGTGCTTCTCAGCGACTGAATCTCTGCATACTGGAAATTTACTCATGAAAGAAAGAGAAAATAGGAAAGCAGCCGCTATTCCATACATTCCATCTGCCTGCGTCCTTTGCTCTGTCCTTGATACTGATTTAAATTTAAACCCACTTAATTACAATAATGATTCAATCATTTTTGCAAGTCTACAAGCAACACACATCCTCAGTCAGAAAAATGTGTACCAGGCTTAAATACTAATGCATATGTAAGAGACACAGTAGCCAGGGGAAGCTATTGTGCTCTGCATGGTAGGCATTATAGAGGAAGTATATTTAATATATCCGATGCTATATCTATCAATCGTTGGGGAAATTTGTGTTAATGGGCTGGTGACATTTTTAAATTGGCTGATGAAAAGACAAATACACTTCCATGAAGATATTAGTATGACAATGTTGAAGCTTTAGAGAATAGCCAATTAGAGTATTATTGGTTAGAAAATCCAATTTGTTAATGTTTGATGAAAAGTTTTATTCAGTTTAAGCAAAAATGTTAAACATTTGCAATTCCAGTCAGTCAAAACCTCGTCATGGTCCAAGTATTAGTAGACTAAAGGTCTGAATACAGCAGCCATCCTTAGTTGTAAACACAGTTAACTCCCTGTCTTTTAATAAAATTGTGTGAGGCTCTTATTTTATTGGCTGCATCCTGACTTAAAGGAAATATTTTCTTTCTGATGAATTGAGGAAGAAGAAAAACAACAATCTAACCAAGTCACCAAGTGGAATGGAGAAAGACGGGGCCAGTGAAACGGGCAGATGGGCAGGTCAGAGGTCCCAGACTGGTGAGTTCCTTTGCAGATGGGAAATGAGGAGGTGAAAAAGATCAGAAAAGGGGAACTAGAAGCTGGCATAAAGACAAGAGAAGGCAAAGATTGGAGTTGAGGGAGCTGGTCACAGAAGGATACTTTATATTTACACAGCTACCTGCTGCACTCTGCCCAGATAAATCACTGGATCCATTAGTTCAGCTAATTCCCATCGCCATCTGCCATGTCATTTCAGAGGCACCTCTGGAGTCCCAGAAAAGGTTCAGAATACCGGGAAGAGGGATGTTGAACTAGAAAGTATGTTTTCAATTTGCTTAATTGAGGCAGCTGATGTTTCCATAACAGTGACAATTCTCCAGGAAAGCATAACTACATCCCAAGAAGAATGGTGCGCAGAGCTCCACCTGTGCAAGTTTAGTGAACGAAAATAATGTATTTTTTACTGCAGCTTAAAGACATTAAAGAAAAAGAGTAAAAATCAATGTTTTTCTTACCTTCGTAAACCACTTTAAATCCATGAGCGCTTACTGCAAAGTCGCTGGTAAGCCTCAGTGAAAAAACAGAGCCAGAACTGGTAACAGGTGGAGGAATGGTGAATCCTGTTAGCCTACAGAGAACAGAAGAAGACTACACATCAGTGACATTTATTTGTAACTCAGACACAGTCAAAATCAACACTGATTTATTTAAACCTGATTAAACACTGAAGCAAACTGGAGCATTTCTTTTTCTGTATGTGTGTGCTTGAATTAAACACGTTTAAGATCAATTGAGTTACATTTACATTAGAAAAGCCACCAGGTTAATTTTATTTGTAATTTCTGAGCATAATCGTCACTATAAACGGCCCTTCCAAGAGCTTCACTCTATACAACGTATAATTTTGAAACCAATCAAATGAATTACTCTGAAAATTGAGCACTAATAATGCTCTGGATACTATACAATCATAACCCATATGAGAATCTGGCGTATTGAAATGAGCTGGCAGCTGCATTGTAACAGACTGCTTCATTACTGCAGTTCAAATTGGGTGCAGGTCCAAACAAATCCATTTACTTTCACAAGGTCGTAAACAAGATGCCTGGCTGACCATTTGCCCAGCACGCTTGATGATGTTCTATTGACGTTCCTGCTCTGGAAGCCAGCCTGTGCAGCAGGAACCGAATGTCTCCTCGGACAATGAATCTCTCTTTATTTTGTATTGGAGGTTTTTTTTTGGTACCATTTGTGCAGCTGAACCTATACTAAACCCACCTGCTACCGCAAAGAAAAAGCTGCTGTATTTACAGCTTCAATAGCGTTTCTAATTGCTGCACTGTGAGCCGCGCTGGTCCCAGGATTAAATTACTCTGTGCCACAAGTAATGCACAACATACCTAGACACCACTTAAAGTCAACTGCCACAGGATGCAATTCTCAATGCATTTATGAGGGAACAGCACAAAGAAGTTGACATTACAATTGACCTTGAGGTTAACTGCACATTGGGGGGTAGAAGAATTATCTACCACATATTTATTTGCATTCCAGTTAATGTTATGTACCATAATACACACGTGCAACAACGCTTCTTTTTCTCATTGAGTACAATCAAACATGATGCTGTTTTTTTAGGTTTTTACTGATACTTATTTCAGGAAACATGTACAATTAGGGAAATAAAATGTTAAAAGCAAGATCAAGATCAGTTCACCTCACCTAAAACAATTGTGTCTTATCCAGAAACACGAACATGAAAAAAAAAAGCCCAAAAAATATCATATAGCAAGTTGTATTTGCATGTTTTGACAGCTCGCAGACGTTTAGATGTGGCACGGGGTATTTTTAGTATTTATCCACGCTTAGTGGTCGTTATTGAAAAGTATTTTCAGAGATTTTAAAGTGTTTGTCAAAATGGACAGTCAGCACCAAGGGTATTATAGTCTGTACAAGAAACATGGCAGTCACTTATAACAAAGAAGCACTTTGTTATCAACCTCAAGTGGCTGAGGGGGAAATGAAAATAGCTCTGACAAAGCTGTATGATCTCAAAAATCAATGTGCATCTTCAGGGCAGATGCTTTGATATGCTTTGCACTGGTTATTCACCGTGGAATTATCACGGCAACTATCTTGAGCAATCTAGTTAAAACTGCATTATGTTTTTCTTTGGGTGTGTTTAATGTGCCATGTTTTAAACATCATGAGTGGCTGCAATGACAAAATCCAATCCTGTTAAATCTCCTGGGGAAACACTGGCAAATTTATATGCTGTCAGTTGCGTGGATTGAAAAACTCTGCCAAAACAAAACAGGAAACATGATTCAGAAGTCCTATTTTATATGCATTTCTATGTTGGTTTAACTTATATAGTTTTTTTTTTTAACCATTAACACACATTGTGCTCACACAAGAAATTAACCTGTTAAAAACTATTAAAGCTGGCGAGCACAAATAACATACCAGTTTTGTGGAATAGATTTAAATGTTTCTGTAAAGGAAATTACTGATTTGCAAGGCTGCAAAATATGTCAAACATACTGAGAGGAGGTAAAGTGGGTATCGCTGCACTTCTTACGCAGCATATTCGCTTTTATTTTAATGTATTCGGCTGCGTTCATCATCTCGCTCCATCAGCAGGCTCATCTCCGGAGCGTCTCATCCAGCCCAGGCAGTGAAGACATTTATCTAAATTATAAACCTGGCAGAACAGAGTGTGTTGCCCCTAAATCCCACTGACTGCCTGATTTGAACATGAAAGAGTTGCCAGCTTCTTCACATGCAAACTGCAGTTCGCGCAGTCATGCCACTAATTTACTTCATCGTGACCCTTTTTTTCTCTAATCAAACACACATTTATTTGTCCACCATGTTGAGAAAAACTACATCGGGAACATGTCAATAATGTACATGGAAATGCACCAAAGTCAGACCTCTTCTCAAGGAACGTGGTGATCTGGGAACCAGGGCAAAAACTCTTGTGCCACAAAAATCCACAAAAACACAGGAAAGCTTCAGTCTGAGTAAATCAGGTACCACTCTGCAGGTGAGGTAGGAACAATGATCCAGCACCGGGACCAGCTGGCAGCATGCCTAAATCAACCGCTGATGAGCCGATCAGCAACAGGTGCACGGCCACCACTGGAACCTGGGAACCTGTGCCCTCTATGGGGAGAACAAAGGACAAACCACACACAAAAAAGGGCCAGGAAGCTGGATCCTGACATGTACACTGATAATAGTTACATATTATGTAAACCTCATGTATTTAAATGCAAAATGTCAATTTTGCAAATGTTTCTTTTACCCCTGTTGCCAGGATGGAAAGAAATGTTTGCTAAAGAAAAGTATACCTGAGGTTGAGGCACAACTACCTGACATCACTATTTACAGCCACATGCAATTAAGTCGCAACCCCCCAGCACACACGCTCAGTCCTACCAAGGGCCCATAACAAGGTTTTAGACTGGAAAAGGTAATTTAGCTTGCATTGCAAACATCCTCCTGAGCTGTCCGGCCTTATCTTTCATCAGGCCAACTCTTGGAGTTGCCCAGTGAAGTCAACAGTTGTATGTAAGTGGGTTGTGGAGGGATATGACCACTAGGTTTGAGTTACTCTGTCCCACTCGCTTTCATTAACCAGCTACTGTGAGGCTCAGTTAATGACCCCAGTGGCAGCGGTTAAGGCTAATGGAGCAACTGTGCACCCCTCTCACATTGTGCCTTCGGGCTGCTGTTTGCTAAAAGTAAATGTCTTGTAAACTGGCTTTTAGAGGACTATTTTGACCAGTAGCCCAGTGGGAAGTAACTAAGCAGCGATCACAGGAGATCTCTGCCTTCTGCACATAAGTTTGATGGAGGTGTTGAACAACTAGTCAGGATGCCTCCCAGACACCTCCCTGGTGAGGTGTTCAGGGCACATCCCTCTGGTAGGAGGTCCCTGGGAAGACCCAGGACACGCTGGAGAGACTATGTCTCTCAGCTGGCCTGGGAACGCCTTGGGATCCCCCTGGAGGAGCTGGATGAAATAGCTGGTGAGAGGGAGATCTGGGCTTCCCTGCTTAGGCTGCTGCCCCGACCCGACCCCGGATAAGCGAAAGAAGATGGATGGATGGATGGAGGGATGAACAGATACATTGAAGAAAGCCTTTTGACTTCAACACAATTGCCAATATCATGCAGACCACATTGGATTTTTTGCATTGGAAAACCTAATTGAAATCGGCAGCTAACAAACAAAAATCCCTAAGCAGTGCCTTTAATGGTGCTTTTCAGAAAGTGAATTATAACCGTTCATAACTTTGGAACACTCATTAAAGATTTTAAAATACCTTTTGAAAAAATCTTTTGCATTTTCAAACCAAATTTAAAACCATTTTAAACCAAAAGAGCACTAGGTCACCAAAAAATATCATTAACAAAATACCAGACAAAGAGATCTTATCTCTGGCATTCACAGCCACCTGTTGCTCTGGCAACAAAACATCCAAGTGAATGGTTGTAAAATGTCATTAACAAATAAACACAATGGAGTCCGCACATGAGGAGATTAGGTAATGAAACTCCACAAAAGCAAATCCCAATGCATTCAATTAGAAAACAAAATCTGATGGGCCTAAATCAGACAAAGGAAATAAACCAGGCTAAACAGGGAACACTGGATTTAAGCTGAAGCTGATTTTAAAATAATAACGATCCACCTTCTAGCCTTTTCACAGTCCATCTGATTAGTACATCACCATCATATCACATAGAGAGAGGGACAATGCAGTTATGCCTAAAGCTGAACCCATGTTCAGATAGTATTTACAGATGTGTTAAATTTCCAGCACCATTGTATATGAATTTGTCTGTCTCTACCTCCACATATCACAGCGCTCTGCTCACTGTTCGCTTTTCCATAAGGGTTCCTTGCAGTCACAGATTAGTTTTCCTATTGCAGGTCCACCATATGTGTAGCTTTGCCACTTTTATCTCTTTGCTCACCTCTGCGCTCTTCTTGTTGAAACAATGCTCTTAGCATGATACAAATCACTCCTGTCTCCAGGGAGAGGAGATAGAACAAAAACAAAGAGAGGTTGGAAGTGATGGCCCTCGACTCTGACATGTCTAAGTAAGCAACATTTAAAGTCAACCACTTACCTGTGGTTTATTGGTAGACAGTATGCAAAACAAGGTCCATTGCTATGGTGATTAATGGCCTTTGTGCGCTGTGGGGATGATTAATGGACTTATTTGTTTTTGGAATGTATTAATTTATTACACCAGTGCCAGACACTGACATTTCACTTTAACAATTATACTTATAAAGGTCAAATAATCTTGTCAATTTATTGCTGGTTTATGATTAAAAATGGAATGATGGTTATTTATTTCATGCAAAGGGAAAATTAAGGCAAGGAAACCTGCTGAGTGGTCTAGCAGGTCAATGGTAAATACTTCTGTTTCTTTTGCCAAAGAGCAGCAATAGGAACACGCTGTTCTTTGGGTGGATGCCATCTTTGGACTCACCTTCTGAAGTTCTTTTTCCCCCTTGCAATAACAAACCGCTTGGACTCTGCTCAGAGCTATTCTGTGTACTAGTAGGATCCGTCGAACATTCATTAGCATCTCATTTGATGCCAGTGGCATAAATCAACTGCACCCCACTTGCACTTCTTTCAGCATCTTTGGGCACCGTGCAGCCCTTACCACTTGACAGCAGTGGCTCCACTTGTTTCTAGTCTACTGTTTAACAACCAATATTTTATCACAGGTCAGAATGGAAATATTAAACACAGGCCAACTTTTTAATTACACAACCTTAAAAGCTTGCATGCAAACTGAAATGACTCCAAGGTTTAAAAAAAATAAATAAATAAAAAATCACGCCTTCACTGTGTGCACATAATAATGACCACCACAATTTTAAATACAATTTACTGACTACTTGAAATAGCTCCTGAGTATTACTTAAACAAGTGACACTAGCAAAGTGTTCCAGCCGGGTTTTCTGTCCTGTAAGGGGGGATCCTACTGTTGCTCAGCATAGAGCACAGGAACTTATTAAAAGGTAATAAAATGTGTTATTAAGCGCTTTACTCATGGGTCATGTAGGCATTTAACTAATCCGAGTCCACAACAGGCTTCAGGTTTGTACTAATTTAAAATTTCGCTAAACACAATAAACATATTTGCAATTAAGACGTATTGTCGGGTATGAAGAAACGGATTTCTTTATGTAAACACCATACAAGATTCAAGACTAAGTAAACACTCTCACTGTCCATCAGCTGCTTTGGCCAAAATGTTAATGAGGGAACTGCTGCTCAGAGTTTTTGATCGGCTCCAGACGCCTTACTTTAATGGTATTAGCACTAGATCTGCTGCTAACGTAAGCAGATAATTTCAGCTGCTGTTCCTCAACATTCACACTGCTGTCAGTCGTCTTCTGCCCCGAGAAAAAGCTCCTTTGGTGAGATTGCAATTAACTTCTTGTTCTTTGGCAACTTATTTCTTTTGAAACTGGAGTTTTGTTTGCTGTTCTTTTTTAAGAATCGTCTAGTCTCACTCTCCTTCTCTGGTTATACCAGATTTAAGCAGTGAGTGCTGAGATGTAGAGATATACTTCTGATGCAATTTTAGAGTGGAGAATTTTGAAATAACAATATTACAAGATAAGGAGTTAAAAAAACAAGCATTTATAGGGTACAGGGCCCCAGGTAATTGTCCACCTTTTCTACAGATCATTGAATTATGATGGTCCTGTTCCAGTGAACATGGTCATCAATTGCAACAAAGCCTGCGATACACACGACAGACCCGAGCCCTCATTCCTCTTATTTCATGACAGGCGTTGGGAGCAAGATAAGCTTAATAAGGTCATTCTTTTTGTATATCAGCAGTGTAATACAGGCTTTTATTACCTTTCCACTGATGTCTACAGTGTATATTTAAAGTACAATAATTAGTGCTGCACCCAGCTATTCTCAGGCATGAGGGATTGTGTGTAGCGTCAGCTCAGCACCGCGAGGGACGAGGGGAAAAAACTTCACACAGCAAAAAGAATACGTAGATCAATGGGGAGACACATTAATCATGTCCATCTTAGGGACATTGATTCTTTTTCATGTTAAAAATTCATTGTCTCTTTTGTTGTCCTCCCCTGTGAATCTCAGTCTTCATTAATTGATAGCATTAAGGAAAAATTAAGGTTTCTATTTATAACTACCTTAGAAAAGAAAAAGCAGATTATAAGGGTGCTTGGCATGAAGTTCATATATTTTTTATATTTTTTAGCTGCCATCAAATCATCTTTTTTTTTCGGTGGGTCACAACATATTGCCACACAATGAGGAACAGTAGCATTTGGGGGAAAAAAATGATAAGACAAAAAGACGAGGAACAATGTTGGCATTTAAAAGTATGGTCTTGAATCAGAAACCATGATAAAGAAATGGGGCCATTTGTTTTTGTCTGGTCTCAAGCATTAGACATGGTTTTCCTCCTATGGCAGGATTAGGTTCATTTGAATTTTGAGCTGCTGCAACACATAATCTCTGGGTTACTGTTGTACACATGATTAACCCCACACTTTGATATTGCTAATCAGCAGTGGCTCTTCAAAGCTTGACAGAACAATGAGATGAGAATCTGGTGCGGGATAGCCTGGTTCATTTAAAGATCGATCAAAGTCTCTGTAAAAATAATACATGACACAATGGGGAAGTGTTTGGCAGAGGCAATGTGTATTTATGTATGGAAATTTCCCATCTATTTGTCTATCAATATCAATACATAAACTAAAATATTCAAATCTAACTGAAGAGCAAATTTCTTGCTGTAAGACTGAAGAAAAAGAGTGAAGGAAATAGTGACCACTTCCTCAAAAAGTAGCAAAAAAAAAAAAGTTTGGCTGCATGTGTACACTAGCAACATGTATTATTTTTTTATATTAATTCGTAATATTTTCCAGTGATCTTCGTAAGGACTCGCAGTAATAAAAACAGCCACTAAGTGCGCAATAATGAGGTCACCACTCATTAACAAGATTTAGCTGCAAGTTGGTGACTTGGCTTACAAAAACACTTTAATGTCACTTTTTGAAACACTTTTATCTCTGACAGCCATTGACTTAATGGTGAGTAGCTTAAACTTTTATTTGGAGGTTAGCTATTCCTTTAATGATAGTTACTGGAGAGTGCTTGTGCTGTCCAAAACAACAAATATAAATTGACACAATTCAGTTTCCTCAACCAGGAATGTTCTTTTTTATATACATTTAATATACTTTTAAGTTACTTACATGTCTTTCAAATTATATAACCCATGCCTGACTGGACGGGAGGTAGATTTATCACCCATGAACTCATTTCATACAACTGCCCTGATGGCTGCCATGCCTCTTCCCCACAATTTACAGCTGGTCTTCGTGTGATTATTGACAGCATTACTTTATGATGCAGTGGATCACGGCATTTTTCTAATCTCTGAAAATGATGGTTTTCCTTCAGATACCTGGCAACGTAACCACTTCAAACACCAAAATGTCAGAATCAGATCAAATGAGAACAAGATAAAGAAAAATAGTGACAAACTGCTAACATGCTGACACAATGCATCACAAATGGTCTATAGATAAATTAATTTAACAAGTCAAAGACAGCATCTTTTCTTTTTTTCATGCAAAACATCAGGTAAAGCCTCTGAAACCAAGATGCAGTTTATAAAACTCAACACGAAGACCCGTTTATGAATCACAGCCCACCAGGGTGTGCACACATGCATTAGTCTCACACCCAGCCCACACAGCCACCTTCAACCATAAATTGTCTTTGCCTCATGAATGTTGATGCTCAGGAATGAGCCTGCTGATCAATGGCTCTCTGTATTGAATCATGGCAACCACAGAAAGGATGGCGACGTACAGGAATATTTCAAGATGGAGAAATCAAGTTAGTTGTGGGTTAGGCAGGGGTTAGAAAGCACACTGCCACGTATCAGCACACATGCACCTAGTATGCAGCATCACAAACAGGCGTCACAGCAATATATGTTTAGATCAGTTAGAAGATGCCTGTTCCTCCAATGGCCAAATGACCACAAAAATCAGTATCTCACTCAGATATCATAATAAATGGAGGTCCCGACAGATCTATTGAGCGGTATTAGGTATACAGCTACAACATTAGTATTTAAAGCTTTAATGAAGTTATAAAGTGTTGTTCAGGGCTGACTTTAATTCAATACACAAGTACATTATATAATCTGTATTAACCTGTATAATCTGTATTAACCTTTTTTAGTGCCAGCGAGTAAATAAACTAATACAATTGTTGGTATAAAGGCAAATAAAGAAATAAATAAGCCACTTACTTACGTAATTTAAGCAAAAACGTGTGTATAGGTGCCCCTCTCGAGACGTCTAATTGGTTACCTGATGACCCGATCCAACCAGTCGGATACTAAGCTTAGGGACTGTGTTGCATTCAGGGATATAGGAATTATTATAATTATCATCAATATAACATCTTTAACAAAATCTTAGCCACAGTCGTACAATTATAACTTTAGCTATCCCATTGTCTAAGGAAGCCACTAATTAATTGAATACTATTAATACAATTACATATTTTAGGTTACAGCATATTTGTTGCCAGACAAAATTATAGGCATGGGATCAAGTTACATGCGTCGGATGATGACCGTGGTATTATGCAACCTAATCTTCAAGTGTCTATAATGATCCAGCTGCTTAAGTATCAACAATGATTCAGCTCTTGAAATATTACCTTTCACCGCCACTCACTGCAATCCTGCCATACATCCTCCGTTGTGCTATTTGCATACGAACTCAATCCCCTCCTACTCATATGGACCCCATAAGTAGGCGCAGTGAACCCATTCTGACACCGTCCTTTTGAGTTTCACAGGGAAATGCCAGACTATCACTGGTGCACACCTCTCACAGCACACCACTTTTAATTAAAACACCTCAAATTTCCTTAAAATAAAAGACTTGTGACAGGTTTAACAGCAGATGTTTAAATCAGCTTTGTGAGGGGATAATCTCATTATCTCTCAAGTATAAACAGCAGGGTTATTTTAAGCAGCTGGTTTGACAAAGGAATTGTACAACCTCTGTGGCTTTTTCCCCCTGTAAAATCTAAATGATGGAACTTTAATAGTCTATAACTCTGAAGAAGACTGTTTCATTGTGTTTTTTTTTTTGTTTGTTTTTTTTTCTTAATTTCATAGGTGATTGATGATTCCTGCAGCTTTCATAAATGAAGCCGTTGGCACAGTTTAAGGGCGCTCACGTTGAAAATCTCTGAGGATTGTTCATTCCCAAAATGTCCGCGTTTCATGTGGAAGAATGGGTGTCTGCTTTAAACTTGCATGGCTTCACTGCACAAATAACATTGTTTCCATAATTCCTTATTCAATTATTGAACAATGGTTACTAAAGTTACTGTCAAAATCAAAACAAGTTGAAAGCAGACTCTGACAAAGCTCTGAGAAAAACAGTATGAAAATGAAACAAGAATCTTCTCACAACACTCACACCTCAGGCGAGAAGACACAAAACAGAGGGCAACCAGTTGTTTGTTCAACAACAACGGCAAACAAAGGCACAATCTTGTTTTTTTAGCCACTTCTAGGTCCTCCGGTTGAAGCATTTGAATAAAGTATGGTTGGATACTGAAGCTAGAACCATAAAATAACCTCTGTCTCCTGCAAAAAAAGTACCCTGACTTTAAAAACACATTTGAATTGTTTAACAAGAAGCTTTCCTTTATCGGACTCACCAAAAAAAATATATATATATATGGGAGTTTTGTGTGTAGAAGAGGGCAGAATATTCTCTTTATTCTGCATCAATCCATTTTAAAACAAAGTAGACGCTTCAGATTTGACGCACCACATATGATCTCACCTCCCAGGTAGAGAATAAGCAATCACTGTAATGTGTATGCTAAAGATGAACATTCCATCAGAGAGAGATCATGGAATCCTTCCCTTTACTTTTCTGCTCCATATCACATTTTAGGATGTGCCTGGATGAGGAAGTGTGTCCTTACCTTGTCCTGAAGTTGGCCGGATGTGGGGGCCCATCATAGAGAGATAAAAAATCATATTCTTCCTCCACTGCGAAGGACTGAAAAACTATATGAATCCTGTTCCCCTCTTCAGCAACGATCACCCAGGTACAGTTCGCTCCATTTGGATATCCGTATGGAAATCCTGGGCTTTCTATCGTCCCATTCCTCCCTTTTAAATTGCCTCCACACGTATGGATAAATCCTAGGAAAACAAGAGAGAAATGTTATTATCAACCGTACAAAGAAAATGCGAAGGTCTATACTGCAGAAAAATGAATTTAATTTTGCCTTCAAGCTGAAAGAAAAAATGTCTTGAGGAAAAATGAAAAAAAAAAATGGCTTGGCAATTGCTCCATCAAGCAAAAACTGTACCTTGGCAACTGTATGTGCCTTGTAAAATTCAGGTAATGCTTCTGCAACCCAGAGCAAATTGTTTGGAAAATCTCCTCCGCCTGCAATCGCTGCGAGGGAACATTAGCAATAGTGAGCCAGAGCCAAATTTGGTGGTTATATTTTTACAAATAAAACACTGGTGCTATGACTGTACTAACAGTCCTACTGCCACTGCATAATGGGGAACTATACAGAGTCAGAGTGAACTAAATGCCTGTGATATTTTACTGCTGCCCTCTTCTTTGCAGACAGTAAAGCAGCCCCACAGACAAAAAACAAGTCCTTCCAATGTGGTGTCACGGAATCTTAACGTGCTGTCTCACAGCCCACACAAGATGCATCTTTGCATGCTCCTTGCGCCAGCTTGCGTTAAGTCAATACGCTTGGCATATTGTGTTAAGGATTACACTATCATTGTCAAGCCTAACCTCATGTAAAAGAGCACGTGTGCCTGAGATTACCAACATGTATACAAACATAATCAGTCACTCACGCCCCCACAAATGGAGCCGTTTAAAGTCCTTCCACACTTCCAGCATCTTCCCACACTTATGCAAACAATGTGTGAACACATTCTCTCATGCCACATAAAAAAAAAATCATCATTTTATCTGAGGCTATTTTTCATTAAATCCAATAAAATGCAAACTTAATTAAGATGTATGCATCAATTCTGTTATCAAATACAAAATATATAATTCCCCCACAATGGTTATATCTCCCAGTACCTTCAGGATATTATGGCCCAAAGACCTGACCCTGATAGCAAAGTGTTAAGATAACCGACTCACTTGCATTATACAATCAAGTGGTAGCAATGACCATCCACAGGAGAGTCGCCTTTTGGCCGCAAAGATACAATTATTTCCACCAGCTTTGAACCAATAGGGTAATCAAGGCGCTGATGTGCATGTCGGTACACCCTGTGACACAGCACATTATAACTGCTTTCAAACACTGTCGGGAATGTAATCACCTAATCACCACTCTTTGGTGATAAAACAAATGTCGGAGTCTGATGGTGAATGAAGGAATGCAGATTTATGAAAATAAAGGAGAAGCTACCAGTCTCCAGAATGTTTGATAACAACATATATCATAACATGTCATAGAAGAGAATAGAATAGAATAGAATAGAATAGAATAGAACTTTATTTATCCCAGACATGGTAAATTCACTTGTTACAGCAGCAATCACTAACAATAACCACAACAATACAACAAGAGGTCTAGGGTAAAACCGGTGTGGCAATTACAGCAAAGCTTAATGTACAAAGTTTAAAAGTGAGAATATATTAAGAATAAGTGTGCAAAATGTGCAACATGAAAAATTTGCAACTAGGAAGTACAAAACAGACAGAGCTCAACACAGCATGAAGAGCTGAGATTCTCAATCAGGAGGTGTTCAACACGGAGGTGTTGAACAGGGTTATTGCACTGGGCAGGAAAGATTTCCTGTATCTGTCTTTGTGGCAGCGGAGCTGAATCAGTCTGTTTGAGAAGGAGCTCCACTGCCTGTCCAGTAGCGGGTGGAGAGGGTGGTCAGGGTTATTCAGAATAGATAGCAGTTTGTTCAGTGTCCTCCTCTCCAACACAGCTTCCATGGCGTCCAGTTTACAGCCAATCACAGAGCCAGCCTTCCTGATCAGTTTGTTCAGTCTGTCAGTACTGGCTCTGATGCTGGCTCCCCAGCAGACTACAGCATAGAACAGTGCACTGGCAACAACAGACTGATAGAAAATATCCAACATCCTGCTGCACACACCAGAGGATCTCAGCTTCCTCAAGAAGTAGAGTCTGCTCATCCCCTTCTTGTATACAGCCTTGGTGTTGGTCTTCCAGTTTAGTCTGCTGTTAATGTGTACACCCAGGTACTTGTAGTCCTCCACCACCTCAATGACCTAATTTGTCTTTACATGGAGTTTTGTGGCATGTTTTGAGTGGGTATATTTGCATGCAATGTGTTTAAATGTAGATCCTGTACCAAATCTTTTGATACTGCGGAGCCAAGACTATGGCCAAACAACACCAGAAACTGCTCAATGTCCTAAATAAAATCAGATAAACACAAGCTGAACTAATTTCATCTGGTTGATAGACGAGTAAAGGAACAATCTTCTCAAACTGGAATAACAATTATTAACAAAGGATTCAGCTGAAGACATCAGCTGTGACCAAACTAAATGGCCTTGCAGTCTCCCACCAGGTGGTTTAACCCCATTTATACCCGAATGCAGCCGTGTGACCCCGGTAGCTCATAATGGACAATCCCATTAGAAATGCATAGAACTGCTGGTCAGTTTATTAGGTCATGTCCAAGATGTCCACTTGTCTCCCACTGAAGCCTTTTGGAACACTGAATATTCAAAAAGAATGATCCCATTAAACGAGAAATAGAAGTGAAGTAATTGGGATTAATTTTAAACTTGAAATTTAAAAGCTAAGATAAATGGACCTAAATGCTTTCTTCTAATCTGAATTTCCCTAACATGATGTGTAATAGTTTGACATTTGACCGGTCCTTAGTAAGTTGGTAAATCTTTAAAAGGGCTCGCTACTCAGCCGCATGGGCGCCATAAAGGGGGTAAAAATTAAGACAATTCTAAGGGCCCATGACCCTCCCACCTTTCAAAAAAAATTTAAATCATTATTGATATATGATTAAAAATAAGGTAATTAAACACACTGACTCATATTTTTGTAACATGTATGTCAGAGAGTTTAACACCACCCCACCACCACCCGCATGGTACAGCCCAACCGAGCTCGCAAGGCAACTGTGCCTGCCTGTTACAGTCCAAGTTGCGCACACAGAGTGCAGAGAGGCTGCTGCGATAGTAAAGTAAAATCTGGGTTCCAAAAGAGTAGAGAGAAAAAAGAGGAAAGAGAGATCAGCAACTATGTCACCAAGTGCAATGTCTCCCCACAACCCCCTCCAGCCACATGAACCACAATTCATTCATGCATGCTGCAACTGCAGAGCATATTTGGAGAGGTGCGCATTACTTTGCGTATTTTTTGCACATTGCCTGTTCCTGTTTCTGAAGCTGAGAGAGCTTGCAGTACGATAAAACTGGTAAAAAAAAAAAAAAAAAAAAAAGTATTTGAGGTCCACTGTGTCACAGGGTAGACTTTGCAGTTTTGCCTTGCCATGTTATTCATTGACTGTTTTTATTTTATGCTTCTTTTTGCTTCCATGATGAAGCCATGATTATTTAATAAAGGAAGAGGCAAATCAGTCACCTTGTGTGCGGTGAATCCTTCATTTTATATCTGACAAGAGGCAAGACAGCTGAAAAGGTAGAGTTATGTTGAGTTTTGACTGGGTCGATTGGATTCTGAACATGTGGTCACAGCAGCATAGGCTTCTTATGGTCTTCAGTGATTTTGGGCCCAATGTGAAATTTTTTCATGGGGCCCAAAATCCCTGGCAGCATCCCTGCTCAGCCGCAGCTGAGTTATGGTGAGTTCAAAAAACAACATCAAGGAGAAACCCCCCAAACTCATATTTGGGCTCAGTCTTGCAGTGAGAATTCGAAAGCTCAACGTGAAGTTGATCTGTAGTCATTTGTGCCAGGAATATTTCAGTGTTTATCCAGCATTGGATGGGAACCTATTCAGGCTAATACTGTTGTTGTGGGAAGCTTCCCATGGAACAGATGTGCCCTGAAAATGTATGCATCTCCATATCTCCATCTACTCTTCCTCTGATCAATGTCTCCCATTCTTTCTTCATTATCTCTGTGGCTCTACCTGCCTGTTCCCATATTCTCTCTCTCTGTCACACTCTTCTTTTTCCACCCCTCGCTCTCTCTCTCTGCTTTGGGAAAACTTGCTGCTTTCAATGAATTCCACTGTCAAGACTCCACAGCCCACTTTGACCCCTATCATCACTTCGACTGTAACACTTTCTCCCGTGGGCTTTGAGGCGACCCGATGTTAGCACCGCACAGCAGCGCAATAATAAATTATGACGAGAAACCAAATTAACAACGTGCCACATTGGCACAGCGGGGAAAATGCATGAGGAAAATATGAATTTGTATCATTACAGCCACAACCAAAGTCTGCAGAGGGCAGCTGAGCTGGATGACAGGCAGCACAGGAATATTCCCAGCTGTTCCTGCATCAGCCCTTATATCTGACACTTGTGGAGTGAAAAATAATAAGAAAATGGCAGTCGGTGCACTAAATGCACTGTGCTCTTGTCAGTCTAAGTTGTATAAGTGTGTTTGCCTGTGAATGCATGCATATTTATATGTGATGCTGGCCTTGGAGAGCTTCTTACGAATGCAAAGAGCAAACCAAGATTTCTACATATAATATATAATTCTCTTTGCCGAGTGAGTGAAGATTGAACCGTTGAATGTTGTGCCCACAGAGGATGGAAAACAGGATTTATTTGAAAATGGAAATACATGACACATCTTAGCATGTAGCATTTTGTCGGAGTGGTTGCAGGTAAATTAGGACAACTGATCTGCCATTTAAGCATGAAAGGAAACAAGTGACTTTGATATTTCAGGATTTATGAGGCAATAGATGCCTGCCATATGAGCAATTAACTAGTACTCTGTCACAGACCCAGCTTCTCCGGTTCCACAAAGGGAAATGAAGCAGGGGGGTTTGCCACTCTTATTATTTTGAGTGACAACTAGCTCTTGTGCTCACGGGTGTGCGAGAAACTCAAACCCCTCGTCTGTTTTGTAGCAGAACGAGTGTGAAGAGACCTGACCTGATACGTCCAGGTTCTGCAGACTTCCGGGAGACAGATAACTGCTAAACAAATCCCCACACCTCCTCCCACAATGACAATTTTGTCTGGCAAATGTATTCCGCTCCATTTTCCTTACTGCCCTTTAAGTGACATCCATTGTGCTGAATTTTTCATTTTCTAGTTCTTTTTTCTATTTTCTATTTTTCATTTTTGTATAATTATTTAAACAAAGTCCCGTCACATGGAGGCATTGGAGTAATAATCAAATATGTTTTGGGGGGGCTTATTCACAGCATTTAATGCAGTAGTAATTAACGCTGTACCTCTTTACTGGGCATAATTCTGTGTCACCTTACAGCGTTAATAAAGCAACACAGAAAACGTTCTCTAAAGTAACGTGAAACAGTGACCAGTGGGGGAACAACACCAGAGCACATTATAAATCATAGAGCGTTCTTTAATTTTGAGGAAAAAGGACCGAAAAGTCACCAGTAGCCGAAAGGATGCTGCATCACAAATAACAAACCTGAACACATCTTCTTCAGTTGGTCTTTTTCTGATACAAATCATTATTTTTTTAACCACAAATCTGGAAAAATCAATATAACTGAACATGCGCTGTGATGTACCAGAGGTTCCAGAGTCTTTTAAGTGTGTTAGTCCTTATGTATTTTCACATAATGTGTCTTATTATGCGTCTTATTATCCCCTCCTGGGCTACCACCTTATCGTGGTGGAGGGGGTTGCGT
Source organism: Pao palembangensis (assembly GCA_015343265.1). NCBI lineage: Eukaryota > Metazoa > Chordata > Actinopteri > Tetraodontiformes > Tetraodontidae > Pao > Pao palembangensis. The sequence continues at coordinate 8,307,183 of CM027088.1, forward strand.
GTCCCAAATTATCCTGGGAGCTCAGTTGTCTGGGGTTTTATGCCCCTGGTAGGGCCACCCATTGCAAACAGGTCCTAGGTGAGGGACCAGACAAAGAGTAGCGAAGACTCCTTATGATGATTAACAAAAATGATCCTGAGGTTCCCTTGCCAGGATGTGGGTCTCCGGGGCCCCCTCCTGGAGCCAAGCCTGGGGGGGGGGGCACGGCAGCGATTGCCTGGTGGCCGGGCCTTTGCCCATGGGGTCCAGCCAGGCACAGCCCGAAGAGGCAACATGGGATCCCCCTCCCGTGGACTCACCACCTGCAGGAGGGGCCAAAGGGGTCGAGTGCAGTGGGCAGCAGCCAAAGGCGGGGACCTTGGCAGTCCAATCTTCTGCCCCCTGGCTCAGTGCCTATACATTGGAGTTGACCACGGTAAACAAGAGGGTAGCCTCCCTCCACCTTTGGGTGGGGGACGGATCCTGACTGGTGTTTGTGTCTATGGCCCAAACAGCAGTGTATCCACCCTTTTTGGAGTCCTTAGAGGGATTACTAGAGAGTGCTCCTTCTGGGGGTTCCCTCATCCTCCTGGATGACTTCAATGCTCACGTTAGCAGCAACAGTGAGACCTGGAGGGGCGTGATTGGGAAGAATGGCCCCGCTGATCTGAACCCGAGGGATGTTCTGTTATTGGACTTCTGTGCTTGTCACAGATTGTCCATAACAAACACTATGTTCAGGCATAAAGGTGTCCATATGTGCACTTGGCACCAGGATACCTTAGGCTGCAGTTTGATGATCGACTTTGTGGTCATGTCATCGGATTTGCGGCCGCATGTCCTGGACACCTGGGTGAAGAGAGGGGCAGAGCTGTCAACCGATCACCACCTGGTGGTGAGTTGGCTCCGATGGTGGGGGAGGATGCAGGGTCTGACCAGCATCCTCCGCCAGCATCCTCCCCCACCCTCCTATTGAGAGGGTCTGCTGGGAATGCCTGGGAGTCTCCTGTCAGAAGGAGCTTCAACTCCCACCTCCAGGAGAGCTTTGACCATGTCCCGGGGGAGGTGGAGGACATTAAGCCTGAGTGGACCATGTTCCATGCCTCCATTGTTGTGGCGGCTGACCGGTGCTGTGGCCGCAAGCTGATCGGTGCCTGTCGTGCCAGCAACAATACCCAAACCCGCTGGTGGACACCAGCGCTAAGGGTGCCGTCACGCTGAAGGAGTCATACTGGGCCTTTTTGGCCTGTGGGACTCCTGAGGCAGCAGACGGGTACCGGGTAGGCCAAGCGGAGTGCAGCTATGGCGATCGCCGAGGCAAAAAAGTGGGCATGGGAAGGGTTCAGTGAGGCCATGGAGAACGACTTCCAGACAGCTTTGAAAAGGTGATGAACCACCATCCAGCATCTGAGGAGGGCAAAGCAGTGCACTGTCAACACTGTGTATAGTGGGGATGGTGTGCTGCTGACCTCGACTCAGGACTTTGTGAATCGGTGGAAGGAATACTTCGAAGACCTCTTCAATCCCACCGACGTGCCTTCTGGTGAGGAAGCAGGGCCTGGGGACTTGGGGACGGGCTCTTGTATCTCCGGGGCTGAAGTTGCCGAGGTGGTCAAAAAACTCCTCGGTGGCAGGGCCCCAGGGGTGGATAAGATCCGTCCAGAGTTTCTGGATGTTGTAGAGCTGTCGTGGTTGACACATCTCTGCAACATCGTGTGGACATCGGGGGGCAGTGCCACTGGATTGGTAGACTGGGGTGGTGGTCCCTCTTTTTAAGAAGGGGGGCTGGAGGGTGTGTTTCAACTATAGGGGGATCACACTCCTCAGCCTCCCTGGTAAGGTCTATTCAGGGGTACTGGAGAGGAGGGTCTGCCAGATAGTCAAACCTCAGATTCAGGAGGAGCAATGGGGTTTTCTGATCTGCTCTGATACGGGCCGTTCGATCCCTGTATGACCCGTGTCAGAGATTAGTCCACATTGCTGGCAGTAAGTCGGACTCGTTTCCAGTGAGGGTTGGACTCCGCCAGGGCTGCCCTTTGTCACCGATTCTGTTCATAACCGTTATGGACAGAATTTCTAGGCGCAGCCATGGTGTTGAGGGGGTCCGGTTTGGTGACCTCAGGATCAGGTCTCTGCTCTTTGCAGATGATGTGGTCCCTGTTGGCCTCATCAGTCCGTGGCCTCCAACTCTCGCTGGATCAGTTCGCAGTCGAGTGTGAAGCGGCCAGGATGAGAATCAGCACCTCCAAATCTGAGGCCATGGTTTTCAGCTGGAAAAAGATGGAGTGCCTTCTCCAGGTCGAGGAGGAGATCCTGCCCCAAGTGGAGGAGTTCAAGTACATCGGGGTCTTGCTCACGAGTGGGGGAAGAATGAGATCAACAGGCGGATCAGTGCGGCCTCGGGATCCTCCCGGAAGAACTGGACGAAGTAGCTGGGGAGAGGGAAGTCTGGGCTTCCCTGCTTAGGCTGCTGCCCCCGCGACCCGACTCCAGAAAAGTGGCAGAAGATAGAAAGAGGGATGGATGGAGTCTTATTATTTTAATTATATATATTGCTGATGTCATAAATCAGTAAATAACTACTTGCTGGCAAATGGGTACATACATTTTCAGTGCTACAATGTGTTTTCTCTCTTTAAAAAAAGTATTAAGTGAGTGTGTATCGATCTTGACTTGAGTTGATTGCACTGCCATGACAACTTGATCTAAATTAAGTGGTCGTGTTTTGATCTTCATGCATATTCCACCATAAACCAGAGGCAAATCAGAAATTTGCCCAAAATGAGGAAAACACTTTTACAACGGCATGAGGACTTGAAAAGCTAAATCACATTAATATGCATGATTTTGGACTTCAGAAAGAAATGGGCTCAGCTTTGAACGCCGCTCGGACCGCTGGGCGATCTGCATGAAGAGTGTCTCGCCTGCATACACCACAATATCTTTGCTCAGATGAATGCTCAGCCCAATAAGCCCACACTGACATGTTTGCTTTCAAGCTTTTTGTCTCATCTCTCTCTCTCTCTCTCTCTCTCTCTCTCTCTCTCTCTCTCTCTCTCTCTCCCTCTCTCTCTCTCTCTCTCTCTCCTGTCTCTCTCTCCTCTCTCTCTCTCTCTCTCTCTCTCTCTCTCCTTCAGCTCTGTTTCTGAAAGACTGGTGTGAAGGCAGGCGATGATGCCCCCCTCTTTCTCTTGGCATTTGATGAGTGTTCGCGATGATGATCATCAAGATCATGAAATCTGAGGGAAGGTGATGACACCACTCCTCAAAATCAACACTGCAGTACAAAAAACCCTGCATTGATTTGCACCTGACCTTAAAGGTAAGTCAGCTAATATAGAGATATCCAGTGGCTGGCTTGGTTACAGAGCACCGGGCTCTTACGAAGCAAAAAAAAAAAAAAGGTCAACAAACATCCTTTATTCACTGCAAAGTAATTTCTTACTATACAAAGATTGTCCTACGGCATTGCTCTCAGAGAAAAGAAAGGAAAATTAAATATTCTGCAGAATATCTGAGGAGGCTTTTCTTGTCTCTGTGGCTCGGCTAATGAATCATAGGGCTGCACACAGGAGCCACATCAGGGGGGCAAAATGTAGAGGTGGTATTGAGAGGTAGTCTTGGTTTTCAAAAACGAAACACTTTTGCATTCACTTTATGAGGAACTGTACTCTGAACTTAAGATGCAACATGTGCAGGACGAAAAACAACAAAAAACAGCAGTAATGACCAACAACAGCAACCACGACAGGACAGAAATCTTAAAAGGGACATCTCCGAGGAGAAATATGGCCCAACATGTATAATCTCGGGCACTTCTAATGCTTCCCCACATGAAAATGAGTTCTGTACAACCGAAACAGAAAAGAGGATTTCTAGAGAATAACCATTACCTCATGAGTGTGTCACTGCAATTTGGAAGAGGGCTCTGAAATATTCCATTCGGTGGTTTTAAATTGCCAACCAGTGAGCTGAGAAATACTAAAATCAAATACTCTGCCACAATGAAACAGCTGGCACAGAGATAAATACCAAACACACACCATCTCACAAGGAAATAACAAATGCTCGTGCGTATATGTTGCCAAGTATAATAGCCATTTCCCAGTGTCTGCATGCTGCATCCCAGTGCATGCAGTACATCGCAGCCAGACGCCACGCCTCACCGCCATGCTACCATAATGCACCTGATGCCAGGCCTCCGCTGTGAGAGCTGCTGCTCGACACGCAGCCTCCAGGCAGCAGCTCATTTGATTGCATGTCTCTCGCCAGCCTCCGAGCAAACGATGACATCGACGCCTGACTTTCCCTCGAAGAAGGACAAAGAAAGAAGAATCTGTCTTGAACCTAAAGGTGACAACAAGGTCGTTCTTGTCTGATGCAGAACTGTGTGAATTCTGAACATACAAGATCATTCTATGTCTGTCTATGGAAGATGCAAACCCATGAATATTCTGTGAGTCAGCAACTTGCCGATGTTGGTTGATAGGATCATCTTTAAAAGGCTTTTAAATTTAAAATTTAAACTGTGAATATTACATTGGCTTCAGTTCCAGTAGTAAAATATACTGTAACCATCGGACCATGTCGTTTTTAAAGGAGCCTTGAACAAAAGAGGACTCAAGGACACTCCTTGGAGAGTGAACCACTCTTTTTTTCCCCCTGGTAATTTCTGACCCGCTGCCACTGTCAATGCGGGTCTCAGACTGCTGTCACTGCAGTTTGATGATATTGGCTCAGCCTCAGTTCAGCTTTTCCAAATCAGTGACACTCTGTGTCCTTGATTATGAACAAAACAAGACAGAGTTTGAAGCAAAACAATGGCTGGTGACAGCTCTTTAATGAAGGCAACAAAGGGGGCCAGGGACAGAGCACGGCTAAATATGAAAACACAACCTGGGACAGAACCTGTAGTTGTGAATTTATTTCTTAAAGAAACAGTCAGATCCCGCGAGCATCACACTGGCAGCTGGCATTGTAAAGCCTACCTGTTGAGGGATATTTCCTCTTAAGACTGAATATTAAATGACAGTGCGGTTAAGAGTCCACACAGGTATCTGCTAAGCCATCCTCACAGATCAATTTAATTGCCGCTGAATTTTTTTTATGTAGTCACGGCCTCTTTTAATCTGCCCCTCCACATCCTGCTTTGTTTTCGGGGCCGTGCTTCAGTTCCGCCTGTTCTGCTGCCGCAATTTAGAAATCCAGCCAGCAGCGGTGGACATAAACAAGGAGAGCAACGTGAAGGCAGATTCATGAATGCACACAGGTACTAGAGGACATGGGTGGAATAATAATGGAATGCTATTCTAATTAGGATATTCAATGACAGCATGATGCCTCAGTGACCACAAAGGACAAATATGAAAGAAAAAAAAGCTCTTATCAACATACTTAGTGGTTTCCAACTGCTGCATTAACAAGGCTGTCAATGCCTTTTTTAACAATATCAATAGCTCCAGACAGCCAATTGAGTTTAATCTCCCTTGAAAATGGCACCTTAGGAGCAAAAAAACAGTTGACACTGAATCGGCAGCCCTGACTCTGAAAGCAGCCTATTACATTTAATCTCAACAAGAGTTGAGCTATATATTTCTTCTTCAAGACAAGATATTGCCAATCTCTCTCCCTCAGGACTGCAGCTCATATTAAAACTGATACCTGACTTACTGACTTAATCAGAAGAGGCAAACTACGTATATTTGAGTTTCCCGGGGACCTGTCAGCAACATCTCGGAAGCCCGGGCAGGACCTAAAGTCATTGGCAGCGGGTCAGCGAGGTGAGCTGAGCTGACCCTGGTGAACCACTGAGGGGATCTCACGAGGTACCAGCAATAAAAGATACATCAGGAATCTGGGGAGCATTCCTTCAGAAAAGAAATGGGTACAGATATCGTTGTGTTTGGTTGCAGGAGGATGCTGGAGCTCTTCTGGAGACTGTTCTACTTCAGCTAATGTGGAGATCAAGAGGGGCAGTGGGATAATGCCCCATATTCCCTGTAGATAGTGTATAATTACACAGACAAATTGTAATCCTGATTAGCCCCAACAGCCTTTCCAGTGTGTTTACATAATCACATTGCGAGAAAGTCTTCATCAAGGGCTCATTGGCCAGACTACTGTCTGTGTAGAACTCACCTGATTACCAGCTATTAGTGTCTGCCCAGTGCACAGTTTCAAAAGTCCCAACCACTTCTCCGTTCAAACCAAAAGATAAGGAGGAGGTTTGACGTGCTCAGAGGAGACAGAAGGGGATCAAACAGATGGACAATTTTCAACAATCTGTTCACCATCATCAATTGTTCATTGTTTCTAATGAGCTAATGTCAGAACAGGGGAACCGGGCAGGGCCTGTCTGTCCTGCTTCTCTTTTTCCAAAGCACTTTGAGACATTTCTTAACATTAGCTAATCGGTAGCACAACGTTGATCTTCGGGAAGCTCAGAAAAACGTGTTTCAAGAAAAGAAAAGGCCAAATAACGCCAGTGGAATGAAATCAAATGATGTTTTAACTTTATAAAGAGGAGAAAATCCAGGGTATGCAATGTTAACTCCGAAATTTGTGATTGTGAGCAGCATTCTAATACATTCCCAAGGATCGTGTGACACAGTTGCAGTGGTTGTTGTTGTAGTAGGAGATTGAGGATGTTGTTTTGATTCAATTTTTACTCTCTTAAACCATTCTACTAAACTGGTCGGAGTTTCTTGATTCAGACATCTGAATGAGTCGAATCTGAAGTCGAGGATCAGAATCGTGTCCACCCACACTTAACTAAAATCTGACAACCTCAGAAGTCAGAGGTTTTGTTTTTGCACACCAGTATTACCTCAGCCATCACAATTCAGAGACGGTGGATCTTTTTTACTCTTGCAAACATGCGGTCGGCTGAGAAACAACAGCTGCTCTTCCTTCATGCCTTGCTCAGTGTCACTATTTCCTTTTATGCGTTTCCAAACAAATATCACGGCGCCTTTCTCTCCCCTCCCTCCAGTTCCAGGCTGGCTGGCTCTCTAATAGCTAGCCGAACTAGGGAGGATTGGCAGGGGCCTGGAGGTTTTACATTGCCATAATGTGGCACCAACAATCTGTATGTAAATTGATACCTGTGAGTGTCCATATGCAATGGACAGGCATAAATTGATAAAATCAACAGACATTTAAAAGGGAAAAAAGGTTGGATTTGTCTATGTTTCTCATCCAGTCTTTACATAATTGCAGAAGAAGCACAAAATGGATTTCTGAATATTTTCCGTGTGTTGGCTGAGCACATGTGAAGAAAACAGCGCGGAAAATTAGTAACTAATGCTCCGCCTGTTTTTTTTTTTTTTTGTTTTTTTTTCTCCAGAGGACCTCTTGTGTGAAAACGGCGTGAACTGCATCAATGTGGCAAACAGGGGAGAGAAAACTGAGGTGAAGTGCAAAGGGAATGCGTTTTGGTTTGCTTTCTTTTATTTTTTTGTCTAATTGATTCCTAAAATAAGAGCAACTTTCAGAAAGTTTGATGGGCGAGAGAGATTTTCCACACAGCGGGAACTAATGAACATGTGGGAACCGGGGGACAGATCCCAGGGAAGATGCACTGGAATGCTAACAAGCCCATCTGATTACACTGGCGAGTCCAAAAACACCAGATCCGGGTGCACGCAACTAATTACCCCACCGCTCCCCTCAACACCACCCCACCAGCCCCCCTCATCCACGATTCCGGGAACATTTTCTGACGCAAATTCTACGCAGATACTTGAAAACTCAATCCAGAGCCTGGAAAAGAAAGCGCACTCCACGCAAAGGAGACTCCTCTGCTACCCGCGGTGAGTCTGCGGTGCACTTGCCCCTCAGCAACCCACTAGTTACCCCGCTAATCAAAGCAGCTCACGTAGGCTGAATGCGCGTAGGCTACAGCAGGAAGATCTATTGAGCGCCTCAGTCAAAGCCGGCATTGAGCGCCAACCCATGCGTCCCGTCCAGTAAACCGTGGGTGCCTATTTTGCGCACGTCTGTAAAACAAAGCTTTTGAATTCACACACGCACGCGCGCACGCGGGCACACACACAAACACAAGCGTCAGAAAATTTGGAGAATCACTGCAGAGGTTCGTACCTGTCACACAAGTGAACATCAGTGAAAAGACCAGGTTCCAAATAACAATCCCCTTCCTAATCCTCATCCTCCTGGACTGGGCAAAGTCCCCGCGGCCGCATTTAACGCATCTCCTGCTGAAGACGTCCCTCGGTTCTATAGATCCGTCGTAGTATCCGTCTCTGTAAATCCCCTTCATGTTCTCAAACTAACACATGCAACCTATTCGCGCTGTCTCTGTGTGGCTGGAGTCGGGGTCCGTTCCCTCCGAAGAGGAAGAAACTGGCAGAGCCGTCTGCCGCGCTACGTCAGCTGATGAAGTAGAAGTGAGCAGGACTGAATTTTAGGATAGGACCGCGGTAACCTGGATGAGGGCTCAACCATCTCTGCTGAGAGGGGCATCAAGTGCGGGGGTCTCGGCTGGAGCACTCTGGCACCTGTTCTCGACCATCTTTCTTTCTTTTTTTTAAAACCGTTAATCCCGACAAGTCGGCTGAGCACGGAGATGACTCTCGCTTACAATTTGAATGCTGCGTTCATCGATCTGCAATTGAACCGCGCGTGGAAAGAGAGAGAGAGGGAGAGAGAGAGAGAGAGAGAGAGAGAGAGAGAGAGAGAGAGAGTCCTGTGCGAGTATGAGGTTGCTGATGACCACAAATCATCAAGTGGGAACAGTGGTGGTGACGGTAGAGAAGGCGGGGAGGGCGTAAATCTTTTTTTTTTTTTTTTTTTTAACTCTGTTAATGACAGCACGTGTTTTATATAAAGAGTGGGGGGAGTATTGGGAGAGTCAGAGAGGCGTTATCCCGTTCCCAAAGCTGATAGAAGAAACTCTCCCCTCAGGCAATCCAACCACAACTCCCGGATTTCATTGCGGAGATCGATAGCGGCCGTTATTGGGAGTGATGGGATGATGGCACCGCGGGATTTGCAATGTAAAGATGTGACGGTGACGGTGACTGCGCTGCTCGGCTGCAGTGGGACTCTTCTGCCACCTAGCTTCGAAAGAGTCGCTGACCTGGGGTATGAGATGGGAAATTGGGGACGGGACGAAACGGCGTGCGCGCACAAAACATGCGCTAGCGTCACGTGCGGGTTGTAGGTTTGCGCCCTTACACTGTGTCTGGATCGTTACGGCTCTGAGAGTCCAGAACATTAAAGTTTATGAGGAGGGAATTTTTGAAAAAGAAAAAAAGAACGTCGATCAGATGGGGTCTAAATAAATGATGGCGCTTGGTTTGATTCATAATTGTTCCCTGAATGACCTCCAAAGAAGTCGATACTTTCCGATGCCGAGAAGATTTATGAGATGGAAGTGAGGGGTTCATAAAAATCAGGAATGATGGAAGCAGAGAACCCTTTCCTAGAAATAAAACCGAATAAATAAAGCCGGACTAGTGACGCGCGGGAGCTGTCCGCGGTGCTGAAAGTCCTCGTTCTACAAAACACATTCAAACGCGTTATATTTACCGTAAAAAGCTACAAATCGAACAAATCAAGTATGCAACTGAAACACAGGCAAGAATAAAGATCGCAGCTGACAATACTTAGTGTGCACCAGCATGAACAGGTTTTGAATGCTGAAACTCTGTCGCTGTCACTGACTGATTTGTTTTGTTTGTTCTTAAGAAAGAAGGCTTTCTGTGTTTCAGCACAAGGTTACGGTTCTAATCTCATTTCATTTTAGATGCCAAATGGTAATAAATATCACTTTCATAATGTTAATGTTGGGAGATTTGTTGGTGTTCTGGGAGATGTAAAGAACATTTTATGGCCATTGTATTTCATGAAATTCCATTTTACTGTGGCTTGTTCGTGGAAAGCTTGTTTGACATGTGTCTCTGGCGGCTTGTTGTTAAGCTAACTTGTTCTACCCTACTGAATGCTACAACCACATCACTACATTTTTATGGTTGTTTAGCTCCCTGATTCATACAGCAGAGGCCAACTACTGTCTGCCTGTGTGAGGTGGACGGCCCCCTCTTCCCTTCTGGAATCAGAATTCTTTAGGTGTCTGCAGGCCCTAGCAGAGGCTGCTGCGAATGGATCGAGGCACCAGGTAGCTTGTCTTTACCGCTGTAATAGACAGGTGGGCCCTGGAGAGTGGGTTCAGTGTGTTTTGATGCCTCTCTCGTCTGCTCTTGCAGGTTCATCGATGAGCAATCACAGTGGCTCTTTGTTGATCCTTGCGCTGGTTTTAAGCCTTCTCTGGCCCTTTTCAATTTGTTAAGGGTTCATGTGAGGCCGATTCAAATATGCAACGCATCCTGTACGTGCAAGCACGCGTAGTTGAGCATCCCACCCGTGCAGAGGCTTGTTTGCATAAACATCTGTCCTCTTTGGTTGGGAATGAAAAACATTACTCGCGTTGAACTTTTATTTCCCAGGAAGCGAGACAAAGGGAACCAGTCGGCTAATCAACCAGATAAGCGTTCAGCCATCTGAACAACCAGCAGGACAGCAACGGCGGCTGAGCCAAGCCTGTTTCCCCTCGGGGTTCTCTCCCTTCAGTCTCTGATTATCAGTGGCCATGAATGAGGACTGACATCTGGGAAGGTCTACATGTCATACAGAGGTCAAAGGTGTCCTGTCTTGCCAGAAGGGACCTTGTGGGGAGTTTCAGACAGGTGTCTGTACATGTGTGCACACATACATAGACGCATAAGTGTGTGCAGGAGTGCATGAACACGTGTGACTACAGATGTCAGACCGCTGCTCTGTGTGAGGGTAAGACACATGTCCTGAAGGGATGTATAATAAAACTGTGTGCATGCCCGTTTGCACGTATGCGTGTCATGATGTGGTTCAACTCGACATGCATTTAAGTAAAAATCTTCACGCTTGGGTAGTGTTTAGTTTGTGTGTGTGTGTGTTTTCCTTGTGCAGGGGCAAAGCAGAGCTGGTGGGGTTGATAGAGTAAGCGCTGAGGTCGGATTAGCTGGCTTGAGTTCCCCATAGCGATGTTTCGGAATGTAGCCTCACATACATTGGTGTTAGCTAATCCACTGCTGGGTCCCGCTGCTCCATTGCTCCAGGTATCTACCTACAGCACCCAGTAGGCTCTGGGAGAGTGTGTTCTGTGATGGGGATAGATGCATTTGAGATGAAGGATATGTTGGGGCATGAAAGAATGAGTAAACAGCTTAATTTAGCCAAAGAAAGTTACTGTAATATGACAATTTCAAGGCTAAAACTGCAAAATTTAAACAATGAGCCATTTTAAACGACAAAAAAAATCAATTAACCACAGAATTAACCACACAAAAGTCTATTATCGTGAAGAATGTAGACACTGAGACTGGAGGATAATCCACAGGAAAGCAACAGGAAATATTAATCAATACTTTTACAACTGTGCTAAAGTTAGCCCAAAGGCTAGTCAGGATCACAAAGCGGAAGGAAACAGAAAAAGAACGTGTAGCTGCTCTAATACCACGTGGGTCTCAAGAGGCCTCCGGTGTGCAATACAAGGGGAAGAGGAGGAGCTGCCCCTGGGCTTTTCAATCACATAAAAGAAGCAGATCCCAGCTGTTACAGCAACCTCAAAGATGGCAGAGTGAAGTAAAACAAGCATATAGTATATCAGCGGGGCTCTCCACTGCTGCAGGCAGCTCTCAGGCAGTGAAGACGTGTGGTTGGATTCTGAACAAATAATGACTCTTCTGGAAAGGAAACCTCTATTACACTCACCCTAAAACACCTGTAACCTTAGGAAGTCCCGAAATATCAACCTGTGCACTGTCTGGATTGATTACGAGGAAGCCTATGACTCAATGCCACACACATGGATTACTGAATGCTTGAAGCTGTACAACATCAACCGGACTCTAACAGCGTTCGTTGCGAACTCAGTGAGGTTGTGGAAAACCACCCTAGAGGCCAATGTCAAGCCACTTGCACAAGTGTCCATCAAATGTGGCATACACCAAGGAAATGCTCTGTCCCCACTGCTGTTCTGCATAGGTCTGAACCCCCTAAGCCAGATAATCAACAAGACTGGCTATGAATACCGTCTCAGGAATGGGGCCATGATCAGTCACCTCCTCTACATGGATGACATCAAGCTGTACGCTAAGAGTGAACAGGACATAGACTCCCTGATCCACACTACCAGGAGAAATGTAGTAGGATGGTGACAAAGAGAGGCAAGGTAGTCCTCTCTTGTGGGGAGACTGAAGGGGTCTCGCTCCCAGAAGGAACAATAGCAGACATTGAGGACAGTTACAAGTACCTTGGAATACCACAGGTATTACCTTGGAATACCACAATACCACAGGTATTACCTTGAACAGGCAACAAGGAAAGCGGCAACAGCCAAATACTTCCAGCAAGTAAGACAAGTCCTAAGAAGTCAGCTCAATGGCAAGAACAAGTCCCGGGCAATAAACAGTTACGCCCTGCCAGTGATCGGATACTCTGCAGGACTAATAAGGTGGCCAAAGGAAGAGATACAGACCACAGATGTTAAGACACAAAAGCACCTCACCATGCATGGCGGGTTCCATCCCAAATCCAGCACCCTGAGACTGTACACAATCCGTAAGGAAGGAGGCCGAGGACTAGTGAGTGTGAGAGCCACTATCCAGGACGAAACAGCCAAGCTCTATGAGTACGTCAAGGACAAGGCCCCAACGGATGAAGTGCTCAGTGAAAGTCTCAGACAATGGCAAGATCAGGAGGTGCTGGCGGAGGAACCATCATGGGAGGACAAGCCCTTACACGGGCCACCAGAACATAGCTGAAGTGGCTGATCTCAAGAAGTCCTACCAATGGCTAGAGAGGGCTGGCCTACAGGACAGCACAGAGGCACTCATCCTGCTGCACAGGAGCAAGCCCTGAGCATCAGAGCAATAGAGGCCCAGATATACAACACCAGACAAGACCCAAGGTGTAGGCTGAGCAAAGAGGCACCTGAGACAATCCAACACATAACTGCAGGGTGTAAGATGCTGGCAGGAAAAACATATATGAAACGCCATAACCAAGTGGCTGGCATAGTCTACAGAAACATCTGTGGGCTGGAAACCCCAAGGTCAAAATGGGAAACACCTCCAAAGGTGGTGGAGAATGACCGAGCAAAGATCATGTGGGACTTCCAGATACAGACAGACAGGATGGTGATGGCGAACCAACCAGATATCGTGGTGGCGGATAAAGGGCAGAGGAGAGCTGTTGTGGCGGATGTGGCAATACCGAGTGACAACAACATCAGGCGGAAGGAACATGAGAAACTTGAGAAATGCCAAGGGCTCAGAGAGGAGCTGGAGAAGGCTTGGAAGGTGAAGGTGACAGTAGTGCCCATGGTGATCGGAGCACTCGGGGCAGTGACCCCCAAACTGGAGGAGTGGCTACAGCAGATCCCTGGAACAACATCAGACATCTCAGTCCAGAAAAGTGCAGTACTAGGAACAGCAAAGATACTGCGCAGGACCCTCAAGCTCCCAGGCCTCAGGTAGAGGACCCGAGCTTAGAATGGAGGAGGAACCACCCGCGGGGGTGAGAAGGGAATTTTTATATATATATATATATATATATAGTATGTATGTATAAGGTCTGCTGCTGCCTATGGACACACGTGCCTCTCACCCTAACATTATTAACGAGTCTTTTTGCTCATCACAGGCCTCCGCTGACCAATATTGCTCATATGCTTCACGCGTCTGACACTGAATATTCTTAAAACCTTAATCTTCTAAGGAACTAGTGCAGACAGACTCGGCAGATGGATAAGCAAGAGAGTGAAAAAAAGGGTTCAAAGTTATTGATTGAGAGATAGCAGCAACCATACTAGCTGGAGATAGAGACAGATGTGAACTGATGAGAATCAGGGAAGAAGATAGAGAAGGGCAAACAGGTGGAAGGAGAGCGGAGGGCAGATGAACGGAGATTGTTGTTCACTGGAAAAAAAAGAGGAGAGACAGAGGAGAGCAGCAAGGGTACAGCATTATAATAAACAAGGGAGAAAATAGATTTGAGGAGCGCAGATGCAAAGCAGTGAGGGAAACATGATGAATAGTTAATAAACTGGATAGCAGATTAAATTATTATGAAAGCGATAACACATTCTGAATGACAGAAGCCACTGCTGACACAAGCAGAGGAGATATGTTCTTGTTTTTTTTATAATGTCGGCCAGAAAAAGGTCGCTTGATTGCCACACAAGCGACTCAGGCAAATATTTGTATGTGCTTGCTCTTAAGGTCAAACAATTCTCAAGGGGTCAAGGCTGAAAATGTCTCCAATCCTACAATAAACCTGCCAAACCGCAGAAACGCTCCCCTGTCCACCGAAGTGACTCGACTGTGGCTTATCTGACATCAAAGATGGCCTCATCATATATTGAAATGTGGAGTGAACAGGGTGGATGATGCACAGACTTAATCATATGAATAAAAGATCAAAAGGAGAATTCGCTGATTGAGAGAGGAGAGAATAAGCAAACGCTGGCTTTTTTTGATTCACAACACCAAGGTGGTAGAAAAAAAAAAAACACCTTTAACGTGGAGAAAAGTCGTGTTCCAGTGTGTGTTTGTGTGTGTGTGTGTGTGTGTGTGTGTGTGTGCGCGTCTGTGAGTGCGTGTGTGCGGAGGATGACTTGTTGGACCTGCAAATGTGCTGCCGGTATTAAAAATGTGCCGCAGCCATTTAGAGGAAGGCTTTCTGACAGTTGGCAGTGTAATCTGGAATACATGACAGCTAAGGCTAATCACACTGTGGAAAACCAGATTCCCACTGACTAAAGTGTTGCTGCGCTTCAACAGCACCTTTGGGACAATGCTACACACACACACACACACACACACACACACACACACACACACCCTTCTAGGCAGCAAACATGAATTTATGACTCAACTGAAGGCAACGCTTTAATTCCATCATTCTTTTGAAAAAACAGTCTTTTGTTGATGGTTTCGGTGAAGGACGGCCTCTTTTTTGGCCTCTCGGTGCCAAACAAAATGAAGGACCAAATGGCGAAGAGATAAATTACATCTTGTTTTATTTTAGCGCCACTTTTTGCAGAGGAGGGTGTGAAGCTGAGGCAAATCATCCTAAGCAGCTTAAAAATTCCTGTGATGCTTTGTGTTGCTCCCAAGGTGAAATGCATGTTTTCCAGAGCGGCGTGCTGCATATTTCTCCCATAGGTTAATGCTTACTGGAGGCTATGGCTCCATGCATCCACTTATCACGCCAATCGTGCACTCCAGCCTCACCAACCCCACCTACACTGGATTTCGCTTCAGCGTGTTTCCTTCAGCACCTTCTATGCCGCGCAGCTCTGCATTAGTTTTATTTTGAACACTAACAACTCTGCTTATCAGTTTTGTTCATTAACTGGAATTAGAGGGAGAGCATCTACTTTTAAAATGCTGCGATTGCGTACTACAAAATAAGAGATTTTGCTCAGAAGCTAGGTGAGCAAAACTAAAAAGAAATATGTTGAAATGATAGCAGAGAGTAAATTATTTACCGATAAATCTACAAAAGGACAATAATATAATCACAAATTTAAGTAGCCCAAGAATCTGATTCAGGAGGTCGCACTGAGGTTGTTATTAGATGAAGACATCACAGATTACATCAAAATCTGAATTTGTCTCTTTTATGCCACATTAATATTATGGCACATACATTCCGAGGCATCCTGTGCTGCATGTCTAATATCATGCCATAAAATTTAGATTCTAATGAAGTGTGTTCATAATACGTTGCACAAACATATTGCGTGTCACAGCACAGATGCGAGATGATTTGATCAGAGGCAAGGGATCAGTGTGTCTGATCTACTGTCACATGCACGTGTCTGTAATATGGAGGTGAAAACTGGTACAATTTAGTAACACAAGACATCTGTGGGTAAAATCCAACAGGTTAGAGAGAGAAAGAGATACAGACAGAGAGAGAGAGAGGTATGTAGGTAGGACAGACAGACAGACAGACAGACAGACAGACAGACAGACAGACAGACGTGTTTGCTATGCGGCTGCAGCAGCCAGATCTCCACGCTCCCACTGTGATTGCCCTTTTAAATTCCAATTACTTGTTGTGTTTGATGAATAAATATCTGAACAGCTGCTTGAAATGTACGATCTGAATTTCATATTTCACCTTCTGCCCGCATGAGATTCTAAAGCAAAGCTATTGGAGATGAAGGCAGCTGAGGGGATGAGTGCAAACGCAGCAGAACAACACTGGAAACACTCACACCTCCATGATATACATGGAAACGGCTGTTTACAAGATTCAAAAGTTTAGCTTGTTATCAGAAATGTGATTAAGGAGAGCACCGACAGAGCCTGCAAGAGGAAGAGGAGACCCGCCAGAGCGTGATTGCACAATCGGCAGGAAACACAGAGGGGATCAGTTTGCTGACTGTTTCTGGCTGCTATTGTGGGCTGCAGTCCTCATTGACACCCAGCTTCTTTTCTATTAATAATCATCCCACACTTCCATTATAGCTTCTGCTGGGTTTTTTTTAAAGCAGATCTCAGGAGATGTGAATGGCAGCAGCTGACTGGTGCTGTTTCTTTTGCTGACCGCCGTCCTTTCTGTTGCATCACCTCTCTCTGCCTTTGTCCTTTACCATTGTTTGTCTGCACACCTGAATATCAATCACATGACTTCCTTAAGGCTTTCACTTCCTTCTTCATTGTTTGTCAGAGAAGAGCTCAGATTCTCCACACAAACTATAGATTACTGAAATGTCTGGGGAAATGTCTGGAAACCACCTTTGCAGCACTTAAATTAGAGATCACAGATTACACTCACTTAAATAAGGCTAAATATGACGCCACTAGGGACGCAGCTACAGATGTTAAACATCTGGAATATTTACTGCAGATGAGTCGCTGGACAGGTACACAGGACTGTTTACCTGTCTCATCACAACCAGAAAATCAGATAGAAAAAAAAAAGATCTTTCAGAGCTAAAACTAAAACTCTATCAGATTGGTTTAGGGGGCCATGGCTGCTGTGGCAACATTCTAGAGGAAAACGCCACGTCAGATCTCTGTCCCTGTGGCTTCGGCAGGGTTCGCTTCCCCCCAGGTTTGCCGCTTTCAAAGGTGACGGCCACAGAAACCCTCTTGTCGGCGGTGATTTGTTGGTAGTTGTGCAGATGAACTGAGACAAGATGGCTGAACGGGAGCATCGAGGGCATTTACAGAGCTGAGCTGATGGAGCAAATGATGACGTTTTAGTGTCCTTCAGAGAAAAGCTTCGACCTCAGGGAAGAGTCAAGGATGTACCCAGACGGAACTACAGCCTGCACATATCTGAACACCTAAAAGCTGCTGCATGTGTCAGGGATGAGAAAAAATATGGTTTCCACATGCTGGAAAAGAAGTCGCTGGTACAGATGCAAATTACCGATTAATTCATTAATTGATAGTTGATAATCTTATCAATTAACCGATTAATTGATAAGCGTCTTTTTTTCCAATCTGAGAATCTTACTTTACCCCAATAAGTGTTAACATAAAAATCCACATTTTGTTGATATACAGAATACAAAAGGTATATTTCTTAATAAAATATTTATTGGACAAGTTGCAAAACAGGCAATGGCATCTTTATAAGAGGAATAGAAAATGAAATAAAGTGCACTTTCTCTGTCACATGTAAGCTATGAGCAGCAGCATTTATATGCCCTCTTGAACTCTAAAAAATGACAGTAAAATTAGTAGGCCTAGCCTATGACTGTCAACTTGAATTTAAGGCTGACTTAAACAACTTCAAACATCCCTGAGCAGCAAAATAAGAAGGCCTACCCTGGCTAGAACAGTCAACTTAAAATGTAGGCTCAGGCTGACAAAACGTAACTGTTTGACCCTCATTAATGCCTATGCATTTTTAGTCAACATCAGCACGTCTACATGCTCAGGAGTGAGGCATGAGCACAGCCTGTTCTCAGTTAGGCCAGCTGCACTGACTGGTTTTAGATGGGCAGCGAATCCATCGTTAATGGCTAGTTGTGGAGTATGCACGAAACATGGAACCGACGCCCAGTTGACTCTAGATGGACAGTTTGCCGAGACTATGTTTCGCGCGTTGTCGTGAGCACAGGCGATTTCTCGCCCGGTCAGTCCCCATGACCCCATTTAATTTTTCAGTTAAATTTTCCGCCGTCTTATTGGCATCATATCTTTTTCAAACATACTGCAAATCCTCTGGGTAATGCCTTCAACTTGTGCCTCATTACACATATTTTTTCTTGTGGCTAATACTGCGGGGATAGTATGTTACTGCATTCCATTACTCCCAGCTGGATGAGTACACTTTACATGGTACAGTAACAAATTGGTCGAGTTGTTGTACTTCAAAACAGCATCACATATTTTGCACCTTGCCTATCTGTCGTTTTTTCAGTTCGAAGTATTCCCACACACAGGACTTCGTTTTGACCGCTTAATGTTTGTGTGTTTTTTTGTTTTTTTTTTCCTTCGTGTTGGCACAGACGTTTATACTGTTTCTGAGCCATTTGGTGTAGGCATGGTAGGCGTGGTGGCCTTTAGTGCCCTTGTGCGGGCTGGCGAGACATTAAATCAGGATTACATTGCATCCACAGAAAACAGCCCAGCGATAGAACACAGGTTTGAATTAACTGAAAGTCGTTTAATTTAATCGAGTAATGTCTTAACGACAATTAATCGGAAATCGATTAATTGTTAACACCCCTAGTTGCTGGCTTGTGAGTGTAATTTCTCAATGTAAACCCGAAACACCAACTTCATATTTTCAAGCGGGAAGGTTCCCCAGAGAGCTACAAACACTCCTCTGAAAACAGGAGAAAACACACACACACACACACACACACACACACGTCGGCGTTTCTAAAAATATAAACGGTGTTCTGTTCTTTTCAAGTGTGGAAGGTAAGCTGTGGCAGCCAGAAGGAGAGATGGCACGTGCGGAGTCAGGACCCTGAAGCAGATAAATGGAATTCATTATTCCAACGTCTGCTCGCCACAACCGGTAACAAGAAACAGAGAAGGCGCTATGAAATGTTGAGGTATAGTCAACGCTTCAGAACTCATCATGCGAGTAATTCACATGGTTTAGAAGGCAGCATAATAATTTTAAAATATGGAACGGCTGTTGAGTTTGAGGCTTTAGGCGAGAGTTGGAGACCCCAAACCTGGCTCCTCCGTGTGATGGTGGATGTTTGTAAGTCAGTAAAGTGAGCCAACAGCACAGAGTAGGTGAACTAATGCTCTGGTTGGAATTATTCCTTGGATGCATGCGTTCATTACACACACCCACACTGAGGTGGGAATGCATTCTATCAGTTCAAATTAAAACAAGTGTATTTTTTCTGCCCTCTTTATCACTCATCTCCTCCTTCTGCTCCCCATCCATCTACCCTGCGCTCAATTTCTCGCGGACATTCATTTCCTATTCCTCTGTTTAACACTCTCTTTCTTCTCACCTCTGCTTTGCGCCCTCTATCTGCGAGTCAGGTAATTCTCTCAGTGCCGTCCTTCGGGCAAACGAGATGGCCCGCTGCTTCCTAATTACCTCTGCAGCCTCTGATTCTTCCACCATCATTCTATTAGCATCTCCTACATAATCATCATCAAGGCGGAAATTGGATGTAACAGCTCCGAGCGGAGTGTGGCGTGGACGAGGGAGCAGGGGAGAAAGCACATGGGCGGGTTTGCTGAAGTCGGGATGAAATCCAAATTAATGATATTGATATTATTCTCAATCAAGGAGGCGACAATAGTTAAGAGAAGACAGTCGAGGTAGATAGATACAAACATTAATATAAAATTGCTCAATTTTTAATGATTTAAGCTTAAATTTGATTAGAGCGTTTGTGGGTTTTCATTCGTTGCATGGTTTCTGCAGGACACTGGGCCAAAGACTAAGGAAGACCCTTCCATCTGAAAACAATAGCAGGAATTTGAAATAAAAAGGTTCTGCTGGGTCTCCGTGACAGGACACGCTCCCCTGATTGACTTTCCGCTTCAAAAATGTGTGTATGATAAATTGTTCTCCCCTTTGATATACCCGTAGACCAGAGAGCTCTGCTCGGCTCCAGTGAAATAAATACCTGGGAGTTTCATTATCTCTGCTCTTCGGGGGAACGCCGGTGATGCGGAGAGCCGAGGCGGGATGGTGACGCGGCGACGACTGGTTGCTTTCACATTCATTCCTGTCGTCTGCCAGCTGAGGGAGGAATATTTCGGCTGACACATCGGAGAAGCCCACAGCTAAACATCCGCTTTGGTTTGGGCCGGGTGACGGAGCCTGAGAGAACAGACGCTGTATGTGACCACAGAAGTGATGCTAAAGGTGTCAGAAGGGTGAAAACTGTGTGTTTGCCCCAGAAACTCAGCTCATTGCATTTTTGAGCAGATGCTGCATGCTTTTACTTAAAATACCAGCATACCTGTTAACCCCTCACTTTCCAGATGCAGATTCAGGGTTGTCAAGACAACCAGCTTCCGTTCTTCAGCCCCTCCTGGTTTAGGTTTCGCTTGTTTTCCTGTATCACACAGTCTGACATGACTGACTGACTGGGTTGGCTCTCTGTTCATTTAGGGAGGGAGAATGTGTAAACAAATCTGCCCCAAAAAAGTAAACATCACATCAGATCTGAATTCTTACCACCGAAGCGAGCCATCAGGCCTCCAAGCAAAGCCCCCTGCTGCATTTCGACAGCTGGGGATGACGTTCCAAAGGTTAGCAACGCCCTTCAGCTGCTGGTTCTGGTGCTTGTTCTTTGAAACTGGCATGATGACACTCATACTGATCCAGTCCCACACAAGCAGCGACGGAGAATATCAAGTGGTCTAGGTTTTTTAATTCCTCGAGCATGTGTCGCCTATCGCATGTGTTTTGTCTGTCGAACCATCTGTTCTACATAATATCCCCCTACAGCAAGTTGAGTCCACAGAGGGGGGACTAATCTATCTCCTCTTCAGCTGATTGTCTTCATTTGGGTGGAAAGCTGTGAGAGAATGGGGGCAGAAACTGTTAAACTGGTGCAGAGTGGCACTTTCAAAATAAAGGCGATGCTTTATATCAATAGTTGGATCAACGTTCTGAGACCAATCTTAGGGGAGCATTCTTTGTGTCTTTACCTGATGTTCTGATTTTTAACCACATATTTCAGCTTTGGCCTCTTTCTGCATGAACTGTCCTTCACTGGGGCCCGTTACTTCACTTTGATGATAATCTTCAAGGAGAACATGTAAACAGACATGTAAATATCTGAACCATATACTGAACCATGTAAAGCTGGTGAATAACTGGTGCTCGCTTGTTACACAATGATGTTATAAGGCGAAAACACATAGACAGATGTGTCTTCTTTATTATTCCACTTGGTTTTGATCTGACAATGGTTAAAAAAAAAAAAAAACAAGATGTCCTGAGAGAAGCTGCAGCTGGTTTTGTTTCAGCTCGATATCAAAATTGTACCGTAAACAACCCTGTCAGCGTTTACACAGCGGACAAAATCCGAAAGCACAAGATTTACATTCAGTATCAGTGGCTGCAGGATTATTGTGCTGTTCCAAATCAAAGTCTGGGCTGCACAGTTTTATCTGGTGTTACCAACTGCAGGCACTCCTCTTTGCTTTTTATCATTGTGGCCCTGCTGCTCTTAGATCCTCCTGCATTATTGGTCGCAGCCCTAATTATCATTCATGTTAATCTAGTCTGCGCACAACATTTGCGCGGTGTGTGAAGGTCAGCGTTGATGGCTGCAGGATTTTGTAGCCACATAGCCTCATGTTTGTGCTCTGCGTTGTTTTCTACTCAGGCCTCTCAATGATGAGAGGAGCATCAGAATTACAAAGGCTCACTCGTATGACTACGTCCTCCAGCTAGAACACTTCAAACACGCAAGACATGCAAACGCCACATGCAACAAAAACCAATTCAAGTCTGTCCCTGAAGAAGGGAGTCATTTTATTAGAGTTTTGGCTGAAGCAAGATGTAAACAGATTTTGTTCTGCATGATTAGAAAAAAAAACAAAATTATTCCATTTTTCAGCCATAATAAATGTGACTACAGGATTGTACAGAAACTGCAGCAGATTAGATGGTCATCTGTTTGTTTTCGAGGTGAACACACACACACAAACACACACACACACACACACACACACACACACACACACACACACACGCATGCACCACTCTCTGATTTAGCCCTTCTCCACCTGAGCTGGCAGCAGCAGATGCTTCATTGTATGCAGAAAATCAGTGAAGTAAAACTCCCATGTAAACATCTCACAGACTCTGAGCGACAGATTATTGCTCAGATCAAAAGAGAAACGTTTGCGGAGCCAAAAGAACGCCAGCTCCAATATCCTTGTTAGTCTCAGGCAGTTAAGCCGAACACACTGCACCTAAAGACTGTGATTCAGAACCACTGATAAATGCTTTACATAAGCCCAAAAAAGTACAGAAAATTAATACTGGGAGAATCAAAATCAACAATATGTCATCAAGTTTTATTAATTACTGTGGTTTATTGTTCACAGGTACATCTCATGCTTTTAAAAGCAGTTCTGGCAGATGACATTATCCTTTCCTGCATCCAGCAACCAAACACACCCTGAGTGCCACATCCACACCGAAATTACAGCAGCCGCGGGTCTCTGATGTCTCAACCACTGAGACGACACACGCTAATAAGCTAATAAACTCCACCAATCCAGCATCACTGACTCATGTTCCACTAACGACATTCTGATGAGCTCCCCCCTCCTACTGCACCATTTTCGTGCAACAATAATACAAATGCGGGGCTGGTGTGAATTAATGAGGCTCTCCCCAATCAGCAACCCTAAAGAAAACTTAAACGATGATGTTTTCACCCAGCTGATAACACTGGCTGCTGCTGATATGCAGAAGCTATTTGCAATTTCTGAACTACATTATGGAAGTTATCTGAGGGTTTAATTAGAAAGAAACGCACAGCCAGATGTCTGTTCGTTGCTTTACCAGGTCTCATTTACATGGCAGGGGGACTCTGGATTGCAGGGTTGTTTTTCTGGAAGACTTTTGCTCTTTTTGGGGTCTTAAGGGAAGAGCGAGCTGACATTTAGCAGCAACTGTTACAAAAATGCAGGAGATGGATAGTTAGCATGGAAACCAACAGTCAGTAACCTGTGTGCTTTACCAGTCAACAGGGTTTATATCTAACACACTACCCGGATTGCATTTAGCAGCTTGCAAAGATTTTGCTGCGCGCAAAAAGCACAAAGCGCATTACTCAGAGCTGAGCTGCTGCAGGGTTTCCAGGAAATGTTGTGTTTCAGCCTTTGGCTGTGCAGGTACAAAACACGCTGTTGTCTCATTCCTGGAGATAGAACGACAATTGAAACACCACACATTTTTCAAATTTCACAACTCCTTAGGACACTGTGGAGGGTTTTTAAATGTGGGTGGGGGATTAGCTAATCTACACATTTGGAGGCAGCTGTTGATCTACAGGGACTAAAAGGTCTGAAAAGGCACATTTAATTCAGCTCAGAAGTGTGTCTCAAACTCAGACAGGACTTGATAATGGTTTGCTTTCTGTAATAAATGTGTGGATATTTCTTTTCTGTCTCTGCGTGATGAAAGACGTGATCTGCACACTGACCTTAAAAGCCTTCTGAATGCCTGCTCTCAGGACTTTTTGAGCTTCTCCTGCACAGCTGGATGTGGCTCTTTTCCCTCGGAAGCTCAGGGCCGTTTGTTTGACTCTGTCTGTTTTAAAAGTTATACTTGAAACAAAACTTTTCCCACAGTTTGTAGAAAATTCAGTTTGAAGTTATTGGTTTTGGTCTGGAGAAGCGGTTAATTCAAAGTTCTTTAGATCTGTCATTTCTCCAACAAAACTGTCAAGTACATCTTCAAATTCTGCCAGGTAGTAAAAAAAAAAAAATCAATTTTTTGTCTTGAGTGAAGACATGAATTATTGAATTCCACAGCTTTCTTCCAAAAACAAATTGTATAAACTGCTTACAGGTCATTGAAAAGCAACTATATTCTTAATAACGCTCTAATTGAAATTTCCCCCGGTGTTATTTTGTAAGGCGGGACTATAAGCTGCAGAACGAATGTGTAACATCACCAATAAATTGCCACCACCCTGACAAAAGCCGGTGCTGAGTGAGAGTGACAAACCCACGGTGCGGTCACGACAGCTGCAGTATCGCAGCCACCAAATCGAGCCCTGCTGACGGCGTGTCAGCCTCCGAGCCCGGCAAACATGTGAGTCCCGCTGATTATCAGCCACCGTGTGACGGCGCCATTCATGTTGGCCTAGGTCCACCTTTTCCAATAAGGACCAATCAGCTCATATCTCATCCCTGCCTGGCTGTCTGTTGATTCTCCGTCATTGTGTGGATGGCTCTGCTGCTCCTGCGTGATTGCAGGTGTGACCCCGGCCATCTCTGCCGCAGCGCCGAGCACTTATCGACGCCTCTCATCCAAACCATAATTGCATGATTCAGCAGTGTCCTCAAGTGCAAATGCAGCAAGCTGCACAGCAATAAATCTCTTTTGGGTTTCCTCGGCTCGAGCGTGATGGGCTCACAACGGGAGAGCTGTTATCAGTGGGAACGGGACTAGTGCATGTGATTAAACCCACAATATTGCCAATTTGCTATTGACTTCTCTCACTTAAGGCACTTGAATTATTGATGTGCAAACAGCAACTGTGAAGCTGAGCAACAAATTAATATGTCCGAGTCACAGAGATGAGAAAAATGGTGGAAAATAATATATCTGACATGTGACTTGTGGGGAGGGCTCGTGGACAAGTCTAGAACTGCAGGTGCAGAGCAACAGACACATTCTGAATGCAAAGGTCAGGGCCCTCTTTCATTTTCTTGCATTTTAATCACAAAATTTGCCAAATTCCTCATTATTCCCTCAGCTTCGGTGCACGCTATCTCAATTACGCCCAGCTGACAGCTACTACCAAACCAAACACATACCTGTTTAAAAAAAAAAAAAAAGGTTATTCCTGGAACTGCGAGATTACGGCCGACGATGCTTCACGACATGCTAATGTATTCCTCCGGCACACGCCAAACAAAGGCGAACAAGCGTCGTGCTGCTGGTGTCTTGCGGTGATCAAAGCGCCGCGCAAACAGGAAGCAGCAGTCCCCCATGGGCCGGGGAAATTCACCTTTACTTGTGCATATGCAATCAGTCTGCACCAGACTCGCCTTTTATCCAGCACTGACAGGGCAAACGTGTGCACGGCGTCCATCAGCGAGGCCGATATCTGCTGTGGACATCACAGGGAGGAATTACAGCCATAAATCAGATACAGACCCATTTGGATCTATAAGTGCAAAGCTATTAGACTGTGGACCAAAAAACATTTCAGCTATGATATTTAAGTTGCGAGATACAAGCCAATAATCAAGGTGGTTGCTATGGACAACCAGGTGAGAAAGATCAGTTAAACAGCAGCAGATGGAAGGAGGATTTTAAATCTACATTCTTGTGAAATGATAATATTGAGTGAGAACATTGCTGGCGCCATCTGTTTCTGCATATTTTTTTGTTTCAATCCACTCTTCAGTGTTCAGATCTGCGGGGTTTTTTACTGTGCCTCTCAAAGGTCACTGAGTTTGAATGGTTTCCAACAGCAACGAGCCTTGTTCTGTTGGATAAATACTGCTTATAAGGCGTAGGAGTCGGGGCAGTGAAACAATCTCAGATTTTTAGGACAGTGTTCTGCACCCTGACCGGGGAGTACATTTCAGAGATCATGAAGTGGTGATCATGAAGAGATCAGTACATTTCAGAGATCATGAACAGACAACAGCGTTCATCACGTTCTGGAAAGTTTACTCAGAAGTTGTTTGATCCTAAAACAAGTTTCAGATTTTTTTTAAAGAGTGACAGGATGAATGTGCAGCTTCTGTCAGTCAAACATGAGGTGATTTCCCCACATTCTACAAGCTTCTTCACATATTCATCCTGTAATTGCTCAGCTTTTTAGCAAATTGCATGATTTGAATTCAAAGTGGAGGTGAATAAATGTCAGAGGATTAGCATCCTGGTGTTCCAGTTCTTTTGTTCTGTTTCTCCAAATATGGGACAATTACACACACTTAGAAGGGTCGTCGACAGTGGAGTCAGCGGGAGGAAAACTCGAGCGCGGGACAGAGAAAACATCCTGCAGATTTCAAAAAGGTGAGTTTTCATTTTTTATTGTGTTGTCGCTTTCATGTGGTCCCGCCTACAGCAGCAGCAGCAGCAGCAGCAGCACGGCGCCTCCTGAGCGGGGAGCAGTAAGTAGGCCCAAACTGCTGAGAGTTGAAAATAGCTGGAGACAAAACCCAATTTTTGTGTTTGTGCTCCACCCACTGGAAAATGAGATCAGCTCATCTCTGAGGGTTAAGCCCAAAATAAAACAAACCCTAAACTCACAAATCTAAAAAGGGTTCATTTACGTCAGCAACGAAATGAACACAATCTTCATAGGTGCCATCTTTAAATATTATTTTCCAGATTAAAGATAAATGTGAAACGATTCAGAGGCTCGTCCAGCCCAGGTTGTTGCCACGAAGGCGTCCAAATGAAAGCAGAAATGTCCAAAACAAAAGGGACCACAGATATATCTGGGCTATTGATTGGAGAGCAGAAGGACACTGCAGCAGATAATTACAAGTCTGGACGGCACTCCTGGTCCTTCCATTCCTTTAACCCCGAGTTCAGCCGCTTGTTTTTCTGCTGGTGGCTGCTTGTGCTGCAGCAACAGGAGGAATCGCACACAACAGCCAGTGCAATTGAAACCCGGAGGGATGGAGAGCGGAGCAGCGCCGCAGGAGGACGGAGTTAAAGTCTGCCAGGTTTCACCTGAGCTGTGCTTTTCTGCCGAGCAGCTGCTCCTCGTGTGGAAAGAACATTGTTCTGTTCTTGTAAAGAGTCATTAAACTTTACCGTCTGAGGACCTTTTACAGTCACAGTGGCATCAAATCCTCACGCAAACAGCTGTTTTTACCTTAGCAGGCCTTGATTCGAACTTTTTTCCAAAAATGCTAAACTTTGATGAAATATTAAAACACAAAAAAAAAAGGAAGAGAGTGGTTCCGACAGATCCGCAGAGGAAGGATTCAGGATTCTGCTCCCGTCACATGACCGAGGGGCTGCTGACGGAGGCTTTATGCAAATGTAAAGTATAGGAAAAGTAGGAGATGCGCACCTCTCACGTGCAGGGCCCACTGGTGAGATTATTGTGATGGATGGGCGGATGCACAAAACCCGCCCGTGAATGATGGAGCATGAAGTGCATCCCGCCACAGAGTTTGCTGCCTCGGCTGCAAGGAGCTCGCCGGGTTCTTCACAGAGATGGAGAAGAGGCAGAAGGAGAGGCCACGAAAAGATGATAGATAGATAGATAGATAGATAGATAGATAGATAGATAGATAGATAGATAGATAGATAGATCTGAAACCTTCAAATGCTGTCTCAGAAAATTGCAAAAAATAAGAGTAAATAAAAAATTAAAGAGAAAGTACCAGAAATATCACAGAAATATTGAGTCCTCCTGGATTAAAACAGAATAGCAGAAAACCTGGTGCAGTTCTAACTTCACAAATTAAACAGAGCTAATTTGTGGGAGATTGGGGACCTCTTTAAATATCAGTAATTAGCAGAGTTCTTCAGCTAATCTTAATTATAATAGTATTAAATAACATTATAAAAGTTTGTATTTCGTATTCCATTAGTTTGAAAGTGAAGAGAAAGTACACAGTGTTCTTCCTTCTTCCACTGTTTTAAATTTGAATAGAAGGAAGGAACAAATGATTCCATCTGGATCTCCAAGAACCCGCTGAAGAACCTCTGTACTGGCATGAATGGCAGGGGCCCAACGATCTGCTCTCCAGTCAAAAGTCCTTGATTGGAGTGAACAGCTTCCCTGGGGCAGGGTGCGCTCCAGACTCTGCTATTTGTCCTGATAAACATCCATCTCTGCATATTTTTTCTTTTTTATTGTGTTTTTTTTGTGTGTTCCTGAAGCTCCACAGAAAACTGAGAAAGGTTCTCTCATGAAACATTCATGAAGCCAGAAAAGTGAAAAGATCAGAAGTTTAGAGGAAGAGAAGACATACACATTCACACCCCATCCCAGCCATTTTTTAATGTTTCATCATGTGTTTTGGGGATGTTTAAATCTGATTTTTCCTCTTATCATCACACCTAAGTGGAGGATAAAGAGCAGAAATTGAAGGGCAGCGATTCCAGAGTGACATTTTCCTCCCGTGCTGGACGCGTGTTGATATATTGCGGTCGTTAGTGTGACTTGTAATGTAAAGCAGGCCTAATCAGTGCAGCCCGAACCCTGTGCTCTATCCAATACACCTGGACTAATAGGAACAGTGGTTCTCCATTATCCTCACTATCTATTTCCCTGCAGAGCTATTGCAATCGTTAACCTTATCTTATCTTTAAGCAAGGGGAACTAAATGCCTCTCCTTGCAGCTCTCTTCAGTCCGATAGGAGGGGATCGCTGCTCCGTGCCGAGGTCACTTCTGTCACTAGACACCGGTTCTGGTGTCAGAGTAAGCCCAGCGGCGCCTGGCCTGTTAGGCCCGCTGTTGCAGTGAGAAAAGGAATGACTTTCAGGAGCTGAGTCATAATGTGGAGGAAAACTGGAACGTGGGGATTAGCTCAGTTTCCTGCAGGCATAAAGTCTCCAGCTCAGCGTTAAACTTTAACTAGCTGCTGGGCTTTTTTCAGCAGGGTCAAACAACCATGGCTCAAAACCTTTAATTAAACTGTAATTTAAACAAGAGAATGTTAGGCATTCAGCGAAGGCGTGATAACAGCCCCTTTTCCACTGCAGAAACGTTTTATCATGTACCTGGGATTTTCAAAAACCTCAAAACGATGCCCTGGCAGTTTTGAGCACATTCGCCGTGGAAGAAAATGACTCAAAAATGATTGAGTCTGTGGTAAATTAACCAACAAGCTAGCAGTGCTAAATACAGGACACAAGCCACACAAATCTGGGAAGAGATGATGAATCTCAAGCAAGCTCAAAAGATCTTTGTCAGTCAACAATAAATAATAAAATAATAAAAAAGGCGTTCATAAAATGCTTTTACAACACACTTTAAGTCAAAAGCTTGCTTTTGGCAGAATAAAATGTTTTACTTCAGCTGCTGTACAAATACTGGAAAATAAAGGAGCGAACATGCTTAAATGTATCGATAAAAGGCTGAAGGTTGGTTTAATGTGAGTTTGAGGCCATTCCTGGATGTTAAACCCTCCTGCAGTCCTGCCTCCCAGACAGCCACAGGGCCTGGACGCCCCACAGGCCTGTCAGAGGTGACACTTGCATCCCTTCCAGAGAAAGCAAAGGAATAAAATCGGCTGAGAAAAAAAAAAGAAAATGGCTTTAAGGAGTCAATGAATTGCGGGGAAAAGAGAGCAGAGCGAAAGCAAGTGGAGCTTCTCCGGAGGATTCGCTTTTTCCTTTGAACATGTGCAGCAAGTGGGAAGCACATTTGAATAATCGCAAATCAAAACTGCTAAAATTTCTCTGAAAATTCCACTGACTCATCACCTGGGCGCAGGGATACGTTTCGCGTCACGAAACGGCGCACACGCTTTTACGCATGCACAGTGCATTTGGCAACTTTTCTCGCAGGGCTGCTGGTGCGCCAGCGTCTCCATCTTTGCTCTGAGTCAAGCTTTGGAAACACCTTTCACCGCTAAACAAATACACTGATCGCAGCAGTGTATGTCGCCAGCAGCACTAGTACAATTAATTTTTGCACTGTGACACACACACACTCATACTTCTGTCTTTGTGGGGACTTATCTAGAGATAAAACATTACCCAGCTCAACAATCCCAACTAACCTCCTAACCATAAAACCATATCTTTACCCTCAACCAGGCCTTTGAATTCTTGGGGACCAGCAATTATATGCACACACAGACACACACACATGCTGATGTAACAGAGAAACATCAAAGGAGCATGAAAGGAAAAGAAACGTCTGGCCAGTAGTGATGCTAACCAAGCCACAAGGTAAGGGACAGGGTGAGACTAATGAAATGGGACGTGCTAAATGTGTACTAAAGCACCAGCAGAATGTGAAGCAATAGGGCTTCAAAGCGCGAGTGAGAGGTGCTGAACAGTGGAGGTTCTAATCCAGAGCGACATGGTGTGAACCGCAGTAACTAAACCACACATCAGCATAGAGCCCATCGACTCCCATCACAGGATGATCTTATCCCGTAAGACAGCCTGACAGCCGCACACGGCGATGACGATGGCGATGACTGGGGTTTTTGCTGTGTGGTGATTATCGAGAGCGCAGTTATGATTGAAATAAGACAGAAAATGATTTGTTGGATTGCAAAAGTGAATGAAAGGTGACGTCGCTTTGAGCCTGAACTGAGAGCCTCTCTCGGGCTGAGATTTGCCCTGCGTAACGGATAATTACACCACTAAATCAGCTGAAAAGTAATGCGCAGCAGTTGCACGTCACCTTTAGTGCAGTGGTGAAAGAGGTCTCCCACAGCTAAAGTCCAAAAATACAAACAGAAGAGGAAGAACAGAGCTGTGCACTGGTTAGTGAGCTCAAAATTCACCATAATTATTATTTATTTTCCCCACAGTCTGTATACAAACTTTCTTTCTTAAAATTAATTACCTAACAGCCTTTTTGACTAAGAAGGCTAATTATGCTCAAGCTTCTACGCTTTACAGTCACAGAAATGGATACTTTCTACTTTCATTCCCCTCCCCCCACGCCCCTTTTTTTAAAATCACATTCCAAGACTGGAGCGCAGAGTAATAGGCTTTATCGACTTTGCCCTCTCAGTCAAGGATGCACACTTATCTGGGATGTGTTCATTGTCAGCTCAAGCTTTTTCAGGGGAATTTGTCAAAAAATAGAGTCTGGACTCAAACCTCATCCCTCAAAATGTAAAGGCCTGCAGATACGGGGACAACCAACGGTATACTTAGCTCTTATTGTCGGGGCAGTTTTATCCAGGCCAATGCTAACCTGATGTGCCAGAACACCCAAAGACCTAACCTGTGTGCGCACAATCCGCAGTGGCACAATCCCATTACTCAGCCAGTTATTGGACCCTTTCAGAGCGTGCAGCCCGGCTCTGGATCAGTCAGCCACAGCCAGCACGGCAGCCTCTCTGGGGAATGTAGACCGCTGCTCATCTCACACTCTTTCCCTCCCCCGGCCTCCATTGTCTCCACTAACCAGCGCTCCTGGTCTACCTCCACGCGGCCCCTCTCCCTCTCAGCCATCCCTCCATCCCTCCCGCTGCTGCCTCTCTTTTCTGCCTCCCGTTGCCACGGTCGCAGCTTTTTGTCTGGACAACAGAAAAGCTTATTTAGCAGTCTGCTCAGCACAGTTATGACAAAGCTGCCAATTCACCTGCTCAGATTGTCGTCTTCTCTACCCCGTCTCCAAAACCCAATGCAATTACAATCCCCGCATAAGTAAATGGACCAAGTGGAGAAGCGTGTCTGATCAGTGCCCTGGATCAAATACACGCCTCCCAGAGTGCTTTATTCCACCGGGGTTTGCAACCGGCAAACAGAGCTTGTTTAAATGGAAAAGAAGCCATTACCTGCCTTTGCTTATTGAATTGCCATGGAAAAAAAAAAAAAATTTAAAAACCAAAGGGCGCGCAGGAGGCTATTCAGGATTCATGGCCCCTTTTGAGTATCCAGGAGTTCTATTTTACTCCTTATGTAAGGATGCGCTGTTGCTGGTGTCGCAACTTTTCAAAAGCTGATTCGAAATCTGTGAGTCATCCTGCAGCCAAACAATATTCATGGCACAAAGGTTTGCCTCACTAGAAACAGTTTTGTTGCATTAGGACACTGAAGGAGAACTGAGAAGCGTTTAAGTGCTCAGGGGCTGTGAGAGATGAGAGGAGGACCTGTGACTTCAAACTTTCATGAAAGCTCTTGTTGAAGAGAATAACGGCGTGCATAATTCACGCCTTAACGTGAAGCTACGCTTGGAAAATCTGAAGATTTTGCACGTCTGCACAGCTGTCTGTCTTTGTCCGATCCTCTGCTGTTCTTCTGAGCCACGTAAATGATTTATGTGGCTCAGAAGAACAAAAAATTAAAAATCTAATTTAAAAAAATGTGATTTTATTTTTTCTTCTGAAGACTTGAATGTGCCCTGGGATCATGCAGAGGCAGAGCAGGACTCGAAACTAGCAGCGGCTAAATGGCTGTTTAGTGTTAATGCCAGTTTATTATAAGTTTCTTCACCCAGAGAAGCTGCTTTTAATGCACCAACAGGCTGAGAGGATCCTGCCCACGGAGGAACCAGCATGATTCACCCACAGACGAGCGCGGCACACAAACATTCAGGTTGGAGTTCGACTTTAATTACTTTGTAGCAGTACTTCATGATGTCAAAATTCATTTTCTTGGTGAGATGAAATTACTAACTTGGCCATTACTCACTTACCCTTAGAGGTGCATCATCGGCACATGCCATGTATCTTCTGTTCTTTCCATTGGAGGGCTTTCAGTGGATTTTTTTCCACAGCACGGTAACAAATCCGTCCTTGTTTATTCAGCATCCAGCCGGGAAAAATAGAAAAACCAGGCTCTCACGTTGCCTTCAAACTGACATCTAAACAGAAGGGTAGCAGAAAATGGTGAAAGTCAAGTAGAACGAGTGACTAAATTGGCTTTTGCAAGGGCAGCAGGTCCATGTTTGCAGGGCAGGTAGGAGCAAAACTCAATATACAGAGATGTGATGACAAACGGTTCAGATTTATCCATACGTAGCCCAGCAGAGACACACAAACATGTTAGTGTTGCAGACCTCCCTGAAAAACATTTTAAAAATCCACCTTCAGTGGTCAAAAAACTCTACTTTAGGGTTCATTCTCCTCACTTCTCACCTCACACTGACATTTTAGAGGAATGTAACCTTTGACACGATGCCCAAGAGACGAAAGTAGGCCGCTTCTTTAATTTAATCATTTTAGCAAACAAACACAAGGATCTAAGATTGAGTGTCAGTCTTTACTTCGACGAGTGTTTAAGTTTGTATGTGTCTGTGGGTGTGTGTGTGTGTCTTTGGGTGTGTCTTTGGGTGTATCTGTAGGTGTGTGTGTGTGTGTGCACTGTCGATTGTCTGAACAATTGAGTCTTTAGCGTCTGCTCTGAGGTGCCACCCTGACCTTCACGGGGCTTAGAGGGAAACTGTGCAAACAGCCTGGCGAAACAGTCATTAAGATGCACCCAAATTACAGCGTCTGCGGTGTTGGTGGGCTGTTTGTCTAGTGGCCCTCGGGTGGACAGGGACAAAGCCTGAGGAAAGTTAAATAATTTGGACTGTCTGAAGTTAACATTGGGTTCAACTCGTCAACTGAAAGGTTGGCCGTCGATGTGAACGCCAAGCAGCAGCAGTTAGCACTGGTCATATCGCAGTTTCAGAGCATCTTCAGAATCCCACGTGTGCCAGTGGGAGTTTAGAAAAGATATGACTCCTCAAGTGGCTGAGAGCAGAGGTTGACCAATTTGCAGCTACAGCTAAAATCGTCCTCCACTGAAACACGATAAAAAAACCAAAACACAGCTCTGAGCCATTGAAAGGACTCAGTTCATTTCGTAAATGAGCAAGATTGGTCCAAAATGGCTGCAAACGTGCAAAAGTGTGAGCTGCTGAATTATGATGCCTTAGGCGAACAAGGGCTCCTCTGGCTTGTTCACGTGAAAGACGATGGCGGCTGGAGAAACAAAAGAGTAGTCCCACGGTGTCATGGTGGAGGCGGGAGTGCGTCCACAGATAACATCACCTTAATCCACTGATGGATTAAGGTGACTTAATCCCAGAGCAGGCCAATCAGCCTGATGTTACTGGACTGTGGGAGGAAACCAGTGCACCTGACAAACTAATGGACCCCAGAAGACCAAAAATGGATGAAGAGAATTTAGCTGATGAAGTGAATCTCTCACCCTTGCAAAAAGGAAAGATTTCTCTAACTGTGATTGTTCCCAAGGTGAGACGGCTTTATTTAGAGCGGCGGCGAGAGGACTCTTCAATAGGTGACAGATTGACAGGAAGCCACCTGCGGACGGTGCCGGGATCACAGTGGCAAAGTTGCGAGGAGAGGGAGAGGACGGGCGGGTGCAGCGAGGTCGGCCTGATGACCGAGCGAAAGGAGGAACATTACTGCCGGTTTATTACAGCTAATGAGCTGCAGCTGCCCGGACGCTGTGATCACACTTGAAGTGGATTGAAATAAACACGCTGTGGCTCTGCGGTAACAGAGGGGCACAGGTGTGTAAATTAGCCATTCAAACCAAAAGAGGTGGGCCGTTACCTTGGAAACCAGCCCAGGTCTGCGCAGCTACTTTATCTCCCTGCCTGCAAGTTTCCAAGATGACAGCGGGGGAAGATGGCGAGGTGAGGATAGAAAAGTTAGAGATATTCGGTTTGTCAGATTGAATATTTCGGCCCAGAGTCACAGACGGTTCCTGAAGGGTCTCGCCACACTGCGGGTTTCCCAGCACGCTGCCTGCTCCGCCGCTCACCATCAATCACTACATGCACTCACATAAACCTAAATCAGCAGATGTGTTTTCCACTTTTCCATTTCCAGAGTCTCATTCTTCTCCCTTCACATCATACATCAGAAGTTGATGATGCTCTTGCGGTTTGATTTTTCTTACTCTGTGCCCAAGCAGCCATTTCAAGCTAGCCAATCTTTCGTTTGGCTGCAGACTTCACGTCACACAAGGTGAAGGACGTCGTGTTTCGGTCTTTTTTATTTTATATAACCTTAATTTAACCAGGAAAGTCCCATTGAGATTCGAAGATCTCTTTTTCAAGGGAGTCCTGGTCTCCGGCCAGTGCTAGCATTAGCAGGATGTCTGGGTGGGACAATGTACCTGTGCCCGGACTGATAGCTGGTCTGGGGTCAGCATTTCAGTATTACAGGCTTTTAAAGGCATCAACGAGGTCAGAGGTCAGATTACAATTCAAATCTGTTCCAGCTTCTAGAAGCACAAATAGAGTGAGTGAGACTTTAGCTCAGCTCAGCCAGGAGAGTTCGAACGAAACAGATGGCTGATGAACTTGATAAACATCAGGTTAAACGGAACATGAATCTTATTTAAAACAGAGTTTGATTTCCCCGTCGCCGATGGATTTGAGTATTTGTGTACTCGGGAAACTGAACCCCTGTAGCTCTGCTGGAGACACTTTTGGCATAGCTCAGCGATCTTTTGATCTTCAGGGCGAAAAGCGGCTTCAGTCGCACGACAACACTGGCAGGCTCCTCCCTAGGGCGAGCGAAAGCCGCCAAAGCCTCGTCATGGACGAGGGGCCGGGATCTGCGACTCCTGCACATCTGATAGTCAGCGCTGCGAGGCCCCAGCTGTGCCTGCGTTCACCTCTCATCTCGTCCATCTGCCTGTCTGGGACCGCGGGGGAGCTCTAGTTCTCAGCACAGGTCTCCAATGCCACAGACCCCCACCATTAGCAGAGGGGATCCTAAAATAAAGATGAACCCAGGCCCCGGCTTGTCAATCAGGGAAGTATTTGACCTCATTCCGAGCTCCTCAGAGACAGGGAAGACTCTGGAGTTGTGCGTATTTTTGTCCAGATGAAAATAGTGATATCAGTGCCGGTTTTAGGCTTTGCTGACTCAGTGTTACTGGAAAAATCCAAGAGTATCACCAGAAAAAATAAACTTAACGGGAAAAAGGGAAGAAAAAAATAAATTTCAAAACTAGCAAAAACACTTGAAACAACAATTAGAGTGTAAATCTCAGCTGATTCTGGCGCCTCCACATGAAAGATTCACGCCGCACTGGCAGTTTAAATGTTTGATCAGCCTGGACGCCCTCCTTGCCCCAGCCTCTGTTCAAACTTTCACATCTCCTCCCACTGCGCCTCTTTATTATGGAGATCCAGTCCTGCATCATTAGGACGTGAGGACGTGGATGTGCTCCAACCTGCTCATTAGGCTAAGTGAGCAGCGAGTCACCAGCTAAACATGACCGATGTTTAAGGACAAGCTGCAAGGTGCATCTTCCGCGGGCACCTATCCCTACTGGAATAATTGGGCTCAAATAAATACAGCTGGTGTAATTGTTGCATAAGCGTCCCCTGTAGCCATTGAAATGATCAATGTAGCCATAGATATTGATCTATTTGTGTTTAACAAAAAAAAAAGGAAGACCTCAAGCGTTATTGGAAGATTCAATCAATCAATTCAGAATTCTCGCAGAGCTCTCTGAAATTGTGGGAAATTCTCTAATTCTTTACCCTAAAGCGGTTCTCCACCGTCTAAAACGAGTTTATGACAGTAAACGGAGCATCATTGCAGCTTTGTTAGCCGTGATGAACAGCAAATACTGCCGAATGGCCATTTGGAGAGCAATAAATCCAACATCCGCAGCTTGTTTATGAATTCAGAATTTGGATGAGTCCCAGATGTTAGCCTGTATCCCAGGCGGCTGTAATTCCATGTTGTGTGGTAAAAATCCACATTTTCCTCAGGTTTGAACACTAGCTGATATCTCGGCGAGCGCCGGGCAGCGTGACAGTCTCGGAGTGGAGGCTCAGCTCTGTCACATATTATCTGCAGGGTATCAATTCAGAGTTTCATTTAAAAAACTGGATTTAAACACACATAAGAAAGTGGAATAGGCTACCAGCTCAGAAATCTAGCCGATAGTGAGGAATCCTTCATTTCCATGTGAGAGCTGCTTTAATTTTAGAAGTCAGACGCGTTATGACCCTAAGGCCATAAGTTTTATTAATATTTTTGTGACTGGGCCCCTAGAGTGTGGTGCCACTCCCTGACTGAGGGGGTGCTGTTTCTGTGCCTCTCTTTTCTTTTGTATTCAGGTGGTGTGTGGTGATTGGCCGGAGGAGCAACGGGACCTGCCCAGCCCGGCTCTCTCTCTCTCATCCCCAGACTCGCAACCAGCCTGTGGTGTTGCTGTGCTCCAGTCTTGGCCCTTTAGACTGCGACAAATTCAAATTGCGTGTGTGGTGCTGCGTGTGGCAGACACCCTTTTTCCTTTTGAGTTATTGAACAACCGCTATATGCGAGGTAGTTTGGTTTGGTAGGGGGAAGATGCTGTTTTATTTTTTTTGTTGTTGTTGTTTATGGAAAGGAAGACAGGCAAGATTAATTTATTTTATTTTCTTCTTGAGCATGTAATTAAGTGGATTTTGATTTCTAGCGGGGGTTTATTTGTTATTTTGGCCGTGCCTCCCTTGACCATTTTGATACACAGGTTTTTTGTTAATAAAACTTTTTTATTTGGAAAACTATTTGTGTTCCTAATGCTTTGTCTCGGAACTCCCTAGACTGGACATAACAGAGGATTAATTAACGGTGACACCTGAACTCACAGCTCTTCATCTGACAGCGTCTGAATGGAGCCGATTTTGTACTTGAAGAAAATACGAGGCTATTATTTCACCTGCAGAAAAGCAGTTTTCTTTCATGCTCGCATAAAGGCAGTGTGGGCAGCTCAGGGGACAGCCATTATAGTTAAATTAATGACACAATCTACACTATTGCCCTTTTTTTTTGATTATTTACTGGATTTCTTCCCTCTTCCTTCCCTGCAACTTTAGCCAGCCCACCAATAAGTCTGCTAATTCCTTCCTAATTGCCTTTGTATGCTCTTTTTGTGTCAGTCTACCATCAGATCTGCCCTAAAAGGCCATTTATTGTTTTGTGTAAACTCTGTATTTTTTTAAATAATGCCATTATAAATAAGCCGAGGGACTAATGTAATATATATATTTCTCTGTGATTCTGGTGTTTTCTCTCCTCTTTTCTCAGCCACCTCCATCATAATTCTTATTTAGAGGCGACACGTCAGTGCCCTTGCTTTGTGATCATAAATCCCATCACTATGATCCCCGATAATGTCCAGCACCCTCCATTTCCCAGTCGTGGGAGGACATGAGCGTCAGGACGTGTTTCATTTGCTTCTATTTCCTCCCTGGGTCCATCCATTAATCCCTAATCAGGGTCACAGCTCGCTTCCAAACAGTGGGAAGTACCTGGACCTTCTCGGGTCATCAGATGGACACTCGGGTCTGGATTTTCCCAGAATGGCACTTTTCTTCTGTCGGGCAATTTCAAGCTTTAGCACCAACCCGTTGCCCCCTAAATGGCTGTAATTTGATCGAAGGCGTCTGTTTGACACAAAGAGGCGGAGAACTAGTCAGGTAATACAATGGAGAAAAAATGAACTTCACTTTCCAATAAGGGTCGCGGTGTCGCCGAAGCTTTGTAATTCCTCCTGAAACTCGAGTGTCTCTTCAGAGAGGCTGAAAAAATCCATAATAAGGAATCCAGCTCTGAATCAATAGTTATTATAGTGGAAGCACCAGTGTCAGCAGAGCTGAAAAAGTAGCCCAAACTACTTCTGGGACATTTTTTTTTTTTTTTTTTAAATAATCATGCGTTTTTCTTAGAGATCCACTAAATATTCATTCAGCAGATTATAGCAGAGATAATAAGCAGACAGTAACTAAAGTTTCGCTAAATAAAATAACAAATCAGAAAGGCTGACCAATCAAATAACTGTTTGAGTACTATGTAATAAAACATTATCCAGCCAACAAAACGCGACAAACCCACCCCAGAACATATAGTTCAGATAATAAAACATCTGTAAACCTCGAAATATTGACTCCTCTTTATTATGAAATTTAAATGTATGGAGGCTTCACTTCAGCACAACTTATAGCTATATCTGCAAGACTCCCCTTATGCATTAAATCTGTTGCAACATAGCACTGCAGTCGAGGGGTAATCATCACAACAATAACATTAATTAGAGTGAAATATGCAGCCGTGTATGTAATACATCTTCTGCTGCATGTTAATGGTGGCCCATACATGCATATTTGATTCTGGTGAAAGGCGGGCATTTGTTTCCGTGGCAGGTCTGATTAAATTCTGTCTGTACGTGCGGCGTGAAGAGTCACATGAGCAGCCATGAGAAACTAATGTGATGAAGGAATGGTGGCATCAATTAGCAGCAACCATGAGGCCACCTCAGATAACGCTTAGCTATGCAGTATGAGAAGTCAGTGGCGGTTGACAAAGAAAAAAAATAAATGTATTCTGTAAAAAGATGCATCAGAGCGAGCCTTCAATTTCAAAGCGGAGCGGAGGGTATTATTTTTATCTTGGTAAACGTGCCTGGAACTTGATGGATTTCCAGACTTTGACTTATGCCCAAAGAAACTTAAGGGAACCACTGTCGCCGCCATGTCAAAGGGAAGAGGCGTGTAATGAAATTCATAGTGTGTCCACAAGGCTGAGGCACCAAACATGTGGAGGCAGACGCATTAAAAGCAACCTGCCACTGACCTTCTGCGAGGCCTCAAGGTGACCGTTGCACGTCACCTGCGGAAGCTTAAATTAGTTCTTTTTTTTTTTGTTAAATTTTGCAGCGGTGTGTTGAAGATCCACTGTTTCAGAGATGCACATGGGTAGCTGGAGTGAGGCTGCCATGACCTCTGCGCTCTACATTTTTCTCCCCTTCAACTTATAAATTGAATCCAGAGATGAACCCAACTTGCTGGTGTAATGTGGCACTTTGTATTCAAAATAGCTCCCATTTCTTCATGTGGCGTGCGAGCTGCAGCCTTTCCCACGGGCAGGATGGATGAAGCCGGGATCCAGAGCCGTGCCACTTGAGTTTCACTACTCTTTTCTGAGAGATTTGATGTTAAAAGGCTTCTAAAACACCTGTGAGATCTGATTAGAGACTATATGAGTGTAGTAAATCATCGAGTGCAAAGCTGAAAACCCCATCTCTTTTTCCAATCTCGCTCTTTTGTAAGGGCCCGTTCTCGACCCAATAAAGCTGCTTTCTGATTGGAGAATCACATCCATTATATCCCCCATAATACCGCCATTGTGTCACTACCAACAAATGTCTTTTGCTTTCTCGACTTCAAAACACTCCTTTTCGATATCTAATTAACTGACCCTCATGTCCCCCTGCAGTCGGCCAGCAGAGTCTGGCGGACTGTTTATTTGGCTCCCTGGCTGCAGTGTTATTAAAGTATAATCTGTAAATGTTATTAGCGTGGCACGAGTAGAGAGGCAGCCAGGGAAGTGGAAGTCTGCAGAGGAGCGGAGATGGAGGACATTGTTCACTGCCAGCGGGCGGAGAGGAAACAGGCTGCTAAGTAGGAGAAGTTGGTGGGTGGGTGTTTGGCTTGGGTTGACCCCCTTTGTCAGGCGTCCGCACTGAGCCGCAGACTGCCATAACGCCAATCACCCGCCCGGGCTGGCAGCGGAAGAGCAGGTTGGAGCCAAGGCTGTGTTCGCTCTGTGAGCCAAATGGCGGAGGGAAAATAACAACTCTCTGATTTTAGACTCAGTCAGACGCTAGTCTTCACCTGCAGCCACTGCGAAAATGTTCCTTTTACGTTGACTGTAAGCAAATGGCTAACCTGAGGATAGAAAAAAACACTGGCGGTGTTGGCGGGTGAACGGATGGCAGCAGAAGTTAAATCCAGGGATGAGATGCTGCGATACTGTCAAAGCAGCAAGAATCAAAAGTGAAAATCTCAAAAATGAAAGCCAAATCGATACATTAACGAAGTCCTGAACCCAAACAGTGAGCCGCAGCGCGCGTGGGTTAAACATACAGCTAGAGGCTGCTGCTGGTCAGCCAAAGCTAGCAGGGCACAAAACAAGAATCAAAGAATCAGAAGAAGAAACACCACTTTACCAGAAAATCGTGCACATGCTGCTGCAGCCGCTGCCGCTGCGAGTGAAGGCCTCCTTGGATGATTTTTGACACCACGGATCATCCTGGCTGGTGCGCCCGGTCCGCACCGCCGACAAGATGTCCCATTTTTCCTCGTCCGATTCCTGCTGAGAGTGATGCGAGTTCTGAGATGGTTTCTGGGTCAAGGTGTGCACAGATCACGTCAAAGCACGTTGACTGGAGATGAAGCGGAACAGCTGATTGTCATTCTTGGTGGACCGCGTCCCAAATCGCTCAGATAAACACTCATATCTTAATGAGTGTGACAGAAAATGTAAAAATCATTGCTTGGAACAGAAAATAATGAGTTAGTTTCAAGATTCCCTTATTACCTTTTACTGAGCTCTAAAATCCTGTGGTTAGATTTTCATACAATTTGCATCTAAATTCAAACCTAGATGGTCCATCAGGACAAAGTTGGTCATTTAATATACGAGGCGTACCTGGGGTGTCCGGCTGAGGTCAGGCTGAACACGTCGGACATGCTGGCCATGTTAAATCAGGCCTGTGAAGCATGGCCAATCACCTCGAACCTGTGTGAAAGAGTCGGAAATTTCTCTTTACTCCAGCTGTAACTGAGGATGGCGCGACACAAGGGTCCAAAGTGCATTCTGGGAGAATTTCTCAGAGGTCCTCTGATGAAAAGGTGCACCCATTTTGACCCATTTATGTGGGGTGTTGGAGGGAAAAGCATGAGTCTGGGAGCACCCACAGCTGTTTGGCCTCGGCTCGCTCGTCTCCGGCAGAGGTTTGAGGAGCATCAGCCTGATTTTTCTCTAAAGCACTTTTACCTTCAGGGCACCTACCCTGACAAAACCCATTCTGGCCACTCTAAGCCCTCTCTCTATCACAGTCCTGCAAGAACAGGTCTGTGCAGCTGCTGACCTGCAGGTAGTGCGAGATAAATGGCATTAAAATATTG
The DNA here is from genome assembly GCA_015343265.1 of Pao palembangensis. Classification (NCBI taxonomy): domain Eukaryota; kingdom Metazoa; phylum Chordata; class Actinopteri; order Tetraodontiformes; family Tetraodontidae; genus Pao; species Pao palembangensis. Next base: position 8,348,918 of record CM027088.1, read on the forward strand.
GAGGAGGGGGGGTTGTGCTGTTCCTTTTCTGTTTGCATGGGGGATTGTCCTCGTCAGCGGCCGGGGTCTTGGTGTGGGACACGCTTTGTCTGCGTCAAGGTGCTCTGATCTACGGAGCACCTCGTGTGGTTCAGGTCACAGGAGGAGGCAGCAAATCATTGTGCCAAAATAATGTGATTGAATGTCAGTGGTCTTGCTGCTTCCCTCAAAGGAAATAAATGGAGCAGACGCAGAGGTTCAGGGCCCCGGCATCAATAAGCGTTATGAATGAATGAATGTATGAATTTGTTTATTATCCCACAATGGGGAAATTGCAGTGTCCCAGCAGCAGCATACATAGAAGAAATAAATAACATAAAAGACTTTTGAGAAAATAAAAATAAATATATGGCTAACCCTATATATTTACAAGTACCGTGCTGTACATGAATAGCATGACCATTTCCCTTGGGTGGGTTTATTGCACCTAGGCTGATATTGTGTATCGTTAGGATGCTGCCTTAGACAGTCTGATGGCTGTGGGGAGGAACAACCTGCGGTAGAGCTCCTTCCTGCACTAAGCATGCCTCAGTCTACTGCTGAAGGAGCTGCCTAGGGCCTCCACAGTGTGGTGCAGAGGGTGAGAGGAGTTACTCCTGATGGATGTCAGCCTGGCCAGGATGCGCGGTCAGGATGTGCGTGGAAAGGGAAAAAGGTGGGGGTGAAAACCAGTAAATTAAAAAATATCTCATTTGTTTGAATCCATTTTCTAATAGTGGGATGTTCTGTTCTTCTAAAAGGTCAGTGGCGGTTTTTTTCCCCCCTGGCCGTCTGGACCTCGATTAGCGGCCCGACGCATTAATTAGAAACAGCAAAATCTCCATTATAGCCGAGTTATCGGTGGCCAGCTTATTTAAACGTCAGCTCACACACACCTTCTCTCACATCCACCAAAAAGGCATCATTTGTGTGATGTTGACAGTTAAAAATAGACGAGCCGAAGGAGAAACAAAAAAAATTACGCACGAACTGGAAGACATCTATTAACTCTTCACAGCATGTGCATAATTGAACACTGACCACATTTGCAGCAAAGGAAAAAAAAAACAGGCATCGCAATAAAAACCCTCTGACTGATGGAGCCGTTTCATTACCACTCTGAAGGATCGATCACGTACTCTGCTATTGCGCCGCATTCGACCGTTAACCCCGAGGAAGATGGCGTCATCACACAGACGGAACAGTCAACTGTTAATCAGCATAGCGTGATCACGCACACACGTCAGGCCGTGGGTTAATTCTCACACTTCGCTGGAGAGCTGTGCGCGAAAGGGCCCGCGGATCCTTCGGGGTGCCCGCTGGTCCGAGACGCTGCCGCCGCTGCCAATCAAAGAGCTGCACGACTGACGGCACTGGAAAAACACATCTACCTGATTTTTTTTCCTCTCCATTGGAGGCTTTTTCTCCAGAGCTGTCACTGTGGAAACAAAGTGCAGGGACGGGTCTGGAACAACGTCTCTGCGCTGACAGCCAGCCTGTCCGGGCAGATAAGTCCAGGTCTACAGGCGAGGACAAGACCCAAAGCATCTCTTATTTCCTCAAAAATAAGCACATGACAATGGGTGTGATTAGATTAAATGAATCTATCAAAAATTCAATACAGAAACATTCAAAAACCACTGAGTTGAAGGCCTTTCACGTCAGAAAGGCAAGACCCAAACATCTGCACGGCTAATAAACCACCTAAAAAAAAAGTTTGATATTTAAATATTAAATAATATCAAATAAGACATTTGATATTTAAAGCTGATCTTTAAACCCCCCCCCAAACAATGTCATTAAGTATTATACAACACTTGAAACTCCTTATATATCCAGAATAAATCCAGTGAGTATTTTTATTTTTGGTCCACTCTGGTCAAAAGTGACATCTACAGGTTTAAGTTGGCATTCATAATTTCACGGAACCAGTTTAAATATTCATTAAGATTTTACTATAAATCAAAAGCTGAACTGAGACATAACAGATGGTCCCAGGGTCAAAGGTCAAGAACTGCCTAAAGTTTCTTTCCCAGCACAATAAGAATAATAAAAACACCACTGGAGAGAGAGTTGGAGAGTTTAAAATATGATATTTGGGACAAAAGTGAGTTAAAAATAAAGAATAAAAGATTAACAAAACCAACGAGGTGCAGGAGTAAAATCTAAAGACAACTTTTATCCGTGTTAGCCTGGCTGCTATGGAGCGTACAAATAAACACTTTAAATGAGGTTGTGGTGTTCTGAGAGAATAAATGAGTAAAAGAGACAGACACCTCCAAACTGGAGTGAGGAGGGAGGAGCGGCCCAACGTGCCCGCAGAATGCTAATTTGTACCTGCAAGAAAGAAAGATTCAAATGCACATCAGTCACTCTGAGGAGGGGAGCCACGACCAGGCATAGTGTGTGATTGAACATTAAAGGGGAGGACGCTATCAGCATCTATCTGCCAGCATCGCGGAGGAGAGATAAGGCCCATTTTAATTGTGGGTCTGTCTATTATAGGTCACAAGCGTCGCATCCATCACTGTACCTGCACTGGCGTCTCCAGACTTTCAGGAAGGCAGAGGAGCTGATCATGAATTAGAATAAATGACTCTGGGTGGCATTTTCTCATTTTCTTCATTAGAGGGAAGACATGATAAGCTGGTGGGACACGTGCTGCAACTTTAGCATGTGATGAACGTGTTTAAGAAGCAACAGGCCCACATAAAATCTACATTAGCAGAAACTGTGAGATGAAAATAACATCCTTTCATGGTTAAAAAAAAAGGAATAATAGATAAATCTATTTTTGAGCTTATTAATGCATAGATGCTGTTTGATGTATAGTTAAGTTTTGGTTCTGTAGTGGGCAAACCCCCAGAGACACAGAATTCTTTGGATAACATGAATTTCCATGTGCTTCCATATGTTTGAAATGGTATATTTGTAATAAAAACGTGCATTTTCTTTTTTTCCTCCCACCTCATCAGGGGAGCGGAGAAAGCTGCGAACACATCAGCATATTATCATTGCTGACGATGAACTTGACGCATACTGAGCGGCATTAGCATTCATTTGAGGCCACGGTTTCTTTGTTTTAGGTCTGCAGCACCTCCCGGGGGACATTGTTAGCTCTTGAAGGATTCGCAGTTCATTTTCTTGTGCTATAATTCAGCCGTTTACAGGTCCCAGAACTTCTTTTCTTGGGACTTAAAAGGTACTTGTCCGTGTTTCTGCTGCAGCTAAAGTCCTGATGAAGAGTCTGCAAAGGTGACGTGGCGAACCGTCACACACAACATGTACCAGTAAAAAGAAGCAAAGGGAGCCAGAGATGAAGCTGTTTGAAGCCGTTCACTGATTGCTTGTGCGGTTGACCTGTTATGGACTGTGCTGCGTGAGATTGGCAATCTCAGCGCTCACCCAGTTTTAAATAGCCAATGGGAAAATAAACAAATAAACAGAGCACAGCTGCAGATTTCAGTATGGCTGCTGAAGCTTTGAGCTAACCAGGAAGTTTCTTAACCTTTGGAATGAGCTACCCCCTCCAAGCAGGGCCTTTTCAGAGCAATGAGGGATGCCAGAACAACATTTCCTGTAGTTAAAAAGCAGCTTTAAAGCATGCAGATTAAATTTTGTGCACACCCGCCTGATGCTTCCGAAGGAACGGCATTAAACAGATTACCTTAACTAAGCATAAACAGGTTATCAATACTGACGAGGTAGTTTTAACGTGGGTTCCCGAGTTGGTTTCTGCATGACGGCTGTTGAACTGGACAGCTTTGTTAATATTGCTAATTAATGAGCTCCAAAAGTGCCACTAGCTGTCTTTTTAAAGGCAGGACAGAATAAGTCCTGCTGGTTCCTGTCTCTAGTCTTTATGCTAATTCCCGTTAAATGACTCCAACCATAAACTACAGGCCACACAAGCTGGAGATTGGCCAGAGGAAGGTTAAAGAGCACTGGAAGGAAGCAAGAAAAAGTAGGTAAGAGCACTTTAACAGATCTATCTGCAAGAGCAGCTTAATTCAAGCTAATTTTGAGTTTCAGTAGCTCAAACAAAGCCCATGTGTGACTGATCTTCATCACAAGACTACCAGTGTGTTAGCCTCAGAGGCTTTGGGGGTAAAACAAGACATAAGAGATGGAGGGAGGCTGGCAACAGCATACTGTAGCCTTTCCAGTCGCCCGCAGATGCTTGTGACAGACAGGGTATCGTGCTCCGAAAACCTTCTTGAAAGGCTTCTGTTGCTGCTGTTGTGAGGATTAAACCAGCCTCATAATGGCCTGTGGGATTTGTGCCACTGCCGGGTGACAGCTGTCGAATTGGGTGGCGGGCAGAGATGAATTGCAACTAGAACACAGTCCTCGATCTATACGCTTGCCAATCATGGCGACGGATCTATTGACCAGAGATAAGAGCAAATATAGAGCTGCTCTAGTGACAGGTGGAGCGCAGCGGCACCAAGAAACGCTTCCCGAAGTTGGTGTGTCAGAGTGGTGTGAATAATCCCATAAATGCTAAATTCCTTAACCGTACCAGCATCTGCCTCCCTCTCTGCTCTTGTTTTGGGGATTTGAGAGATTATTTTTTTTTTCCTTTTGGAACTACTTTACATCCTACAGCCACTCCATACAGGATCTACAGTTGCCATGGCAATATCTGTTCAGAGGGGAGAGAGAGGAAGAGAGTGAGAACAGAGGAGGAAAAAATAAAAGTATTTTGAGTTGACAGAGAATTAACTGGTTTTATTATTCTCAGCCAGCTGATTCTTTCCATCACCGGTGAAGGGGCGATGGCGGGCCCACTGAAGGAGCTGTTTGCGTTTGAGTGGTGATAAATTACTGCCGGGGTCTGGGCCGCGCAGGCCACACTCCCTGATTAAGTGAGACCCAACTTATATCCCAGCCTCCTTCTCTAGAACGCAAATGTGCAAAGACAAATCCCATAATCCTAATTAAGCATTTTTTTCTACAGCCGCCCCCCTTGTTTAAACCAACATTTAGGCAGGAAAGGAACCGAGATGGCGAACATCGATCCAGGCGAAGAGGTGGAGCGACAGACGTATCATCCCTCTGTGGGTGAGGAACTTTTGTCTCCCTTATGAGGTTGTCATCCTCGTTTCCACTGACTCACAGTGTCACGGTCAATTGAGTCTGATAGTGTGGGAGAGGCGAGATGCAGCTGTTCCTGTGGGTTCCACTTTTCAAAAATCAGGAAAAAAAATGTAGCAAAAATGCACAATCTGGCATCTCAAGTGGGCGCGAGCGAGGGATGGAAATGTGGAGGGACGTGACGCAAATGAGGCAAAGATAGAGGAGGAGAGAGATTACGAGGTTACAGTGACATAAAAATGAAGGTTTTATATTGAATGAGGATTATAGAGTGAGAGCATAGATCTCAAGAAGCTACATAAGCTTGATTTAAAACAAGCACTGATAAAACCGTCAGCCAAAAATGGTTTAACCGCCAATAAAGCTCAAACGTTTGACAAGAGGTTGCTTAGAATCAACAAAGTGACATAATTAACTAGATAGTTATGGAGTTGAATTCAAGTACCGCAAAGATTTGAGAGATGAAGCATCTTTTAAGAGGGAGACCAGGACCCGTCTCCAGTGACCTCCGTGTCCTTGGAGTGCTGCAGGAAACCTGAGAAGGTGCAAAAACCCGACACAGAAGATAATAGGGGATAAAGGGTTATTCGAGGATTTCCAAACCAAATAAGTGACTCTTTCATTTCCAGGGCTCGTTCAAAACTACCAACTGAACTGAACATCTTTCACCTTTGGCATTAACTCTCTTCAACCCTGGAGCGAGCGCCAGTATGACTCCCAAACGCCTCCACTCTATTACCCTTGAGCCCCAAGGACAGCATGCGCTCTGCTGCTAACTCCAAACAAAGTGTCACTTTAAATAAAACCTGCGTCACTTTCCCTGTTTGTACCGTCAATGCGGCGCTCCGAGAGGCGTCGAGGCCATTTCAGAGGTTTGTGATTCCGTGCACGTGGTGGACTGAGGGCAGGAGAAGCTGTCCCCCTCCACCCCAGTCAATGCTCAAGGGCAACGCGTCCCTGCTTCAGAATTACAACACCAACTCGGCCGGGGAAGAAGCCACCGTGTAAACGTCGATCAAGGACCGCGGCGGAGCCTTGCAACATCTCAAACATCCATCACAGGGACAGGTGCGCCTGTCAGGGAAGCAGATATCGTAATTAATAAACATCATCTTGGCCTTCTGCGCTGCATCAGCTCCCATCCTGCCAACCTTTCAAAAGTTGTGATTTGGGGGAAGAAATAATTTCCGGCTGAGGCCTCTCCGCTCCGGCCGCCGCGGTTGATTTACAGTCGTCTCTAATGAAGCGGCGGCGGTGACATGGAGGAGAGCTACAAGGTATCACTCAACAGGGCGACGCTGATGGCGAGTTAAGGAACATCATCTGCCGAATTAGACGCCAATCTTTAGCCGCAGGAACGGCGAGACAGTGGCGGTGTAATTATTCTACAATGAAGCAGGCAGCTACTTTATTAAATGGAGCAGGAAGAGCCATCCGTCAGCCGGGATGCTGCAGGGTGGGCTGGAGGTCGGGGACTACGCCTTCCAGGACGGACTCATTTTCAGCAATGTGAAGGTCACAGAAAACAGCAACTCGTCCTGTGAAGTCATTTATCCAGCTGCAAGATAACCAGGCATCTGCTTGGGGAAAACAGTGGAAAGTTACAACAATTCAATGTTTCTCTCATATTCAAATCGCTTCCTTTTACAGGTAAAACCAGAGTAAGCATCCGAAAACTAACCGAGTGCTAATTGCCGGCCGCGTGTTAGAGAGGCAGAATCTTCCACCCGAAATGAAATTACACGGTGGAAAGAGACCCAATCAGAAGTGTATTTAGCACGGTGCAACAGTAGGGGTTAAGCCGTTTAATTGGCATTTCATTTGCCGCGGCGCTTTCACTGATATTTCTATTTGCAAGGCGATCGCCGTTCCCCACGTGAAAACTGACACTTCAGCAAATCCACCGGTAATTACTTTCACCTGCTTGTGGTTTGAACTGCTGGAAGAAAGCGCACACCGATGAAATTAAATGTTTTTATACCGTAGAAGCATTCTGAGCCGAGGTTGTTTTTTTTTTTTTGCATAACAGCAGAAACATTTTGCAGATTAAAACAGGAAACAACATTTAAACGTGCAGTAATTAAAATGCCTTTATGCAGAAATTGAGGCGGTGAGCTTTGAGATGCAGGACCTTTATTTAAAGCAAAAATCTTGGTAGACTCGTGGAATATTTTAGGCATTAAAAACACGCAACTCTCTGAAAAGAGGGAGAGAACAAAGTTGTTCCAGGTTGTTGCCAAGGTGGTTTTGCATCTCTGTTGACTTCCTCTCTCTCGCTCCTCTAGTTGTGGCCCTGGAGAGCTTCGACCATAAACAGCTTGCCGAGATTCTGAGACGTAAACTCCTTCACGTTCTGGCAGTAGTTGTTGACTTGCCCTGTTGGAGGGAAACAACATGGATCCAACACGCCCCCACGACAAAAAAAAAAAAAAAAAAAAAAAAAAAAACACAGAAAGACACACGAACGCACACAGTCAGAGGTGGAGGGAGGGGCGGGGGTGGCACAGGAAAAACATGAGATTAGTGGAAAGCGGGCTAAAGTTAAGATCGGGTGGTCGAGAGGGGGGGAGAAACAAACAGCTTGAAACAGCAACAAAATGGGCAGTTGGAGTTGGCGACAGAGTCAATAAAGTTAAATGAATGTAATTTCCAGATAATGATGGAGATAATTGCAAAACAGAGCCTAAGCTCCTGGGAGGGGAGCAGAGGAGGGCGGTGGGAGATAGGTTCAGGTGCGAGGAGCGCCGTATGAGTGAACACATGCGTACCTGCAATGAGCAGCGTGTCCATGCGCGGCGGAGGCTGGGGGGGCTTGAACATTTTGTTGATGTCCTCCTCAGGCAGCGGGGGCTCGCCTCTGCTCTGCCGCTGGGTGTTCTCCTGCTGCCGCCTCTGGAGGTACTGAGGAAGGGAAGCAGAGGAAACCGAGTGAGAATGCAAGAATGCAAGATAAGGATGAGGGACTGAGACAGGCGAGGAAAAATATTCAGCAAGCGTGAAGAGAGAAGTGTAAAGAAACACGGAGATTGTGGGCGGGACAGATTGAAAGAGGAGTTTTAAGAGCTGACAGGGATGGAGTGAATTGTGGAGGGCTGACAGTTGGTAAATCAGTGAGGGGATGGGTCTCTGGAGAATCTAAAAGCCTCGTTAATTTAGAAGGATGGAGCAGAGAATGACATGGCCCAGTGGAAAAGGAAGCTGCAGATGAGGTGCGGGGAAAGATGCTTTCAAGCAAATGTCCCACAGAGCACCTTGACCAAGGAAGAAAACGAAACAGGCGATGATACATTTAAAAAAAGGATTCATAGAAAAAGAGTCCACACTCCTCCGGTTTCTTCCTGCCCATGCGTCAAAGCACAGCCGTGAATAATCAAAATGCAAATGCATTCAGATTTTCGAAGCAAGTCAACAAAACCAGCTGGGCACCCCTGCTCCTCTTTCTGGATACATACATAGAACAAAAACGATCAAATGGTCACGCGGAAAAAAAGTTGGCACCGAGCTGTGTGCTTAGCTACCGCTTTCACACCTTTTGATTTTTACTACAAACTGTTCAGTCTGTCAAACTTCCTGGTGACTGAGGTTTGGTGTGTTTAAAGGCTGGAGTATCAAATACTGTAACTGTGGCCGCTAGATAAGTATAAAACAAAGCCACCAGCTATTACCATTCATCATTCTATAGTAACATAGTACCCGCCCCTCCCATCTTTCAAAAAATAAATGTGTGGTGGTTTGTGCTAGCTTTTCTACAGGTTCATTTTAGAATGGATCTAAAGCAGTGTAAATCACACTCTTGCCCCCTCAAACACCAGAGCTGTGATAGGAACAGTTTGTTCTCCCCCCCACCCCTAACTTTCTATAATGATTAATCAGGTTTCATTTGTCTTGGAGGTGGAGGCGGAAGGGTCAGCAGCAGAGATGACTCCAGCACGTGACTGCAGAGGTCTGAAGGCATGATGAAGAATCACATTCCTTGTCTTTGTGCCCAGTTTGGTCACTGAGGAGGATCGGGTGACACGAACATTGAGTGATGTTACATGTGACACCTTAGAGTTAGCGCGTGCATGTGTGTGTGGGTGTGCTTGAAAGAGCTCAGAAGCAGAGGGGGAGTGATGAAGTAAAGGTCAGCAGAGAGAATGATGGATCAGAAGGGCTGCAGTGACATTGGACAGCAGGTGTGTGGTTTCTTTTGTCATTGTCTTGTGCGAATGATGGATGACCGGGTCACACCTGCATTTTTGATTTTAGTCTGCATAATGTGTGCGCACCAAAGTGGGTGTGTTAGGCTGCGTAATGATGCCTGGTGTGTGTATGCGAGGGTAAATCATCTCTGTCAGGATGTTTGGGAAGGATCTGGCCAAACTAAAGTTGCAGATGGTTCATGGCAAACTTTGAAATTCTCTATCCGTTTGCTTATTCCGGTCTTTTTCCTACTTCTAAACATAAAAATAAATTTTTTTTTATATTTTATCTTTATTTTAAAGCTTGGAGTCTGGGGAGCTCCCTGAGCACAAAAGCTATACATCCAACCTCTCGATGTTGTTCTACAGCATATGGATTACAACATAATACCCGAGAACTACATTAACTTCAGAAGTGTTTCCTGCTGGCTGAGGCCGTTCTTCTTGCGCCGATGTGTGTTCAAGTGTTTGTTTTTCTGCTGAGCCCGGTCATTACAGCTCAGGTGGCCACATCATTGGCCTTCTGTGGCAGCACCCATCTCTGTGATATTTTAGGTCTGATGGACATCTGATTTACACTTTAATGTGCTGCAACATTAACTGATAATGTCTGTGTACATTCTCACTCATCCAGGTCATAGTTATCCAAAGTTAGATCTCTCTGTGTGCAACTGGACTGAAAGGTTTCCTTGAAAACCTTTCGCCCTCTCTCCAGAGCTTGCTGGGGGCAGAACTTGAAAATATGGTCACCTGAGAGTCGTTGGCAGGGTCGTTCACCTATTTTCAGTTTGGGCGCTTCTCCTTTGTCTGTTGGGTCACATGGTAATGAGTCACCAGGTCTCGTCAAACAGTGTGAACGTTTGGATTGTTGACGAAAAGAGGAGAGGACTGCATTGTACGTGGGTGATAGAAAGTGCCTTAGTCCACCACCTCAGGTGGGTGCCATCTTTAAACATTAAAGATGGCACCCCTCTCAAACCAGCGATCCTCTGGCCAGCACACATACTTGACTGTCCTCAAAGGAGTGTCCGCTTTCTTTTAGGTGTAGGTGTACTGCTGAGTCCTGTCCTGAAGAGGTGGAATATCTGTGTTGGGCTATTCGTTTATGGAGGGGTTTTTGGTTTCCCCAGTGTACAGTTCCTTGCATTCCTCCTGGCACTGTACAGCATAGACAACATTGCTTTGTGTCTTGGTGTCTTGTCCTTTGGGTGGACCAGTTTCTGCCTGAGTGTGTTGGAGGGTTTGAACTGTACTGGAACTGTACATGTCAAGTACAGTTCAAACCCTCCAACACACTCACTACGTGTGCAATGTTGGCAGATTATATGTATGTGTGTGTTTGTGTGAGGACACAGTGTGATTTCAGGCATTGTTGCACAGTTAAATGTGTATTATTGTATGAGCCTGGAGGACCACATTATTCTGTTTATTCCAGGTGCCGGTGATTGATGTGATTATGGCTATAGCTTCACGCATGTCTTTTCCAATATGACTGCAGGTAAAGGTTGAGGTTGAGGCTCTCTGCCTATTGCATCTGTAGGTGGTGTGTGTGTGTGTGTGTGTGTGCGTGTGTGTGTGTGTGTGTGTGTGTGTGTGCGCTCTAGTGCAGGAACCTTATGTCTGTGTGAAAGTGTAAAGTACCTGGTGTTTCTGCTGCTGTTGCTTGCTCAGGTTGCGGCTGTAGGTGTTGTATTTGACAATTTCTTGGCTCATGTCATCCACTCTGTCCATCAGGAGCTGGAGGCTTTTCTCCAGGTGGTTACTGGAGGAAGAGATGGCCATTCACACGTTAGGAGCAACACGGTAGCATCAGATATATACATTATACCATCACACTGCAACAGCTTATACCAGGGGTGGGCATTCCACAAAGGGCTGTGTGGCTGCAGGTTTTTGTTCCAACCAATCAAGCACACACAGTTTGACCAATCAGCTGTCTGAAGACTAAGATTAGCTGATTAAATGAGTGCAGTCTGGTGTGCTGTAGACCATTCGGACCTTGTCTTGAATATACCTCATACCAGGTCAGCTGTATGGTTCCTGTGTATCACTGTAGACATCTAACAGACACATGTCCTCAGGGATTTGACAGTAGACCTCTCTCTCTCTCTCGTTCCTGTGCTACACGTCTGGCATCATACTCCAGCTTTTCCCAGCGCAGCTGTGCTGACAACGCTTCATGCACCAGTCAGAACACAGCCTTCCTGTCCTCTCTTCTCCCCTCACCTCCATCTTCAACAAGATGTTCAACTGTAAATTCAAGCTTGACAAGGCTGCAGAGCTCCACTACAAGCCTGCTCCCTCTTGTGCATTCTCTCTGGAATTGTCTTGCTTCATTTATGAATGTTTGGGTGCTACATAATGCAGCATTTACTGGAGGGAAACAGATTCTCACTGTTTATTTAAATAAAAATTACACCCAGAAGGACTGTCAGCGCTGTGCATGTTTTGACTGTGTCTGTACTTGTCTTATACCTCATTAACTCAGCAAGTGAATAATACCTTTCCAATATCGTAAAGAAGACCAGTGAAAAACAAACTCTAATAGGACCAGAATTGGCAAGGCGGACGTTTTGGCTTTATTAATTTGAGCCCATTTGTTTTGTAATAGAATCCTCCTGTTGGCGTTTCAGTGAAGTGTTATAAGCCTCTCCTCTTTCTCATTAGTGCATGCTGCAAAAGAAACCCCCAAAACACTGTAGACAACCTTTAAATTAGCCTAAACTAAATATACATGCAGACACAAAGCCCCTAAAGCTCAACCGCACAGAGCAAAATGAAAGCATTCTTATGTTCTAATGTTAGTGCTGCTAATTAATGATGCCATTCACTTGTCTTTCTGCAGCACATGTCTCCATGATGGTTTAGCATCATGACAAGAGGCGCGTTGATTCAACAGCCCCTAAAATTCAGCCTGTAAAAATAAGGGGTCTCAAGACATTTTTGTATGTGGTTTTACAAATGGCTTGCTAATTTGATGCAACAGAAACCCACAAAGTTCTTATTTTAATTGCAGAGCACGTCCCACCTACCTGTGAGGACTGTTTTGTGATCAGTTTGTTAATTCTCCACTGTGGTGTCTGAGCTGTAAACATGAAAATTGGTCAGCCGGGGCCAAATCTCTCCCATCAAGTCCCTCTGACTGTGTCAATATAGATTTTGGTTGACGAAAACCCTTCAGAAACCATTTTATCAATCAATGTGTTGTATAATCTGCGTTGTGTGCAATAGAGCAACATCCTTGAAAACAGCTGTTGTTTCAAAATGTGTCAAATGGTGGAGCTGGATTGAAAGTGTTTGTGCATGTAAGGGAGGGAAATTCAGTTTAATTGATTTTGTTTCATATAAATCAGTTAGTATTTAGCCGTTTGTTTAATCAGTATGCTTACATATATTGTTCTCTGGTTAACAGTACTAACAGAATCATTTTGAATTAGCCAGTGCTAACTGGCATGGCAAAACAGAACTTGGTCACACTTTCTAAAAACATTCAATTATTCAGACTGGGTGGCCAGCCTCAGGTTCAAGCCTGAATTTGAAATCAAAGTCTACTAGGGGATTTCCTGTAATCATGGATTCTGTTTTAAGGCCAGGTTCGGTGGCAGCTTATACAGTCTGTATGCTGAGCTCACGCCTTGATCATATTTACACAGGGTAACAAGGGACAAATTCTGCAATCTCAAGCCACTTTTAAACAGAAGCTGACTTATATTCACATACCACACAGCTACAAGCAAAGTAATTTAGTTTTTTTTTTTATCCAAATGGAATCTTTTTAACACACTGTCAGAATAATAGTTCAAAAAAAGAGCCTTGACCTGTCATACAGTCCCTATCAAAAACTGATGTCAGTCAGCACCTGACAAAAAAAAAAAAAAAAAAAAAAACAAAAACAGAAAAGCTAATAGAGCAAGAACAAAGATGACCAAAAATCCAATCTAACGAAATTTTTATAACATTATGTGTACTCGACAATTATCAAAGACTGGAGGCCAACCACTGCATAGCTATATCGGTTTCAGAACACAGTTAAAGGGACAAATAAAAACTCAGAACTTCACCGTAAACATCATTCAAAGGTCTGTGCATACAGATAGGATTACAGGGACAAGAACTTCAATACTGTAAGATGAAGAGCAGGGCCGTGTAAATGAATTCCCATTCAGGTAATCCATCACCACCATCAACATCATCAACAGTGAAGAAAACAACAATGTTTGCCGAGTGAAACTGAATTCACTCAGCCAAAGACACGGATGACATTGATAAATGGGTTCCAGATCGGAGAATGAGACAAAAGGAAAAACATTAAGTAGAACCCATTAACATTACCTATTTCTGAAAGGGGTGGAAATGACAAGACAAGAGTGGGGCCATCGGAGCGAAATGTAGAGACAGATGCACCAAAACTCCAACAATCAATGTCATCTTTCCAGACATCCTATTGGCTGTCTTGCCAGGAAGTTTATGGCAAACGCCCAGAGCCCTTCTGCCTCCATTTCAAAAGCTATACTTCAACTTTAGAGTGCGCATTTGAAAAACAGAACACTATCTAGGAAAGGTGAGGTGTTCTTGTTCTCTATGATTGATGCATCATAATGAATGTCTGTGCCAGCAACAAGCTTTAGAAATGCAAAAAAAAAAAAATCTCTACATGAGAGTCACCATCTCTTCAAACAACCTCATTGCTTCTGCTTTGGTACACAGCCATGTAAAGATAAACATAGATTTTATTTTTCCTTTGCGCAAATTGGAACACGTAAGCGTGTTAATTTCTTACACCTGCTGTCGGAAATCCTCACAGCTGTTGCTTCACTCACAACAGTTTATCTTCACAAGTGATAGCTGAGAAGGTCTCTGGAGACTCTTGCTGAGAGACCCTCTTATTTAAATAGAGCACTTAAAGATCCATGCTTTATGAGCTGGTTGATATTTGCTCTTGTCGCACTTATTACCACTGGAAGACTGTGTTTCAGGTTAGGCCCTGTTTTTATAAACATTTGTGAATGTATTTGTGTTAACATGATAATGTGGCCTTTTTCTGTACTGATATCTTGAGCATTGGCTACAAGGTAGACTGATAATTTGGTCAAACAAGCCTAAGACCTACACATGCATGTGGGATTGTGACATTTACAACGCTGGCGCATGCACAACTGTAATTTTAAACCATCAGCATGTACAGTGACATTTGGAAAAGTCGATGAAAATGGAATAACCAGGTGATAAATCTTAGCTTGATGGATAAGTGCTAAATAGTGCAGCACACCTACTACATTTGCTTTCTGCTGTATTAAAGCTGTTGAATTATTAGTGCTACTACTGAAAGAAAGCTCATTTATAGAGTGTAAAACTCATTAGAAACAGCAGAAAAGGCATTTGACTATCCTGATGCCAAAAAGCTTATTCATTCCACATTTTTAAATAACAAAGTTATTCCTTCATGCAAATTCACTTTAATATGTAAAATGTCAACATTTCATAATGATTCCAGGTAATATCTCCATATTTGTGTTATGCAGATCAATATAACGAACCAATTTGATTAATTTATGTCTTCACAAATGCATTTTAAAATTTGTCTACGTTGTTGTTTTGCAGCGAACCATACAGATCATTTTAGATCACACATGATCTTTGCATGCATAACCACTTGTTATTCTTAATGGATGTTTTGTAGAAATTATACAAGACTGAAATAATTAATCATACCACAGAACTAAAAGCAACGTGTGAAAAAAGAACAGCTGAATTTCCTTGAAGTGAGTGTTTCATTTTAGAATGATGAGGAAGACACAGATCAATGCAGAGGCATCACTAATGTCAAATCAATTTTAATTTAGCGGTGGCATTAACTCATGGGAGAGGATTTTGTTGTTTGTGCAAAGGTCTATGATCAGTTGGTCATGTACACACTGCATGTTTCAGCATTAGCTGTACGTTCTATACGTTTGAACGAAGGTGAGTACTGTATGAGCTGAGGTCTGACCTGCTGGAGAGGTTGAGCAGCTCGTGCTTGTCGCTGACCGTGGATTTGTCCTCCAGCTCCCACATCAGCACGTTGATAAGGTGAGAGTTTTTGATAACAATGGGCACCTCTTCAAACATGTTCTCGAAGCCGATGCTAGCCTTCTTCAAACTGGAGATGTGGGGAGAGAAGAAGTAGAAAAGAGTTACAAATGACCCTCAGAGGGAGGATACATGAATCGCATCGTGCTCATTCAGCACTACTTTGTAAAAGGTCGGGACTATAGGCATTCTGAGAAATTAATTTCAGACAAAAAGGTTGCACTACTTTTTCTCCTTGTCTGCCTTATTATAGAAAAATAGAAAAAGGCGGACCTAAAACTGATCCACAGTCATTTCCAACCATTTTTTTTGACCACCATTTCTCATGTATTCAACATTAGATGCAGTAAATGATCCCCTCAGGTCTGCTTTGACAAATCCACCCATCCATATACACATGCTTACAAACTGCAAATGGAGAGCTTTATTGTTACTGCATGGCTTGTAAATCACACCGTAGCGGCATGAAAGTGTAAGGAATAATATAACGCATGCTGGACTCAGATATCTGACAATGGTGCGATACAAGGTGTGGATATTGCCACCTTAGGCGATGCTAAACTGGTTAGCCTCATTGACTGTTTTATGGACTCTGCTGATAAGGGTGCGAAGCAGCATCTGACTCTTAACCACCTTTTCTTTTCCTCGGGAATATAAAAGCAGCATCTTTGTCTGACATGGTTGTGTAAACGCAAAATGGAACCTCAAACTTTGCTCAACGCCCTGCATAAATCCACTAACATTGATTGGATGCCTTGATCTTGCCTGTCATTTGTGCAGAGTGTCTTAGCTACAAACTGGCGTCTGTGTATTTTTAATGTTGCCTTGTTAGATGCATCTTCCTTGTTATAGAATCGATACACTTGCTTAAATCATCGTGTGCGCTGTAGCGGAAACAGATGTTTATGCTCTGCTTGTCCGGGTGATAAATACCGGTGCACAGCGTCATCTCTAGCTGAAGATAATTTTGAAAAATTTGGCGTTCCATTCCAACTCTGGCAATGCCTCAGGCAAATTTAAAGACAAGGCAGGGGAAACAGACAATGCAGCCCCAAGCTCTGAGTGATGTAATAAAAAATAAGAACGATATAAATAACAGTCTTTTTAAAAAAAAAAAAACCTACCCTGATGTTTGTTGCATATATGGATGAAATTATCTATTATCAGGCCTTTCAAACTTTGTCTGGTGTGTTACGACCTTTTCAAATGTCTACAGAGTGATCTTAATAATGATCTAATAAAGAAATAGGAGAGCGGTGCACATAAGGCACAACGAATTGCCCAACCCTACAGGACTTGGGTCTTAATGGCATGCTCTTTCCAAGTGGGGTCTGGTTGGCCAAAAGCAAAGGCTGACTGGAGGTCAGCTAATTTGATGCATTGAATTGTGTGCCACAATGATAGCTATTGACCAGAGCCCTCTCTAGCCCAGTGTAGAGGGCAGTTCAAAAGGATGGGTCTATTCAGCACTCATCTATTCCTGCCTTTCATTTCAAAAAGGTTAACAATATTAGCATGCCTAGATAATATCAGATACAGCCAGATGGACGAGCCTGTTCTTCCTCAATTCATTCTGGAATTTTGGTGGGTAATATCATCAAATTTAGATTTCTGTTCAGGAATGAAACAAAATATTTTTGGTAACAACTTTCCTGCTCACAATTATCACTTTTCAATCATTGGCTTCACTGGAAACGCTGACAGCTGCAGAGTGGAGCCACAATTAATCGTATGAACTCATGAAAAGCTGCAGAAGGGAGGGATCCTAACACTGGGCCCATATACACCGGCTCAATGAGACACTGGTTGCAAATGGAAACACGCACACGTTAAATATGGAAGAACGAAATAAGAGGTGAAAAGTCAGGTTTTCTCCCTGCAAACAAACATCCTTTGAGGGGATTTAATAATACACCTTTTAGGTATCAAAAAAGCAATTTAATAGCACTAGACGTGAATGTATTTTTCCCCTCCCAGGTTAAAAAAAAAAAATCCCATGTGACTGCCCATATGCTTTTTTATACATGTGGGAGTTGGCACAGTCAGACAGACCTGAACTGCTGGGACAAATTGTGCCTTCATTACACTTATTTTTGGTTGCAATTTAAAAGCAATTACGGAAACCCTTGGGGTCAGTGAATATGGTATCAACACTTAAATGCAGTACATTTGTTGGAGGAACAAAGGCAAATTCATTAATTATCAGCATCAATCTAACGCCTATTAAACAAATTGAAAATTAAATGAAACACTGACACACATGTTCACTTTTCAAACCAATGTAGAAAATTATCCCAATAATACATGCCTCTGCAAACTGATCAACTTACCCCTCGGGTGTGAAATCCTTCTCTTTGCAGATCTCCATGAGTTTGGGGGTAAGCCTGTAGGCCTTAAGTGAAAGAGATCCTTGAGCTGTCTTTATAGGGTCTGGAATGAGAAGACAAAAGCCTTCAAGTTCTCTGAATAGTTCACCAGCAAAGATTTGTATTGGTTCTGACTTATTGACTCCATGGAAGATGTTCTGATCTTTATGAAAAAAAAAAATAATTACTTCAACAACACTGGTTAAATAAATACAGCACATCATTTCCTTTCAATGCAGGAGAGAGGACAAAACATACGATTGACTTTAAAAGCTTTTTTCTGATAATTGCTCCTCCCCAAACCAGTTGCTTGACTTAAAACATTTACCTGCCCATTTTAACCTCAACTGTTCACCTCATAAAAACTCATCGTGGTGAAGATACTTAACCAATCAGTTTAACAACCTACTCTCATTTGGAGCTGACATCAGATGGAAGCTATTAACACCCCCCCGCCACCCCCTTTAGCCTTCAGATTGATTTATCCATCACCATAAATCGACCAGTTGTTTAATGACAAAGAACAAAAAAAGGGATCAACGTCCTTTGCCGCTGATGTTAAACTGACAATGTCGATTCCTATGAGGGACACTGATCCATTAAGTGTTCTATGACTGAAGTTAACGAGACTCCTCGTTTAAAATAAGAAAGGGCAAACTGACCGACTTCATTCCCCTCTGACTGACCAAGCCGGCGTGGGAGCAGGTTCATACTCGATCTGATTTTAGATTTAGAGAAAGGGGCAGGGAGGAGTCACTAGCAGTAAAAATTGATAAAATTCTGGGCTTTTTTTTTTCAACACTCCTATTTGCCCCCTTCTTCGGCTTGAGGTGAGAGGATAAACCATGTGCTGATTAAATCAGATTGTGATTTGGGGTCAGTGAAGTTTGTAAGTCTGTGTCTAACCAACGCTCCTTTTGGTTCATTAAACAGTAGGCGGTGAGGAGAAAATACACTGTTATCTGGAATTTTGACAGTAATTGATAATTATATTGTAAAATGATTTTAATGTCGTGGCTTCTTTAGTCGCGTCACTGAATGAATATGGACCAGCATACTAATAAAAAGGGGGGAAAACAGACAGTCAACAGTAATTTCTCTTGTACAGAATGGCATTACAATAACAGGCCTTTACGTGTGGTAACATGTTCCACTATGCTCTTTTCTACTTCCCTTTACATAGAAAACACTTGATGTCAAAGTAGACACTTGGGTGATTTATCGTGAATGATAACCTTTGTTGAACCTTAGTGCTAAACTCGACTGAATTTGTCCTCCACCTGTCTTTCAGATTTATAGTTGATGCTTCCTGAATGTCAACACGCTATATAATGCTATAATTCATCTCAGTGGCAATATTATTCAATATTTAATGATTAATGAAAATACATTTGGTTTGTGATTATTTAAACATCACTGAAAAGTTAGAATATGAAAAATAATGATGTCTTTTGAGAGAAAATCTCCCCAGTAAGAGCACCAGTTTTTATTCCTCTGAAATAGTTGATTTGTATGCTGAGGTGGCAGGACACAAGCTTAATATGTTGATCTTCGATCAAAGGGATACTCTACGCTCTGTCTCTCTCAATGCTTGAGAAGAAACACCAACCTTTATGAGGTAATGAAGTCAGATTTATGGTTGATCATCAAATGCACACCATGCCCTATGCCCTGTCTTCATCTCTTAAATAGATATCCTGCTGTATAGTCTTTGTGGGTGTACGCAGAATTGCAGCATCCATGGAGTATCTCTGCACCAAAGGCATGAATGGAAACAAATTTTTTAATACTTACCATAAATGAGCACGACAGACTCTTCAATTGCATGCTGATAGCTGAACTGGGAGTCAAGCAAGGCTCGACTAACAAAGGAGCCATAGTAAGTGGACTGGTACCAGCCCACATGCAGATGGTCAATGTTGACGTGGCGTAGGGAACGCATCATCTCCATCTGGTACTGGACTGGAGACAGAGAGATGGGCACAGGTGGGAGGAGATAGGGAAGTAAGAGGAATAGCAAAAAAAGCAAGATTCAATTTCTTTGTTTTGTTTCTTGGATCTGCAAATAACTGATCCATCTGGAAGTGGACATGGTGTACCAACAGAAGGAAAGTCAAAAGTGTGAGAAACATAAAAAATACGGAGAGACGACGACGAGATCATCCTCTGCTATCAAGTGGTTGCGGTGAAAATATGTAAAACAATCAGAGTGGGATCAGCAGTCCCCCTCGCATTCCTTTTGTCAGTTAATGCAACATGGTAAAAAGGGGAAATAAGATGGATACACAGACAGGCTTCAGCGAATGGAGAGGGTAGATACATTACAAAGAGAGCCATTTCATTACCCCAGACACACACCTAAGGATGTGTAACCAGAAATACAAACAGCCTGCCTTTCTGTCACAGCAAAACAGCCTCCTCGTGCAGGCTAGCTGCAGGAGGCTGATAAATCAGGGTGTTATTGGGCAGCTGTGGCCCTGTAGACCCCAGCCTGTAGAGCACATCCTTCTCCTGTTTGACTGTTAACAAGAACAAACTGAAGCTGTGAAAAAGACTGAAGGGTGGGAAGCAGACAAATGGAAAAAGCGAAAAAGCAGAGAAAGGTGGAAAATACTAGAAAAGTCAAGAGGGGCAGCTCTTCTCTGAGACATATAGTGGAGAAAAACAAACCTTGGCTGTAAGGTTTTTTTACAATTCGAGGAAAAACCAGACTGATATTTCAACTTGCTGATATTGGACACATCTCAGATTTCCTGTATCACTCAAAGAAGCTCAGAAATCTCAGTTTGATAGACATTTTACTCACACTTGCTCAAAGAACTATGTGCAGAAAGAATCCAAACTGTACAGCATGCAAGTAAAAGAAAAAACAAAGAAAAGTGTGCCTTTACAAAGTAAAATGAAGCAATAAATGCACACATACAATGTAAGCATATCATAGTAAAAAGAGGGAAAATGGCATTCATTTTGTCCACAGGACCAAATTTCAAGATGGCAAAAACGAATATACACTGGGAGAGAGTTGAATCAGAGAAATAAAAAACAGAAAGTCAGGAGTGCTGTGATGATTTTCTGAGCTGTCGTTTTATCTATGAAGGGTGAGATGACAGAACAGGACACATGCTGTTGTTGTGTCACATGTCGCATCTTTTGCTTCTAGAAGGCTGGCATGCAAATACATACTGTTCAGCCCAGCAGGAGAAAAAGTGAAGCTCGCATAATGCTGATTCTTTCTGATGGGAGCATTTGTGGAACTGTTGCATCAAATCAGTCAGCCACCTAACTGGCTGCTTGCCATCCAACGACTGTACCTACCTCTTTTGCGCTGGGCCAGTCAGCACGTTTACAGTGCTAATAACGTTGGTGTCTGCCATGGCACAAAGTAATCAATCTCTAAATGAATGTAAAAGTTTTGGGACATTTTCTGGTGAAATCCTATTGCAAACCAAGGTGTTTGTTCTGTGAATTGTGAGTGATGCAGCTTGCAAGTGATATGAGGAGTTAAAAAATCGTAACATTAACGGTGTAATGTAAATAATCTAAGATCTGTAAAAGTTACAGCACAAATTTGTCAAGGATGGTGTTCATCATATATAAGAATATTTCATCCAAGATGATAATTCACCAAAAGTCCTCTAAAAACCAGCATTACCCAGAGAGCGGCCAATTTCACAATGCCATCACGGAGCGGAGATGACCGCATATGCCACCATTTACTAGTCCTCATTCATTCCTGCTGCCCTATACCTTTCCTATCAATCATGGTGTGTCCCAGGGCCAGACAGGGAATGAGTTGTCTGCGCGTGTGTGTGTGTGTGAGTGAGAGAGAGACAAAGGGGAAGGAGCAAGATGCTGGGACGATGGTTCTGTCTAATACAGATGTGAAGACATCATAGGAAAGAAATACGACAGGCTAGGTATCAAAGAAGGTAAAAAAACAAAAAAAAACAAAACACTGGAATATGCTTCAGAATGCGTGTTTAATTGTGCAAAGCCGAAAGATGTCAGATGAACATTCTCACTGTGTTTTTGTGCAATAGTGATGGGTTGTGGGTATGTATCAGCTCACAGCAAAACCTGTGTGTGTGTGTGTGTGTGTGTGTGTGTTAAAGGGAACTGGACCTGTAGCTCACACTGTAATGCTCAATGACACAAGAGGAGAACTGCAGCAGACCTTTCATGCTGCTGCAGGCCTCAACATCTTGACACAGGCAATAAACCCATGCACCTCTGCCTGTCTGTGAATCTGAGGATGTTGATTCACAACACACACACGCACGAGTGAACAATGTCAAACAAAGTGGATGAATAATGAAATTAGGTGTGTGAAACTTGACAAAATTTCTGATTTCGCTGATGCTCAAGAGAAAATAGATTTCCCTCCACATAAAGAAACCAATACTTATGATGATATAATAATCTGTTACCAAAGTCTTGAACCTGATTCACATCAGCGTCTCGATTCGCAGTAGTGTCTTGAATGTGCTCATACACCTTTTGCCAAAACTGCTGTTATTTTCTGTTTATCTACCACTGATATGAATACTGTACTGTCCTTTGCGCCACATCACAAATCACCAAGGAAACCATGTTATCCATTAATGTGTATTTTTGGGTATATATAATTATTTTGAGATTGTGGAGCCAGTTTCAGTCTGCTGTGACAGAGTAGTCTGACCATAGACAAAGACTGGAAAGGTCAAAAATGAATGAAGTATTATCTCTTCAAGGACACTTGAAAGCTCCTATCTGCGCTGCAATGTTTGTACCTGCATCTGTGATGGGGTGGTGGTGGTGGTGGTGGGGGCACTGTAAAACAATTCAACATTCACAAAATGAATATTGTTGCTCACATTTAATCCCACCCCACACTGTCCTTGTCCTGTCGTATAACAGCTTTAACATGATAAAGTCATATTACATAACTTTCAACAAGTTGTCTGACTCAGCTTCATTTCTCAAAAGGTGTGTAGTTTTGGCCCTTTGGAACAATGGAATGTGCCAGTTAGTCCTTGAGCTAACGGACGTTTCCCTTGAGTGGGTTTGTAGGTGCCATCCACAGTCTATTCGTGCACTGGCTAGCCAGTTTCAAACTTTCTGAAAGAAATTAGTCAGCAAGACAGATAAACAAATGGCACACTCCTGCATAATCAGGCAGCTGTGTGCACAGGTTTACTCGTCCCCATTTCCTGAACTGAATCAGCTGACTGGTGAGATACACCACCGATCTGCAGGAAATGGAGAATATCCTATATCCATAGACGCAGTATGTCAAAAGAAAACGTGTTTATCAATTAAAAGGAAGAAGTTTAATCTTTTAGATGAGTTTCCCGTCTAAAGGTTGTGCATAATTCCAGCAAATTTATTTTATAAGCCATTAATAGAATCCTAACTTTTGGTGATTGTCTAGCCCAATGTTTTAATTTTGTAATGAGGCGGATCTCGTGATAATCAAAGTGATTAAAATGTAACACCACGACCAGATACATGCTTCACGTTTGTTTTTCCCCTCCTCCATTGACGTGAAAAAAGGCCTAACGCTTTCTTTCGACGCACTGCCCAGGTCAGCCGGTGCTGATGCGAGGGAGGGAGGGAGGCAGGTACCTCGTTCTGCAGCACTTTGTGCGTTCTCATGTTCGCCTGTCGAAACGGAGGAGAAGTGATGAATGTGCGAGTTGTGGGGAAGTAAATGGTGGTATCAAGGCGTGGTCGCAATCCAGTGTCGGGGGAGGTAAGAGGCTAAGTTTGAGCAGCACAGCTATAATGGGATGTGTGTGACCAAGTACGTCTGCAATTCTGTGCGAGCGTATCCACCTGGCGCAGTGGATTAGGTGCAATTAATCTTAGTTAAGCAAGCCCAATAGAGAGTATGCGTGCCGTGCACACACATATGAAGACCGGCTGGGCACCAGTAGGGAGTACATACTAAGTGACACACTGACGCAGCGGAAAGAATGAGAACGGTGAAGCAGCTGCTTCGGGTGAACAACATACTGACAAGTTCACCACACACACACACACACACACATACAAGACCCTCCTACTTGTCATAGGGGCTTGTTTTGACAGAGTTAATGACGGGAAAGGAAAAAGGGTGTGTTCTGTTTGTTTCTTTCAGTGAGGGGTCAGCAAACAGATCGATATGGGAATACATCGTTGTCCTTGGCGCAGATATTGATAATTTAATTGCGAAAATATGCAGTACACAGAAGCACTTCACTATATTCTACTTTTATCATTATCAACTACAAAATGGGCAAATGTGCTAAATCCGAGGCCGGTGATACTTCTATAACTTGTAATGCTTTAGTCATTTGTGGTCATTTTTGTACTAAATGCATTTATCAGCGTTCCAGTGTTCCAAACCAGATGGGAGGATTCTTTTTCCTCCTCTTCCCTCTAGGTGTTGGATTCAATGTGTGAAATGAACTCACACTTCCGATTGGCTTCTGTGTTCTCTGAATAGCCCAGGAGGAATTCCCTCGGTGTCAGGCTGGCCAGTCGTCTAAGAGCAGTTACGTTCAAAAGTGCAGTTTTGTTCTCTCCTCTTTTCATTCTTGTCACCTGCCTGAAGCTGCTGCTGGCTATAATTACTTCTCTGCTGTGTATTGAGGCAGGTTGGGCACAAGAAAACAGATGATTGATCCAAGCATTTCCTAAATTCAACATATGCAAATTATGGTGATGTCATTTAATATTATTTTGTTTGCTTAATCTTATTTTAGCATCTAAGCTTTAGGTTGTCAGATTCAGTCTAGAGTGCCAGCTTGAGCATTTGACGACAGCCTTTGTACCAACGCTAGTTCCTCCTACAAAAGACGACGTGCACCATTTTTAGAAGGTTAAAAATCTCTAAACCTCTATTTTGAGTCCCAGCTCTGACATTAGTTCCATTCTTTAGGTTTCTTTTCTCTTACTTGTATTTTTTTCATCCTTGTGATAACGTCCCTTCTTCTACTCCCCACAGCACACCTGGATTAGCATTAGCCTCCCCAAACCTCTATGCACAAAATTTAATGTGGGGCTGAATCATGACGAGACAAAGGAGCAAATGAATAAAGCAGTGGAAATAATGTGGATGGAACGGCACCCGGAGGAACCGGCCTCTTGATTTATAGTGTGGGCTTTCAAAAGCAGATATAGCACAGCACACTGCTGACACCAGTCTCAAATCATCAGCGAGAGAGGGGAAAAAAATGGTTTAAATAGAGATATGGTGAGAGGCCGAACAGTCAGCCAGAAAATTCTGTGAGAAGCTTCCTACTTTGGAAAAAGACTAGGATATCATCCAATATCCTAGACACACCAGTGCACATGATATCTCTACAGTTCTTATATTTGTGTTACAGGTGGGCTGCCTAGTGATTTCTAATTAGCCTAACTGCAGGAAGGAAAAAATGGAGGAAATCAGTTTCCCATTTGGGGCAGGTAGAATGATCTACTGAAAGGCTCACTCCAAGAAAGACCTCATCAGAAAAACTGTGTGTTTGTTCTTGTACATACATGGTGCACCAGGCACTTCACTAGCACAGCAAGGATATATTTAAAAAGATTTCTTTTCTTTGCTATGTAATTTTAAGGCCAATATTTTTAGAAACTTATAAACTTCAGAAATTCTTTCAGTTTAACCAACAACTTTGGGGTAAAACTTTGTGTCCACAAAATTGCTTTGTCATGTTAAAGGCCATGCCTGATCTTGCCTTTAGAATGAAATCACAAAGGACTGAAGGAGGGCCACAAGACAAGACTCAGTCCGAACTAAAACCAGACAGTCCAAACAACAAAGACCAACATGGACATTACAAATGATCATGGATTCTCCCCAGACCTCTTATCAAGACATCTGCCTTCAACACTTCCCACCGTCACAAAATTTAGTTCCATATACGAAACTTAATCTCTACCGAGACGAACCCAGCAGAGATACGACAGGGCAATTCATCTTCAACAACCATAATTAGGGTGGACTTGATAATGATATCCGATTTAACTGTGACGGTGGTGCGACATTAAAACCAACACTGATGATGAAACCTGCAACCTCCAAGATGGAGCATTCTAGACTGCCTGCTGCCATACAGCCAGGGGTGCTCCTCGCCCAAACATTTCCTTTAATGCTGTAATTACTATTGTTGTTGTCATGGTATTACAGCAGCAATATTAAAGAACTGTATCCGTCTCGCTCTGCAGGCAAGAAACTGCACATAAGATATGGGGCAGAGGAAAGTTGATTTGGAAACTGTCTCGTGGAGAAAAAGAAAAAGATGACAAGGGAGCATAAAGTACTGCAGGAAAGGAGAGTCAGTCAGTTATTGCCATGAAAGAAGAATGGGGAATGGTCACAGGGATGGATGGAGGCTGATCTCTTCTCTGCAGTGATTTAGAGGCGGGAGCGGTGCTAATTTTGTTCCACCTTCAGGATACCTGCTCCTGCCGCTGGACAATGATAACGCAAGCTGAATATCAAACACGTTATAGAAAAAGGTAACTTTTAGTGGTTCTAACGATTAGCTAGTCCTCATTTCCAGTGGAAAAATCATTGGATAGGTCAGTGAGAGGGAATGAGACGATGTGATGTTAAGCTAGCGTCAATAAATAAGGAAGGTACAGATGGGTGATATGCCCAGACATTATTATAGTGTTGCATTTACAATATATATTATGTACAGTATTAACATATATATTATATAACATTACATATATAACAAGTAATGCATTTAATTTTCATTTCAGGCATACCTAAAAAAAGAAACACATAAATCATAGTTGACTGCTCTCAAATCCTTATTTAAGTAACATAAAATGGCCTCATACACACATTACACTTAATGGACATTAACAGCTGAAGGTTAATTACATTTATGCAGTCCAAATGAGAAGGCAAAGGCACCTGACAGCAGAGAATCCAAAGACGGGGCACAGAAATGGTTGTTTATGCTGGCGTGTGATGCTGTAAGGCAGCCATCTGTTGCGTAGCATAGGTAGCACAAGCTACACGTATGTGCAGAGACGTTTCTCCCAACAGTCAACATAGAAAATATGTCGAGATTAAAAGAAAGAAGTCATCTTGCTGTCACAGACTGCGTTAGAATATAGCTAAAGACGATAGAGTCGCGATACTGCAGTGAACAAAAAGGTCTTTATTGAAACTTTGAGAGAACTCTGATATCCGGGTGTGTGTGTGTGTGTGTGAGCTAGAATACTTTACAATACAGTGAATCAGCAGCTGTCTCTAATAAACTGTGTATTAATACACCTCCTTCTATCATAATCACTGATACTGCAACAAATGAAGAGGAGCAAAGCATGTTATTAACATTCTGCTTGCCTGTCTCTACTGCACAAAATGCATCAAGAATTAACTGTCTGCGGTCCTACACGTCTCCCTCTGAGCATTCTGTCAATGATACAAGGACATAGCATGCAAGGACATGGTAAATAGGAGGCCTGGGCTTCAGCCAAGGTTTTAACCAAGTCCGATTTTGCTGCATGCGCTCAATTTCTTTCCTTCTATAAACCTCTTTTTCTTGCTCATATTGGTCAAATCTGCTGCTGCTGATCACGCTGCACATACAGCTCCACACTGGCACCTGTTGGTGAGAAGCAGCACAGACATGCCTTCTGTGCAAAGCCAAACTTCATCTATATTTTGATGAGTTTAGGTATATTAAAACACACAGTAGTTGCCCCTCACTTACAGCTGAAGATTTCCAACACTGCAGTGACTGGCTGGGGGGGCTGAGGGTAAAGATTTCTGCCCCCTAATCTCAGAGAGATGATCCTTGATACTGTGTCTTCAACCAGGTTTGCAAATTAACTCAAAATTGCAGCCTAGAATACTGACCAACAACAATAATAAACTCAATAGCGAACTAACGGCAAGCACACTGGGTCCTAGCGAGAAGGCAGCCGTTCTCTTTCCTCTGAAGATACACCATCTAAGCGAGGGGAAAACATCCGAGTAAGACGAATGACCCTGATATTGCAAGTCTGAAGTATTACAACAAACACTGCATCTTGCCGGGGACTGTCCAGACTGTCGACAGTTTGTGATTATCGCTGTGGCGATACGCGTTTTGGTGCTCGTGTTTTCCAGACAGATGTAGTTAAAGCTCTGACTTTTACAACAGTTTGGCTTTGAATGTATATTCAAACATAAATACTCCAACTGACTAAGATCACAAGTGCTGCTCACCAATGATGAAACACAGTTAGTTACGACAAGGTAAATATGAAAGATCTATAAGTATGCACACATGACTTTGTACTTTTTCGCATCAAAGTTTAGAAAGTAGTTTTGAGACAGTGAAACTGTCTTCTCTTGGTTCACAGGCAGTAGTAACCTGATGTCAGTCAGTCAGAAGCCCTGCTGAAAGTAAGTCTTGTTGTAACTATGTGACTTTCCTTACACTCCCAGCTGCCTTGCTTCAGGAGAGAGCTAGATGTAAAATCTTTCTGATTACTGGTTGTCTGTTTTGCTGCATTTTTGACAGTTGCTCATTAGCAGCAGATGCCCAAAACAGGAATTCTGCTGTTTCCCCAACATCTGCTCACTTTTTCATCAAGCGCTTTTCTGTCCTAAGAAGAATTTAACAACAACATGACTTCCTTTGATAAATACTCTGTAAAATACAAATAACAGTCACAATTCAACAAATCCTGCATGTAAATATACTTTTTAAAGAGCATATTTAGCAATAGTTTAAGTGCTTTTGTAAAAAATAACGGGCAAATAGCAAATTATATAGACAGACAGATGAATAGATAGACGAGAAGAGAGAAAGCAGCTGAATGAGACAGATGTCGGGATGAGAGGTCTCTGCTGGCCAGAGGTGGACCGTTACAAAGAGTTAATGCTTTGGGCAGGAATTATTTCCTGTATCTGTCCTATAAGTTTGTCCTACCCCTCCTATAATTTTTCAATAAATTGTGCAGTCCGACTTGATGGTAGTTTTAATTAATATTAAATCACTGTGGTACAATGTTGGTCAATGAAATTAAAATAATGTATTCTTGCTTTCTCCAGAAAAAAACAATAAACACTTGCTAGGTGCTCATAAACTGAATATCAAGAAAACCCAAACACATTAACATATCAGTCATTTGTCGCAGAAACTCAAAATAAGCAAGACTTGTTTAAATATTAACTGCTGAGCAGAAGACCAGTTTATTCCAGCTAATAATCAGAAAGAGTGCACCGCTCGTGTTTACCTTCATCAAAATCTGCATCATCCTCGGTGTGCTGGGGAAAGGGGAAACAGTTGGTGATCTCCAGCCGGTCGTCGACGACCAGGCCCAGGAGGACGCCCTGGACCACCTCACTTCCCTGGCCCTCTTCCTGGTAATGCTTGATAATTTTCAGCACCACCTGTAAAAACACAGAAAAGTTGGAGAAAGAGCGCGATTTGATTTCATGAATTCTGCATGCTCAAATATTCTGAGACCACCTAGTTTATTATATTCTTCCTGACAATGCCAAGTCCTGGAAGACCACAGACAATGTGAGGAAGAATACAAAAAAAGAAACTACCTCGTTTCTGTTCAATAACAGAAAACAAACCTTGAAACATTCACATCTCTGAGCTCATCTTGCTTTTGCTGCACTCAACATTAACATTCCACTGTGAAGACAGCAGAACCAAACTTTTACATTAGTTTATTTTATTTAAAGAAAAACAAAATCTGTATTTAATTAATGTTGTTCTCAAAACAAATGTATTTTACATTTAAAAAGCTTTTTTCCTGAGCGACATTCATATAGAAACACAAGAGCCGCCCACAGTCACAGCCAGAAAGTATAATGGAAACCACAAGAAATACATACTATTTGAATTAATTACACTTCTCCCATAATTGAGCAGCCGTCTTGTGCTTTTATAATTCCGGTACTTTTGTTTACATGGTTCAGTTCACCTCTAGTTTCTAAAACACCTCCACTCTGGAAACCAATTATAAAGTGACTCCTACTCACTCCGCTTTAGAAAGCCAAGTCACCAGAAAGATTTATCGCTTCAGACAAAGTTTACCTAACATGACACTTTTAGACCCTCTAGTTTTCGGGGGGGAATGGATGTAACCACCAGTGAGGGTAGCTGAAGAGAATCATTTGTCATTTATACTCTGCTCATCGTCTTGCTCAAAGGTGCAACTGCAAGAATTATTCTTAAACATATTTTGGTTAGGCCTTATATTAGAGACAGCACTTTAAGATTCAGCATCGTGAGTACAAAAAACAAGTTAATATTCAGCACAGCTGTGCAACTGGGCCTTCAGAAAGGAGGAATTGGAGACAAAACATGAATATGTAGATGTCTGTGGGGAGACTTGGGTATATTTGGGCCTGCAAGGCTGATGGTCCACACTGTCATGCTTCATCTGGACAGGGTGTCCATGCTTCATTGTGTGCATTTAATTTTTAATGCCAGATAAAAAATGGGCTAACAGGATAAGCCCCCGCATGATTGAGGGGCTATATTATAGATTCTAATGTTGCTTAACCGAGACCAAGGACAAGGGAGTACTACGATTCACTTAAACTTAGGTTCAACGCTGACTAGATATGAGACAAAAATTTATGTCAAAGCAACATGTAAAGAACAAGACAAATTGTCTCAAGGAACTTGTGTTCTAAAATCTGAAAACAGCACGGACAGGGAAGCATAAATCACAATGATATCAGTGTGTGCAGGTCATAGCTAGAATGATTAATAATATATACGCCTCACCCCCCAGAAAAAGGAGAAAGTGAGTTCCTACGGCAAAGCACAGAATAAAACGTCCATCGTCGCCACGATAAGGAAGCCAGCCTCACTGGTTCTCTCCCCTGAACACACACACACACACACACACACACACACAGATGTATCGTCTGAGATAATTTATTTGAGCAGAATGTTCAAAGTGTCATGCAACAAGTAAAAGAGTAAAGAGAGGCAGTATGCAGTGGAGTGGTTGGAAAACCAGTGGAATGCTCTCACTACCTCCTCTGCTGAGGGGTCTGAAGGAAACTTAATGGGTCTGACAGGAGCACGGACAGGTCACATTAAGAGTGAATACATAAGAAAGAAGCCTCAAAAGGGCAATGGAAAACAAGAAGGGATATGGGTGAAAATGAGAAGAGGAGAGGATAACAGTGAACATGCATGCCCCCTCCTTCCTGTTGAGCAGTGGCTCTATTTTCTGGCAGCAAATGCCCTATCTAGCCTCCATCATGAGAGTAGATAACACTGATACACAATGCTCCTAGCTATCTAGCTCTTGACAATCTGTTCATCAAAAGCTTAAATAGCAACCATCTCGGAAAAGGTGAGGTAGGAGATGGACAAAAGTCCGAAACATCTGGCCAAGGTCAGAAAACATAGTGAACTTTAGGCAAATCTGCAGAATCATAGCATCTGAAATAAAAGAAAGGAGGAAAGCGAAAAAGATTATCATTTAAACCTAGGATTTGTTGAGCTGGCTTCCCCGTGCTGAGTAAATGCCATCCAGTGTTGTAGAGTCTGGAAAGCTCTGTTTGGGCAATCCTACATGGGCACACATGCAGGCCAGCTCTCCCTAGTACTGTCCTCAGAGGCATGAGCACACAAGGAGACGCAAACACATTTATTGATCTAGCTCACAAGCTAACCCAGTGTGTTTACCTCATTCGGAGAGCCTAAAGAATGATATGTGGACAGCATATTATAAATAAGCAAGCTTAAAATTGAACTGCACAAAGTCAATTGCAGTCCAAATCCCCTGTTGGATGCCTTTCATTTTTGTTATAAAGCCTTTTTCTCGCTTACCAAAAGGGCCAATATTCCTACAACAATGGAGTCCAGGATATTAACTTTTTTGCGCCAGTGATGTGTACAAGTATGATGAAGCAAAAGCACTAAATTGTTGACTAAGATCGCTGTATATTCCCAGTTCATCTCTTAATGTAAGGATGTTGTTAAAACCTTTAAAATCAAATCAAGTGTTAATCTTCATTCTTTACCTCTGTTTTTGCTGATTGGATTCAAATTGACAGCAAGTGATTGTAGAGATTTGCAGACAAAAATGAAACATGAAATCCAATGTCCCAGTTTTTATTTATGCCACAGTGATAAACTGTGTTTTGCTCTCCTCTGGTGCTCGCTTAGACCTTATTTAGGTTCTAAACTGAAAATTATGAAGTCTGAAGTGAAAATAAATACAGTGGTTGGTCATTTTACATAAACCCTTCCTGAAGGACCTGCAGCAACAGGAAAAGCCAGAGGGAAACAATGATCATTTTGGCACATTGTTTTTATTTGTCTCCAGTGTATATTTTTGGAAAATCTCTTTTCCATCCCCTCAAGCTTTCAAAAAATACATTGTCTTAAAATATACTCATTGTTTTCTAAACTTACGACCTCTAAAAAAAAAAAAAAAAATCATGAAAAACACGAGGATGCAAATAAAGCCTATTTTTTCAAACACACCCACAAGTGTTTGTGATTTCTGTAGGGTTAATGAAACCAATCAATTTGCAGCCCTTGAATGGCAAACATTGAACACTGAAGCCTCTTTCAAAAACAAGGAAACAATCTGAGTCAATTATGTGTGTCGGCAGCCCTTCAGCTAAACATCTGACAGGAGGTCATGATGCAATACAGCGGCAACTGCTGCGCATTAATGCATTCAGGTAAAATGTGTTCCACGGCTCTACCTGAAACTGACCCTTTTTCTCTTCTCGCTCTTAATACAAATGAGGGCACACGAAATGCCATTTCTACCTCCAACTAATAAGATTATTTTTAGGACAGAAATTAATTAAACTCTCAAACTGAGGTGAGATAGTTGCATTTTAAAATGAGGCTGATGATAATGAGCAAGATAAAAAGGAAAACAGCAGCTGGCAACTTAACCTTACTCCGTATTCAGGCAAACCAGGCAAAGGAGGCATTTGTCCAGTGCAAGGGCAGGAGCGAGAGTGAAGATGGAGCTGACGCAAGTTTGTCCTCTGCTGTTTATTCAGTGAAACTACAGAGCACATCCAAGGCTATTATTGACCAAAAACAACCATTTAAATACATGCATTCAAGAACTAATAACACAAGTGTAAAAAAAAAAAAAAAAAAAAAAAAAGTTATTTTGAGGGCAATATTCTAATATAATTTCAAATATATTTCACAAATTAGCGCTGGCAGCATTCTCCAAAATTGTCTTGAGTTTCAAGGAACCAACACGATGAGAAGGAACACTTTTTTTTTTTTGTTTTTTTTTTTAGTTTTTTTTTCCCCTCAATGAATATAAAGCAACTACATAGCGGGCAAGCAAATTTGACCATTCAAACTGATTTGTGTATTTATGTATTCAATTTTTAATGCGATTTAAAACCTATAGAAATTAAAGCTATTTTGGATCGGGGATGATAAAATGTGTGTGCACACGTATGGAAACAGACATCAAGCATCAGTTGTCCAAAGGGTAGAGTTTTAAGACGTAATGTTTCAAGACGTAATGTTTCAAAAAGTTTTATCTTTTCAGTGAAACATACACTGACTGTCTACACGTAATAATCACTCAAGTCTAAGTGACAACGGGAGGTGCACACTACAAAGATCCTTTGCGGGTGTTTACGAGAATTTGTAAAAGCTGCAATCAATGCAAGTAACTATGACCATACAGTTGCATTTCATAACTTGGAGGTCTTTGATGTTCCAGTATTTAACGCCTCTGGAGCGTCATGAAAGCTAAATTTGAGGTCAATGACTATTAGCTCGATATTAGCGCATTGGCTAGTATTCGTAAATAATCATATTTCTCGTTTTCAGGCTTTTAATAGACAAAATATATAAATAGGCGGTATAATTTATCTAACGTTAAAACACAAAACTTCTCATTATCCAACCGACTTTGCCATTATGATAATTATTTTAGCCGGTATTAGCATATGAGGACATAAAATCGTGCTTTTCCTTACCGATATTAAACTGAACTCAAAATATATCTACATACAGTTGTGGTAAGACTTACCAATCCCTCGATTTGGATTTGTTTTACAGGAGAGTCCAAAGAACCACCAACAGAAGCCATAACAGCACTCGGAGCTGAACTAGTCTCTTTACGAGAAGCCATTCACAAGCCGAAACACGCGGAAAAGGGAAGGTAATATTGAGCTGACGGACCTTTCCGGTATCAAAGTGTCACTTATTTTTCCACCCGTAATGAAACAAGGGATGGGCATTGAAGGTTCTGTGTTGTTGATGCCGGAAATAAATGTACGTACAGCTATCACTGGAAATAATAGGATTAAACTAAATTTAACTGTTGCGTCAAAACCCAAAATTCAGTAAATCAAAGGCACAGATCAATCAGACAAATCAAAAACCAGATCAACGGAGCATTTGATGTTAAATAATCAAAGGGCAAGGATGTTTGATGTAAAGCAACTTACAGTGTTACAATATGTAGCTAAGGGAGACCTGCCCTTTAAAAATAAACAACTGCAGCTCATGATCAATCAGAAGACGCAAATGATAAGAAGCAACTTTAAATGTTTAAGATTAATTTTTATATTGGTATTAATATTCATTAATATATTCATATTCATATCTGCATTATATATTGCGTAATGTTTATACTATCAAGTGGTATGCATGCAAATTGGATACAAAATGTATGTTCTGTTTATCTTCAAGGTTATCAGCCTTTTCCTATTCCTAATCTATTACTCAATTAAATTGGTGGACGCTAGGAAACAAGTTGTCCCTTGCATCCTTCAAGGATTGATCAGTTTTTCCAAGTTTGGGTAGAGCTGTGGTCACATAAAACTCACATAACTTGACAATATCATATAAAAATATTTGCAGAAATTAATTTAAATTGCTGCCTAATTATATTTTGACCCACTTGGAACTTATATGGGGAGAAATATATTTTGTTGTGTATATATTTAAAAAGAATGTACCAAATAACAGACTATTTGTAATATTGCCTAAAAATTTAAAATATAGATATATATACACCAAGCAGTTAAAACACTTTTATTTCAAATCTTTACAGATGTTTCACAACTAGAAATTACCTGAAGACTAAAAAGGAACTGTAACAAGTACATACCCTAGTTACATGATGTAAAAAGTGAATAAACATAAAAGTAACAAAAAAAATCTGGACTGAAAACTGATTTAAACATCTTTAGCATGATATTGAATGTCTGGTTACATTTGATTTTTCTGACAGATTATTGTTTATCTAAGAACAAGTGCAACAGGGAGGAGATGGAAGAGGTTACACTTCTGAGCAACACAAGTACCTTTGCAAAACAGTTAATACAGAACTGAATGGGAAAATACAAGGTTCTCCATCTAAAATTGGCCTAAGGTTTAGGTGTAAGAGGGGCAAAACAAAACATGGAGTGAACAGAAAATGAGAATTTAACTTATAAAACAGAATGCAGTTTACATATTGATGACTGGAAAGTAATGGTTTATAAATAGAACTGTTAAACATTCTTCCTCTCTCCATTTGAACCAAATGAATACTGCATGTTTCCATCTTTCGTACAGTAAAATCATTTTTTAAAGTTTCCAACCCATTCCCAACTAACCCCCCTCCCATTCTCAAAAAAAAAAAAACAGGGCTCACAGGAAAAGAAAAAGGGAAAAGGCGAGTTATCTTTAAAAAAGAAAAAAATTAGCTGTTACAAGCAGTGTTTTTCTGTTCCATTGTCTAAATAAGATGGAATCTTGGTCCTGCAGTAGCAATGATGTCACTGTAGGGACTTGTCTGGGTGACCTCGATGGCTTGCTGCTTCTTGAGGACCAGGAAACTGTAAAACTTTGCAGCCGCCTGTTTCCTGTTGTTGTTTCGGCACAAATCAAGAAGGCTTACAGAGTCTGCACCGGTCTTAGCCATGACACGCTGCGGGGAGAGAAGCACAAAGTTTCACAAAGTTCTTCTGTCATCAATGACAGTGATTAAATGCCTTGCTGGCTGGAAAGAGCTAGTAATAAAGTTAAGTTGTTAATGTACCTGAAGGCCATGTAGCATCTGCTGGGTTCTCTTGTTCCATCTCTTCTCCTCTTGATCTTGATCTCCAGCTTGACCTTCCTCTTCCTACGAAAAAGTAAAAAAAAAAAAAAAAAAAAAGTGTTCAGCATCAGTCATGTACAGAAAAAAAATAAATACTAAAAACATGCATGTAGTGTGGGTTATATTTACAAATGCTTGCTATACATTTCACAGCCACTTGCAAGCCTCACCTCTTCATCGCTTTCATCTTTCTTGTCTTTGCCTTTGTCTCCGATCAGGTCCAGTTCAGGTACAAGCTGAGTGAGATTGACACTGCTCTCCTCTGGGGGCAGTTCTACCTGAGGCATGTCTAACCTCCGAGACAAATCTGGGCACTCAGCCACCTGTTGTTGCTCCAAAGGAGCCATCTGGGGGGGGGGGGAAGGGAAAAAAAGTCAGTCAGGACACAGAGGACTCTGCTGATCTGATCAGATTGAGCTTTATTCTAATTTAACAAATGACATCACTGCCTGGTTATGTATTCTCTTTGGGTATCAGGTATACCAAGCTGTATGACCACACACATAAAAAACCAAACCTGCCCCAATTTGCAAATAACCAAGTCCCTGCCCCAGGGTGGGTACTTAGATCGGCCCCGAAAAACACCCGAGTGGGACTAGTGGTTTACTCAGTGCTGACTGGCTAAACCTAGAGCAGGCTGTGATGTAGAACCCAGCAGAAGAGAAGCATTAGCCTATCAGACATCACTTCCCTTATTCATAGCATCCACTGCCATGTAAGCAAACACAACCAGATTTGCCGGAAAATGCCTCAACCCCTGTTGTATTCTTTGCTGATTTTTGCTGCTTGCCCAGGTGACATCAGTCAAAACTGTCGCACATCGATTATGTGGCGATCAAAACTTCTAACGTCGCTGAGGGGTGCTACCCTACAGTGGAGACACGACGATCAACAGGGCCAAGTGAGAGGAATGGATCCTGTAAAGTTCCTGTCCCCAGTATTTACCAGGAACTCACACATTGCAAATGCACCTAATGTGAGAAGTTTCAAAACTACCTTTAGATCGTTCTAGATAATTAACAGGACTAGTTCTCACTGGAAGTGCAGCCTCTTTGTCCATTGTTTTGCGCTTGACACCACGGGGAGTTGATGGAGGAGGCATGACGGTCTCGTCTAGAGTTGTCCTGCTGCCCTCCATTGCTGAAGCGGCCAGCATGCTGGGCTCTTCCATGATGGTCTGATCTGGGGATCAGGTCAGTTGAGATCGTCAGATCATCAAAGAAACATTAAAATCCAGGCAGCCACTTCAAGCTGTGTTGCTCTTCCACCATCTTTCCGACGCTTACCAATAACATCTCTGTGCTGACCCAAGACTTCCTCTCTTGGCACCTCTGGATTCTCCAGCTCTTTGAGGAACTCATCCAGACTGTCTGCTTCGCCGCCCTTTCTCCTCTTCCTCAGCTCATCCGGCACCAATGGCGTCAGGCAGCGTGTGAACATCTGTCAAAAACGTACTTAAATTAAACAACTGAATTTGTATATTAGCTTTACAGAACAATTGCTTTTGTCTGTGCATTTGAATCCACAAGAATAAATCTCTTGTGTATATGAGACCTTCAGCAGCCTGGCATTCCAGAGGGGTTGGGCAGGCAGGGAGAACAACTTCTCCACTCCTCCAGTCTCCTTCCACATCATGAGCTTCTTGGTTGGAGGTGCGAGATCCAGAGTGGTGACGATGTCCGAGTAGTCTGACAGCTGGGCCCTGATGGTCTTACTGTCCAGCTCCTTCACACTGTCCACAATCAGCTTCCTCTTCCGTTTTGCCTTGGTCTCTTTCACTAAAAATATGAAGGAAAAAAAAAAAATCAGTTACTTTTAAAAATGGTACAGCAGTTTACAGGACTCAAAGTGAAAACAGTAACGTATAGAAAACTACTGATCTGAAAAATTCTAGTTTGTCATTTAAATGGGGAATCTGATCTGATTTTTAACATAATTTGGCTACTCTCACCAGTGATGTCAATGGGTTCCAAGGCAAAGGCCTCCTCCTCATTGTGCACAAGAGTGGTCTGTTCTGTCTGGTCGGCCATTGCTGGCAGAGGTTCAGCCGGGCCAGAATCTGGGCTGTCTGGACCCGCTACCACAAAAAAATAAAAAAAAAAAAAAACATCTTTAATACACCAACATTTGGTACACTCGACAGGTTGCATTTCCTGTCAGTATAATGCAAATACAGAAGAGTGGGTTTTGCTTACGTGACTGGAGGTTGTCAAAATCGTCCTCGTCGTCTCCATGATCAGGTGGCATCATGACACTTTCTGTGATGGCCGGAGGGTCATCAAATATACCACCGCCATCTTCAGAGCTCAGGAGCTTATCAACTGGATAGTAAAGAATAGATGCACCTCATAAAACTGCTGCAAGACCACCAATGTGTAATTTATGTTGTGAAAAAAAATCCGAAAGCCCACCCAGCATTCCACCATCACTGTTGCCCATGGCACCATCACCGAAGCCGTCGTACTCCATGTGGTTGGACTTGTCAGGGAGATTAGCGGGACCAGGTTCAGTCTCCAGCAACAGGTTAGATGCTGTTGCGCCGTGCATGATGTCCTCCTCAAATGTGCTGGCGTCCCGCATCATCTCTCGATCGTCCATACCAAAATCAGCTGAAGGGAACAATAGGATTTACTTTCACAGAAAATAAGGATCATAATTGCTTTATACTACAATAATACAAGGCTTTAGAAAGTGATACAATCAACTTCTATATAAACTGAACAAAACTTCACATATATTCATAATTTACAAAGTGAATGATATGAGGATCTCCTGTAGATGAGAAAGTCTCACCAAAGTCATTGTCCTGTAGCAGGTTGAGATTGCCGACATCTTCCCTCATGGTAATCTCTTCTACTCTGCTCTGGTTTAGTGTAAACTGCTGGGCCACATCAATGTCACTGTCGGTTTAATATTTAAAAAGCGAATCTCAGATGGATGCACGAGAATGATGCAGTATTTCTCCCCCCACCCCCCCTTTATCTTATTCAGCAATTAGAGAGACAAAATCACAAAGTCTTACGGTCAAAAAGTACCCAATAAATGAAAAAGAAATAAATGGCAAATAGATGAGAATAAATAATTACTTACTCCAGATCAGGAAGTGGCTGGTCAAAGTCATGGAACTCTTCAGGTAAGGTGATGGCATTGTAGGCTGCCTCTCTGTTTTCCTCAGGTAAATCCACCACACCTTCATCACACACAAAAGAAGCTACATTTTCAAAACTTTCGTACAAGACACACTGACCCAGCGCAACAATTTTAAGTCTACAAAAATAAGAATGAAACGACAATGACTGGAAAGAGTTTCAGTTTTTGTAGTTGACAGAGTGAGCTTCTCACCTGGCCTGAACGCCATCTTGATCTTGATGAAGGCTTCATTACAGTCAGCAAGCAGATACTTGGCCTTCCTGTGGTAGATTCGCACCACTCCAAGTAGCAAGTGGCCTGATGTACGCAACGCCATTTTAACCTAAGGGGAAATATCCAAGAAAGAAAAAAAGAAATGTTAAAATGAAAAAAAAAAGAAAAAAAAAAAAAACTAGTATGTGGTAACATGTACAGTGATGTGAAATGTGTATTAACAGTTACTGAGAGATACCGATAACAGTAGGAAAAGACTGCACAAAACAGGACTTAGAGAAGGACTAAAGCCCGAAAAAAGAACCACTTAATATAGTAAGAATCAACTGTCCCATATTACCTTGGGTGAAATAATGCTTTCAACACTGCTTTCCAAGTTGCACTCAAAGACGTGGGCCTTGGTCAGCTTCTTGTCCCAATGGGCCGCTAGCCATATCTTGGCCAGCGGCCCACGTTTGCTGAGGACAAAGTGGGCGTAGAACATGGCCCCAGCTCCCCTGGCTCAGAACACACTGTGGTATGCTTTACCTGAAGTTCACACAGGTGATTAGATTAGAAACAGCAAAAGAGTTATTCAGTGATTAATGCTATTTATGAAAAGAGATCCATGGGTTAAATGTTTAAACACCCACAGACATACGTGTTGCTCAGAATAAATGTTTTTGATTAAAGTTGAACCTTTTACCAAGATTTTAAACGTCAAAATGCAAGTTGAATAGTAAATACAGTGACTGAAATGGGATCCAAAGCATTGCAAAGCTTTCGGTTAAAAAAAAAAAAAAAAAAAAAAAAAGAATGTAAACGTTTATGACATTAAGTTTGGCCTCAACGATGCGTGAAAAGTTAAGCTATTTCCCACCGGAATATAGCAAGCATGTAACTGACCTTTACTAAAACATCTCTACTAACCTGGAGGAGATTTGGTCGTCTGTCTGTTTCACGATCACTCGATCTTAAATTTTATCCCAATGCCATGTGGAGTATCATGTCTATCAAACACATTCAAATAACCCAATCTCTTGTTTTAACTTTTCACGTTAACAGCATTCGATAAGTGAAATCACAATTTAAAACGCGGCGTTATGTATTTACACAACA
Organism: Pao palembangensis; assembly: GCA_015343265.1. Classification (NCBI taxonomy): domain Eukaryota; kingdom Metazoa; phylum Chordata; class Actinopteri; order Tetraodontiformes; family Tetraodontidae; genus Pao; species Pao palembangensis. The sequence continues at coordinate 8,389,152 of CM027088.1, forward strand.
GAAGCTGACTTTGGGGGGGGGGTTACGCCTATTTCCCAGAGAGCGATAAAAACATCTTAAATGCACATGTGAAACAGTTAATGTGCCCAACTTTATATTACTACCCAGCTATTTTATGATTGGAAAAAAATATAAGAATTTACGCAAGTTATGACGTGCGTTGCTCGGAAAACAAAAATAAGGGAAAGCGCCAAGAAGGTTCGTATGGACCACTAAGTAGTCGGCGCCATCAAGTGGGACGAACTAAATTAGCCGACAGCTAACTACAAAAGAATGAAATCAGATCTCCAGCCAAAATGAAATTAATTTAAATTCTTAAACAGCTCAAATTCCCTGAACTCAATCACGTCGAAACCCATGCGTTTTACTCAGAACAGGAAAGTAAAGCACAACTAAAGCGGCGCCAATTAAAGCCTTGCCGACTTTTTCCCTTTGCGAGCACAACCGTAGCGATGGCTGGCGGCTAACGGCTCCTTGTAAACGGAGGCCTCGTCTAACTAACGCAAACGTGCATCCTTAGTTCGAGTCCAAACGCAGCCCAAATAGCATGTGGCTATTTCGCCTGCAAGCACACTTACCAACAGTATCCTTTTTACGGTGAAATTACAAAGATTAGGTTATATCTCCCTGTGAATTCTGCCCTGTTGTACTCATTAAAACAGCCAAGATGGCGCCAGCCGCCTTCCTCCCGCTCAGCGCAGTCCTTTTAAAATCGACAGGATGTTTACAGTCAAAAATGGCGGAGGAGGAGTTTGCCGAAAAAGCCCGCTGTGAGCGCCAAGAGCAATAGGGGGCGCTGTGGCACGGTACCAGCCGGAGACGCCAAACGTAACTGTAATTATTGTAATCTACTACTGTAAACTAGACTGCACGGTCGAGATTTTTTCTGTTGTAGACAAATCGCAGTCGTGTTTTTAAAAAGGTATCATCGAGCTTGTGCATGTGATTAAAATTAAAAAAAAAATGTTGTTCAATACTAATAAGAAATAAATCTAAGAGACGAGGGAGGAATTTCTTATCCAAGTAGATCTAAAGGGAAATTTAAAGAATGAAAGATATATATAATCAGAGAAAACTATGGCCACAATCAGTTTGGCCATAAATTCACTCCTTTAAAAAGAATAATCAACATCTAATTAAAACTGGACATCTATTCTATCCAGAGAATCTCATTTTCTAAATAGCATGTTACAGATAAGAAGAATTATTATGTGGCTGACAGAGAGACTGAGTCATCTCCATCAAATAGTAAAATTGGTACGTTGTAAAGCGGATTTGTCTCATAGGTCACAACATCTGTCACAGGAGAACCTCTGCCAGCGGAGCATGTTCCTGATTTACAGGCCATGGAGCTCAGCGTCACTGTGAACAGGCTGGCCGCTCAGTGACCAAGGTAGCATTCAATTCATTTGTCCACATACTTTGTTCTTTAAAGACAGTTGAGTTATAATAATCTTTCACTGACAAACCTGATTGGGTAATGACAGGACATTTGAGCATGATCATTAAACAGCTGCTACATGTACCACTTTTATTATATTACAAAATCAAATCATCATTGTTTTGGCCATCTAACTGTACACAATCAATATGTGATTAAGAAATAATCCATCTAGACTAAATTACTTTACATGATTTTACAGTAAGGGTGATAATGAATTTATATTACTATATTAAATAAGCTTTCTGTTGCTTAGAAACTTGCATGTGACTCATTAGCAAGTTGATGCTCGAGAGCCATCTTGGAGTGATGACACATTTTTGGACTGCCATCTGTCCTATCTGATCATTTTATCCAGATATAGCCAGTTGCCATCTGCAGTTATCATGAGATGATTACACCAACAGCAAACAGCCTTAAAGGAACCAGAGTGATTTGTAATGCCGCTGATCACATATCAGGACAGAAAAGCTGCCCATTGTTTTTACATGATTTTATTAGGTTCTCTGTGGCAGTCCATTCTGTCACTGCAAATGCCTCATTTTGATTTCATGCATTATTTACTGCTGTATGTGACCTGAACTGAGCTGTTTTTAAGGTTTTTTTTTTTTTGTTTTAATGTGCTGAATGTTCTTTAATCCAAAAGCAGGCAATTGCTCTGGCTGCTTCAAGCACAATCGAATTGTACAAATAGGCTTGTGAGACTGAATAGGCCTGGAATGTAAGTGTCAAAAATAAAAATGTAATTTACATTTAGTAAAAAAGCAGGTTTTATTCATCATTTTGTTCCAGGTGTGACAGCAGATACACTTTGAGGCACAAGTGTCTGAAAGCTACATCAGTGAATAATTTATTCTGTGCAAGGACCGGTGTAGCTTTTCCTTCCTCCTTTTTTGCTTTAAGGGTTTAGCCTAGTTTGTTGTCTGAAACGTGTGCGATTTTTTCGGCAGGTAGCAATCTGTGCTGCGGCTGTTGCTGCAGCTGAGTTGGCAGCTATTATGCATCCAGGATCATCCTGGATAGATGCTGTTATTTATGCAGCATGTCTAAACCAATCATCCTGACACAGTTTTATGGAAACGCAGTGGTTTCTTGTCACAGGATGACTTTCACGGTCGCAAAGGAGGAAACTGAAAAGGTAATGTTTGGTTTTGCGGCTCCTTAGTTTGGCCTGGAATGATTCTTGACACTTTAAAAATATTTTCGCCTCTTCAAATAAAGGATGAATTAATAAAAACACAGAAGTACATTATATAAAACCTTTATTTTCTCCATTTTTAGAAAATTCTTTAACAAAGCCGTCTTTCCTTTATCTTCTGATTTTAATCTCTATAAAATTAGGTCTGCATTTAGAGGAGAGAGAGAAAAAAGGAAACAAGCTGAAATTTGAAGACAGAATCCAGTCTGATAAATACTGTGTATGGATCAATCACATGAGTGTTACATGGATTACTTCACTCGTGGTCAACCAGGAAGACAGCCACATCGTAAATATCAAGGTCAGTTCATATAAAAAAAACACTTCCTACAACAGAAAAGGCAGGAATGTTAACATGTTTAGTAATAAGAAACTTTCCAGTGTTTAAAATAACAAAAAAAAACCAACAAAAAAAAAAAAAAAGAGGAACTGTTATGTTACTGGATAATGTCCTCAAAAATAACCACAAATGAAATGAAAACAGGAACTATTCTGACAAAAAGCAGCCCGGGGAACGTAAAGTATTCCTCCTGAAGGCACATTAATAGATAACACCCTGCGAACGATGACACAGGGAAGCAAACGATAGAGAAAATGTCTTTTTAAATATTGCACCATGTTCATTTCTGAACTCTGAAATGACTGCAGACAGTCGTATCAGGCTGCTGTGCTTGCCGTCAAGCTGACAGCACGTTGTTATAAATGTACGATTAAACAGCGTCTTCCCTTCACCCCCCAATCGTGCATTTTTTCCTTTAAAAGAAAAGATTTTTAATGATGGAAATATATGTGGGAATACATGGCAGAAAGGAGGGTGGGGGAACAAAAGGGAGGTATTTTTTGGCAAAAAAAAAAACAAAAAAAAACAACAAACAAAAAAAACAAAACAAAACAAGTATCATCCCAAAAATAATGCTACTGAAGTGGGCAGCAGGGCAGGTGATAGATTAATCAAACACATGATATGGCACCTGCATCAAATGTGGTTAAATTATAAGACTGATGTCAGAACAGTTCAAAGATAACAAAATGAACCTCCCGGTCACAGATTGTAGCATGAACCTGCCCAGAGAATGTTAAGGTCTCATTATGTTTTCCCTCTTCCATGTTTGGTTGGCCCCAAATAAAGCAGTTGGCCAATGTCGAGAAGATGTTGAGCCCAGGCTACTGGCCAAAAACTGTCACTGGATGAAATAAAATCTATGGCACGAAGACAATTTCACGATTAATCGTTGTCAGGTGCCAAAAAGACCCAGTCTTGAATCTCACTTAAAGATCTAGTTGGTTGGTTCAGATTGGAGGAAACATTTAGGGTGGTACCATTTGATGTATTTAGTACACTTTGGTGTGGAATTAACATGACCTGAAAAATGTGGTGTTAAGTTCGTGTCGTTCCATCAGTTATAAAATACACACATACACACACTGAAAAGCAGCATGATCAAGGTGCTATTCTTGCACCGATCTCTCTCACCCCGCCCCCCCCAGACCTCCGCGTCCTTAGATAAATTTGAGGCACTACACGTCTCCGCCTCTCCTCACCTGCCCTGCCACTTGAGCTCATTAAGACAATACAAAGAAGGAGTAGTGCTGGCCATTCCATGTATCAAAAGCACCTACAGACAAATCCAAAATAGTGTTAAGAAATATCAACAATATTCTGTCAGCATAATCTTTCTGTGCCAGAGGGTTCTTCACTGGGGGCAGATTTGGGCATGTTTCGCAACACTGAAGCAGAGGTGACCTTGTCCGTTTCACTTCAAAGTCAAGTAGGTTTGAGTCTTATTAAATATGCAATCAGTGAATTCAGATATACCCTAAAAAATGGGTGGAAAGTAGAAACAATGGAGGGCCTGATGGAGAGAAGAATGACGACTGTCTGGAGCTGATTTCTTTTCCTGCTCTCCCCATGCGGACTCCTCTAAGCATATCCTTTTCCATCCACGTAAAGACTCAGAATTTGTCTTCATGTCCGCCCCCCCACCCGCTCCATCTCCCACGTGTTCATCGAGCAGGGGGGTTCTGGATGGTTATAGCCTCTCTATGTCCCTGTATTTCTTCCTCAGTATGGACACCTGGTCTTTGAAAAGCACCGGGTCCAGCCTCATCCGAGAGTGGACCAGGGGCATGCTGCCAAACCAGCTGGCAAACTTGTTCATGCAGGTCTGACGCTGAGCAAAGTGGTCCGGGTCGGCCCAGCGAGACGCTCGGGAGCTCTGGGGCGGGGAGGCGGGGGTTCAATGCGGAGAGAGAGAGAGAGAGAGAGACACGGCAATAAATGAATAAATAAATAAATAATGAATTCAACATTACGCTGACCTTTCAGGTCTCTTGAGCTTCTGACGGCCACAATGAGAGAAAAAAAAAAAAAAATCAGTATTACAAATGACTTACCTGTCCCATCATTGCCTCTTTGTATTGTTTCTTCTGAGTGACCTTTATGGGTGGTAGTTTAGCAACAGAGGACACCAGGAAATTCATAAGTATGTCTTCGCAATTTGACATCTGATCAACCATAGACTTCAGACTGGCTGGAAGGTAGGAGGTGTACAGGTAGTGGTAATATCTACCAGAGAGCAGGAGGCGATTTAATGTTGATCCCAAACAAAAAACAGACAAGCGTCATATTGGAAAAGCAGCGGCTCAGTACTTGTGATAGATGGCGGCCCCCGTCAGCACCATGGAGTAGTCGTTGGTCCATTTAGAGGTGTAGCCCCACCGCTCCTTGCTGCTGTCCCAGAAATGGCTGCGCGCTGGATAACCAACAATGCGGTCTGGAAAACTCTGCCACACGGTGAAGGCAAAGTCCACCTGGACCCAGAACAGACAGACAGACAGATTGTTAATTACTAAGTAATTTTAATACATTATAATATAATCTCTGAATATTTTCCATGGATTTCTAGTTGTCTGACCTCCGTAGACGAGAGCACAGTGTCCTCATCGAGACTGAGTACAGCATCAGTGGGGATGGTGTCATAGGGCAAAAACCGGCTGCTTATTACCTGGTGGAAATTGGAAAAATGACAAATACATTTGTTTAACAAAGAATTCCATATTTTATCACTAACAAATGTGGCCGAAAGACAGCAACACTTCCACAGCAGGTTTTATAGATGTGATCGAACTTCAAGCTCCTCATTGTTAATTCACTTAGTGAATATGTATACAGTCATACAGCCATATTCTTCTATTATTACAAGAGCCATAAGAAATGGACACAAATTTACCTTGTTTTCACCTTCTATAACAGTTACAGGGACTGAGGTGGGAGGCCAGCGGTGCTTAGCAGGGAGAGGCTTGTCACAGTTCCACAGCACTATAACCTGATAAAAAGGGAAAATAAGTTGACTTAAGTTGGAAATTCAATGAATACGCAAGCAGAGAGCAACAGTATCAACAACGCAATCTTTTTCAACTGATGGGATGAGAGAGCGTCTGGCAGCGTGGAAGCTGCCCACAGACGACCTCTCCTTTAAACCATCTGGAATATGTTCAACTTTTGTGAACGAGGCTGATGTTGGGAATTTCCAAAAGTGTGTTGCGTGTCTGAACAGAGATATGCAATAACTCCGGATTCCTTACATATAAGGAACGGACCTACTCTGTCAAATCGTTTTAAAATAAATAAAAGATAAGGAGGTAAGATTAAAAAAATGAAATAGGAAAAAAAAGGGAGAGATAACTCCCTTTTCTACTATTGCGTGACTTGGCATGAGATTGGTTGTGGGGGCCAATTAGCATTCCATCATCTAAAGTGCTGTAGTGTGTGGAAATTTGAAATACCTGAGCGCAGTACTGGGACTTGGCAACAGCCACGAGCAGCTTCATGACTGGCTGGGACTGGGAGACCAGTGGCGTCACTACATGAATAATAGCTGTAAATTTGGGAAGGGGCTTAATACCTAGAAGGAGCAAGAACACATCACAGTTAAATATGAATCAATTCAAATCTGTCAGGTGAGAATTGGAAAAAAATGATTCTTTAATCCTCTCTCAAAGTAAAATTTCACTTGAATTTTGTTCTACACCGTTTCCGTTTTATTCCATGTCAAGAACAACAATCTAATTCCACTTGCCAAGCAAAGGGCGCCAATTAACCAAGTCAAATGGGATTAGATACATGATGATACACAGACTGGGAAGATGGCCTTCTATGGTGAGCTAATGCGACAAATCATGATTAAATAGATTTATACTGCAAGCAGTTGCGGTAATGTCATTGACACACACCTTCACGAGAATTCAACAGCTGCCACACACCAGCTGTTGCTGCTGTGAACTGGAAACCAGTCAATCATAACTCAGGGTGTGCTCGTAATATGGTTCCTTGTGTATGTCAGCTTGTGCATAAATTATTAACTGACCCAGCTTGGCGTAGTAGAAGGGGAAATCTCCCAGGTATGTGGAGTACTGAGACAGAGTGAAAAGGCCTCCAGGAAGACTGTTCCACATGAGGTTACTCCTTGAGGTGTGATGCAGTACGCGGTCCTGGATGATCTGCAAAAAACAAAAGCAATGTCTTTCCTCTAGTTTCTGCAAATCCTACTATGCCACATATACAGAATTAGTAAGACTTTAGCTCTAATGCCATTTGTAGCTATCAGCAATTAACCTTAGCTATATCATTACTCGAAATGAAGAGATTTCTCTGGGATAAAACAAAGTGTCAGGTAGTAGAGGGAATAAAAGAAAAAAACAGCAGCTGTGAAAATAACTAATTAATATAAAGTTTTCTCAACAAAATATTCAGTGTGCTTAAAAGGTAGTTTTTAATTGAAATAAGATGGATTTATATTCCATATTTAATGTTACAGGTCTACTTCTTGGACCTTTAGGGCTTTCCCACCAGGCAATGGTGCCTTAATAAAATATTAAGCACTCTGGAGTGATGGGGTAGCTGCAGAGTAGAGCAAACCCTGGTTACTTCTTGTTGAACATGTTTTGAAGGAGCATCTTTACAGCAAACAGCAACTGTTTTCGTCCAATAGCAACCAAATGAAACTTCTACCACAATGACTTTTTCCCCATCTCCCTGAAAGACTGCAATGAGTGCCAAGCTAGGGAAATTAAAATGTATCCTTCTGGTTTTTTTTTTTAAAAAAAAGAAAAAAAAAAAAAAAGAAAAATGTATATAAACCCCCAATGTTATCTTGTCGCTTGGACGGACAAGATTTTTTTAAATAACCTTTTTCACTGAAAACATGATGAACAAATATTAAATGAATATTTATGCTTGCTTTTCTCTCTTTACAACAGTACGCAAATGTGTGCTACAGTAATATAAAATGCAGAGAACATCAGGTGGAAATTTATTATATTACACACATAAATAAGAAAAACAATCACATTGGCTTTGGAGCACACACATAGCAAAGCAAAAACAAATGTATCTGGATGTGATCTGTATGTGTGTTGTTACATATTAACATGCACGTACCTCCAGTGTTGTTCGTACTATCTTCTCCACAGAGTTGAAATAAGCCTCCCATAAGAACTGGGTCTGTTGTCTCAGGGATAAAATCTGATCCTGGTGGATGGCACGCACTGTTGATGGGATCTGAGTGCAGACATTAGCATGTGGAAATTAACCAAGACTGGATAAAATGTCCCTGCATTAACAACAAAAGATGCCACTATATACATAACGTTGATTTATAAAAGAAAATGAAGTTATTATCTATTTCGCCAGTCTTTATATATGTACAACTGAACAAAAGCCAGATTCCTGCAGCGTGCTGAGCAGAGCATAAATGAGACTTCCCCACTCTGAAGCAAGTTTAGAATAAATTATAGGTGATCGCAGGAGGAGTCTCTACCTGTAATAGAAGCCTTTCATCCCCGATCACAGCTGCAGTATTCCAATCAATGATCTCTGAAAAGGGGAGCTCCCAGCCATTACTCAGCATCACTGGGACACAGGCAGCCTGGAAAACAAAACCGACCGCACCCATAAACACAGACAGTTAACGTCAATAACCATGCAGCATGGGCAAAAGATCATTTCCAGGTGACTATCTTGACCATTCTGTCTTTTCTCTACTGATTTCAATATTAAGTTATGATTCAGTATCAAAACTTTTTTTTTGAAATTGTGGACATCTACACTTAACAGAGATGATGATGTGAAATACTTTTGGCAAAAAGAGCATGTAATAGACAAAAGATGGAGGGGAGGGAGTTGGATCATTGCAAACTGCACATAAACAAAATGACTGGGGGGCAGATATGACCCCTGCGGTGTCACTACATCCAGTCATACTCACTGATTAACGGTGTTTGATGTGCAGTTAATCCTAAAGCAATTAAAAAATCTTGACCCAATTCAATGTGTGTTGGGTCCCCGTATTTAGCTGCCAAGTCCTTAAATTATGCTAAAAGAATGAGGCCGAGCTGAAAACTGAAACGTCTTCAACAACCGAGCATGGACATCTGCATCTGATGGAAGTTTAACCCAATTCTGTCAGGACAGTCTACATTCCACCTCCTCCAATTCCAAAGCTGTTGCCAGGAAAGACACCCTAAAAAAAAAAAAAAAAAAAAAGCCCTACCGAGAATGTTCTTCACCTCAACTCACCTTCTATGTCTGATTCTGCTCCTAAACAACAGGGACGCTGAGCACAATTGTGATGTCACTGACCTGTAAAGCCTCCAAGAAGCGAAAGGAACCCAAGCGCCTTCCACGGGGAACCAGACAGAACGTGGAGTTGTACAGCATCTCTTTGTAGTCATACCTGCAGGATGGCAAAAGAAAATATCCCTTTAAGCAATTGAAAACTTGAGTATTAACAGATATCACAGACTGGAGCTAAAGTCCAAAGCTACAATTATGTGTCATTGTTGTCTCATTGTGCACTTTAGGGTGGTCCAAATGCTAGACACAAATGCCAAGAAAATCGCTTGTAGCACTCACGACACAGCAGATATCCCTTGTCATTAAAAGTCAAAATGGTTAGAAAGCTTTTATAGGGGAAAGATGAAATGCTGTGAGGTGGACTTCTCTCTCTGGCCTCCCATTAAAGCCCGTGCCCTCTCACCTGCAAATCTCAACATCTCCCCTTTCTCCATTCAATCTAAGGCTCTGTCAGCACTTGTTTGGATTAAGGAGCTGCTTGGAATTCCTTCAGCGTCAATATTATGCGCCTGGGAAGAGTGTGTGAACGAGTGCACATTTTTGTGATGTCTGGTTTTCATTCACTAAACTGGGATCCATTAAAAGGGATTGCACATCATGCTGCAATTCTAATGCTAATGTGCATCCAACCACTTGACCACTTTTATCTGAGGAGTAAAAAAAAGGGTAGTAATTCTGGTAGTGTCTCTGTGAAATGTTTTCCTGTGTTTTTCCTATCATTACCTTTCCTATGAACCATTACATGTAGATTTGATCATCTCCTGTAAATCTCCCTAACCGTGGAGTTGAGTGCTTTAGCACTAGTACTAGGTGAAATATCTCTGCTTCTGCAGAGCCGATGTCGTTACTAAATCTACTGCACAAGCTGACACACATCAGCCTTCTGTCATGCATTGTACACGTCAGGCTAAAGGTGGGACAGATTGATAAAGATGTAATATCCTGTCACCAAGAATATTATATTGCCTAGGCTGTTTTTCCTTACTTCTACCCATAAAGGTGAGAACATACATCCAGAGACGTCTGAATAGTGTACTGCTGTTTTTTTCAATAAATTTGTTACCGTTTTATTATCATATTTGTCTTAACTACAGGAAAATAAAATATATTCACATAAAGCATCTTTTGCCCCTTTCATTAAAAGCAGCTGACAGCAGAAATGCAGAGGAATGATCTCCATAACGACATGCACAACTTGTGCTCCAGCTCTCACTCAGGCATCGCAGGTGTCCGTTTCTCCACATCTGATCACGTGTGAAGCTCACATCAGAAAATGGTAAAGTTTATATGGGTTTTCTGAGGAAGCAGTGGGGGTTGTGGGTATGGCAAATGCACAACAACGTAGGCTTGCCGTCGCCTTCTATTTCACACAGCCAAGGCGCGCTGATAGCTTCATCCCTCCAGCTGAAAGAGAAGTGTAAACCCATCACTCCTTATTCTCAGGGATTTGCATTTTTTGGCTTTTGCGCGAGAGTCATCACAGAGCTCCAAAGATTCAGAATGCACATGAAAAAAAAAAAAAAAAAAATGACGTCTAGCTTTACACACACACACAGCTCCTGCAAAGTCTGGATTATCATTTCAGATGAGGATGGGGTGTAATTCAATGCTAGGGGGCCAAAATACTATCCTCCACCTATTCCCTGGTTTCAGAACCTCCAGCAGTGTACTAAATGCCAGCAAGGGCTTTGTGACAAGAAAACACGTTATGCAAGAATATGCTTAATATTTTAATGACTTATTCAATTTATAAGGTTTTTGGTTGGCCTCTGACAAATTCTGTTAAAGGCCATGGTTGTTCTCACATTTCCTTTTGCAATATCTGTCGATAAACTCCTTCCTTCAGATTTAAAACAACTGTGACAGTAACTTAAAAGCTTAACAGAATAAAAAGCATAAAACTACATTAGTGCAATTCAGCTTCATCTTAACAACATTGTTCATAAAAACCCATTAATGCAAAGCTCCAAATCAGTGCACAACTGCAACTGACACAAGAGCCTATGCAATATCAGAGATGATCGGATTTGCGCATCCATTATTAAACCACTTGTTTCACTGTTCTGTCAGATATGAGAGACTATTTTTAAACACAGCAAACAAATCACGCCACACGCGAGCATGCAGTAACCAGGCAGTTACACTGTAGGTTCATATCTGGCCCTAGCTGGAAATAAATTCCCCATCTTCTATATTTCCTGCCACCGTAAGCACCAAAAAGAGCAGATGTTCCTCTCCCCGCATACCTCCATTCTTTTCTATTCTTCCAGATGGTGGTCTGCGGGGCGGAGCGGCTCAACAGTTTGCTACTGCATGTCAAGCCATACATTTAAATGCACAGTTTAATCGAGCTGTGCTCAATATTCAAATCTGGCTTCTGGTCGGTCTTGTCCCAGTTTCCATGTGACAGAGCGAATCGATTAACTGACGGGAACATGTCCCAAGGATGGAAGCATCAGAGTTCAAAATTTGTTGGTCATAGCCAATCCCTGTCTTCATGTGTGTAACAACATTTTGGAGAAAGCTTGCTCTAAATTAAGCTAATCATTGATTTTCTTCTTTTAAAAAATGGCTTTCCTCAACCTTCACTGACAGTCGATCCTTTCACCTTCTTGGTCTGTGCTGCCTTTTTTTTTTGAAAACACCAATTGTCTATCATTAGCGCTGCTAACAGTGTGGATGCCGTAATAAGAGGGACAGCTTCGTGGGGGAGTGGAGTGAATTACAGTTTGTGGAAGTATAACTGTGAGTGTATGTTCCCTTATACAAGCTTCGGGGGGGCGCATGATGGCAGCTCTGGAACCATCACACTCTCTGTCACCCCTTTCACAATCCATATCTCATTTTATGCTTCCTATTCTGTCACAATCGAACCAAGTTGATGCGTAGTTGGCTGTTGCCAGGACTGCGTCTCTAAGCTAGCGGAATTTCACTCTAAATGGCAACGACTCAAGGATGTCTGAAGAAAAAGTGTGTGTGTGTGTGTGTGTGTGTGGGGGGGGGGGGGGGGGGGGAGTCAACAGCCTCAGTGTCTGTCTAAGCTGTGCACAGCCAGGGCACGACACAGCAAAAATGTCTCACACAGGCACACAAAGCATATCGGAGAAACATCAGTTTTTAGAGAAGCTGCCAGACCAATTGCAGAGCAGCTTTGCTTTGACTCCAAAAAGAGGCTGACAAGCGTGCCACAGGACGGAAAACTCCAACACTGATATTCACACCAACAACACCTTCACATTAAGCTACTTGTTTCTTTCTGGAGGACTACTAGACAACTGCAGATAAATTATCTCCACAGTAATTACATTTATCAGAAACTCAGGTCATTTATGATCACCAGCTGGTTTCTATTAGCCTGAACACACTGATCAAAGTGCACAGTTCATCAGTATCTCTGGGGACTTTAAACTATTTAAATTTTTGGTTGTATGGCTAATAACGGCCAGGAAGTGCCCCAGTCAGAGCAGAGTTAAGCAGGTGAAACTGACTGGTCTTGAGCTTAAACGCTCTCAAAGCCACTGGATTTTGTTGAGACTTGAGTCAGCTTGGTGCTACTGTTGCGGAGACTGTTTTGCACCAGAGATAAGTCCACTTCAGGAATGTCTCTGTTCCCGGGCCAAGCAGGGTGGATGGAGGAAGAGATAGAAGAATGTGAGAAGCCAGATGAATGGATGGGAACAGAGGATGAAAAGCAAAAGCACATATTCTTAGTAACAACTAAAATCCTTTTATTCAGGATGTTATGAAATAAATTTGCCATCAATGTGTGATCAGGAGGACCCACATGCTCAATCAGATCTGATCCAATCCACCACAGCATGTGGAGGATTAATATAAACCCTGATGAGGATGTGCCTGGCCTGAAACTTCCATTTTGAAGCTTTTCCCTGTCAAAAAAGCGTGGATGTGGTTTTGTACAACTGCAGCTGAACACAAGACTGCTGGAAATGCTCATTTATAAAACAACATGAAAAATGTCTTTCTGCCACTTACAGGTAAAGATGAGCAGAAAAACAACAACCCTTATCAATGATTTCATTTGTTGAGTCACTGTTTTTGCCCCAGAAAATATGATTGAAAGTATCCAAAGTTAGATCTCTCTGTGTGCAACTGGACTGTAAGGTTTCCTTGAAGACGTTTCGCCCTCTCTCCAGAAGGCTTCTTCAGTTCTAAACTTGCTGGAGGCAGAGCTTGAAAATATAGCCCTGTGGACCATTGGCATGTTAATGACCCGGGTGGTCACCTGAGAGTCTTTGGCAGGGTCCTTGCCTTCCCTTGGAAGCACCCAAACAGCAAGTTTAGAACTGAAGAAGCCTTCTGGAGAGAGGGTGAAAGGAAACCTTATAGTCCAGTTGCACACAGAGAAATCTAACTTTGGATAACTATGACCTGGATGAGTGAGAATCTACACAGACATAATTGAAAGTACATCCGGAGGTCATGTAAATACTTCATATCCAAGAGTTGGTCAGAGCTGGCTTTCCTTTATTGGATTTAATCCTTTGGACATACATCTTAATAGACTGTCTCCACCATGGAAACACAGAGAGAGATTAAATAAAATGTTAAAAAAACAGTAATTTAATGATGTTCCTCTGTATAGTTTTTCACAAGTTAAAGAGGCATGACTCTGCTTGGATTCAAATACCTTACTTTAAACTGATTTAAATGGTTGGAAGCTTAAGAGAATGTCTCAAGAATACTGAAACACTTAAAATTAACTTAGTAATTAAAGTAATTTGATGAATGCAAATTATTGAAATATTCCAAAGAATATAGGAAGGAAAACCAAACAGCTGATGTTAACTGGTCTGGTTTTAAGCGCAAAGCTCGTGTGAAGTAATGGGAGGATTGGCTTTATTCTGGTGCTGACTGAGAGCAAACGAATGTCTTGCCAAGTCAAGCCGCCAAGAAGCAAGAATTTAGAGTAAACACAGTCTTTTAGCTCTCAAGTGGGAAAAGATGATTACCTCCCAATTACAGAACCGCAGAGGAGAGAGAAGCGCCATTGCCTCAGTGACAGAAAGAGATTACAGACTGGTGGTATTACTAATGATTATGGGGAAAAGGAAATCCTGTGGTTCATTCCAGATCACACACAAAATGGCAAAAACAAGCAGGCCTGCACAGCAACAAACTGAGCAAAAAAATAATTTATAAAAAGTTAACATGAGCTCAGTGAGGAACCAAAACCGTACCTCCAGGACAGCGAACCCTCCGAGCACACTGGCCCAGAACAAAGGTCTACCATCTGTTAATGACTCTTGCAGCCTGCACAGCTCCCTGCTGCAGGCAGGTAATTAGCTTTCAACACTAAAGCCAAGATGAACTTCCTCTTCTGCCCTCTGGGTGTGACCTCACATGTGAAAGTCACACACATTCTGTGGGATGAGAGAAGAGGCTAATTGATCATATATCCTGTTTTATGTAGGTTTTTCTGGCAATAGTTAAGCTATATTCAGAATAATTAATAATTCAGTCCTTAATAGGGTTAGTTAAAAATACTATATTCAACATTAAGAGTTTTTTTTTTTTTTTTTTTTTTTTTTTTTTTTTAAATCATGGCTCCCGCTTCAGCTCATGGACCCAGCTGAAGGACAGAGACAGTTCATCCGATTATTCAAGTCACTACACAGCTAAGTCCTCCAACATCATGGCTGGTAATACTTTTGCTTTGCCAAGTGAGGTTACTTTAAACCAGCGGTTGGACACGGTGATCCAGACAAGATGCCAAATACCTTCTATGGAGGAACAAGGCCACGCTATGGCCCAATTCAACTTTAGGAAAAAAAACAAGTCAGCTCTTACTTAGAGGCTCCACACACACATTCATAAGAGAACCGTCATTCCTCTCCTGCATTGCAACAATAATAAAAGGAAATATTAAGAGCATGTTTTCTGGCCCTGAGTCAACAGCCGCTGTGATTGAGTGGCTGTAGGTTTGGCAGGTCGACTCTCCGTGCTGGCTGCAGGATTAAAAAGCCCACAGGATTTGGCTGGCCTCGGTTTTATGGCACTACTTTATTCCGTGTGTAGCTTGTGCATCATATTTTATTGTAGAAGGGGGATAATTGAGAAAGCTGCCTTCATGTCTGACAAGCAACTTATCGTGACCTCATGGGACACGCAAACATCGGCCTGCTGAGTGATGCAGCAACAGTTTCTGCCACATCTGCTCCACCTTCCCTGCTAGTTTTGGTTCTAATCCCTTTTACTCCCTTCAACGCAAGCTGGTGGTTAAGGTAATGTTGCAGAAAATGTATTAAAAGTATGTGTGAGTGTATTACGCCTGTGGAAGATGCTGAAGATTGTGTTATGAATGTTGATAAATGGAACAGGTCACACTATGTGCCTGGAACATCGACACCACTTTCCTTATTCTCCTCAGCCACCACACTAATAGACGTCACCTGCGCGTGGCAACTAAGGACAAGACATACATCATCCTGCCAGAGCAGGCCAGATAGTGCACAAGAGTGGAGGAATTGCTAAACAAATGGCATGGCCTTCTGTCTTCAACAGCGAGCTTCCAAAGATTGAGTACCTTACCCCATTCCAGCAGACAGAGGACATTTTCATCCGAATGTGAACTGGAGGGAGACTGGATTTGCGGCAACCGCTTAAGCACACACCAAGGAATACTCAGCTAAAATCCCACGCTATAAGTGGAAATATACATTTGATGTACATCAGGTCCACTTGAATAGCACGATTCAATTTTTCGAGGTGATTATTTTCCTATTGCTTCCATCTTAAAAAAAAAAAAAGGATCAAAAACACCAAATCAACTAAACAAAAGCTGCTTTTCTCAGGGGCACACTCGCTACAGGGAACTAGAGTCACATGATACATACAAGCTTCAGTTTAAATATCACAGGTCAAAGTTATCAGTCACGTGTCAGTTGCCCCTCACATGTCAATGTTGACTTTGGTGGAGACTGGGATAGAAAGCACAGTGTCTAGAAAAATAAAAACACTAGCTTACTGTTAAGAGGTGTCAAGGATGAACTGAGAAACCGAAAATCATAAAAAAAAACAAAAAAAAACGAGCCAACTGTGAGCTCAAACATAAACCACTGCTGCAACCCGACTCCACAAACTGCACTCGTTCATGCACCGACAGACCAAGACAAACAGGCCCGAGACAACCTGACAAAACCTCAAGCACCAAAAATCACTGCATGGTCATGTAAGCGTCACTTGAAGGCCTGTGTGGATGAAGAGTGGTTTTGCGGTCTACCAGCCTCTGCCACTGCTCGACGCTTCCTCTGGCTCTCGCAAACACGGCGAGTCATTGATGGTTCATTGCCAGAGGTGAGATTTAGAGAAGGAACCATCCAGATGCATGGTGAGTCCTGTTTTCATAAAGCGGATTAGTTTTACATGGACAATGTGAACTAATGTCATACCAGCACACTGCACATGACCATTCTGGTTAATATCATTACATCTTCCACTGCTATAAATATCCAAGTCTTTATTATGTGCAGAAACCGACTGTGTATAAAGAATATAGAGATAATGCGAGACCTTGATTACCCCCTCCCCCAGTGATTAATAGTTTACTGCACTGAGATGGCTACCAGCCCTCTGCCAGGGGCTTTGGCCAATACTGTGGATTAAAATCTTGCAGGCCTATAAATACACTTTGCACACCAGTGTCAGCACCCAGTCAGCTATTGCACTTACCTCTCCCTGCTGGAGGACTGGCACATGGTTTTCCTTTTTCCACCTCTTGCCTTCACTCAGTTTCTCACACACCCTCCGCTCCTTCTTTCTTTTTCCATTTTTCCACCTACTCACCCTGTCTCTGACTCCTCCCATCTTTCCCCTCATCTCTTACTCATTACTTCTTGTACATTCTCGCTTGACAGAATGTCTTAATTGGAAGCAAGCTGTGGGAAGGCTCTCAGTCTGAGGTTGAAGTCTGCCTCTCATGGTATCCTTTATTTCTTTTTTTGGCAGTGTTACAGGCGTGTTTGCAGTGGCTGAGTGCACATGTCTGAAAAGACGGAGTGTGGAGACAACCAGACAACACCCCGATGACTATAAACAGTCGGACCATGACAGGAAAAGATGCAAAATGAAGATTGTACACTGCAGCCAAGTTGCAGAACACAATTATAAACGCGACTTGACATTTACTGTTTGCGTAAAAGAATGCTAATCTGATCACTGACAAATGGAAACTAGCAATACTCCAAAAGAAAGTCAGAAGGGGGCAAAACACCCCTCCAATCAACGACTGACATAAGTTATGTAAAGATATCAGAGGTTGCAAGTTTAGTATGAATCAGCATGATTTATGTATATTAGCTACCAAAATACATCGCATGTACACTCAAAGCAAAAAAAAAAAGTCTGACCTATGTCATAAATGCCTTGTGGGTTGCTACATTCACCCTGTCATAACTTCCTTGTTGACAGTGGGAGAGGATAAGGGGGATTTGTTGCACAAAAGAACACAACCATACACAGAAACTATTCCTTCCACCCAGTTAGACCACAGACTATGCTGTCTGCTCAAGTATGTCTGATAGAATAATAAAGTGGACTTTTTTTTTTTTTTTTTTTTGCAGTAAAAGCCCACCGCCTCACTGAAAGTTTGGGGGAAAGCTTAGGTCAAAACCATGAAAAATGAATCCCCGCATTATTAAATCGCAACTGGGTATCTCAAACCCTCTGCAGCTTAGACAACAGAGTCACTAATACGTTTACATATTAATATATTTGTAGGAGCATTTCAGTATCACTGCAGAATGAGTATGACATTGTTCATGTTTTAAAACCAATAGCGCTTTCACATTAGGCACAACTGGCTGAAGTGCACTTTATTCCAGGTACCTTCATCAGAGGACCGCACTTCAAAGGTTTCATTTTTTCCTGGTTTTAAATGATTAAGTGGGATATCAGGCAGAAAGGTCAGAGAAGTAATTGGCGTTCATCACTAAACATCAGTGTGGGAGCAAGCAAAATCTCTGCTACAATCTACTTTATCAGTCATGTGCGACCTTGCTGCTTACGCATGCATCTGTGCTGCATCGTGTTAGCTTCCCATGTCACTGCGATAACCTGCTACATAAAAAGGGCAAACACTAATTACTAAAAAATATGGAGAGCAGAGCCAAAGCAAACAAAGTCAGACACCACACACGTTCATTAAAATGTGGTTTCATAAGATATGTTGACTTGTGAAAGTAGAAAAACACAAATACTGAACGTTTTCAACATGTAATATGATATTGTTTGATCGTTAACTAGCTGCAGACAGGTTAGTCTTTCCTCTACATACTAACTTACTTAAGAGCTACGTGCACTCCCACTGCCGGTTCAGGTTTGTGAGAATGATTAGAAATTGTAAGTTCTACAGTCCAAAAAAACTGAAAACAACAAGGTAAATATTAGTGGTCAACTGCAGGAGCCCCCAAAATGCTATGGGGTCATACGGGACACAGATTGGGGCCGGAGGGGGGTTTCCAGATTGATGCATTTGGGCTTGTCTGGGAATTGACTGAGCAAACAGGGGCCCGGGTGGCTTCCCCTTACTGGCACCAGCGCTTTTGTGCAGGCTAATCCACTCCAACGAGCTGCAGCCCAACACGAAGTGCCATACAGTCACCAGTGACAACAAAGCAGAGTCTGGCAGACATGAAATGAGTCCTACTGCCCAAATCGGGGAGATAGATGCGTAGAAAATAGTGTGTGACTGTAGAACTAGTAGGAAACAACAGAGGAAGCATTACCCTTCACCTCCTACATAAATCTGAAACGTAATAGAAAGCAATACAGGACAACTATCTTTTCTAATAGTTGTCACGTTGCAAACCTGAACTAACAAACTGTCAGTACAGGAATGTTGTAGATTTCAAGCATTCACAGTTCAGTTTTTTTGTAGAAAGGACACTTCATTGGTATAAAATACAACCGATGGGACTTACTTGTCGTACTCCATGTTGTCTCTGTCACAGCGTGCATCCTTGTGCTTCTGCCAGTCCTTCCCATGTTTACAGGTCGTTAAGAGCACCACATCCTCAGAATTGTGGACATGATATAAAGCGTTTCTGGTGTCAGAACCTATTCCAGTTAGGTACCGCTTCCCTTTGAAAACTAGCATGTATTTTCTAAAGGGGGGAATGGTGTTGTGTCTCAGATAACCCCTCTCCCCTCCTGTCCTAGGGTGATCTTTGGAGAAAAGAGGGATGGAAACGTCAAAGTTAGGCCTGAAGTTCTCCGTGCTGATGCTGGCCTTGGCCAACATCGCAAAACCGATGTCAAAGCCGAGGTCTTCTGTGTAGTCTGGCCAGGTGCCGGAGTACAAATTGAAGATGATGTGATTTTTTCCTCCGTTCCAGAGAGGAAGGCTCTGGATTCTTCCTTTCAAGTTGTGTACATACTGTGGTGAAAGCTGGTCCCTGTCCAGAGTGTCCAAACTCAGAACGAAAAGGCATGCCTGCTCGGGATCCGAAGTGTAAAAGCGGGATCCTTCAATGGAGGATAGAATGTTCTGATAACTCTCAGACATTTTCTCCCCTTTCTGCTGTGGGTAGACATAAACTTTAAATCCGTTTCTCTCACATAGGGAGAAATCAAAGCAGGATTCCATTCTGCAGCGTTTTCCAGTGTAGATCCCAGAATTAACGTCTCTCTTCTGTTTAAGAGATATGTGTTCACCAACATCAACATTCTGATCTTCCAAGGGGCTAAAAGGTGGGAGAGACCCGGGGAGGCGACGCCACCGCGCCCCGGGGCGATAGTCAGTGAGGCTGCGATCATCACGCCGCCCGGGACGCGGTCTAGATAGCGGGACCTGAATCCCACCGAAACAAAACAGCAATATGAGACACGCACCGGCGGAGAACAGCGTTAAGTACCGTTTTTTGGCCTGCATGTGTCCTTTGATCTAGGCTCAGACGCTGGGCGATGAATCCGAGGAGTCCCCAAGTTTTGGTCTCACCACCTCCTGCTGGAACACTCCGCCATCTTCCCCCGGGCTGCAAGGGTTGTGAGCTCACGTCTCCCACCTTCTGCTTCGGTTGCCTTTTCCAAGTTTGGGAACTGATCCAAAGCATGTGGGCTATTTATAATGTTCAACCGCCTCGTCTCCTCTCGTATGAATTAAGATAAAATGAGTTTTCCATAAAGTGATCTGATCCTTTTACAAAAACCAGGGTTCTACCGTATAAGTAGCCCCCAACTCTCCTTTGTATGATTCCGAATTCGCTTTGCCTAAATCATTCATTTTTACCATAGAATGTCCATCTTAAGCCAGCCATTATCAAACTTTGTCAATACCGATAGTCAACTATAGAAACAAACAACTTTGCGCATGTCAAAGTTAAAACAGACTTGTTGCCTGGAACCTAACTACTGCCCATACTAGAAATTTGCAGTGAGTGGGGCACCGGATCACAAAGTATTAACATATTCAGCCTGAGACGGCAAGACGATAATTCTAAACAGTCACTTTTACGCTTTTCTAAATCTACACACCACTGAATTTGTGGACGGATCTTGCTCGCCTGAAAGCTACCAGAGTGGCTAGTTTACGAAAACATCCCCAGTTAGCTTGTTAGCTAAAAGGTCGCATCAAAGTAGCTCTAATCATGGTAATAATTGAAGACAGCGGACAGACCTTCCGCTAACCACCTAAAAGCAGGTCTCTTCGCCCACCTCACTTGTTCTCCGTTCTTCTCACGAAGCAGAACGAAACAATTCCGTAATTTTCCCCGGTCGTGTAAAAGTGGTCGGGCACAGGTTTTCACACTAACAAAAACAAGAGCCGCTAGAACGACTGCAAGCAAAGCGGAGAAACACGGCAGCCAGGGCGACTGCTGCTGATGACGCAACGTTCTTCCGCGGAGCACACTGCGATATTATTGGTCCGCGTCACAGCCTGTGTGGGCGTGGCTTTCTCTACACCCATTCACGTCCAGAGGGAAAAGATTGAAGCTTTTTCTGCACAGATAATGCCACTTGTTTGTCTACTCAATCACTGCACGCCATATTGAAAATTAATTTGGGAAGTACTTTCAGTGATTTAGGGAACAGTTACAAGCGAGATTTAAGTCATTATTTTGTAGTTTGAATTGTTTCTCCGCCAAATATAGTGAAGAACTCTGAAATACATGTTTCTCTCGGGTTTTAATGATATGCAAGCGATTCATTATTTTTTTTTTTTACATGTAAATATTAATATAGTCTAAATATTCTATGCTGATGGTTTGATTTTTGAGTTATATCCGCAGTAGTTAAATCATCTTCAAAAGCACCTGTGCACTGCAATGTGGGAGCATGTTCTGTAATTAATTTCGGTTCAGGTCAGTGAATCAAATGAAACTGCAGCTGAGACATTGTCCGTGAAAGGTTGCTTTATCCAAATTCTTTCTTGGTAAAGGGTCAATGAGCAAAGCATCTGGTTGTGGTAATATCAGTACTGTAGTTTTCTGCCCACAGTGTTTAAAATCATCAGAAATAAAAGACAAAGTATATATTTATGAATGTAAGATACTTTGGTCTTTATTATTGGCATGTAACATAAGTCATGAAATGTTTTCACAGCTTTGTGTTGAAACACTTGGAGAGAAGAATGTAAAGATCACTTCAGAATGTGAAGCTGTGTTCCTGAGATGCTGTGGACCATGTTCTGCTCTGCCCCAGTTCCTCATGGTACGCTGATCAAAGACAGGGAAGGATATAAAGGCCACCTTCTCATTCTAGGCTTCCTCCCTTTTTCTTGCTGTGCCTTTTCTTCTTTATGTATTCACTTTATTTTTGAAGTGCCGTCGGTGGCAGATGTGAATGGATGGATGTTTCTGACCTTTTCATTCTACAAAGATCAGATCAGATGTGGTTTGTTTATATGCCACTGAATTTTTTTCCCCAAGGTTTTTTTTAAGTAGTCTGTCCACACACAACAACGTCCGAGTATTATGGCAGACTGAGGACAAATTAGCAGTAAATAAAAACAAAGATAGAGATGAAATACCTTATAATCTGCAGGCTTCTGCTTTCATCTCACTATTATCTGCAGCTTAATCAGAACGTGGATATGTCGTCCCCCTGCTGTTGCCTTGTGTCTGCTGAGCTGAGCACTAGCCAAGGCAGCACTCCCACTATGCAATACACGCAACCGTGCCAGTATGTAATTTGTAATTCTCCCAGCCAACCAGCAAATCAGCCAGCCGAGCAATTCAACAGCCAAATGCAATTTTATTTCCTCCTGAGTACATTTTGAGATCATTAATTTGTTTTTATGTCAATGTGGACAATGTAATACTGTTTATCTTTCCATTAAACACTTATACACTCACAGTGTCATTTTAAATATGCACTATGTGGGATATTCATGGAGATCCTGTATATATTTTACAAGGAAGTGGTGTCAGCCATCATGTGTCTCATGCATGTAGCATGAGACACGTAGCATGTAGCATGGTACTTTAATTTTGCCTCCTGAGAGTAACAGCCTTGACGAGGGTTCACATACATCTGCTGCAGGACCCCACAACTCATCTGACCAGTCAGTGAAATTAAGAGTTTGTGCCACATATAAGAGCGTCTATGTAGCAAGGAAATGAAGGCTTACACTACTTTTGGTACCAGCAAAAGAATGTAAAGCTTTGTTGTTGACTCAAAATGCTAATATCAGCATGGCAACACACCCTGACAAAAGCTGGCTGGCGTTCCTGCTGAAATGGGATGGACCAAATTAAAATTTTGTTAAATAATGAGCGCGGTTGTTAGCCAGGTGGACCTTATATTGTTAAAAGTTGCCTTTTCTCTCAATGGCATTTTTGGTGTGTATTTGTGCCACTCATCAAAGGCTGTGACTGAGTAAAAAAACAGAGAAAACGGCCTCGCATTCATCTGTAGGAGCTTTGTGTGTGTGTGTATTGGGGGGGCGTGCTCATCATTACCCTGTGTGCATATCCGCTGCATGCTGTAACATCTCAATCACAGAACAGAGATCATGTTCAATTACCCCTGCAATAACTTTTAGGTCTCGCTGGACAGAGAAACCATTTGTATGCTAATAAGTATGACAGTAGCAATGGCTGAGAATAAAAGCAACAGCTGCTCCTTGATCAGATCTGATATTTCGGCAGTACCATGATCAGCCTTAGCAGTTTTTGCATAGACTACTTGGCCCTGGAAATTATTTCTAGGAAGAGTTTTGGCATGGAACGCTGGTGACATAAGAGCCCTGGCTCTGGATCTGTTCTCTCTACGTTCATCTTGCTCAAGGGCACTCCAACATGCAGATCGCAGGGATGGTGGGGTGGTTGAGCTTGATGCCAACCGAGTCACAGCATGAATCTATATTTTTCCCCTGGATGGACAGTCCTTTAGTTCAAACAGTGAATTCATGATCTTAATGTTTGTGACAAAGGGGATTTTTTTCAATAAGCTGATTATGGTTCAGTCTTGAAGAAATTCATATAATTAGGTTTTATGCATTCCTGATGCATAGCCGCTGACACTAGGAATGAGAGCTATAAAGAGGGACATTTCAGGGAGAGAGGCCTGCTGTCTGCAGCTCTCAACTTCAAGGGCCTAGAAAAGATCAATGAGAAAGGACAGCAGTGGGACCAGACTACAAATTGAGCAGCCTTTAATCACCTCACAGAGTTCACAGTTGTGTGAAAGTTCCCACCACAGAATGGTCTGTAGCCAAGCTCAATTGAGTCAACTTGCTGCTAATAAAGGACATCCAGAGTCAAAAGGCACGTGGGCATTTTCTGAGTACACCTTAGAGTGCACACCAGCACCATGGCGATCTCGTGTCATTAAGTCCTATCAATTAGTATTATACTGCCAAAACATTTGAGTGTCTTGCTTTACTGGTAATATTATGCAAAGTCCTCAGTCTGCAAGTCTATTAGCTCAAAGTATCCCACTCACTAAAGGGCAATTCACATTTCTCAGCTAATTCATTGAGAATCGATAATAGTAGAAAGTGAGTTTTGTCATTGCACATAACACATACATATTGCGCTGACATGAGGATTGTTGGGCTCTTTCCTGTGAGTTATTGTGTGGGTACGTGCAATGCATTAATATGAAACTATCAAAATGTGCATTTTACAGCAAAGGGTATTTTATACAAGTTAATTGATATAATAGCAAAAAAAAAAAAAAAAAAAAAAATCTTAAGGTTAATGATGACATGTAAAGAGACCTCATTACTGAAAAGCTTTCACGATGCATCAGAGAGCCCATATAACTGACCCCTGCCAATGCCAATGAGGGTAACCTTGGGTTGATGGTATATGGGTTATAAATCCAGTAACCACAGGGACAAAGTCCCTAGTTTGTGGATAGCAGGGTCAATGAGGGGGAAAAAGCCATGAATCTAAATTGTGCCTACCTGTTCCCAGTTGATCCCCTAAAGTAAAATGTGTTCAACAGAATTGTAAGCATTTTTCCCCAAGCATGTTAAACCCATTGTTTGTTACCAACAATACTTTGAAGACGCATAGGGTAAACTGGAAAGATCTCGCAAATCTCTGCATCCCCACGGAGCCACGTTGTCCAGTTAGCGGAGCGGAGAAGCAGAGAAAATCAGTAAGCAGTGGATCTTTGTCGCCATCTAGAGAAAGAGGTTGCTCAAACTATGTATGTCTTTCGTTTAATTGAGACACCTACATACAAAGCTCCATTTAAATAGTTTACGTAAAGTATATTATTTTAAATAAACCCTTCGAATAAAAATAAAAATTTCACAGTTTCAATATTTACAACAAAAAGGCAACACACGCTTCTTTCACGCATCATTCAGCGTCTCAAGTGAAGATAAGGAAGCGCCCCCTCAGCGAGTCATGTGGTTAGTCATGTGGTTGGTCATGAGGAAGTAAACAGGAAACAGAGGGAGCTCAAAAAGGTAAGTCTTTATATGCAATATCGGGCTTAAAACGTTTGTATATTAATATCACTCTTGACAGAATTAACCTTTTTAATCGCATGATTTCATATGGTGTTATGTGCATCATCGAGGATAATTTATTGAGAAGCAGCTATCAGTTTAAATGCTAACGCTATTTAGCTAATGAATGACAAAATTTAACGGCTTTAAATTGTCAAAAGTAGACGCCCCAAAGAGATTAGAGTATAAAAGAATGTATCTCTGTATTTTACTGTGTCTTTAACAAACTGAAAGACTTGTTACCTTAGCAAAGGGGCGTTAAAATATCGAAGACAGGGTGTTGTGCCGTATAATTCACCCCTGCTGTGAAATGCAACCACGTTAACTTTTACTAGGAAAACGTCCCGTCCATGAAACTCACTCTTTTAACACATACTAGACCCATCCTCTTACCGTGGAAAGCAGATGGTCTCTTACGACTTGTGCCTCTGGAGAAGAACTGATGAGTTTGTATGATAATGTTAGCAATAATTTGTTTTAATGTGTGTTCTTTGTCCAGATTGAAGTACAAACATAAGGTCAAGGTGTTGCTGCTGTCATCCTCCAACTCTTCCTCTGGGTACAATGGTGGACTTCTTAGCAGAGAACAATTTGTGTGGCCAGGCCGTCCTCAGGATAGTTTCTAGAGGAAATGCCATCATTGCTGAGCTCTTGCGCCTTTCTGACTTCATCCCAACGGTTTTCAAGCTGAAGGATAAAAGTGACCAGCAGAAATATGGAGATATTATCTGTGATTTTAGTTACTTTAAGGTGTTTATTTATTTTTTGAGGCATTTCATTTATATATAAGGCCCATCAGTCTATTTGTATATCAGTTTTTCCTACTCTCTAGGGTCCGGAGTATTATGAAGGAAAGCTGGAAGCCAAACCTGAGCTCCAAGACCTGGATGAAGAATTCAGAGAGAACAATATTGAGATTCTGTCAAGATTTTATCTGGCTTTTGAGAGTGTCCACAAATATACTGTAGATCTTAACAGGTTAGGCTTTAAGTTTATTAAACCTTAAAGAATAATTTCAAAAAATGTATTCTCATACAGGTCATTTAAAGTGATATCTCCTCTTTAGATATCTGGATGACCTACATGAAGGTGTTTATATCCAGCAGACCCTGGAGACTGTGCTTCTAAACGAGGATGGGAAACAGCTTTTAGTAAGTAATATGAATGCATGTTGATGTTAAATTTTGTGACAATACTAGTTTCCAAATCTAGCCCTTAAAGTCAAAAAGAGCTACTACCGAAGTTGATGTGTCTGTTTTCTCTTTGACTCAGTGTGAGGCTCTGTACCTTTATGGAGTCATGCTGCTGGTAATTGACCAAAAGATTGAAGGCGAGGTCAGAGAGAGAATGCTTGTCTCCTACTATAGATACAGGTATCACACACACACACACACACACACACATACACACACAAAGAGTAATGTGTCTTTTGCTCAATGTGCTCAAACTCTACAGTTTAGTTTTCTGTCTTACTTTTGAAACATCTTGATACATTTTATGTAAATATGCTTGAAACAATACATACATACATATGCATGTATGTATTGTTACATTCCACCGTAATCAAATTTTTCAAGACCATGCCAGGATCTCTGCACACAGATATTCATACATCTATACTGCTTGCACCTGGAGTGGAATAATAAATATGGCTGTTTACATATAGACATACTGTTAGAAAAAAAAAAATCTAGTTATAGAGGCGAGTCTGTAAGTAAAGTAGCCTCATCTGTACCTCATGAAAGTCAATCTGATTGATCCCTGGGGAAATTTAACCACCCCACCCCATCCTCCTTTTCAGCCGTGTCCCTTTATTTATTTGAGGTAGCTGGGTGTAAATACAGTATTTGAGTATTTGCTACCTTCTTATTCTTTTTTACCCAAGGGCAGTTACACAGAATTGTCTTCCATTAATTTGTAGTTTTGTGTGTTCGCCAGTGCTGCCCGTTCTTCAGCCGACTCCAACTTAGATGACATCTGCAAACTCCTGCGCAGCACAGGCTACTCCAATCAGCCTGGAGCCAAACGACCGGCGAATTACCCAGAGAGCTATTTCCAGAGGGTTCCAATTAGTACCACATTTATTAGTATGGTCATTGGGAGGCTGCGCTCTGATGATATATACAACCAAGTGAGTGCTAACATCTTTTGGAACTTTTGTTTTTATTTTTTTTCCAACAGTTTCCTTTGCTATACATTTTAAAATTGTATGTTTTAATAGGTATGTTTTGGTAAATGTATGTCCATTAGGTGTCTGCATACCCTCTACCAGAGCACCGCAGCACAGCACTGGCCAACCAAGCAGCCATGCTGTATGTGTGCCTTTACTTCAGCCCATCTATACTGCACACCCAACAGGCCAAGATGAGGGAGATAGTTGACAAATATTTCCCTGACAACTGGGTAAGATTATATTTAGTATTAAAGTCACATTGAATCTATACCAGTAATTGCATGCCAGCGGAGTAGAAATTGATGCACTCCATTTATGTCTGACATCTCATGTCTGTGTTCATCCTCTTGAACTATCAGAGATTTTTTAAATGGTTTAACTGCGGACTGTTTTGTCACCTGTGTGCAGGTTATCAGTATTTACATGGGGATCACAGTGAACCTGGTGGAGGCATGGGAACCATACAAAGCTGCCAAGACTGCACTGAACTACACCTTAGACTCTGCCAATATTAAAGAGCAGGTATTTAAAAACAGGATTAGATTCAGTGTCACACTACTTGAAAGTCGTCCACTCTGTGTGTGTGTGTGTGTGCATGTGTGTGCATACATTGCATGCGCAGAATGTAAATTGGAGGAATATTCAAATCAGCGACTTCAAAGGCCATTTTAAATGTCTTTAAATGTTGAATGATGTGTAACGGGCACACTGAATTATGGGTAGAAACAGGCAGCAGATAGCAGAATCATGCCTTCTAATTGATGATCATGGCAGCCAATAAATGAATAATTTATTGCATAAGATAAAAGGTATTTTCAGCTATACCCCCCACATCGGTGTGTGTCTAGTCCAATCGATATGCAGGTAGCATGGAGAGTCTGAGGCCTCAGGTGCAGCAGCTGCTGAAGGAAGGTTTCCTGAGGGAGGAGATAATCTTGGACAACATTCCAAAACTACTCAACTGTCTGAGGGATTGTAATGTTGCCATTCGCTGGCTGATGCTGCACACTGCAGAGTCAGGTGAGGATGGTTGCTGCAGCATTTTTAATAATAAGACCCCTGAACATAATCTGCCAGCCGGCTTAAAAAACACACTTATATACTAATGCAAATTTCCCAAATTCACGTGCCGTTTCTCATTTTCTCTTTAGCCTACGATCCAAACAACAAACGACTGCGTCAAATTAAAGACCAAGTGCTCAGTGACTCTAAATACAACCCCAGGATCCTCTTCCAGCTCCTCCTTGACACAGCTCAGTTTGAGTTTACACTCAAAGAGGTGAGGGTCTGCCACAAATGTGTGTGTCCACCGGTCTTTTAAATCATTATTTTTGGTATGATACCCAGAAAAAAATGGAGTTTTTCAAAGATTTTTGTCATCAATCACGTTTTTTTTTGTTCAGTACTAAAAGTCCAAATTCTGTGGTTTTACTTTGTGAATGTAAATGTTTTTTCTTTGTGCTACTGTGTGATATTGATGGGTTGTGTCCCTGCCCTCTTCCAGATGTTCAAGCAAATGCTGTCAGAGAAACAGATCAAATGGGAAAACTATAAAATGGAGGGGTCAGAGAGAATGATGGAGCTGGCAGAGGTCTTCTCTGGTGTCAAACCCCTCACCAGGGTGGAGAAAAATGGTGAGTGAAAAAAGGTCAACATTTAGCTGAAGGAAAGAGAATGTGTTTTATGTTTTTGTTTGACTGCCATGGATTATTCTGTGAATACTTTAACCTTTTGAAGGAGATTAGGGCTTTGTAGGAGAGCGAATCTCTCAATCCTTTTAAAACTTGCCTCTTGCAGAGAACCTGCAGGCGTGGTTCAGAGAAATCTCAAAGCAGATCCAGTCTCTGAACTACGAAGACTCCACTGCTGCAGGGAGGAAGACTGTTCAACTCATACAGGCTCTTGTTGAGGTGAGCCAGCTTTTGTTTCACACCAGCTTTACATTTTCACATTTAAATTGATCCTGGAAATCTGAAACCTTCAACCTCCTTAAAATGATCGTCATCTGGTCTGTAGGTGCAGGAATTTCATCAGCTGGAATCCAACCTTCAAGTTTGCCAGTTCTTGGCTGACACCAGGAAGTTCTTACACCACATGATCCGCACTATCAATATCAAAGAAGAAGTCCTCATCACTATGCAGATAGTTGGAGACCTCTCCTATGCTTGGCAGATCATTGACAGGTATTTAAGCTGTTAGACACATTAAAGCCACCATTTCAGCTGCTTTCTATATGTTTTCCTTTAAAAAAAAATATCTTCTCTGGTGTGAGATGTAATTATCCAGTCAACAAGAGTTTTTATGTAAATCCAGCATCAGATATCCACAGTTGTCTTTACTCAGTTGTGTTTTTTTTTTTGGTAGCAGATTTCACAACTCCTCTGTTCTGCTTTATGTTTTATTCTGCAGCTTCACATCAATTATGCAGGAGAGTATCAGAGTCAGCCCATCCATGGTAACTAAATTGAGAGCTACGTTTCTGAAGGTGAGCACTAGTTGTGCCCCAAACCCATCCACAGCACCTCTGCACAGATGCTAGGAAATTTATGTTAACACAGATTTTCAAAGCACAAAAAACAATTTTTACCAAGATTTAGAGGAATGCTGTTTGAGATGCAAAATTATTTGCATGCATTTGTGTGATCAGTTGGCATCGGCGTTGGACCTCCCATTGCTTCGCATCAACCAGGCCAACAGCGCCGACCTGCTGAGCGTCTCACAGTTCTACTCTGGAGAGTTGGTGGCTTATGTGAGGAAGGTATGATCACACCACTGTTTCATTCCAAAGCATTATCGCACACTACAAGTTTTTAGATGGTGTCAGAACTTTAAATACCGAGTTCTGCGTGTCAGCTCTTTGGTAACAGCTGCAGTTGTGATTAATGTTTCCGCAACCATCTGCTTGGTAAATTTAGCAGAAAACAGCCCCACAGTGGACGTGTACTTCCTGTTGTCATTACCTTCTGGTTCCATCAGCAATGTGCTGCATTGAATAACAGCTTTTTGTCATCACAATTCTTCATCTAGAGTGCTGTGGCCCACCTGGTTTTGATATTGCAGCCCAGATTCACGCTCAGTTTGGTTTTTCTGTCTTTACAGGTGTTGCAGATCATTCCAGAGAGCATGTTTACCTCTCTGGCCAAAATCATCAAACTTCAGATCCATGACATCATGGAGGTGCCCACACGGTTAGATAAGGATAAACTGAAGGACTACTCCCAGCTCGGAGCTCGCTATGAGGTGATCCATCCGAACAAGCAGCTTTTTCTGTTGTGTGTGTAGAAGTGGAGTGTTGCTCAGGAAAAAGGAAACATCAAATATGAACTGAGAAACAGTCAGTGTGTGTTCGGTTTTTCACATTGACTCATCTGCTTCTATAAGACAAAGCCATTGTTTTGCTGGTATTTTGGGATGTTTTTCTGTCTCGCTAACATCCTTTGATGGGAAGAAAAAGTCTTGCTATGGAAACGGATAGATTATATTATACTGAAGAGAATTTTTCTGTCAGACATGTTCAAATATTGTTGATTCTTCTGAAATTAAAACTTGTAAAATTGAAAGCAGAGTATTGCATGATGACATATCCTTTTATTACTTTTTATCACTGGATTCATTATGTGTGTAATCCCAGGTTGCTAAACTCACCCACGACATCTCTATTTTCACTGAGGGGATCTTAATGATGAAGACGACTCTGGTTGGGATCATTAAGGTGGATTAAGTGACACCTTTATTTTAGTTTTTCATCATTTACTCAGTTGAATATAGTACACTGATAATGTGGCTTTGTTTTAGGTGGACCCAAAGCAGCTTCTAGAGGATGGCATCAGGAAGGAGCTTGTTAAGAGGGTGGCTTACGCTCTGCATAAAGGGCTGATCTTCAACCCTAAGGCTAAGGTTAGACCTCGCATCTCCTTTTTACTGATATCGCTTATCTCTTTGGACTTATCTTTTATCTGTTAGCCAAGTGAGCTCATGCCCAAGTTGAAGGAAATGGCTGCCACCATGGATGGATTCTACAGGTCATTTGAATACATCCAGGACTATGTCAGCATTTATGGCCTTAAAATCTGGCAAGAGGAAGTGTCGCGTATCATAAACTACAATGTAGAACAAGAGTGCAACAGCTTCCTCAGGGCCAAGGTCGGAAAATTCAACAGCCATTTTCTCACCACGTTATTTGTTGTGAAGGTTGAGTGATTGTTTATGTGTCATCGCTCAGATCCAGGACTGGCAGAGTGTGCACCAGTCCGCCCACATTCCCATCCCCAAGTTTCCCCCTGTGGACGAGTCTGCCACGTTCATCGGTCGCCTTTGCAGAGAGATACTGAGAATCACTGATCCCAAGTAATCCACATTATATTATAGGGTCCAAAATACAGTAGAAAGTATTGACTTTCTCCCCCTCCTCACCACTGCACTACAGTCAGGCTTTCATGACAACCACTGGTGTTTCCTCCAGGGTAACCTGCTACATAGACCAGTTGAACACCTGGTATGACCTGAAGAGCCACCAGGAGGTCACCAACAACAGGCTCTTCTCTGAGATTCAGAACACTCTCGGTACATTCGGCCTCAACGGCTTAGACCGTCTGCTGTGTTTCATGATTGTCAAGGAACTTCAGGTATTTAGTGTACAGAAAAGCTCTGTGACAGGTGTAACAACAGGTGAAATGTGTCTGTGTTTGTGCAGCTTTGTTTAATAGGAACCTACATTTTTCTCATCAGAACTTCCTGATAATGCTTCAGAAGACCATCCTGAAGGACAAAGCTGTGGTGGATGTTTTTAAAGTAATGCTAGGTGCTGTCAACCCTGTCCAGGGCATTGTGGGTAGGTTTTCCACTCAAGAAGCATTTTTTTTTTTTTTTACACCTTTTTAAAAATATTCATCATTCTTATCCTTTTTTGCAACAGCTAATGCCAACAAAGTGTACGCCAGTGCTGTTGCCAAAACCCAGAAGATTTGGGGTGCATATCTGGAGGCTATCATGAAGGTTCTGCCCCATTATAATACTCTCGTTGTATGAGGTGAAGTCTCAGTTACAGGTTATATAAATGCATTTGTAGGTGGGTCAGATGCAGATCCTCAGACAGCAGATCGCCAATGAGCTGAACTACTCCTGCAAGTTTGATTCCAAACACCTCGCTGCTGCCCTGGAAAACCTGAACAAGTTAGTCCAATCACAACACCTTTCACCAGGGGCTAATAAAATGTGTATGATTAATTGGATGTTTAGATGTTACCAGATTGCCTTCTGTAATCTCTCCTCTGGCAGGTCTTTGCTGGCAGATATTGAAGCTCACTACCAAGATCCAACCCTGCCATACCCCAAAGAGGACAACACTCTCCTGTATGACATCACTGCTTACCTGGAGGCCGCTGGCATTCACAATCCACTGAACAAGGTCTGAAATTATTGTCACGTGAGTAATGCTGAGGAATAATCACTGTAAAGTCTCTCAGATCACAAAACCAACTCCACGTTTCCTCTTTATATGCGTCACAGATATACATCACCACGAAGCGTCTGCCTTATTTCCCCATCATCAGCTTCCTGTTCATTATTGCTCAGCTGCCCAAACTTCAATACAGCAAAAATCAAGGCAAGTATTTTTTTTACAGTGTACTCCAATTGTCATCTAGACTTGTTACTCTTTCTCTTGAAGTTTGACACACAGTGTCAGAGGGTTATTGTTAACTCCCTCGGAATTCTGCTATGTCTCTTCATTATAGCCCAGCATGAAGCTATACATTCTCTAGTAAGCAGGCCCTGTGTTGCCAGACCTGTAACCCATGAGACCCTGGCCTCACAAAAGGAAAATGCTCATAGCTGCAAAATCAATTTCAACATTAATAGCTAAATATACAAACATTCATTTTCACATGCTCAAAAAAGATGTGGTGTTATGGTTAAATAAATTCATATTTGCCCACATGTAAACTACCTCATGTGTTGTAATTTTATAGGGATGACCTGCAAAAAAGCTACAGACCCAATTGACTGGCCACCGCTTGTGCTCGGCATGCTCACACTCCTCAAGCAGTTCCACTCAAGATACACGCAGCAGTTCCTGGCCCTGATCGGTCAGTACATCCGCTCCATTATGGAGCAGTGCACAAGGTAATGATCTCTCCATCTCCTGGTAACTGCTGCTGTTAAACCAATTTTTCTTTTAATACTAAACATAACATGGAAATTCTCTTTCCGTTTGCTCAATCTCTATATTTTTTTTATGGAATGTTCCCTCTGGTTTTAAATCTCCGAGCAAATCAAACTTTCCATTTGATCTTCTCATAGCCAAAAGATCCCTGACATTCCTTCTGATGTGGTCGGAGCCTTGATGCTCCTTGAGGACTACGTGAAATACACAAAACTGTCACGCAAGGTAAGGCATTCCTGACATGAGTGGTAGTACTATTGATGTTGTAAAAATGCGGTCAATTACAAGCCTTTTTACATCATTTGAGGCAGAAGGGAAGGCCTTGCTTTGATTCATGGAAAAGTAATATCCATGTGAAGTGTTGCTGTTTTGAAATGCGTACATTTCAGTTGTAAGAGAGTTAATTATTTTGAATTAGCTGTACATTAAAGACCTTCTGATGAAAATGTATTTCACTATTCTCTGCTGAAGTAATATATTTAAATTTTCTCTCTGTATTCTGAAGGTGGCTGAAGCTCACGTGCCGAGTTTCATTTTTGATGAGTTCAGGATGATACTGTGAACATCTGGATCAAGCATTTCCTAAGCAAAATAGTGAATTAGTTTTTGTTTTATCATTTTATTCTGCAGAATGTTTCATATAAAATTCTGGGTTAATTGCCTGTTACTATTACATTCACGGTTGTTTCATTGTATTCAGGCATTAAAACAAGTCTGTGTCAGTCTGACCCAGGATGAACATTTACGCAACCCTGAATGTTACGTAGGGCAGCTGGATGGAATTAAAGCTCCATTCAATTTTGATTGCCAACTGTATTTTCATAAAGTCCATGAAAAGAAACTTGAACAAATTTGTCTCATTGAACTAATAATGAATGTCTTACTGTATTCATATTGTACATAGTTAGACATTTTAAATGATGTATGTCTTAATTTGTACATTATTAACTTTGTCATTTCCGCATTTATAAATGCATTTCGTTTATATAAATAAGCTCACAATATGCGTGTTTCCCTTCTCTTAAAATGGTTTTAAATGCTTTTATTTTGGAGAAAACGGAAGTCGCACCCATCATGTTCCTGCTTTGGCTTCTTCGCATTAGTTCCGGATTTTGCCACTGTTGTTCGAATACTTATTACAAGCAAAGCAAAAGAGGCATTAAAATACGGCTGAAATATAATAATAATAACAATACGGTATTCTGTCATCGGACACACCATTGAAAACGTACGAAGATTAGCAATTGGGCTAACGTCGTGTTGGCTAAATGCTCGCCTAGCCTTAGTTTAAGTTAGCTTGGAAGTAGAACCACCGTGATGTCGCTCAGTTCTGTCCACGGAACACTATCGAGTCTGAAGACATGTCAGACAGACGTCGGGAGCGGAATGGACGCAGTTACAGATGTTGCTTTGGACCTTATAGAAGCTCAGGGTAAATCACATGTACTTTCAGTCTGTGTTTGCTGTGTTGGTTGGATTGAGACTAGTTAAGATGATCTGCAGTTGTGTTCGTAATCCTGTCTGGACTATTTAATACTCAATATACAGATTATGATAGATTTCATTAAAAGACGCCTTTCCTAATTACATCATTAAAGCGCAACATACAGTTGCCATCTGTACTTTTTATTCTCTTGCATCTGTTTAAAGGTAATTTTTTTTCCCAGATAGAGATGTGACACCTGCCCTCAAACAGATGGAGACTATGATTCTGGAGTGTGCCAGGCTGGACACGGAGATAAACTACTTTGTTGACGTCGTGAAACAAGTCACCTCAGAGGTATGAGCGACCTACCATAATATCCTGAGAAGTTAAAAATTCTAAAGTTAAGTTGTTGGCTTGAATGACGGGAATATAAGGGTACAGTATATAAAAAAGCCTAACCTGCTCCGGTTTGGGTAGGTTACTTCACAGCATCCAGAGACGATGGTTAACTTGTCCACCAAAGTGAGGGAGCAGTTCACCAGAAGAATAGCCAGGCTGTCTGACGCTGCTCTGCAGAATCACCCCAAAGTGGTGGCCTTCAAGGACGGCATCCAGAGCTCTTCCAGTAAAGGTAACGACCGCGCAGTGAAAAACAGGCTGAAATACTGAAATAACGACTTTAGGACAGCAGAGTCATCATAGCTTTGCTTGACGTCCAGAGAAGAGGCAATCTAGCGCATTTCCCTGCTGTCGTTTATTTCTTTGGCTGGTGATTTGGAAGCTCACTGGATGCCTTGTGTGTTTTCAGCCAACGAAAACGCAGCGGCAAACACCGACGACCTGGATGACGAAATCACTGTCACACAGAGCCAAGACAACCTCGTCTGCCCCCTCACACAGGTGAGGCTCTCCAGCCCACTGAATCATTTTAAATCATTCACAGGCTAAACAGAAAGTGAGCCCTAATTTGAAGGTTCATACCAAAGTTAGTGTTTACATCACTCTACGCTCTCTGTGTTCAAGCTGGAGATGGTGAACCCGGTAAGGAATAAGAAGTGCAACCACCACTATGATGAAGAAGCAATACTGAGTCTGATCAGAAATAAGCAAAAGCAGAAGAAGACTTGCCGGTAAGACACTTTTTTAAAAGTTGGGTCGGGTTTTTTGCAGCAGTGAAACTATCGACAGACTGGAGCAGCCTGGATTAATCTGCTTCAAGTGGATTAAAATATTTTGGTAACACTTTAGATTAGGGAACGCAAATTCACCATTAACTACCTGCAAACTAGCAGGAGTATTAGCAGCAAATTGATGTGCTATTGTTCATAGCAAAGGTTAACGGTTAATATGGGTTCCCCAAACTAAAGTGTTACCTATATTTCTTGTTTAAAGGAGCAGGAGCTTCCTCTCAGAGTAGGTTTATTGAGCCATCAGTGAAGCTGAGTGAATTATTGTGTGGTCACTTTTACAGCAGAAAGAAGTCTTTTATGAGTGTTTATATACTGTACATGATGGTGGCAGCACTTTGTGGACCCTTTCTGTGGGTTATGTGTCCTCTTTTTGTTGTTTTTTCCCCAGTTGTCCTGTGGTGGGCTGTGAAAATTTAGACGTGAGGCAGTCGGACATGGTTCCTGACCAGCTCCTGAGAAGAAGAATCCAGAGCCAGAAGAGACAAGGCACGCGGACATAACTTTTTCTTTTTCTTCTTCTTACAATCACAAAACAAGAGTCCTCAGTAGCTTAATTGCATTTTCAGGCACGTTCAAGGCAAATGAACAAAAACAAGAACTGAGTATCTGTTTTTATTTCAGCTGCTGCTCCAGTTGTATTGAATTTACACAATTTCTTTAATAAAGAGTGTATTATTTAAACATGTTAAATACCTTTGACATAAATGATTCTGTATGGTTAACGAACCACAAGAGCGCAGCGTCAAGGGCATCATTGATGACAAAATCAAATCACACTAGTGCTGATTTTTGCATTTTGTGGCCTTTTTTATTTCAGAGGATTTTTGAGCCCATCACTTAACTATGATTTTAAAAAACACAGTTTTTAGCTTCAGCAGGTAGGCTCTTAGGTGAAGGTTTCCTTTCTGTGAAGGCTCTTTGTTCCCAACAGAAACAAAGGCAGCGTTCAGAAGACGTTGTCTAATCTTTTAATAACCTTACATCAGGTACTTTGTATAAATCTCTAATTGCTGCCCAATACCCTCCAAACACTGCATCATGCAGCACTAAGAGTATTTTGCCTAAGAAGAAATGAAATGCCAGCAAATGATTGTTTTCCCAGTTTGATGCTGAGTTATGCAGATTTAATCCAGTTTGATGCAACAAACATGTAAAAAATCTTGTAATTCCTCAACAAGGGCAGGGATTGTGGGTGTGCACGCACCTTCACTGTCAAACATTTCAGGAGAGCCATTCAAGGTGAACACACATCGCAGAAGGTTAGCAAAAGATCAAGTAAATTACTTCCCCATGGCTCTTTATTTATTCTTTTTTAAATTATGTTTGATCTAGAATTCACATCCATCTCCAAGAAGAGCAAAGACTGCGGGAAACCCGAGCAGAATATACTGACAGATGGGGATGGAAGCAGTGAGGACAACCACAACATTGTGGGTTCAGCCAGAAGTCTCGCTTGTCTCTCGCCCTCTTCCGAAGCCTCTTTCAGTCAGCAGTTAAAGAGTAAGAGGAGAATCTCTAAAGCTCTCCGGACCAAAGTGTCTGAAACAAAATAGATCGTTTTTCATTTGCTTGATTGTCCTGCGGAGCAGATTTTTTTGTGAGGAGCAGAAAGGATGACTGCGGCTGCCTCTGTCACTGTGGAGTCACGTCAGCCCTCGGCGGCGTACCGGAGCAGACTGGGAGGCTTTGTTGCTGTCATTAATGGCACCTGTGCACCCCTGAAACCGTTCAAAAATGCCCTCTGATCTGTGCACGGCCACTTCCTGACACACGTCTTCCATCCAGATGGAATCAGAGATCAGCCCCAGAGACGAGAGCCAGTGCAACGTGATTATACATACAGACTTTCATAATTCAAGCCTGACTTGGTTGCAGGCCTTTAAATTTCCTTCTGGCTCTTTACAATGATGCAAAGCCAAGTTTCTGTGTATTTGGAAAAAACAAAAAAAAAAAAAAACCAGCCCCCAGCTTTGCAGAACATATGATTATTAACCATTTTGCACCAGCACAGATAAAGGAACCTCTGTTTAGGTTACACTTTAAATCCTAATCCTTAAATGACACCCTGAGTAATTTGGGGTTTGTCCATGTAATCAGATTTAAATATAATCTCATTGTGTCATAGCTGCTATGCAGTAAACTACAGTTCTGGTTAAGTCCAATAACAAGGGCTTTAGTTGGTGGTGGCCATTACAGAGTTATCAGTGTCTTCATTCATTGATGTGGCACATTTTGTCATCCGCTTTTGCAGCGTCAGTGGTGTTCTCCGCTAATTTAGACAAGGTCAAATGTGAGACGCCAGGTCATAATGGTTATATAGAATAGCTAAATGTGTGTCACAGTAGTAACATTCTTCCTTTTTGGAGCCAGTGGAGGTGCTTTGGGGGCGCTGTAGCTTTAAAAGCAACGCCTCCCTGCAGCCACAGAACGCTGGTCGAGATTCGCTGCAACAAGCGCCACAGAGCACGGCGGCAAGGCACGGAGCAGAGAGATCACACAGGAAGCTGCAACTGTCTGCACTCTCTTCACACACAGACACACACACGCACGCAACAGGACTGTGTGTTTGTGTGTGTCAGCAGAGAGGAGGAGGAGGAGGAGCTGCTGTGGTGAGCGGAGCCGCAGGTGAGTCACTCCGTCCAGAGTGCCATCTGATCCTAAAAACAGCAAACAGCAGTTTCACGGAATAACTGTGGAAAGCTGCCTTGTGAGTCAAGAGGAAAGCCGGATGAGCACTCCTGCTGACGCGGGTGAAGGGTCAGAGACAGGAATTGTGCAACGGAATTGTGTGTGTGTGTGAGGAAGACTGCAACAGGTGTGTCAGGTCGCACCTGTTAGGAAAGCAAACTGCCGAAGGTTCTTCTAGGGGCTTTTTAAATGTTAGACTGGGCTGAACTGTTGTCTTGTCTCTCCGCACAGGTCGCTTTTGCACGGGTTTTGGGTGTCTTATTTTACGCGGACATGGATTACTGGTGCGTCTCCTGGCGGCTGTGGGTCTAAGCGCCTTGACGGCGGAGGGTGTGCGCCAGACACAGGTGGATCCTGTTTGTGTTCTTAGCTCTGTCCAGCCGCCATCCTCGCACCTCTATGGGGAACCAGGTGGAGAAACTGACGCATTTGAATTACGCCGAGGTGCCAACTTCGGACCCGAACGGATTCGATCACGAAGACGACGGACCGCGAATCGGCGTCTCGTACATTTTCTCCAATGACGACGGCGACGACGAGCAGGACGACAATTTGGACCACTTTCAAGCCATATCGAACCACGAAGAGAAGCCCTTCGATCCCCAGGACGAGCTGGAGTGCGCCATTCACTACCGGGAGGAGTGCGTTTACGAGAGGAAGAGCGGAGCCGCGACGCACTCGGCGGAGAGCCTCCTGAACAAGTGCAGACCCGGAGACCTGCTGGAGTTTGTCGCTACTGGACAGTACCCGCACTGGGCTGTTTATGTCGGGGACTTTCAGGTGGTTCACTTGCAAAGAGCTGAGATTAAGAACAACTTTCTCACCGATGTAAGCCAGGGCAAAACAGGCCGAATAGTTAACAACCTGTACAGGTACCGGGCGCTCCCCACGGAGGTGATCGTGCGCAACGCTCTGGACCACGTTGGATCCAGAGACAGAGAGCTGTACTGGAGGAACTCTGAGTGCTTCGCCGCCTGGTGCCGCTTTGGCAAGCGGGAGTTCAAAATTGGAGGAGAGATAAGGATTGGAAAGCAGCCGTACAGGTTAAAACTGCTCTTCTCGGAGAAGAACAGCCACGTCTTGGAGTTTCAGAGCCTGGAGGACGTGATCATGGAGAAGAGGAGAAACGATCAGATTGGCAAAGTTGCAGTGATGGATGAACTGGCCAATCACCTCAACGCTACGCACGAAATCAAATGAAATGCAGAAAAATGTGCGGGCATTTAAAGTCAAGTGATACCTGTGGACTTGGATGCGTGCGGACGTTTTAGAGTGAACAAAAACGTACCAGGAAAAAAAAAAAAAAAAATTGCCTCACTCCTATTCAAAAAAAGGTCACAGGGGTCAAAACAAATTTCCCATGAGTTTATTTGCCCCTGACAGCAGAAAATATTGTACAGTGACACATTTCCTCCCAAGATTTTATCACATCCATCCCAAAATGAAAACATGCGCGTTGATGTACCAAGTAGAAATCTAACGCCATGGTAACCGACTAAGATTTTTAATTGCCCGTAAAACCTTTCTAATCTGAGTACTTGCACAGCGGCGCAAAACCTCTCAGAAGGACTTTTGGCTGCGGAGAAAGCTGAATGCCTTGCTTATGTACAACTCAGGTGCTGGAGGTGGATAGCGAGTGGAAGAGAGACGACTGCTTTTGTTGTTGCTGATGTTGTTTTGTCGACCTTCACATCCAATCACACGGCTTTGAGCGCCTACCTAGTGGATACTGCTGATGGCTACAGTGCACTCACTCTATTTCAACAGGTTATTTTTTTGCCAAAAGTGTTTGTATGAAGGATATGAAAATAAATCTATATTTGAGCATTTAAGTTTGATTTTTCCTTTGTTTTTATGAACAATTTCTAAACGGGGTAGGCAACATTATCCTGTTTTCCACTGCAAACATCTGCAGCGCCGTCGTCATCAAGACCTGCGTCACCACATGTGCAACTCCACTAAAAAAAAAAAAACACTTCCTGTGTCTGTTTTCAGCAGGCTGAGAGCCCTAATTTGAGAGGCAAAAAGCAGCTTTGTTAGTTTATGTTAAGACGCGGGTCCAAAACGGTGCTGGACAGCGTTGTTTGCACCTCTGCAGGCTGACGATAAGACACTTTTCAAAGTTTTGCTCGAGGCTACGACTGTTCCCCACTCATAGCTGGAATCACTGCATTCATTAAATTGTGTGCACTGCACACCCACCAATTTGGCATAATCGAGGCAAAAATCTACCACCGGAGTTATTTTACAAGTGTGAGAGACAAATATACAGCTGCATTTAGATCCCAGCTAATCTAATTTTCTAAAAGAGGCTCTAAATGTAAATGACATACGTGCAGTAATTAGAGCTGGGAATAGAGGCACGACATTCAGAGAGGCCGCAGCAGCGATGGCGGCAGGCTCTGCAGCCCCCTCCATCCTCCCTCAGTGTTTCAGAGGAAGCTGATGACTCCCTCACAGGCAGTCAGTCAGACACGTTCATCTGACTGTTTTTCTCTGCTAATGTTTGCATGGAGATAAGGCGCCGCTCGCCTTGCTGCAGGTAAGGTCCCACTGGACCCAGAGCAGGATCACCGGCTATCAAAAATGAACGCTTCTGGACACATTTGCATTCCTTCAACCCTCTGCGGTCCAGCACGCTAATGAAATATAAATTATGTGTGTGTCTGTAATGCATATTTATACTAATCTTTTTTTTTTTTTTTTTAAAGAAAAATCTGGCAAAATGCAGCACGGTGAGAAAAAGATGCTGTCAGCAGGGTTGTGTAAATGTAAATATTAATTCACATGTGTGACACATTTCATCTATTTCCACCTCCGTCACACTGGCAAACAAATCAAGCTGCTCGCTGGATTAATGTAATCTTGAGGATGAGGTGCACGCTAAACAAAACGTTGGTATTTGTGTCACATCTGTCTGAAACACAGCCGAGATGGTTCAGGCATTAGAAATATATTTTTCATTTGTTTACATCCATGTACAGTTTCACGTTCTCACTGTCCATTTTAATGGCTCTATAAGCGCAAAAGGCTCGGTTTTATTAGCTAATCTAATCTCTGAAATCACACCAGTTCTTCCCAGGCAAAGAAGGCAAAGCAATGACGGAGCCGGACGATTTTCGAAAGAGGCCACTATTGCGATCCCTAAACCAGACCAGATTAGACGTGACCGGTGAGAATGATTTGTCTTGAGCCCTCGATACGAGAAGTGTGAACCCAGGCAGAACCCTCGCGCTGACCTATTGGCTCGGTTATTTGGGCTGTTTCCTTTGGCGGACTGGAGGAAAGCCCACACCCCTCCAGCTACACTGGCAACCAGACAGAAGTTAAATCAGACCCACCCAGCCTGTTTACAAAATGTCATTATGTCCACACCCCCCACATATAAACATGTCTGAACCTTAGAGGAGTGCTTATGAGAAGATTCGATCTGACAGGCCTGAGGGAGGCGGGGGGAGCTGGAGATGTGGCCTCTGGCCACGGTGAGATCGTTATCCACGTGGGACAAACACTGCAGAGCACGACGATGGAGCGTTTAAAGGCTTTTTCAAATTTCGGATATTCAGAACACGGGAACCGTTTCCGTTGTTTTTACCAAATTTTGCCCTGGCAGCATCTCGTAAGCTTGTCGCCGAGATTGCGCTCGAACCATTAAATCACCAGGATTCCTCAATCCCCGAGGGGCGGGGGGCGGAGGAGTGTCTGTGTGATAAGATAGCGGAGATGATGATGAAATAAAGGCTCCTGATTGTTCTGGATGCAAAAATCCGCCACAGGACGCAGGAAAGAAGGGTCACTTTGCCGAAGATCGGGGTCGGGTCTCGTTTTCTTGGCGCCCCCCCTCTTTTGTGTTCATGTGTTCATTGTTTTTTCACATCTGACTGACAAGGTGAGCTCCGCCCACCTGCACCGGGGTTAATAATTCATACAGGGCACCAACCAGCCTGACCCGGACTGTGTTGTTTTCATCTCAGACTGGCGCTGTGATTCATTCTCATCCCGGTGTGGGACAAGCCGCTGTGTTTTCAGAGACACAAAGGCAGGGTCCACTCCTGCTCAGCTCAGGCTTTAGCGTTCCTTTATCTCAGGGCAACAATTCCCGTAGCCTAGTTTCACTCCCTTTCTGCTTCTCCTGCTACTTTCCTACAATTGGGTTTAGTCTGTACGGCCCCACACAGACGGGCATCCTCTCTTCCCGCCCATCCTTTGTGTTTTCCATGACAAATGTGGTTTGGTGGGACTGAGGACGAGGCTGTGTTTGAAATCTGCTGTGCTCAGAAGTGGGAAAAAAAAAAAGCGGCCACAATGGAGAAGAAAGGAAATAAGGAGGCAAGAATTATGATGTGTGTAGAAAATCACACAAGAGTTTTGATCATGTTGGCCAGGAGGAGTTTGCTCGGGCCTTGTCTAGTCTGAGCTGTCACGACTGGTCAGACTGGGTTTGTTGGGTTTACATAAGCAGACAGACCAGACCAGCCCAGACCAGACCAGACCAGAGGAGAGGAGGGGAGAGGAGAGGGCCTGGGGAACACTTCATAACAATCCGACCTTTTTTCTGGTGAATTGAATAGACGAATAAAAGCAAGTAAAGGTTAGGGACAGAGGAGCGGGGCTCCTGCTGGATGGGGAGATGCGGCAGAGATCACGGCAGTTATTAAAGTCTCATACTGGAAGCGGGATGGGAATGCACGGGGATTGTTGCCTTTGAGCACTGTGACCTGTTTGTCACTTCAATTATTTATGGAAGGCTGATTCAACAGCTATCAACATTCATCTCAGCCTGAGCCATCACACAAAATCCTGCCCTGCATCTGCGGCGAGTTTGTCTGACAACGTGTGGGCAGCGTTTGAAGATCCACCCTTTCAATTCTTCTTCTTCTTCTTCTTCTTCTTCTTCTTCTTCTTCTTCAGTTATGCCAATTATACACTTATTTTTCCTTCCTGCCCTTTACAGCAGCATTATCTTTGCCATTTCACAGTTTTCCCTTAAGTAATATTCCCTACAGCAAAGTCTTGACCTTTGATACAAATAATATCGTAAATCAGTGTTTAATTTTGTAATTCCCTGAGGGACTCCTGGGCGTCTTTCCCCGCTTGCTTTTTCAAACCTTCCTCCCAGATCCCAGGTACCCGTGTTAACACTCATCAGCCCTCCTGGTTGCCAGTGCTGCCAATTTAATGGTCAGAAACTTCCCCTTTTGTCTGTCAAAGAAAAGAGGAAACCCTTAATTATGTACCGCTCTCTCCTTCTTACTCTCTCAAACGTTTCCTCCCTTCTGTTTTCGCTGTTGAATGAAGCGCTGTCTCATTCTCTCTCATGAATTGCAGATTTAGATGACTGGAGGAAGTGTTCCCTCGCGCGGAGGTGTCGGCGAGGCGGCGCACTCAACAGCCGAGCCACCACAGACCTGCGACCATGAAGTACAGTCTTTGCTCATGTCAGATAAAGTGGGCATAGAATGGGACGTCTGGAGAGAAACATCACCAGTGGGCGATCCAATGCTGTAATCATTGATCCGTTATTTATCAGTAGCCTGACTTTCAGGTCCGGCGTTCTGACTGTGACCACTGATGCCGAATGGATGGAAAAGGTTATACACAGAGTGGCATTTCCTGTGCGCGTACGTGCACATAATTTTAGCAAACTCAACCTTTGCTTAGTGCATCGGTACACACGGGCCTCAGTGGCTTCCTATTCTGTGTTAGTGTTGTGTAAATATAACAGAGACGGGGAGGAGGGCGTTTGGATGCTAATATCT
Source organism: Pao palembangensis (assembly GCA_015343265.1). NCBI lineage: Eukaryota > Metazoa > Chordata > Actinopteri > Tetraodontiformes > Tetraodontidae > Pao > Pao palembangensis. The sequence continues at coordinate 8,433,746 of CM027088.1, forward strand.
TTCCAAGTAAATCATTACACATCTTGCTGCCTCTAGAGTTAACCCCACGTCCTCTCCCAGCCGCCTGCCAGCATGAAAGGCCTGATTACTTGTTGTATTCAAGCTGGCGAGCACGCTATTGTCTTTGATGAGTGCCTGCTTGGAGTGACAGCCTATACATCCTGCTTTCACCAGAAACACGTATGGAAATAGAAGCACGGGGAGAAGCAGCGCTCTGGCTCTGCACTCAAGGTGTTGGCGCTGATAATGAGGCACGAGCTGGAGCTACAGGGAACATATCACAAACTCGTTTATTTACCTAATGACTATACTAGGGAGCATAATCGAGTGGACTACTTATACTGATAAACCGACACCGCTTTCACACGCTAGGAAGTCAAAGAAGAAGTCATAGTGTTGCTCGGTGAATACGTACCGGCCCGACGAGAAACTTTATTCACAGTCAAGTCAAACATTTGCAAACCGGTCGAGGCCTGTCTCCTGCATATTCTTCTAAGTGGGATGGTTCAGAGCTCCACCTTTGCTTTGGAGAATCTGTTACAGCTACACATCTCATTGGGGTAATTGGAGTCTACCAGAGATGGATCAGGCTCCCACGTGTGCTGCAGTTTATTGCCCTATAATTATCAGGCTAATTACAAAGATGTATTACTGCCTCCCATGTGCATGGGCCTACTGTATGTGTGTACACACACTCGGGAACCACATCAATCAGAAATACTGTAGCCGATGATTAAAATCTGAACGTGAAAATTGGAGGCAGTAATGAGGCTGACGCAGCTTTGACGGGCCTGACTGCTCTGAAGTCGTCCTACTGGCTCCCTCCTAGATCAGGACATTTAATATCAGCAAAGCTGCCCGTTTCTTTGACTGATTCAGTTAATTCCCATGGAAATTTCTCCAAAACCAAAACTTTCCCACAATTCTGACTATAATCAAGGCCGTCGTAATAATTCAATTAATGGTAATTGATTTTAATGAAAAACTTTTTCTTAACGAATTGTCATTATTTCTTATGCAGCTTCATTATTTACTAAATGTTACGCAATTAAAACACAGTGAAGTGGTCTCAAATGCTTTCTGATCAATGGACATGAACTCATTATGTCTAAAAGTAAATCAGTAAAAGTAAAAAGTAAATCTTGTTTACCTTGTCTTTTTTAAGGTATGAGCACCAAAACACTTAAAGTGGGGTATATTATTGCAAAAAAACAAACAAACAAACAAACAAAAACAATCAGTTTAGCTGATTTATGCAAAATTGTATGCAGCATGTGTGGTTTGCAGTGTAACAGATTCACACAGGAGCATTTGTGATTCAACTAAAGATGAAAAACCAATCTTTTAATCTCTTACCTTATCTCTCATTTGTTATGCATAAATCAGACTGTGACTCAGCTGTGATAGAGTAAAGGGGCACAGACACACACTTCCTTCCCTGGAACTCAGGACAAGGACAGGATGAGGTGTGGTTGCGCACAGTGAGAAACGACACAGAAGAGCCCAGATGAGAGACTTATGCTGAGAGGACGTCTGCGCTGAACAGGAAAATAAACATAAACACATCTTTTTTTTATTTCCCAGAAACGTGATAAAATGGATGAGCCTGTCTTCTCAAACCGGAAGACGAACCGGTCCCCCGGCTCGCTTTCCTGCAGCAGTCTCTCACTCAAGAACGCACATTTGTACCGAGACTCGAAGGAGCAGGCCCAGGTCTGGCTGCCTGACTGCGGACGCAAATTTACCTTCATTAAATTTTAACTGAAGTTCATCAAAGAGCATTCTACCCCTGCAGCAAATCCAGCTGCGTTCCTGAGCCACAGCAGTGAAGCAAGTCGTTAACTCTTCCCAGATAAAGACTCCATTAGCAGAGATAAAAACAAAACAAAACAAGCCTCATGTTTCTAAATAACAGGCAGCCTTATCGCCACAGTACTTCCTGTCCCACAGCGTGCTGAGGCAACGCCATTGTCGCAAAAGGCCACGGTGACGCATGTTAAAAGTCTCTGATTGTCCCTTCTTTGCAGGACAGAAGAGCTTAAGCCACCTGTAATACCCAAGGAAAAAGGAAAGTTATCGGGGCACCAAATCTCTGCCGATTTTGCGGTGACAGGCTGACGGCACCATCTGTTTACAAGCGGAAACCCAGCAGTTTCCTGTTTAGAAAACAAGACGCAGCCTTTTCGCCCCACAAATCACCCCTCGCTGGCTCCTGAATGCCAAATTTGATACCTACATGTACTCCAGCAGCACCCCCGCATGAACTCCACTCCGAATACTATCTTGCTGCTCCAGCACGCTCACACAAACACGTGCAAATATTCCAATATATGTTTGGCATTTTCACCACGACTTTATGATGAATAATTCAGGCCTAAAATGGAGAGGGTGGCGGGAATTGAACGTGCACACGCAAGGGCCCTCTGTCTGGTGTGCTGCGGGCTTTGCAGGGCATTCACCAGGTGGGCCCCTTTGGACCCCTTTACATGGCCTTTTAATGTCAGCGCAGGAAGAAGAATGTGCCATCATTAAGAGTCTGTGGCAGTTTGGGAGGGGGCATGGGTCAAGCAAAAAGGACTCCAAAATTCCCTGCTCGTTTAATAATTATATCTATAGGCATTAAAGCTCTTCACGAGTGTTGCTGGAGTGTCGGGAAGCTCTCTAATCCCCGGTCCCTTGCTCTTTATTCTAACCGTGACGCTCATCCCCTCCGTGTCAGATCCTGAAACCTCGCTAATCCCCTGGTGGCATTGAGCACACGACTCAAGCTGTCAGCTCCCATTCTGCGTTTGCTCTCGCCTGGCTAATTTGTGGCCTTGCTTGGGATGCTACTGATGTCATACTAATACCGCCCCCCGCCCCCCCCCGGCCCCAACCCCCACTCCAACCCCTACTCCAATAACTTTCTCACCCATTGCCTCAGTTTTCTCTCTTTCCATTTCCCCTTTTCTTCCTCTGGAGGTGATGAAACTGCCTGCTGGCACAAAGTGAACACTTTTGTTCTTTCACTTTTCTAAAAGACTCTGGCCGTTTTCCTTGGTGTGCATTCTAAACTCACCTCCTCCCTCCCAACAAATGCCGAATGGACATGCCCTGCAAGAAGACAAAAATAATTGTAGCGCGCGGGCAGCCCGGAGCGCCGAGACCAAGCGTTTAAATGATGGCACATTAGGAATCCTCAAGTTCAATTGAGAGTGCTTAACAATGCATCAGTATGCAGGCTGGCTTCCCCAGACTTGTTGTAATGAGCGGAAAGGAGGTGGGAAGCTGCAGGGAAGGAAGGGATGGGCGTTGGGTGAGGACGTGTGGAATAATTAGCCCTGTTTTCTTTCTAAGCTCCTCTGCTCAACTGAGCAGTGGACTGCAGGCAGAGTTTGGACTCCTTGGTGTCGCCCACCCAGACTGTGCCACCCACCAGATGCAGATGCAGTTGCAGATGAAAATTTGTCTGCGAGGCTGAACAGGGCTCCTTTACAGGCAGACTTGAGATGTATATATTAATTTTTCGGTATTTTTTTTAGGTGTATTGTCTATTTAAATAAATGACTTGATCAACAGTTGGTGAAAGATTTACGTTATCAGTTCTGTGAAGAGCCTTTCTATGACGGACTTCCTGTGATCAAAGTAATAAAAGAATGTACACTCAGACTATTTCTTTTATCAACGCTATTTTGAATACATGCACATTCATGAGTCAGCACGACTCACTTGTTAGGCCTCTTCATTGGCAAACACATTGTTAGCGTCTCTGCTCCATGGGCCCCCTGCTCCACTGACCCTCCGGGGCATCTCCTCCCACTGGCCCAGACGGTCTGTGCTCGTGCTTGTGGACACAATGTTATGTGCAGCAGGAGCGCTTGTGAGCGATTCTTAGCAACGAACTGTATTTCTGTTGGCCCTGAAGGAGAACATTGTGAAAGGTTGCTGCAACATTACACAAAAAAACAAAACGACAAAAAAGAAAAACCACAACATGTTTATTTCTGTAAGACAGGCCACGAAGGTCTAAAATGGGGCATGTTTGGAGTGAAGATGAGGAGATACACACAGAGGAACGGAGCCCGGATGAATGAACAGCAGACAGGTGGACGGAAGAATATTCAAAGAAGCAAATTAGCGGAGAGGGAAAGATAAAAAAAAAAAAAAAAAGACCAAATAAATGGCAGCAGTGGAAAATGAAGTTGGAGAACCACGACGGGAAGCTAACCCCATTCCAAACTTGTTGTGGCTGGGCCTCATCGATGTGACGTGCATTACCGCCGCTACTCTTGTGTCTGGTCCCACTGTCCCACCCCGCCACTCATGATCCCAGCCTCTCGACCCAGCGCACAGGGCAGCACGCCGCGCTGCTTCCCCCACCATCACTCCATTCTCCAGAGCCGCTGTCACAAAGCTAAAGAAAAGGCAAAGACGTCGCAAAGAATTTTCCAACAGTCACTCTGCCTTCAGCCAATTTCTTACGCGGCTCCCTTGCTCGTCTGCGGGGCCGAGGAGGATTATCTCGGGGAGGCTTTTTCAGGTCAAGATGAGCAATTACAGTTCCGGTACGCAGTGCTGGAACAGTGAGGAGGGCAGAGCAAGAGTGAACCCGATCAAATAAGTGGAAAAGGTTTCACATCCCGCTGCTGAAAATGAAGCAGAGGAGGCTGAATTCATCATTTCAGAGAGAATCTAGCAGCCAGAGCACACCCAAGAGGTAGATCATGTGTGTTGCTGTTTTTGTGCTGACAGAATGTATTTTGTTATGTTCTGGTACACAAGTACAACACTTGTGTGTGCTCAATGGTGGACCTGCTCTCTGAAAATCAGCAATTTGTGATTACAGCCATTTACCAATGACAGATTGTCATTTGGGTTCACATCACTCTGTTGGAGGGAAATAGCCTGTACAGCCCCGAAGGTGGATTAAAACACCGTCCGCGTGTGTCCACAATGGTTTTAATCTCTATCAGGAGGCTGAGTGGTCATTTTCATTCCCAACTCCAAAGCAGACTCAGAGATTTCAGTCAGCCAGGGCTCGAACAGAAAGCTGACGCTTCAGACAGACAAACAGGCACACAGTGAGAGGGCAGATGTGCGTTTGACAGCCTGTGAAGATGACTGGGAAGAAAACTGAAAAAAGTCAAGACCTTTTCACAAATACACAGTTTCCCTCCATCAAATGTCAAAGGCAATTGTGGCTCCGGCGGAATCTACTTTGTCGAATTAGTTTAAACTGCAGTTTTTTTTAAAAGGCATAAACTCATTCATACAACGATAATGTGGCGTTGTTCCGGCTAAACGACACCCTGCTTTTTTGTGCTAATGCTGCGATTTCGCTTGAAAAAAAAAAAAAGATGAGAAATATCCCCATTTACCCTCACAGGATCAGGAAGTTTTGGGTGAAAAGAAACCTGAATAATTTTGCATTTTTCGCGTGGAGAAAAAAAACATATTCTCTGCTATTGTTAAACATGCTATTGACACTCTGAATGAAGGTATTATGTCTGCCAGCGTTCGGGCAAAGTTTCCAGATTATGAAAGAGCTTTAGAGCAGCAGCACACAAGGTTATAAAAGGCGTGAGAGATATCAATGTCGCGTTAACCGACAGAGAAAACATGCTCTGTCACATTAAGCATGTGCGCGAATGCCTTTGGATGACTTGGCTTTCCACATTTGCTTCATTCTCCTTCTGCACCACTTAAGCACCGGATAAACGGCTCCTTTTTTGCAAATCTGAATCACAAGTCCGTCACTCTTTTACAGTGAACCAAGCTTTAAAACACAGTCATTTATTGCCTCTGTAAAATATTTATTTGATAGCGCTCCAGATAAGTGAGAAATACCGCAGAAATCCACAAACGTGGCAGTAAGGGCCGTCTCAGTTCAAAACCAACTCTACCTCTGCAGCGACGTTCATTTATTTATGTCAACATTGAGACCTTGCACATTTGAGGTGTTGCACCATCGCTGGCTGATAAACCCAGGGGCAGGCTTATGCCTGGCATTTTCTAGGCTCTCTGGTGGTGGCTCAGTGGGTAATTTGCATCATGCCTTCAGCCTGTGAGAATGGAGAGAGTGAGAAAGAGACAAATATAGTTAGAGTCGGTAGGTGGTGAGATTGCTGGATGTCTCCCTCGGTTCTGCTGGTTTTTCCTTTATTCTGAATAATGAAACAAATATTTGGACATGAGGCACCACATGAGAGCTCTCAACTGGGTAATTGTAATCAATCTCTGAAAATGGGCTGCTGGCCATGATGTTTTTCTTATTGGGCAGATCTGTTGCAGTCTGTGTAAAATTTAAAACAGGATCAAGCCTCAATTTCAATTTGAGCGCGATCCTGCTCTTCATCGCCCCCTGCAGTCCAGGTGCAGGTGCTACTGCGCACAGTTTCACGGTCGTCTCTCCTAACTGAATCTGTCTTGTCACCTTGAAGGATGTTTAGGGTTAGGGTTGGGACAAGACGAAGGAATCTCATTCATTCTGATGATTTTCAAATAAACACACCGACTAAAACACAGCAATAATAGTGACTTTTCATCCTCATGTAGGGAAAAGCATGAAATGATGTGTGATCGTGGATCTTTTATTAACACCAGACTGTTACCGCCCAGACTGAGAGCAAGTGGATTAAACCACCTACATTTAGCCTCTCTGTCACCTCGAAGAAGATGGAAATTCATTAATGTCAAGTGTTTTCATGTATTAAATTTGGAAATAACTGCAGGGCCTCACTCACAGTGGCTTGTGACATTTTTTTGCAAAGCGTATCAGCTGTTCATGGCACAACCGTGAGGTAATCATGTAAGATGATGGTGCATTCAACTGGAGTTCGTTCTCTCTCTGGGTTTTCTTTGGCTACGTCTCTTTCGGCTCCACGACTGGTCAGAATTTAGCCCCTTAATCAGGATGTCCACATTTGCATGAATGCTTTCTGTTATCTCTTATTACCTTTCCACAAACCCAAACTGGAGCCTCAGTCTTGTCATCACTGCTCCCTGGCGAACAGGCTGCCTGGCTGACACACACACACATCACCACAAACAGTGCTATGGTTGCATAAAAAGCTATTTCCTCTGAGTGTACCGTGTCTTTACTCAATATAAGGGGCTCTGTGGACACGTGCACAGCTTTGGGCTGGCAGCGGCGCACGAGCATGAGTTGCAATCTTGACTGAGTGATTGTTTTTAATAAAACACGTTTCCCCTGTGTTCACATTTGTTTTAATTTAACTGTGCAAAATTGAGTGGACCAGCATTCCTCTGTTCATCTGTTAACCTGAGAAAAGGACAGCAGTCGTCATTTGGGAAAGAAGACAAATATGTTGGATAGTTAAGCCCACAGTTTATTACCCTTTACTGAATCCATAATTCAAATATAGTACATTTATCCAATAATTAAATGATATCCTTTTCCTTTATTCAGTGTGTTTGTTAACTATTTTTTATGGCCATTTTTCTCAGAACAGATTCAGTATTTGAGGCTATCAAGGTTTCTTTTATAATTAAAGAAGCGCTGGCATTGTCATTGTTAGCCCTGAGTCACCCACACACATTGGTGAAATCATAAATAGATCTATGTTACTTGTCCCCAGTGTGAGAACGTTTCCGAAGCCATACCCTTATCCCCAAGTACTCTCTTTCCCACAGCAGGTCAGGGTCAGAGCTAACTCAGCATGAGCAGTAATGTTATTATTCAACTATGCTTGGCAGAAAAAAAGAAATCTCGGTGATTTAGTCTTCATATACAGTATCTGACCCCTATAGGGGTCAGAAGGTTGTACAGTCAGTAAATCAGTGAGCACGACAGCAACAGGGATGGATTCAGTGATGCTGAAGGAAGAGTCCAGATTCAAACTCAACAGCCAGTCCTTAATCTCTCAAAACAATAATTTAATTCAGAGCATTTGAATTACTACAGAAATGTGATGCTTGATAAAGAAAGTTTAATGCTCTGGCCATAACTGTAACCCTAAACAAAAGCTCACTATCTAAGAGAAAGATACAGAAACACACGTCCAGAACAATTTCTGGACCAAAGAGTACTTTCAGAAGAAGGAGGCATTCTTCTGTGATTGGAATGGAGCGTTCTGTTAGATTATCTTCGGCAGTTCCTGTTAAATAAAGACTACAGAGGAGTGGAATTGGTCTGGCCTGGGAAAATGATAATCCAAGGTAAGAATAGTCTAAAGAATAACTATAATCCTAACCTGCATTATCTGCAAACAAATTGCTTTCCGTGACCGGTGTTCAAATATGTGTGCGAAGGCCGTGGTGGGGAGAGAGTGAAAGGAGTGAGGGAGGTGATGAGCAACGCAACAGATTTCCAGGAAAAGATTAGGAGGCTGAGAAGAGGCGGAGGGTGCTGTGAACGCTGAGAAACGCTGAAGAATCCGGAGGAAAAGGTGAACGATGTGAGAAGGAGGAGCAGAGGGAAGAGAGGGGCATGAAGAATCGGAGGTGAGAACATTGGAGTCTGACCCGATGAAACTATTGAACAATAACAAGATCACAAAGTAATTGTTTCTTTTTTCTGGTCACCATCCCTAAGGAGGGGGGGCTGAACCGCCCCTGGATCTCTATCCCTCCACTGCCCTGAGGTCAGCAAGACGTCTGAATCATCCAGGTCTGAGCCACAAATTCTGCACTCACTGCTTTTCCCTCTAAAAATACAAGTTAAAAGGCATTATTGTGACTTTGGGGATATTTGTTGGTCGAATAAAAAGTAAACACAAGAAGGTCATAATGTGACCCTGTGAAGCACAAACAGCCTTTATTTGCTAAAATTTGCTTCATGGGTCCAATATTCGCTTTTCATTTTAAGAAAGGAAGGAAAACATCCTGGTGCTGTGGAGCTTTTAATAAACTTTGTCAAATATGCAGCAATGGAGGGGGAAAAAAAGTGTAGCATTTATAGCTGTACCCTGTACTCAGTTTTAATTGCATTTAGTTACTGCTGTCTCTGCTCAGTTTTTAAATAAATAGTGATGGTGATGGTGATGGTGATGGCTGGGGACTTGTGATTTCCAGTTAACGACACAAACGGTGGCATTTTGTCTCTTTTGCAACGTTTTTGTCTTTATTGACGAATGTGAAAGTTCCAACATCAGTGCAACTTTAAAGTAGACGTGCGTGTTGCCCAACTATTGGGCAACACGCTCCTCCACCACTCTTTATTCTTCCGTTTGTCTGTCGTAGAGGCCTTAATAGATATTTTCTTTCTGCCTCTATGTGTCCGTCTTCCTATCCCTGTCTCTGTGCCTTCCTTTACTCTCTTTCTTCTCATTCAACATCTCCTGACACTTTAAAGGCACTGGCTTCAGCTTCTGCTGCACATGGAATATCAATATCAGCTGAACACACACACACACACACACACACACACACACACACACACACATACACATGAAGACACTTACATATCCACATCAGCATCCTTCACACACCACCCAATTTCACGCCACGTGTGTCTGACTCTATTAGAGTGGGATAAAGGACTCTTGTATCCCATCTTGCACAACTGCATGACCGCCATGTCAACAACAGAGGAACCCTGGGAAGCCCACACTGGAGGGCACAAGGAGAACACACAAAGAATAGAATAGAATAAAGTAGAATAGAATAGAAGTACGACATGGGAAATGCACTTGTTACAGCAGAAGTCATCAACAATAACCGCAACAATATTTACAACACAGAAGTTTCCTCCAGCCCTGCAATAGGCTGGCGAACCTATCCAGGGTGTACCCCGCCTCGCACCTCTTGACAGCTGGGATAGGCTCCAGCAGACCCCTGCGACCCAAAGTGTGGATAAAGCAGGTACAGAAAATGGATGGATGGAAGTTTCCTCCATTTCCACATTTTTCTTTGGCCAAAGCTCTTTCTTTCTGCCATGTGTTGTTTCATCAGAAGAATCTTAAGCAGCTAACTGTAAGCCCTTTAAAACCACATTGCTGCCTGAACACATATATTCCCACCACAAGCTACCATACCCCACTCTGAGTCTCACTTCCTCCGTCTCCTTGCTTCTCTGTGTCTCTCTAAACCTTTGTTGATTTACTCGTGGACATCTTTCCATCAAAGCCAGATCACCCCTCTCAGAATTATCTGATTCGTCATGCCTAAAATCATCCCAGCTTATTACTTTGAGAGGTTATCACCCAAATCTTGTTAAATTGTTTTGTATATTTGTGTTTTTGTAAATACCTACGCTTTCTTTTCTTTGTATTCATGGAAGTATTCATGACTAAAATTGGCTAAAATGACAGAGGCAATCCTCATCTCTTATTTGTGTTTACTCGTTTACTTCATAGCTTCCTTGGACGTCACAGGGGACAAAGCTGGAGTTTCATCAGCCTGAAATTTGCAAAACATTGCCCTGACACCTAGTGGATGCAACAGAGCTGGTCTCAGTGGGAACAGGGAAATGAGGTTCTCATCACCGTCTCCATCTGTTTTCCTATACAGTCACACCAACACCTGCATTAAGAACTGCCTGTGCAACAAAAAAATATAACTAGTTAGCTTAGCATGTAGCTTCCATCCTAATTCACAGGGTACTTTGAGGAATATTTTTTTATATATTTTTTTTCCTTGTCTATAAAGTCTGCGACAAGAGCTCGTTTGTAATTTTGTGTTTGTCATTTGCATACAGGAGGCATTCAGCGATAAAAACAGCACCATGTGCAGCATCGGTATCAGTGCCCAACTTCCCTGATGAGCTTGAGTTGATGGACGCAGACTGTCATTTACTTTCACCGTCATTTCATAAAAAAGGCCTTAATTGAGCAAACACAGATGAAGGGCAATCATTATCTGGGCTTGTACACGGATGAGTGCTTCCCTTTCCTCATTGTTCTGTGTGTGCTTTAGCGTGGGTTTGTTGGAAGCTTTTAAATAATCGCAATGCTTTGTCTCAAAAGTAAAGAAAAAAAAAAGTTTGGATTTTAAAGTACAGTAAACAATGCACATGATAAAGACATTAAATTCAGATGTCCACATGATATTATCACACAGGCACACACTCACTTCCTCAGATTTCTATCTTTATAGGGACTTTCATAGACATATTACATTTCCTGGCACTTATCCTAACCCTTACCATCCCAACAACCCCCTACCTCTAACTCTAACCTATACCCAATTCTAACCTCAACCTTTAAACCAGGTCTTAACCCTCTAACAGTCATTTTGCAGGTGTGGGGACCAGCCAAAAGCTCCTCACTCCCCAAAAATGTCCTCTGTCATTAGCAGGTAGGAGTATTTTGGTACTGTAGTGGCTGTGAATATTTATGGGAAAGTAATCCTTTGGTAATATGAAGACACACAGTGCAATGGGGGGGATGGTGGAGGCACGATGCACACCAGTAATTTTGTTGTCAAAAATGCATCGCTGCAAAGTTCCAAACCCAAACTTTTAACATTAACTGTGGCCTGGAGGCAGACATTAATGAGTACTCTTTATCAAGGTGGGGGAACAGAGAACAGCAGACATTGATCTCAACTTTAAAAGATACAATCAGGACCCTGATTGTATTCAGATTAAGTGGTTGTCCTTGGCAAAGATAAGTGGGATCACGATCCTACAAAAGTGTTCTTTCTATATTCACACTTCCAAAGGAGCTCAGATGCTGCAAAGTGTGTAGTGTGTACTTTTTGAAACAATGTTTATCTGTAAATATGCTATTCTATTTTTTGTGTACATCTGCACATTATCTAACTTAACGAATGATGAAAAATGATGGACGAAGTGTCCATGGATTTCATTTTAAAGGGATTCAGACGATCACAAATTACCTTAATGCGGTGATAAACACTAGATGGTGCTGTTTAGCATCATCATACAACATCATAAAGGGTGCAATTTCAGCAATACGTGCTTCCCATAAAGGGGCATCAGATATTTCTTAGCCCCTCCAAATACACACAATAGATTAAAAAAAAAAAAAAAAGAATAATAAAAAATATAATATACAGGTGCGTAATACTTGTGAGATAAAATGATGATGTGGTAAAAAGACCAAACACTTCATCATGTTCACCAAAGCAACAAGCCTGATTGCAATTTGCGAGGAAAAACATGTCAGATCTACTGTATATCTGTGACGAAGAATGGTGCTTTGTTGCTTTGATACTCCCACGTCGCCGGTGCAGTTCATCCAGCTGTGATCCTTTGATTTTACTCCAGCCTTAAGAAAGAGGCAAACAATCACCCTGACACCTTGTGGGATGTATTCCATGAAAGCTGGGGCTACAGCGAATGAGCTTAATCTGTTGCAGCACAGATGAGACAAATGAGATGGAAATGAGCTTAACAGATACGAATGTGGGAAACACAAGCGTCTCGTCTGGTGATTTGCTGTTGAAGCAGAATGTGCTTTTTGCTTGAAGGATGAATATGGTAGAGTAGAACACATTTATCTTCATGGCTGGAGGAAAAGCCCATATATTTTATGGTAAATTTAATTTGCATCACTGAACATTTTGAGCATCACAGCAAACCTCATCACATCTCCATGAGCCTCTTCTGTAACCCAATCTTGTTGTTGAAGCTGCGCTCTCAGCCTGCCACATGAGCAGCCAACAAAATGAGCGTTATCAAGTATCACCGCTGTTTTTACTGCGAGCAATCATGCACCAGATGGAGACAGAGAATAAGAACACAAGCTAAAGAAAATAAAACAAGAGATCACATCACATCAGATCAAGAGAAAGTGTTTTTCAGTTAGGATGTAAAAAAAAAGTGTCAGAAAAAGAAATGGAGGGATGAAACACTGAATGGGAAGGAAATCGAGCATGTCACATGTCAGCCTGCAGCAGCATTGCCAAAGAGAGGCTCTATTTTTAGTAGAAGGAATGTCCACAAAGTCCTCGTGGTAGCAGATCATAACAAGATCATAACAACAAACTGTACACAACATGCGCCTACAAAGTGTCGACTCCCTCTGGAACATACAGTCACACAGCATCAAGAGGAAAGAGGAAGACGGTACAGGAAAATGTGACGATTTTTGATTTTTTTTCCTACTACAGAACTGGATCCCTAGAAATATAAAAGAAGAACAGCTGAGACATGTAAGGACGCTTCAACAACCAGTGATTTGATCTTTAGCGTGCTCCCGGCTTGATTTTGACTGAATTTAATCAAATGCAGGATTGTTTTTAACTCTTTGAGCAGTCGATTTGTGATGCTTAAAGTAGTGCATTTATTTGTCACTGTCTGTATTACATAGACAGAAGGGAAAATAGTCAATGCAGTTCAGGTTTAATGACCAAACAGAGCAGGAACGCAATTAGAGAAGCATCATTTGACATACCAATTGATTGCAGTTATGCAACTTTAACGGTTGCACAGGTGTTTCTGCAGTGAAATGTCTTCTAAAAGGATCAAACAGGCCATAAAACATCTGTGCAGCAGCTTTAAATTGTGCCCATATGCTAAAAGGCAGTTTTTAACGCAATAAAACTGAGATGATGGGTTTTTAATGTCTTTACTGTCTATAAATGAAAGATTTAGCATGAGATGTTTAGAAATATTGAAATTTTGGATGTGTGGCCACAAAAGTGAAATGTTTTTATCGCTTTGTTTTTATCTACAGCTGATTTTCCCCAAAATGGAGCAAGCTGCTGTTAAAGTGTCCCAATATCAAGACAAAGACCAGTCCTCGGCCCTGCTTCTGCAGCTCAACACGCTGAGACGGGAGGAGATCCTGACCGATGTGTCACTGTGCTCTGACAGCACCGAGATCCCCTGCCATCGTAACGTCCTGGTCTCCAGCAGCCCGTACTTCAGAGCCATGTTCTGCAGCAGCTTCATGGAGAGGCAGCAGACCAAGATCACTCTAAAGGGTGTCCCATCGACCATTCTCAGCAGCATCGTCGACTACGTTTACACCGGACTCATCAACATCAGCATGGAGGTTGTGCTGCCACTCATGCAGGCTGCATCCATGTTGCAATATGGCCGCCTTTTTGAGGCCTGCTCCAGCTACCTTCAAGAGCAGCTGAGCCCTGACAACTGTTTGAGCATGATAAGACTCTCTGAGATCATGAACTGTGACAGTCTGAGAAACAAAGCGAAGGAGATGGCCATGAAAAGATTCTCAGATATTTCGGGATCTGAAGATCTTTGTGAGCTCTCCTTGCCGGAACTCCTGGGATACCTGGAGGATGACAGCCTTTGTGCCGAGGAAGAGCAGGTCTTTGAGGCACTCGTGTCTTGGATCCACCATGATCCTTTAACCAGGCGCGGTGCAATCAGTGACCTCTTCAAGAAGGTTCGCCTCCGCTACATCCATCCCACCTACCTCTTTCAGTTCATTGCCAACGACCCTCTGATCCAGTCGTCCACCCTCTGCACGGAGCTCATAGAATCCGTGAGGCGTCTGATGTTTTCAGTCAGCACAAAATGCAACAGTGACACATCCATTGACTTTAAACCTCTCTGGGTGGCACCGAGGCGCTACGCCTACCAGGACATGTTGGTGGTGGTAGGAGGAAGGAAGAACAGCGAGCAGACCTCGAGGGAGGCCCTTGTCTATGATGAGAAGATCAGGAAGTGGCGGTGGCTGGCCAAACTGCCCGTTCGCCTCTACAAACCCTCCTATGTCACTCTTCACAGTGTCCTGTATGTTCTCGGAGGCCTGACCACAAACACGGAACAAGCCCAGGTTAGCGCAAGCGTCTACACGCTCTCCCTCAAGACCAACCAGTGGAGGACGGCTGAGCCCATGCTGGTGCCACGCTTTGCCCACCAGAGTGTCTCCTACTTGCACTTCATCTTCGCTCTGGGTGGATTCGGGCCTGACAGGCGACTGACCAGCAGCATGGAGAGGTGAAGGGGTCCCTAATTATTCATGATTTAACATCAGCTATGTCAGGACTTTTAGTCATGCTGGTTTTGTTGACACTGTAGGTTTAACAGTATGTTCAACCAGTGGGAGCATATGTCAGCCATGCCTGAGGCTGTGTTGCACCCCGCGGTGGTTGCGACCAACCAGAGGATCTATGTGTTTGGAGGAGAGGACCCCATGCAGAACCCACTCAGAATAATCCAGGTAAACCGCTTTGCTCAATGTCACTGTTCTGATCTTTTGATCATGAACTCTTTTGTTTTCCTTCACTGTTGCCCCGTCTGCCCTCTGCAGGTGTATCACATTGCAAGGAACATGTGGTGTAAGACGGAGAACAGAATGGTGAAGAACGTGTCAGCGCCAGCTGCCATTATCGATGACAAGATCTATATCATCGGAGGTACATAAGGTTTAGAAAAATATGCATATGCTCTAGTTGTGGCATGGTTCATTAGCGCTAATTGCTTTCTATAGTCACGTCAAGGCATCGCTTGTGCTGCCCCTCTCCAATGAATGCCTCCCCTGTCACAGGATACACCCGGAGGGTAATCGCATACGACACCAAGGCCAACCGCTTCATCAAGTGTGCCAACCTGAAGGAGAGGAGGATGCACCACTCTGCCACCGTCCTCAAAAACAAACTCTACATCACAGGCGGACGTTTCATTAACAGCCGTGACGTGGTGGAGGACTCGGACAATTTTGACTGCTTCGACCCCAAGACGGACTCGTGGACGTCCCAGGGGGCTCTGCCATATAAACTGTTTGATCACGGCTCTCTGACTCTGACACATGTTTCTCAGACATGGGCAAAATCATAGCTGAGGCGTGAGCATCTGGCTGTCAATCAAAAGCAATTGCTTGTTTGAAGGAGATTATCACAACTCAAAAAATGGGACTTTAAAAAATGGGACTTTTTTTATATATGGCTGACACACACAGGCCTGGTCTGGCCTCTTCTGACCTCACTATTCTCAGTCTGCTGTAAATCACGAGCTTTCCTGTCAAGTTTAAATCCTGGGGCTTGTGTGCTCTTTGCCACAGATCAGTGTTGTGCTCAGCTGTCTGAATATGCTGCCGTGTCGCATTAACTTTTAAAGCCACCACGTAACTGTGAAATATTGTTCAGAATATTACAGTATGAGCACATAGACGGGGATTGTACGATCAGTATGATCACATATTTGGGGATTTGAGCTTTTGTGGTTGAGGACTTGCACTGATGATTTTGTACTGTGTTTTATGTTTGTTCTTACTTTTTTTTATATAATAAAACATGAATCCAGCCATGCTCAAGCAGTCAAATGCAGTCAGAGTATCACGTGTTAAGGCTTAATCATCATGACGCTGATCACAGTCCTGCCCAGACAGGACAGTTACAAGTCCAGACAGGTTCCTGCTAGCCCGTGCACAGGAAGATGTCTTAATTATTTTGCAAAAGTGTCCTTTCACTCAGATCAGCTCTAAATACCACCCAGTGGACTCTCGCATCACCTGTGAAACCAAAGCCACCGGTGCATTAATATTTGTCTGCGAGTTATTTTTTAAATAAATCTCCACACAGGCAGAAAGAACCTCTGGAAAGAGACAGAGGAATCAACTCTGATATATTTGGCAAGAAAAAAAATGGGACCGCATAATGTCTTCCAAAGAAACAGACAAAAAGATTTACAGTTTGTTTGAAAGTGAGTTCAAAGTAAGAATCTGAAACAGCTAAGCAGATTACATAGTTTCATTCATCGGTGACTTTCAGAGAAGCATCAGTGCTTTCGTGTGGAAAACAATGTGACCGGGAGGATCACGCAGGACTTTATGTGCATTTCTTTGAAATCAAAAGTCATTGGGTCAAAGGTTTCAGACGCCAATCAGCGAATGGACACGGCGGGTGGAGGGTGTGGGGGCGGGGGTGCTGGAAAAGCTGTAGTTGATCTGATGTTATTTTGAGAAACAAACAAGGGGGTGAATGTTACACCACGTGAGGCATGTGGCTGCTAGGTTGCCACGCAAGGAGGCAGATGTGTGAGACAAGAAGACACGGAGAGACCCGTGAGCCGGGTTTCACAACAGAACCAGGCGAGTGATGAAACTCGACCAGGAGGGGCAGCGACAGGTGTGTGTCACTGGGTGCCCGTGTGACCACAGGCGTGTTTGTGACCATGGATTTTAGAGCGAGCAGCTGTCTCATCCAGTCTTAACATCATAACAAAAAACAGGGATGACTGACAGAGGATGTAGAAAAGAAGAGATCCCACTCATTAACAACCATTCATATGAGGCTCAAAAATATTGATTTAAAAATGTTTCACATTGAAATAAACATATATATTTAAAAAAAAAAAAAAAATGAAACGTACACTGGTCTAATATAACCCTTTTATAAATATAAATACTAAAAAGCTAAAAACTGTGTTTACTTTATCATAATTATTTGCACGAGACTCATCTCTGGCTATTTTCTGTTTGTGATTTTCTAAGTAAACTCTTTAGGTCAAAGTTCCCTTCTTACTCAACCAGTGCACACCTGACAGAACACTTGCTGGGACTTTCCCTGTCATCCAGTATTATAGCTTTGGCCTACTATGAAAATAGACTTGATTAAATTGTTACTACTGTTTACTGCCAGTGTCCACACAGGACTAACTCATCATCTTTAAGTTCCAATATTTAGGGTGGTTTAATTTCCTTATTCCTTATTCCCTGCCCCACCACCACCCAACACACACACACACACAAACACACACACACACACCCACAGAGATGTGTTATGAACTTTGGATAGAACTTTGGTTTAGGTCAGATTAGCATACAAACATCATGTGATGTGGACGCAGCATGTCTCATTTCATCCTTATCGTAAAGATGTCAAATACAAATGATTATTGCTTTTTGAGATTTTAGATTAGATCCATGGTTAGTCAGAGCAATTCCAAAACAACGCACTATTTCAAGCCAAATAACAAAAATGTTATTACGGCTACACACAGATTATATACTTTAAACTCGTTAAAGGCTTGTAGACAAGTGTGTAAATACTCCACATGTTTTAATATTCTGATAAGAGTTGACCCAGTCCCCTGGACAGACCCAGTTACTGATTATCATTAATGGCACATTCGAAAATAAACAGGACAGAATCAGTCTGTGGTGCTGTGGGAATATTTAAATATGATGATAAAATCCGCTGCAGACACGCAAACACCCAAGGAATCCAGAATGTAACCCAGCACACTGGAAGAAGGGCAACTCGATCTATTTATAATACCCAGAATGACGAAGCACAAACACATTACTGTTAAGATAAAATGTTTTCATTATTTTAGTTTTTTTAAAGTCAGAGAAAGCACTACTGACATGGAAGGACAAAAGACTTCCTTAATCATAACAACTGAGCAATAACCCTAAAAAAGTACTAAGAAACATATGCCTGTTCATTCCTATAGTGAGTAATTAATGCACTGTATGTGTTAAATAGTGTGTTTTCATGGTATGGCAAATATTGACATGCAGGCTGCTATGCCTACAAATTTGACATTTCTTTCACAAAAAGTAATGGAACAAGATAATAACCAAAAATATTATAAAAAAGACAATACGCCATGATGAATGGATGAAACAACAAGCAGCAACATAGAAAGAATCTCAAAAGAATTCCAAGTCACAAAGAAAAACTATAAACGCAGCTAAAACAAATATATATAAAAAAAAATAAATAAATTGACTTGGGCTATATGGTAATAACAAAGATAGTATACATGTCCACAGTAACTCAGATAGTTGGCAAGTTAACTAAGAATCAAACAGATACACTGATAAATGACTTTGTATCTGCTCCTGGTGATTAGGAAATACCATAATCTGTACATGGTGTGTCCATCAGAGTAACACTTTGAAACGTCTCACAATGATTAAAAAACTAGATAGCTGCTTGAGTAAATGTTCTTGGCCTATTAACAGCAGAAACTGTTACGTAATTGTCCCAGAAACTGTGTGACTTTTGGAAAATGTCCTCTCACAAGGGCCGTTGCGGTAAACTGAGCCGGACAAGAACATGGCCCCTCATGTCTGAGTTTTCCATGAGACGGAAACTTGTTGCCTCCACTCTTCCCTGCGCGAGGTTTTGCAACGCTGAATTTGATAAACAAAGCCACGTGCTGCGGGGAAGTTCTAAAGTGGGCGGAGCTTCGCTCGTTTCCGGGTTCTGACTTGAGGATATAAACCGAGCTGCGCATTGGCAACGTCAGACCACAAACACGTTTAGAGCTAGTTTCGTTTGAAAAAGGGTTCCTGCTTAAGGGAAAGCTCCCTCGGCGGTTTTTTTTGTTGTTGTAATTTATTTGTCATCCAGCCACGATGCCTTTCCTCGGACAGGACTGGAGGTCTCCGGGTCAGAGTTGGGTTAAAACCGAGGAGGGATGGAAAAAGACATCAGACGACAAAAACAACAATGTTTCCGCTGAGAGGTTGGTCATCGAAGCAGTTCTGAAAAGTTTTCCACACACTTTTGACATTGCCCTACTCTTAAAAGTCATAGTAAAAGGATTAAGGATCTACTTCGAGAATAAAGGAGGTCACTTAGAACCATGTTTCTTTTCCGGTCTAATCACAAAGCTATTAATAACGTCACGTGTGACAAGATTAACATACGTGTGCTCAGGGTAACATATAAATCTTCATACACGGCACGAGTTTTCGTCAACAACATAAGCATTTTGACAGTCTGTTTGATGCTAGAGTTAATATACAAACCTGGAAGAAAAGGCTTCTGTGAGGTAATAAAACATGGATCTTTGTGTTCTCCCAGGTTCTGCAAAGCCGAGGAGGAGGAGTGTTTCAGTAAGGAAAACTTGCTGCGTTCTCTCAACTATGACATGGCTGCCAAGAAGAGAAAGAAAGACCTAATGAACAATAACTCCAAGGTTCCATGTGAGTCAAAAACACGCAGTTAGGATCACTGTGTTCATATAAGTGAGGGTAGAACTCATGCAAAAACAATATACCAAACTTAGGCTCTGTACCAAGAATCCATGAGGATGTTATGTAACATAGATGAGGGGAGGTCATCCCTAATAATGCTATTTATTATTAATTTTCCATCACTTCAGTGTTTCGATAACCATTTTACCTCTGTGGAATGTGCATTCCTCACAAAATTTCTAGGCTGCCAGAATGAGGCAGGCTGCTAATATAAACACTTTTCACTTTCTCGTAGATTTCCACAGGGAAAAGTGGATTTATGTTCATAAAGGAAGCACCAAGGAGGTAACGAATCATGTCATTTGGTTTCACATCAGCTTCTCATATCATCCCTGCTGATTTCAACGTGCTGAGAAAACTCTGTGCTTCTGCCTAATCTAATACCCCGATAATTAAATTCTCCCAGCGCCACGGCTATTGTACACTGGGAGAGGCCTTCAACCGCTTGGATTTCTGCAGCGCCATCAAGGACACCAGGAGATTTAATTATGTCGTCAGAGTAAGTCCGTGTTCCTTGTCCTGTTTGTTTTGCTGTGGTTGTTAGTATCTTGTATGTTGTTAGCAGCGGAGAGGGGGAGAAAGTCAAGAGTGTGTGTAGACTCAGACCGGGGGTCTTATCAATGCTCTGCAGACTGCTCTGTAGTCTGTCAGTGATCATACCAAACCCTGCAGCGTAGGCATGTACCGTCGCTGTTTCCAGGGCAGTTCTACTATGAATGTTGAGACAATATACAACATCTTTGTCATCTCATTTTACCTTATTTTATATAAATAAAACTAGTTTTCACACTAAGGGAAGCTATTTGGCATCACCAAACTTTATTACCCCTGTGTCATTTCAACAGATAGTCATCAAGTTGAATTTGGAGCTGCTCCCCTCCGCAGATTGTCCCGACACTGAACCAAATAGCAGCTCTCCCACATGTGCTCCCATGTGAGGCTGCCTGTGGTGGTGTTCTCTAGCGCTGGAGGGGGGGACAGTTGTGCAGTGAGCCATGACCACTTGCTGCGTTTATGAAACCAGACCTGGTGGTTGTCAGGTGATTCAAAGCAGCCATCGCCCCAGTTCCCCCCCCCCCCCCCCACCTCCGCTCGTCTCCTCTTCCGTTTAAAAACCCTGGCCTCCGTTTCCTTCTTCATCACAGTATCGTGGGATGCAGATGTTTATTTATTTTATCATCCAAAACCTCTGCTTTTGGAGCCTCTTTACACTTAATTCTGGTCTCTGTTACAGGTTTGGGCCGACCTTTTAGCTCAGGCTCCAGATAACAGTGGTGCAAATCTTACAATATGGCCGTGTAACACTAGCATCTGTCTGGACTCGGTGTCCCAGGTCACTGCTCCTCTCTGCCTGTGTCTGATGGCATTTGTAGGTTCATTTAGCTCGGTCTCAGTTACACAGATCAGGTTCAGACACCGAAATGAATGTTACTTCAAGGAGACTGGAACTTTTAAAATGAATGTTTTAACAGAGGCCGGAGGGAAGGCGATCGTGCGGCTTTGAATTAGTCTCGTCTCGAGTCGCACGTCAAAGCCGAGTTATGAACCACACTTTTGTGAACGGCGGGGGCTGAAAGTAGATACGGAAACGCACATTGTTCTGCCTGGCTGCACCACAAAGTGCCGAACACATGAGCTGCTAAAAGAGGATGGGTATGGGATTAGGTTTCAGGAAGGAATGAAGAAAGACGGCCAAAAAGGAGCAAAGAAGATTTAAAAAAGGAGTGTAATAACAAAGCAATTTAGTTCAGACATGGTTATCACCAAAATTCCCATATTCAGACATGCAGTTTTTAAGAGCTGAGTAACTATTCCAAAGGGATGATTTATCGACCGCGTGACGTCTCTGTGTCCAGTGTACCGCCAGCGCTGTTATGATGACAAAAGGGCACATGCTGGGGGCACGGTGGGAACACTTAGTTCCTCCATGATGTCACGTCATCTGTTACATGCCACACATGCCAGCCTGGAAGCTGGACAGCAGTGCCGACCTCTCAGACCTACATGCACTTCATGAAAGTACACATGGACGTGCGAGTGAATGGTCCCGTGGTTACTTGTGGCGTCGACACCGGTGGTGACTTCTTTTGTCGAAACGAGACCAAGAGGCACAAATGGTGTTGTGGCCGTTGATTCCACTTTTGTTTGAGATTAATGAGCAGGTGGATCGGAGCCAGGCAGCATTCATCCTCAGGCACGCAAGTGCCCTGGAGGGAACACAGCAAGACAGACCTAAAGTAATGAGGCAGCAGAACAGAGAGTCTCCGCGTTTGACGGGAAGAAATTTATGTCATGTTTTTCATAACATTCTCTTTCTCTGCTCTAGCTCCTGGAGCTTATCGCCAAGTCCCAGCTCCCCGCGCTCAGCGGCGTGGCGCAGAAGAACTACATGAATATTCTGGAGAGAGTGGTACAGAAAGGTGAGCTCCGTCAATCTTTTTCTTTAAAAGTCACCCAGCAACTTTGTTTCAGAGTTTATTTGTGCAAGAGAGCCTTCTTTCCACATTGTTCTGCACATGCAGGATCCTCTTTGGTACACTTCTTGCACCTCATTCTGCTTTATTTTATCGTCGTTCGAGAAATCGAGCACGTACGAGCAGCAGAGATGAAGCTGTGCTGCTCTCCTGTTTGCACTGACAATTGAGGAGATAAATACTTGGAAAAGAAGAGTAAATATAGTGCTGACACAGTGAAAAGCAGCGACAGTCACCAGACTCTCCTGCAAGCCTCAGTGTAAACTATGCTCTCGCTCTGCTAAACAGTAATTCAGGTTGTTTAGGTAGTGCTGCAAAATCAGTTACAGAATCACTGCTCGAAAATATTTAGTTTAATAATCGCTGCCTTTGGATGAGTCCAAACAACTGTGTTTGGCTTTAAATCTTCACATTCTCCTCAGTACTGGATGACCAGCAGAACGTCCGGCCCATCAAAGAGCTTCTTCAGACGCTCTACGTGTCGCTGTGCAGCCTCGTTCAGGACATGGGCAAGTCCGTGCTGGTGGGCAACATCAACATCTGGGTGCACCGCATGGAGAACATCATACAGTGGCAGCAGCAGCTGGACAACATCCAGATCAAAAAAGTGAGAAGCTTGAACTTCTGACAGTCCTCGTAGAACGTGAAACACCACTCGTGATTTAAAAACAAACAAAAAAAAAAAAAAAACAATTTCTTTTTCTTCTGCTCCAGCCCACATCTACTGGCATGGCACTGACTGACCTGCCTGCCAGCCTGCAGCTGAACATCATGCAGTGCCTGACGGATGGCAGGGACCTGGTCAGCCTGGGCCAAGTGTGCCCTGAGCTGGGGACCCTCACTGAGGACCGGCTTCTGTGGAAGAAACTCTGCCAGTACCACTTCACTGACAGACAGGTAGGTAGAAAGTGCTCCAGCTGAGCTCATTCTGACTGTTCAAAACAGATAATTTTATCTAACGTAGCACTGTTTTAAAATGTACCAAATCATGTTACAGCAAAGCTTCTCGACAGTTTTTAGCTTGTGTTTGTCAAAAAACTTTGTTAAAGTAGCGTATCAGGGTTGAGAAAAAGTCCTCCTTAAAGTAATATTTTGGTTCGCGTCCCTCTTCTCAGATCCGTAAGCGTTTGATGGTGTGCGACAAGGGTCACCTGGAGTGGAAGAAGATGTACTTCAAGCTGAGCCGCTGTTATCCTCACAGAGAGCAGTACAGCGACACGCTGCATCTCTGCACACACTGCCACATCCTTTTCTGGAAGGTGAGCGTGTTTGTTTTTCCCCTTCATCAAAGATTTGGAGCAGAAACTCCGGAGATAAACACGGCGAACCCAACGGAATTTAATCGTCGCGTGTGTTTTGTTTTTCTTCCCCGCAGGACACAAACCATCCGTGCACGGCCAACAACCCCGAAAGCTGCACCGCGTCTCTGTCGCCTCAAGATTTTATCAACCTTTTCAACTTCTGACAGCCCCCTCCCTTCATAAAAAAACGAGTTAATTATGTATATACTGTACATAAACATGTAAAATATTATGTTTCAGCGCGGTCAATTACAAGATGTGTATTTTTGTTGAGGTATGACTGTAAAAGGCTCAGGCAGCGGGACAATTATGCAATTGTGTGTTTTGTTTTGTTTTGTTTTGTTTTTTCCAAGGGGACCCAGAGGCTTCTGGGAGGATTCGGCGAAGGTGCGTCAGGTGGCTGAACCAAAGTGGTGGTTTCCAGGCAGTAAGCTAAGTAGGGAAAAGGAAAGGGCACACTCGGTCATCAAGGTTTAGTCTTAGGTCAACATGAAACCTGAACTTGGATGTGTAAAATTGTTTTTCTGGATTTTTTTTTTTTTTTCTGTTAGTAGTTTTCTGGGCAGGTGAACAGAAGCGTAACTAAACTAAAAGTTTGAATTTGTGGTTTGTTTACTAAAATACAAGACTTTGGGTAAAAACAGAAGCAAACTTGAGTTTCCATAGTACCAAAGGGATAATTTGTGTAGAAGTTGGTATGCGTTTGCTAGCGTGAGTATTATTTATGTTAAGCTGCAGTATGTTTACTGATTTATCTTTTCCACTTTTATAAAAAATATATGACTGTGTGTTATTGCTGTTTCTCCTCTTGTGGCTGCTGCTTGAAAGAGCCTGACTTCAATGTGAACCAAAAATTTCGTAGTCAGAAGAACATCTGTCAAAAGGGCTCTGTTTTTTTTTGTTTTTTAACTGCTGGGCTGATAAAAATCAAGTTGTTTTTTTTTCTTTTTTGCAAACAGCTTCGCTTGCATCGTTACTTTTTTAATAATTGGATGTATTTGAAACTTCGCCCCATCGCTGCTCATTCAGGGCGTTATGTTTTCTTGAGTTAATAAAAGAATAACCTGTAATTTTTTTTCTTGTTCCTCATTTATGACATCACATTAGTGAAATTTACACGTGGAAGAAATAAAGAAATGAACTTTAAAATTAAAACGCCAACCAAGTGGTGCAGCGGTGAGCGAGTGACACCCAGTGGACATACGCGGAATTACAACAGTTCGAAGGAACTATTTTGGTGCAGTTATGCTGCAAATACCATCATGACATTCTAATAACAAACCATATTTCTTCATACTTATGTGTTTTTGTTCTGGAAGAGAGTACTGAAAGTACTAAATTACTGATTTTCTAAGTTTGATGTGGTCGAAAAATAAAACAAAATACTCCAATAAATGTTTTGATCATACAAGTAGCATATTAAATACAGACAAATGAGAAAACATCAGTTGCTGGTTACACAATATATAAATAAACTCTATACTGATAAGTAAATATATATATTTTTTTTACCAAGAAATGAATTAGTGTAAGACAGTTTTATTTACCTCCCACTGCAGCGGCTCAAGGATTTTGTGTAGCGTCTATAAAGTAGCTTATCATCTGAGAGGAAATAAAATGCATAACTATCACTACTGTCAAACGTATGGTATGCAAGCATCCTTTTAATCCAAATGTAAGCTTAAACAAGAGTACATTTTTTATTATGCTAATCACAAATAGAAGACTGGCACTCTCATCTTCCACATTAAAGAATGTCGCCTCTGTGCAGGGATGGAGTGACAGCAGCAGAAAAAGGCAATGTTAAATTAATGGTACATTCCCACAAATGTCAATCTTCTGAATGTCTAAACTGGTTAGCTCTGTTGTATTTTCTAAATTCTGAATGGCCCACCGTCCTTATAGCTACAGTTTGTGCTCTCTTAAAAAACAGTAATAAGCACCAGCATTGTCTCCCTCCAGTGTTTGATGTAAAAGAAGTCAGTAAAAAAAAAGCAAAAATAAAAAATGCAAATATGTTATTGTACTAAAAACTTCACAAACAGTGTACATGTCGCCATATGAAAACAAACAAGTCATACACTTAAAGAAATACATTGCATTCGTTAGACAGCAGCAGCTACAAAACCATCTCCTCACTTGCTTTTATGAAACATTAATGTGTTATTTTGGACTGGCATAGCATTGAACCGTATCTACCAGACACGGACCTGCGTCAGATTTGGCAGCATTTTCACCCAGTGTTAGAGGTTTCAGAGAGAGTGAGGACTGAGGTGTATCCTGGGAAGGTAGTCTCCACTGTCTGACTGCAGTCCTGTGGGTGCAAACAAATGGGGGGGCTCAGCAGTGAGACACGTGCATGCAGAGAACACAGTAACAGATACGAATTTGGAATATTTAGATAGAGACCAGGTTTGTAAAGTTGCAAAGGAAAATCAAGAAGCATTACCAGAGTTAGTAAATGTCACAGAGAGGTACGTTTTCTTTTTCTGAGTTCTGAATTATCCACTCAATAGCATCCCAACCCTACAGATTCACACGGGGAGACACAGGCGTAAAGATCCAGGTGGGATAAAAGAGACCCGCAGGTTAATATCACGTTTGCGTCTGTGAACAGCAGAGAAATAAGCACACATGCACAAAAATCCTCTGTGATCTCACTGTTACATTGCGCTTGAATTCAGAACACATGCACAAAATAGAGGATTAAAACAAATCACCTTTCTGGCGTTAGCTGACATTCTCCTGGCCATCATCCCCTCCAGGTAGCTGCTCAAACTCACTCCCTTGACAGTGATGATGGCCTCTTGGGTCAGGACGGTGCTGAGGAAGAGCAGGAGCAGGAGGGAGTGTGTTTTTAACCGTCTAACAATAGTAGGACACTGTATGAAGTAAGGGTTTAGAGGTGAATGCAGTGATGGTGATGGTACCTACACCTCAGGGTTGTCAGGGTGTGGTCTGTAAACAAGCCTCTCATCCACTGAAATCCAGTTGGTGAGAGTAATCTGAAAGATAAAATCAATTCTTCAGGAGTGAAAAACTTCACGCAGGCATGGTGCTAATGGCTTAAGTCTATCTAGTAACAACTGCAGCACCCATAGCACATCGCTACATAGAAATATGAGGAAGAACTAAATGCACACATTTGTTGAGCACAGCTCCATCCTCTTCTCCTCTGGGTCAACTATAGAGTGTTCCTTCACGTACGTTTCCGTCTGATTGGTCCCCAGGATCTAGAAAAACATCATAAGTACAGTAAAATAAATGCCTATTTGCACAAAACAACCCAATGCCACACGTTGAAGTGCTGCAGGGCAGTAAAACAAAATTGATATTTCTGTCTGTCCGACTGACCGCTCGCACGATGGCTGGGAGGCCCCACTCTGTGCTGAGGAGTCTGTGGCTGTGCAGACGTCCTCCTTCATCAAGGTTGCGCTCCAGAACGTCCACCCCTATCACATTAGGGTTCATTGGGTTTGGGTACTTCCTCATTGCAGCCTTGATGACTGTCTCCCATGGGTAACTGCAAGCAAACAGGGCTTGGATACAGTTTGTCTTCAAGGGATAGAAATTCAAAGATATTAAGAAACATGGAGTGAAACAATTGTGTAAAATGAAGCTGACAGAATAAGATTCTTTAATAAAACCCCATCTGACCAACCTGAAAACATGTTCTGTGCTCCAAATCTTCATCTTTCAAAAGATCTTACAGCCTGGAAAACTCTCTCAGAACAGTATTTCATCACACCATTTCCCTCTCAGGAGCTGGCTCCAGGAACCACACATCGGGGCCTTTGACAGGAGCTCACGACCGTCGCTGAGGAGAGTCCGCACGGAGCAACCTTGCTCGTCCGCACGGTGCAACCTTGCGTAAAACCTGCGCAGTATGACGCCGTCACCCACAAGGGAAGACAGGAAAATACGAAGTATATATGACAATAAATGGCTGGTGCAGTGGCCTGAAGGACGAGAGAAAAGCCGGTGATCTAACGGAGCCACCATACAAAGAAAAGACGACGAGAAACACACACTGATGTTACAGGAGATTTTCAAAATAAAACTATTTTAATGCACGTTGATCCCTACCTATGCCTCCTCGGCTTTAAAACTGACCGAACCAACAGGAGTACGAACATTTTGGAAATCTTGTTCTGTAATAAACAGTTGCAGGAAACTAAAAACGTCTTTTTTCTATCTAGCCTTTCAAACTTCCAGCCTAATTTAGGCGCTACCCGTTAGGTTCTGACTATAACTTTTTTATCGCCTCATAAACTCTCTTCTCATCCGTTTTAGGGTAATGTCTGTCCGTATTCTACCGCTGCGTACGAAATCGAACGACTTCACTTCACCTGGACTCTCCATTTATTGTCTTGTTTTAAAGTTAGTTCCGGTGTTTTGTCTGTCGCGCATCCACCGCCGACTCTGCGCATGCGCGTAGCATCCTTCCACTATCTACCCGTCAAGCGTAATCTAAAGAGGCGAACGTCAATTTAAAGACAGCAAAAAGCAACAGGAAACGTCCTGATGCTACTTTCATATAAAATTTTTTGAAAGCATGTTTGTAGGAATATAAGTTTGAACAAGAATATTGTTGTATTTAAGGCTGCAAGAATAAAACGATTACTTGTTATTCATATTATAGTACAGATAAAATCTGATTACTTATCATTAAAGTTATTTAAATGCATTTATCATTTATTTTTTGTTACGTTATTATCTTAGGTAGTAGTAGAGGCGGTAGTCTTTTTGATTTTTACTCGTGTATGGAATTTACAACTTTATTTTGAAGACGTGACCGGAAGTGTAGGCTGCGTTTTCCCTGCATCGCGGATGATGATGTGGATGATCAGAGGTTTTCATTGAGGCAGACGCGCAGTGGAGGTTGGTGTGGTGCTTCATCGACAAATTCTCCATCACATCGCAGTCCGTTTCGTCCGGATCCGGAACCGTCACTTTCACTCTCGGGAAACGAGCTCGGCCCAGAACCGGAGTAACGCGCACTGCGTGACCTTGCATCGAATGTCACAGTAGACTATTATTTTTTTCCCCACCCCCCCCCCACCCCCCCTTTTTAAGCACCGACACGGTAAGGTAACCAGCATCCTCATCCGCGCGGAGTCGGAGGCGACATCACTGTTATTGTGTGAAATTTCTGTCTAGATCTGATGTAAATGCGCTTTATGCGGGTATTTATTGTGGGATTTTATGCAATTAAAGACCTCGTGCGTTTCCTTTTCTTTTTTGGCACCGATAACAGCACTGATCGCGCAGCCTGGGTGAAGGCCGGGCTGCGTGCCGCAGAACGCAAATCCGCCATTTATATTCATAAAATGTCATAAACGCTCATCCTCAGTTGTTGTAGGAGTATAAACGTGCGTTTGAATATGATCCGCACAGTTTTCTTAATTTCTGCGGATGCTGCAGAGGCGCTGGGGAGAAAGGGAGGGGGTTCCATCCACACTGAATCATTAGGACGCGCCATGTGTACTATTGTGCTGCGCGTCGGTCTGCTGTTGAAGGCGACCAGGATCTGCGTGAAAGTGGGGCACCGTGCAGCCCCCCACGCTTTTATTATGAGGATCCCGGGTTGGCAGGTGGTCGTTCTCAAGCTTTGAAATAAAATGGAAAGATCTGCTGACACAGGCGCTCTCGCCGTCTTTGTGTGCAATGACGCCTTTATTTTAGCATTTATGGAGCCTCCTCCTAAAACAAATTAAATAATATCAGGACTGTCTGTTGGTTCGCAGGTCACCAGTCAGAACCATGGAGATCCTCACACATTTAATCAATGACACCATTGAGTTCTACAGGTGGACCCTGACCATCGCAGGTAAGAAATTCTGAGTTTGAGCCCTTTGGATCTGAGAATCACAGCATCCGTTTTGGGGTTTTCCACCCTAAATGAAACTGGCGCTAGTGAGAACATCTGTCACGCAGACAAACGGGTGGAGAAATGGCCTCTGATGGACAACCCCCTGCCCACGCTGGCCATCAGCACCTCCTACCTGCTGTTCCTCTGGCTGGGGCCCAAGTACATGAAGAACCGAGAGCCCTTGCAGCTCCGCAAAACCCTCATTGTGTACAACTTCAGCATGGTCTTCCTCAACTTCTTCATCTTTAAAGAGGTACCTTATGACTGTTTTAAGTACATGTGTCAGATTAGAGTACAGTTATCTATAGCAACAGTTTGGTTCCCGTATGCCGCGCGTTGTCTGTCTGATTATTAACTCTTCTCTCTCTCCCTCTCTCTCCCTCTCTCTCTCCCTCTCTCTGTCTCTCTCTTTCAGCTGTTTATGGCAGCACGTGCAGCGAAGTACAGCTACATCTGTCAGCGGGTCGACTATTCAGATGATCCCAATGAAGTCAGGGTGAGTGGTGTTCACAGACTGCACCCTCTTACGCATGCGCCTTGGAGGAAAATGCGCATTCCTCTCAGAAATTATTACAAATTCTACATCAAGGAATAAACACACATATATTCTTACATGACTTTTAATGTGTCTTGGACATTTCAACAGCAGCCAAGCTCCCTTGATCACCATCAACCACCAGATTAAATAAGCGTTCCTCCTTGATTCTCTTTTGTTGTCTTTAAAGCTCCAGGTCACACTGACAACAGAACACCGTCAGCACAGTTCTCTCACCTCCATTTTTGGCTCTGTCTACAGTATTTTGGTTAAAATGTTCTGCTTGGGCTATTTTTACTTGACCATGTGACCTGCGGCAAACTTGAGTTGTGAGACGGCAGCTGGAAGTGCAGTCGTGAACAGGAGCCTCTCGTGAAAGAGCGAATTTCAGCAGCTTTTTCGTTCTGCGCTACGTGGTTTTAAAGCATTTTTGTTCACCTCTTGACAAACCTGAGCTGTGGCCTCTCAGCGGTGGTTTGTGCTCTCTTCTTGATCGCTGTGTCTCACACTTTGGAGTTTGTAGTCTGGTTACAAGTCAGGATTTTCCTAGTCTGGAACTATCAGCGATCTAAATTCACAACCAGTCCTGTAGTTGTGGATGGTGTTTATTATTGATTTTAATAATTGATTCCCAACAAGGAGCTGGTGTAGTTTGGGAAACACGATCAGCTGCTGCCGGAATATCGTGAAAGGTGTTCGCTTTCACCTTTCATGACACGATTACAAACACACACACACACACACACACACACACAACTCCTTTTTCTTCGATTGTCTCCTCTTTCACACCTTTTCTCGCGCTCACGCAGGTGGCTGGAGCTCTGTGGTGGTACTTCATCTCCAAGGGCATCGAGTATCTGGACACGGTGTTTTTCATCCTGAGGAAGAAATTCAGCCAGGTGACTTTCCTCCATGTTTACCACCACTGCACCATGTTCACGCTCTGGTGGATCGGCATCAAATGGGTGGCAGGAGGGCAGTGTGAGTAGCTATTACATTTATTTGTGTAATTTACGTACATATATGGATTTTAAAGATTTCTTTTTCCTGCGCAGCCTTCTTCGGTGCTCACATGAATGCAGCGATTCACATCCTGATGTACCTGTACTACGGCCTGGCCTCCTGTGGACCCAAGATCCAGAAGTACCTGTGGTGGAAGAAGTACCTGACCATCATTCAGATGGTGAGATGTCTCTCGATCTGGCCTGCGAACCTGGTGGACAGGTGCAGCCATCTTGTCTTGGTGCAGATCTGAAAACGGAACCGATCCAAAAATGAACCACAGTTTGATTCAATTATAGAGTACGCTCGTTTTTTTTTTAGATACAGGCTGTTCAAGAGCAGGTTTTTACCTCTGTTGTCCCTCTCAGATCCAGTTCCACGTCACCATCGGCCACACGGCCTTGTCCCTCTACGTCAACTGCGACTTCCCTCACTGGATGCACTATTCCCTCATCTGCTACGCCATCACCTTCATCATCCTCTTCGGCAACTTCTACTACCAGACCTACCGCCGCCAGCAGCCCAGGCGCGACGCCTCGTCTTCCAAAGCGGGCAAGGCCATCGCCAACGGCGCCCTCAACGGACTCAGCAAGAACGCCAACGGAGCGGCGGTGATGGGTGGCAAAGACGAGAAACCCCAGGAGAACTCTGGGAGGAGAAAGAGGAAAGGAAGGGCTAAAAGGGATTAAAGGAAGAGGAGCGTGAGAGGTGGA
Organism: Pao palembangensis; assembly: GCA_015343265.1. Lineage (NCBI taxonomy): Eukaryota > Metazoa > Chordata > Actinopteri > Tetraodontiformes > Tetraodontidae > Pao > Pao palembangensis. The sequence continues at coordinate 8,465,451 of CM027088.1, forward strand.
GGTCACAGAGGGTGGTTCCAGCTCTGAAGGACTTCATCTATTGATGGTTCAGAGGAGATAAGTTGATTTAAGCCATGATCTGAGTTGATGAAATTTGTGACACACCTGTGTTGGTTTAGGCACCAAAGGCTTTGCCTGAGGTGGCCAACGCCGCAGCAAAATCTCAGCCCCATAATGTATCCTGCAGGATAGATCCTAGTATTCCTTCTCTTTATCGCAGTGCCAAGTGCTTTAAAAAAATGACTTCCATCCACTCAAAACTGGTCCTGAAAAAGGAAGCAGGAGTTTATCAGAGCTGTGTGGCATGCCGGGAAGCCGAGCTGCTCCATAAAGAAAATAACTCATTTACTGCTCCCCAAATCTGCCAGCTGGTGATTTTAAAGCTCCAGAACTAATGATAATGTACAGTATCATCTCATTCCCCCCCACCCTCAGTCATTAGAATGATGTTATATAAAGACTTTACAGTTACTTAAAGTTACAATTCTTGTCTTACTATATAAGAACCTCTGCAGTGATATATGTGCTTTTAAATGCAGAGCGTTTAAGTCAGTCTTACATGTTCCAGGCTCTTTTAACTCTCCGCATTATCGAGCATTTGACGAAAAATCAATATCCAGAGATGAGACGTGCATTGAAATTTAACCGATTTAAAACTGGGGTGAGATTGCTCTATAATTGCTTTATGATGAAGGTACGATTATCTGTAGCTCATACAAAGTTGAAAACACATTTTTAACGTCTGAATACGGCTGTCAGAGGTTTTATACGTCCCCACTCAGATGAAACGTAATGAAACAGCAGCTCTGGTGATGATCTCACAGCTCCCTGTTTAGTCTTCTCAGATGTTCTTTTTATATGATGTAGATGACTATAAGCTCTCTGGTGTCGTCATTTGTCTTACATGCTTGTGAAAATGTGTTGAAGCACGGTGTTCTTGGATTCCATTTGATGGTCAGTTTAGGTGTCGTCCATCATCCTGAACCAGCCTGAATGTACATTTATCTGAGGAAATCTGAAATATAAAAGAAGATGATGAGTGAAATGTGTCCAATAAAGAGCTGATGGACCTTTTTAGTGACCGTAGACGCCATTAAGAACAACTGTACTCGGCCTGCACTCAGCAAACTGTAAATCCAGCTTTTTTATCATCCACCAAACACACTTTGATCATTTTACTGGCTGTTTTTTTTTTTATTTATTTTCATGTAAATATCAATTTCCATTTAATTGAGGGTACCTGTTTGTGTGTCTTTGTGTTGTACATATTACATCGTGACATTTTGTTCTCTGCACATTTGGGAATGATCCCAGCTTCTCTGCTCGGACCGATAGTTGTCCACGTTGCTTCTCTGTGTGCGTGTTTTTTTAAACAACAGTACAAAAAGAAATTAAGTTGTCTTTAAATTGAATTAAACTGAATGCCTCCACAAGTTTGTGTCATTTTTTTTTTTATTTACACGGAAAGACAAGAGAAAACGTGATATTATCAGCAATAACCACTAGATGGCACTAAAGCTAAATTACAAAGTATTAAAACAGAATAATGAACGACAAAAATGATGAATAACTGATTTATCCAATATAAGGAAGTTACACTAATCACCATCTTGTGCAGCTGGTGGTTTTATTTATTACAATGTCCAATGAAAAAAAGGGAAAGGTCAACATATTTACATTGACCCTTGTAGCAGTCCTTATATTGCTTCTGTGAAAATGCATATCCCAGTCAAAGATCTCTGTCTTATGGTCAGTTGATGAAAAGAAAGCAAAGACTTTACAAAATGTAATTTAAAACACCCTAGTAAAAAACTTAAACCAGACAAAGGTATCCATGGTAACTGTATACAGCAGCTGGCTGAGCTGCAACCCCCTTCTAAAAACTCCTACCCCTACCAACTGTCTCTTTCTGAACCACATGGGTGCATGTGGGCAACATTATTGATGCAATAAATTGCGTGTGTGTGTGTGTTTGAGAGTGGGTGGGCGAATCAGCAAGAGGAAGTTTTCATTTCTGTGTTGTGTAATAGGCAAAAAATATTGAGATGTACGTGTGTAACGCTTCTCCCCCTGCAGAGTTTCTGTGCGGGAGGCCTCCACCAGCAGAGTGGCATCAGATGTGTGGTTTGGGTTATTATTTATACTTCACTTCACAAAGCTGCAGAAAGCCTCACTGACAACTTTACATTTGATCTTGACTTAATTCAAGGCTCCCTTTTCCATAAATTGAGACCCAGCTGACTGAATAAACAACCCATTAAAGCAGAGCCACAGACACTGCAGTCAGGTCTGTATTAATCATATCTGTTGAAATTAAACGTGCATGTCTTCTCCGTCTGTCAGAAACTGGGACACAACAACTAAAAAAAAAAAATATTTTTGATGTCTACTGGGGGAAATAACTGCAAATATCATAAAATTCTGCACTGTTTATCTGCCACAATGTCAACATAAGCCCTTATGTTTTCAAAGTCTTTAATAAAGCGGTGGAAACATCCATCCATCCATCCATCCATCCAATTGTGTTAATTACCACATAAATATCTCTTTTTTGACTTCAGTCAATCGAGCATCATTGTGGCCCAGGAAGGAAGACATCTGTCACATTAATGCAAACAAATGAGTAGGAGGGGGAGATGATGTGGGTGAGGGGCATGGAAAGGGAGGGAAAGACCCCCCCCCCCAACCACCCCAAACATCTGTTTTACTAATCTGTAAAAAAAAAAAAAAAAAAAAAAAGGATAATTTCTGCATTTGTGCTCACGATCGGCCCTGCAACATCTTGTTTGGTCATTTTCAGTGTTTACAGTATGGAGCAGCCCTGACTCGGAATGTGAAAGCCTGCAGCTCCCGGACCAGATGGATTCCACAGACATTCAGCAGGAGCAGGACTGTGAGGGCCGCTTAAACCAAAATCCAGGCGTCAAACTTTAAAACTGCAGAGCTGTTATTTTTAAACTAATTTTGCAGATCTTTAACTTCAGGGTTGAGTGAACAGTAACACATACCAGTGATAACCGTAGAAAGTATGTAATAGTGCAAAAACATCTCAGCCTTAGTCTGAATTTAATTAAATTTGTGAAAAACATTTTTTTCTTTAGCTTTATGCATTCAAGGGACCGAATAAGCGGTGAATGTGCAGCTGTCTGCGCGCCTGCGTCCAATCACTGCTGAGGAAGAGAATGAGAGACAGCCAATGAGAGGAGCCGGCTACGTGCCCCGTCATCCGCGCAGCCCCTGCCATCCTGGCGCTGATGTAATGTCATGAATATTGAAACAGGTTGCTTGGGAGGCGCTCCAGTCAGCATCCCCATCTGCTTCCCCATCAGCACTACCCTTCAGGATCGGACAAAAAAAAAAAAAAAAACCACCCTGAAAGGTAGGAAAATCCTCTATCTTTGTGTTTTTGATGACCTAGATGAAGGATAAATATGTGGGTATGAACCATGTTTGTCAGGCCTTTGAGCCTGGCTTCATTTTCCGATGTTGCTTCCATTTGTTTTTATGGAAAGACAACTCGGATGTGCCTTTTTTGGACTGAATTTTCCCTGTGGTGGGGGGTTGAGGGAGTGACAACCGACAGTCTCACTTATCATGTTTGGTGCAAATAGAAAAGGAAAATACTTTACCACTGAAAAAATGTCACGTCTTCTGACCTTTATGATCACATTTATCTGAATTGTTATGAGTCATCATGTTGACTATGGGAAATAAGATGATGGCTGCCCGATACTAACCGTCCAACATGTAGCTTAACTTAAAGCTGGATCATTGTTCGGCTCTGCTGGTACTAAACCGTTTGATAATTAGCCGGTGTGGTCCATTGACCCTTTCGGCAAAGCATGCAATTGCTCGATCTGCGGCTGATCTCACACATGTCTCATTAAACAGATCTCTGGGCGCCCCTGCAGCCTAATTATCCTAGTTTGTGTAAAAATAAACCGAATCTAGAACGCAAGGCGCGCCTGACACACCTGTGTGGTGACCGAGTTACCTGTAGATCATTTCTTTTTGGCACATTCTTTATTTATGAGGTTCTGAAATGTTTTATTCCAGCAGCAGGGACACTGATGAAGAGGACGGATGTGGTGGAGACTGAGCTGACACCACGATGAACCCCTCAGCTGCCGACTCTCCGCGGCAGACAGACAATAGCAGCCGGAAGCAGGAGCGGTCCTCGTCTCCGGCCGGGCTCAAAGACGGCGCGTCCAAAGCCCCACAGAGGAGCGGCAATTCGTCAAAACTCGTCACGTCAAAGCAAGGGGGAGGAGGGGGAGGCAGAAACAGTCGCGGTCATTCCCCCGTTTCTGCAGCGGGCAGGGAGCGGCAGGCCGGGGGCGCTCCTGTCGGCAGAGGCGCGGCTGCTGTCCAGGCGGCTGGTGCTGAAAGCCCGACGCTGCTCCGGTCCGCGGCGGCTGACAGAGGCGGCGCCCAGACGCCAGACGCCGCTGATCCCTCCCGCGTCGTCTCCGATCAGCCCTGCGCGTCCAAATCTCCCAAACTGAGGAGCAAAAATCCGAGAGGAGGGGAGGTGTCTGCGGCGACGAGCGGCAGCAAAAAGAGCTCCAAGAGCACGGTGGGCTGTGGAGCCGGTTTCTGGAAGGAAGGATGCCTGCAGTCTGAGCTGATACAGTTTCACTTAAACAAGAGTCTGGGGAAGAAAGGGGCGAAGATGCAGATGAAATCCGCGTCCCCGCCGGCCTCAGAGGCGGAGCTGTCCCCGGAGCCCGATAGTCCACAACCGGTACCGCAGCCAGGTCAGAGACTGCAGGATGAGATGGAGAAGCTGGAGGATGAAAACGAGGATCTGAAGGTACGTCTTGACCACTCAAGTTCGGTTATGCCATCGTTTAAAGTACTGTGATGCACCTGTTGTTGTAGCTGCTTCATGAATTACACTTGTTTGTGGAGCTATTACATTTCATGTGTATTGTAGGCTGAAATCGAGGAAATGCGTGCAGAGATGGATGAGATGCGGGACACCTTCTATGAGGAAGACGCTTGCCAGCTACAGGACATGCGCAGAGAGCTGGAGAGGGCCAACAAGAACTGCCGGATCCTCCAGTACAGGCTGAAGAAGGCAGAGAGGAAAAGACTCCGCTTCACAGAGACCGGGCAGGTGGACGGAGAGCTTCTCAGAAGTTTGGAGCAGGACCTCAAGGTTGAGCAGAAAAATCTAAACAATACATTCACCATAACTGTCATACAGGAGAGTTTCTCACACGTCTCCTCTGTGTGTGTGTCTCTCTCTGTCAGGTTGCCAAGGACGTATCAGTGCGCTTGCACCACGAGCTGGAGAATGTGGAGGAGAAGAGGATGAAGACAGAGGATGAGAACGAGAAGCTGAGGCAGCAGCTGATAGAGGTGGAGGTCACCAAGCAGGCACTGCAGAATGAACTGGAGAAAGCCAAAGAGGTGAGAGGCTGGTGGGAAGAATTCCCTCATGTGGAGTTCCACCTACAGTAGGTGCATGCTGATGAAATCATCATATAATAATTCAGTTCAATTCAATTTTATTTCTATAGCACCTTTTACAATAAAATTGTCTCTAGGTGCTTTACAGAGGTAGAAACCCTGAGCCTGAACCCCCAGGTAAGCACAGTGGCAAGGAAAAACTCCCTTTAACAGGAAGAAACCTTGAGCAGGACCAGGCTTACAAGGAGGAGCCATCCTGCTGAAAGTCGGCTGGGTAAAGGAGGAGAAGAAGAGGGAGACAGGACAGAGAGAATAAAGAGAGAGAGAGAGAGGGAGAACAGATACAATCATAGAACCATAGAAATACAAACATATCAGACATTATATATATATATATATACAGTATATATATACATAATATGATAATACAATAATATAATAATATAATGTAATGAAGCAACGGCCTTTCTGTAGCAAGATTACTTTGCAGTGATGGAGTTCCCCTGTTCAGCAGAACATGTGTTAGAAGGAACAAACCAAAGAACAGAGAGCTCAAAAACGTTCCAAGTTGCAATCAAGCACTGGTGTGACAGAAAAGAAAAGGCCTGTCCTATCTAATACTGACCATAAAACCCAAATATCCCCCAAATATATGAGTTGCTATGACTTATCATGTTTATTAAATAGAATAATATTATTCATTCATGAAACTTTATATCCTGTCCTTTGCTTGACTTGGCTTTGAATTTGAAACATTTTCTACAGCAGGTTATAAAATCATAAGCATTTGGGATTTTTATGTCAAAACTATAAAACTCGCACATTCATTTAAAATATGACTTAAAAATATGTATTTCCAAAAGTCCTCACTAAATACAGATGACATCACTGCCGTCAGTGAAAAAACAGTGAGGTACTTACTTCTCCCCTGCAGCTCTCGCTGAAAAGAAGAGGAAGTAAAGACGGACACAAAGCTGAGAAAAAGGCCCCGCAAACTCCAATTGAGGTGAGTCAGAGTAACAGCTTCTAATTGAAACCAAATGTAATCTGCAGGACTGTGCAGCAGAGAGTCAGCGGGCCGTAAGTGGACCGGAACGTGCCCAGAGAAGCATTTACAGGCACTACAGCATGTTGCCAGAAAATCAAAATACAGTCAAATCCTCAGCTTATGCAGAAGAAAAGAAAATACATCTATTTTTGGCTTTTGTTGTTTCTTTCTAGGAAGAAAATGATGATCTGAAATGCCAGCTGGCCTTCATCAAAGAGGAAGCCATCTTAATGAGGAAAAAAATGGCCAAGATCGACAAGGAAAAGGACCGTCTGGAGCAGGAACTGCAGAAGTATCGATCCTTCTATGGAGATGTTGATAGTCCTTTGCCTAAAGGCGAGGCTGGAGGGCCACCCACCACCCGTGAGTCTGAGCTCAAGCTCCGCCTGCGCCTGGTGGAGGAGGAGGCGAACATCTTGGGCAGGAAGATTGTGGAGCTGGAGGTGGAAAACAGGGGTCTGAAGGCTGAACTGGACGATATGAGGGAGGACAGGTAAATAAAACATTCTCCATCATCATTCTCCGTGTCGACTCCCTGGGTCTATAGCTGAATAACAACACTTGTCGCATCTCCTAGTCTGATGGCGGCCGGAGGGGACGGTTCTGGTGCCGGAGGTCAGCAGTGCAGAGAGCAGAGTGAGGCCCTGTCAGAGCTGAGGCAGCAGCTTCAACTGGTAGAAGATGAAGCTGAGCTCCTTCGCCGGAATTTGGCGGATGTGGAAGAGGAGAACAAGAAGGTAGAGGGGCTGAATTCCCTCGACAGGTCCCATTTTTGGAGAGACAAAACAACAGGCTGTAGTCTCCATACATTATTGTCCTCAGCCTGATACAATATAACCCCCTTTTTTAACTTCAGGTAACAGGAGAACTGAATAAACTGAAGTACAAGGCTGGATCCCATGAATCTAGTTCAAGACACGGAGCAGGTTAGTTAAATCCTGACAGCATGTTTCAGTCAGCTGTTGTTTCAGAACCAGACGACAAGACAAGAGAGCAAAAAAGGTCCCCTGCTCGTTCAGGTTAATGGTGAAAAGTGTGTTCTTTAAATTCTCCGGAATCTGCAGAAATGTTCCATTTTTCATCGCCGTTTTGTGTCAACCCCAGGAGCAGCTGACACGGCTAAAGTGGAGGCTCTGCAGGAGGAGCTGAAAGCTTCGCGTCTGCAGATCAACGAACTGAGCGGCAAAGTCATGCAGCTCCAGTACGAGAACCGGGTGCTTCTCTCCAACATGCAGCGCTACGACCTGGCGTCCCACCTCGGTATCCGCAGTAGCCCACGGGACAGCGACGCGGAGAGCGACGGGGGGCGGGATGATGACACTCCCACCGCCTCTGTCTCCTCCCCTCGGCTTCTCCCGCCGCACCGCAAGCGCGAGGGCCCTATCGGAGGCGAGAGCGACTCCGATGAGGTCAGGAACATCCGTTGCCTGACCCCAACGCGCTCCCTGTACTCGCCTGTGGACAGCCGTTTTTTATCCAGGAGCCTGAAGGACCGGCAGCAGATGATAGACATCCGCATCGAGGCGGAAAGGCTGGGCCGGACCATCGACAGGCTCATTGCTGACACCAGCACTATCATCTCCGAGGCGCGAGTGTACGTCACCAACGGGGAGCTGTTTGCCAGGCTGGACGAGGACGAGGAAGGTGGCAGGTAATCGGCGCACGCCCATAGTCCTTGCGATCCACATTCATTTCCTCCAAAGCTTCTTATGGTAACTGATATTTCCATCCTGTGCGTGTTTTAACGCCCCTGCAGGATCAGAGAGCACGAGCTGCTGTATCGCATCAACGCCCAGATGAAAGCTTTCAGGAAGGAGCTGCAGAGCTTTATAGACCGACTGGACGTCCCCAGACAGGAGGACAAACAGGCAGAGGAGCCGCTGTCTGTGAGCTCACACACACTTAAATATGTTGCTTGGATGAGGATTTCTGTGTTATCTTTCCATCTAATTGTTCTTCTATTGTTTCTTCCCCACAAAGATGTTTCAGCCCATTATTTTGCTGATCCTCATCCTGGTTCTGTTTTCCTCACTCTCTTATGCCACCATTTTCAAACTGGTATTCCTTTTCACCCTCTTTTTTGTTCTGTAAAGCATACGTTCATGTTAAGTTGCACTGTGTGGTTTTTTTTTTGTTCACTTTTTTCTTTACTTATCCATTCATTTCAATTCTGTTACGTTTGAGCACGTCACGCTAGGTCACGCAAGGTCACGCAAGGTCGTGCAAGCTGCAGGTCATTATCGTATATCCATATTATCCAAGCTACTGTCCACTCAGATGCTTTCAACATAACCAGAGGAGGGGGAACAGCAGCGGAGTTTTAGGTGAGTATGTTGTTACACTTTTTAAAAGGCGCACGTCTCAAAGGGCCCATTGTGCCCACACAGGCCTCCTCTGTCACATGCCAGGACTGTGTGTGTCCACAATTTTTGACTGAGGAAGAGCGGCAGTGGCGTCAAAAACCTCTACTGAGACGTTTAAAAAACACCCTTGTTTGTCGCTTCTCCTCAACACATAGTTATAAACAATGGTGGAGTTTGTGGATTTGCACTGGTGTCATTTGAGGAAAGAAACAACCGACCGTTTGTGCTATAATATGCACTGGAGTTGCTTTTATGAATGTGCTCAGAGATTAATGAAATCTGGTGATAAAAACATGGTTCCATGTTTTTCCTTGCAACCAGTAAATCAGGATCAGGGCGAAAAATTAAACTTCAACACATTATACACACTAATAAGGTGGGAAAGGATATTTAAACCAGGACTATAAGACACTGTTTTCTGTCATAAATCAAATACAGTGTGGACTGGTAATCTGTTTAACCAGTAGACCAGTGGTATGTCTGTGTAGATTCTCATTCATCAAGGTCATAGTTATCCAAAGTTAGATCTCTGTGTGCAACTGGACTGTAAGACAGTAGACCAGCATTACCACCAGGATCGGGGGACAGACTCGGTCTGCTTTTTTCATTCCATGGTGGGATGGTTTACCTCACATGATATAGCCAGCTGTGAGGGAGGAAGGGAGGGATAGAGGGGGATAGAAAGAGAGAGAGAGAAAGAGACAGAGGGAGAGAAAGAGAGAGAGAGAGAGAGAAGGGGGCTGCAGCTGTGGGCAGCAGCTCTCAGGCTGTGCTGCATTTCAGTCCCGACTTTATCTCAGCTGTGTCATTAATGCAACTTTAGAAGACGAGGTAAGAATCTTCTTTTCTGAATGTTGTTGTAGCCTCAAAGAAAAAAAATAAAATAAAATAAAATAAAATAAAATAATAATAAAAAAACTAGGGCAATTTAAATCAGCGTTATAGCTGGCGAAAACGACCAGGCGTCTGCAGATGAACGACGGAGGAAAGAATGACCTCTTTCATTAAAGAACCAGAACTCCTAGTTTAGGAACTAGGTCAGTTAATAAACTTTACTCAGAGGCGCGGTGATACTCGGACAGTAATAAGTTCCATCCTTTGTCCATCTTTAATCGCGCCAAACGCAGATGATTTGACTGGACACCGCGCCAGGTGCGATTCCGTGACGTCATTTGAGCCTCTGCGTTGATTGACAGGCGATCTCTGGCTACTCGGCCTACAGACACCGCGATCCGGCTTCTGGGCGATAAACTGATGGTTACAAGGAGTAAAAATACTCCGCTCTTACATCAATGCGGCCCGTGTTATTTTTGGGAGCTTCTCCCGTTTGCGTGGTTACTGGGTGTCCGTCCTCTCCTCGCCAGCTCTCAATTGTCGCCTGGGGCGACAGTGAGAAGGCGACGGGGAAAGAAAACAGCCATTCCCGATCCAAACATGCGAAAGAAAACAACAGTGCCGGGCTGCAGCGGCGAAGAGTACTTTTATAGATAAAAACAAGCAGAGGAAGGACGGCTTGAACTCGCTGGGAGGACATGGAGAGGATCGCCGAGTGTTTGCGCACGGCGGCTCTGCGCTCTGCTGCGCGGCCAACAGGGGATTTGGCCGGGTTTGGATAACTGTCGAAATGAATTCGGATCAGGACTGTGTCAGAAACACATGTTTACAGTTGATATTACTTAAAACAGTTTAAAAAGCATCTTTGATTACGTTTTTTTTTAATGCGCCAGAGGAATGTGGAGTGCGTTTCTGAACGGCGGGAGTGGCGGCGGGGGCTACGTCCCCTCTCCGGGATGGGAGTTTGTGCCGTGCAGCAGGGTAGACAGAGGCAAGCGTAGAAGTCACAGCCCGCTGAGGAGGATCTCCTCCCCACCCACCGTCTTCAGCCAGCTCTACCAGCCGCAGTTTGATGAGGGAGAGGGCGAACCAGGGACCCAGTTTGAGGTCCTCAGAGGACAAATGCGGCCGGAGCCCGAGCACCAACAGCAGCAACAAACTCAACATGTGCGGCTTAAAAAGAAATTCGAGGATTTGAAAAAGAGGCATGTGCAGGACAAGGAAGGATGGATGCGTGAGAAGGAGTCGTTATTAAGAGAAATGGCTGATATCCAAGTAATTTGAAGCATTTATTAGCCCATTTATAACTATATATACATAAGTTTTGTACCAAATAAGTCTACTTTTAATCTAGTAGGACCTTATTAAGAGACATTGCAATAGCCAAATATGCCCTTTTTTGTTTGTTTTGACCGCAGCCCAATGTGTTTCCACACAGGGAGGGGAGAACAGGAGGATTCTCCTGGACATGAAGACAGTTTTAGAGGAAGTGCAGTTGGAAGTGAAGAGAGAAGAGGAGAAGAGGAGCGAGCTCCAGCTGCAGTACACCAGAGACAAATGGTCCTGGGAGCTGGAGAAAGCTGAGCTTAAATGCAGGATTGTGCAGGTAACTCCAGCAATAATCTGCTGTCCTCCAGCTTTTATTTTGTAAAGAAATCATTTAATTATATGGCATTAGCAATTGATTATACTGCAGTTAAAGTGTTTTGTCTGTGTATTTTCTAAAGTTATGTGCCTGCTTGCATGCCTGTTCTCCAGTTTGGGGTAAAGTGAGCTCGCCACCCACATGAAAGGGTGATGAATGACCCTGGCATCCATCCAACAGCTTAGACAAAAGATCCGTACTGAGACAAACACGGTCCCGGCTCCAGACACAGACACCCAACCTGGCTTTAATTGGTAAAAATAACATTAGAGCATTGTTGCTGTGGACCGCTTAGGTTGCATTGCTTCAAACAGGGAGAAAGTGCTTTAGTTTGGTGCCACGTTGTGTCAAGCATTGCATGGTTCACTTGTGATTCCTGAAAGCATCTTGGCTAAGGGGTTTAGCATTTAGGTTGCCTTGAAGTTGAAAGATAAATCTGATCCCTTAGAAACCTTTGTAAAGTCTTTTGATTGTTCATTGTATTTTTTTTTCTTTCATTTAATGTACCCAAAGGAGTTAACTAATGTTGAAAATAACATTTACAGAGCAGTTCCAGAGGATTTGCTGCGAGTTTTGTCAGAGATTTAATTCTGTCGAGTGTCTCTGTGGGTCTCTGTTTTGTGTTGTCGCCATCACAGTGTCCTTAGGCGAACATGGCTTTCCAAGCTTTAAAGTGATTTGTCATAACAAACCCATTTTTTAATTCTTTAAAGCTTCTGGAACAATCAGCGGATGATCTAAATGATGCGATGAAGCTCACAAATTCCATAAAGCGCCGCTGCAGCTTTGAAGGTGCTGCAACCAGGCTGCAGGGCGTCAGGCCAAGACATGACAGGGTGATTTAGGTTTACCTGATCTCTCTCTCTCTTTCACACACACATACACACACACACACACACATACACACACACACACACACACACACACACATACACAGCGTGTATGTGTGTGTGACCATCATGGTCCCTCCGTGTGACTGGAAATCGGTGCTGTTCAGATCTTTTTCTGTGCCTTGCTGGCTTTGTGCCATTTCCCGCTGTTGTTTGTGGAGAAACTTTGTAAAATCTGAGATGTTGTCAGAAATGTTGTCCTGCAAGTTTATTGATAAAACAGAGTTGTAATGAATGGTGTAATGAATCGATTCGGAAAAGTACTTGGGGAAGTTCTTTGAACGCCACCATGTGATGCTACCAATAGAATGGGTGATAACGCAACAAAATAATGCTACTGAAATGTATTAACATCTGCTGACACATTGTAAAGTCATGACAGAAATAAATATAATATAGGTATAGTATAGAAATATATATGAAGAGGTTTTTTTCATCTGATATATAAGACGTTAGCATGTTAGATCATAAGTACAGCACAGCTGAAGCTTACCACCAGCTGTATGCTTGTTCTATTCTTGAGATTTTAATTCCACATCCTTTCCCACAAGCTCCTGCCTGTGAATGAATTAATTTTGTTTGTTGTCGGCCTTTTTTGGGAACTTCTACCACCAAGCACCAGTTAGGCATCCACACTCTGAGACGGAGGTTAGGCTGGATATTTGCAGACGTATTTCTCCACATGCCGCTGATTTATTAAAGCTGCTGGCAGCCAGGAGACATCTCACTCTGGCCTGGAAGCCAAGTCCCCCTCCTCCTCTTACCTCGAGTCTCCCCACCTCCCCTGTGAATGCGGGAATGTGACATAGTACAAGGCTCTGTGTCCACTATTTATAGTGGGTCACCGTGGTGACACAGTTACCTTCAAATACCCTGCGCCACACACAGAAGTGCAGCAGAGGATGGCTCTTCAAGACAGACTTTGCACACAAATGTGTAACAGCGTATAGAACATCTTCGCACTTTCACTATTTACATTCAGGTATGTAAATAGAAGTGGAAGTGACGAGCTGTCATCACTCGTCTGTAATTGTGGGGATCCTCGAGAAGATCCAAAACGCCGACAGAAAGGGTTGTCTTGTTTTTCTGCACCATAATTTCAGAACCTCAGCCCGCTGGCTGAAATAGCACCGCCAGGGCTTGCAAGAAGGCTTTGGTGGCTGTCTGTGACTGAACACTAAAATAACACACTCTGGCATGTTCATATGCATTCTCTCCCTTTTTGAAACCCACACACACACACATAAACACACACATGCACTCTCGCACAGGCGTTGTCTTGAGCTCATTCCATTTGCAAAGTAGATGCTTTCCCTCCTTTTATGTGCAGCAAAAATGTACATATTAATTTACCCGGAGTTCAGATCTGTGCTGAAATGCAGCATTATTCTTTTATGAGGAAGAATATTTTATTAGTATTTTATTATAGAGGATATTGCAGATTAATTTTTCATTTCTTTTATTCAAATTCCCCCCCCCCCCCATCCTTTAGAATAACAGTTTAAACTAGCAACATATTTTTGGCTCCAATGTTACTCAACTTCAGAGGGGAAATTCCCAAGGAATTAACTAGAAGGGAGCATTTAATTGGGGCATTTATAAGTGTTGTATTCAACCTCATGAAATAGGTTATTGTGTTGTGAATGTTTAGGTTAGTTTGTACAGATTTTCTGTTGCTCAGATCCATGGTTTAATGACGTCACATGCGCTTAAACAGACACGTTTTTTTACCACTTATAAGTCTGCCATATCCTGCTCTGCATCCTGTGTCAGTCAAAAGTTGAACTCTGATCTCACGAAGCCCCGTGTGTGAAATCGTACAGGATATTTTCATCTTTAAATCTTCTGTTTCCTCCTGCTTCCCTCCTCTAAACCCACACTCGTCCCTGCGGTGCGTTATTCCCCCACCTCCTCCACCTTCACTTCCCGACACTCCTTCATTCTCGTAATTCCATTGGTTAAACTCATGATTGTCCGGTTCTCATTCTTTTTGGTCCTGCAATTTATCCTTTATGACCACAGAATGCTTTCTGCTGTGAATCTCTCGGTTTTTCCCTTCTAAACGTGTCTCTTCTCCTCTGTGACCTCTTTCTCTCCAGTTGGAAGCGAGAGAGAGCGCCGGGTTGATCGTTGGAGGAGGCCAGCTGGCAAAGGAGAAGCACGGGGAGACTCCGACGCTCCGCCGGGAGAGGGAAGAGCAGCGGAGGCTCCTGGAGGACACTCGCTCGACAGCCATGGACCTGCGCTGTCGCCTGGAGCTCAGTGAAAGAGACTGGTCGCGAGAGAAAGCTGAGCTAATGGAGAGGTTCGACGTGGAGAGGAGAGAGTGGGAGAGTCAGCTGAGGGATATGCAAAAGAAAATAGAAGAGGTAAGACACTATCGGCGTGTGTGTGTGTGTGTGTGTGTAAGGAGGACTACTCACAGAGAAATAGTTTGGTTGCAAATTTAGATTAAAAAACCTTAAAACTCCTGATAGATTTACTGGTTTGATGTAGGGCATCCTGTGCACCGAGGGGCTTACAGTGTTGAACACTTCCCTCCTCCACATCCTGTTCATCGTCAACACTGTCAAAACAATAAGTGCAGTCACGGATCACAAAGAAAGGAAGGAGAGTGTCCTGCTGCTTCTCTGGTCTTTGTACCCTGAGACTGGAGCTCTGACCGAGATAATGCCTGACTGTGAATCATGTAGAGGAAGATTTGCAAGGTGAAAATATACTATAAGTATGCGGGAAGACATCATCTGTTCTTGGTTAGGAATGTATGTTGATTATATCACAGCAAAGGTCACAATTATCTTTATCAGGACCATAAACACCAGTGGGTATTAAATCATTTTTTGCTGTAATTTTCATTAAAAAGAAATGATCTTAGGCTAAATAAGAATAAATATATATGTCGTATGAAGACCTGGGGCTCTGAGAGCATCATTTCCTAGAGCATTAAAATAGAAATGGTTTTGTTTTTTTATTTTGTTTTAGGGTTGTTGAGGAGAAGTTATTTGGAACAGCATAATGAGGTATAAAAGAGGGAGAGAGATGAAAAAAACTATATCCAAGCGGAGGTGGTGAGCGAGCCAGAGTCAGACTCTAACGCGGCCAGAGAATCTGATGAGGGTATTTTAATGAGGAGGCAGAAGTAGTTGGACAGAGTATGCTGGAACAACTGGCTCTGAAAATAACATGTGGCTCTCATTCGCTCCTCTTTGACCAGAAAATGGGAGGAAAACAACAGAAAAAAACATGGCAGGTTAAAAGGCGATAGTCTCATGTGTAAGATGGGAAAGAAGTACATTTGATGTAAAATGCTGCTTATTTTAGAATTCAGAGATTATCTGTATAAAAATCACACTCTTTGGAAATACGGCAATTTTCATTTATTGTTAGAGTCTTTATGCTTGTTTGTGTTGGAATATTATGTTTCTTTGTAGCAGAATGTTTTTTTTTAAACTGCTGTGATTTCCTCCTTCTTCATCCAGTTGTACTGTGAAGTGAGGGCGAAGCGAGAAGGGACCAGCAGGAGGCAGAACCACGACGCCGTGAACAGTCTCAGCATTCGCTCCACCAGCAGCGGCTCCAGTTCGCTCACGGACAACTCTCGTTCGGAGCCGTCCAGCAGCAGCAGCCGGTCAGGAACGGCCAGGATTACGTCACTGCCTGATTTTGCTCATAGCGGTAAAGTCGGTGGTGTGGATGGCAGCGGTGATGGTCACCTGACCTGCTTTCAGGAAGACCCCATTATTAAAGCTGGTGGCCAGAAGGAACATTCACAACATGAGCTGACTAAGTTGAGTTCTAGGGACACTTGGCAACACCTGTCAGTCACTAAAACCACAGATCCTGGGGATATATTGCATGGAACTCCTGGATATGGCGTGGACCTAACTATTGGCTCTTCAAATAGTGAAGGAAATGATACTGATGGTCTCCGACAAAGTTCTCCCTGGTCCGAGCCGAGTTATGGAAGTGAAAAGAAAAGGAACACCACAGCTCTCAATGCTGTGAGTGTTAAAAGCACCATAAATTTCACTCTTTATTTCTTCTGAAACAGTCTCCTGGCTCTTGTATGCCTAGCTGGTCTGGGGTTTAGCATATCTCACCAATCTGTCTCCCTCTCTCAGGCTCTGAAGGAGATCGCTCGTGTAAGCAAGGAGCTTTGCAGCTACCAGGATGAGATCAGAAAGAAGACTGGAGATAGGAGGTAAAATCCTAAATCCCCTCTCACTCTGTTACTTTCCCCGTGCCAACTCAAACAACTCTAACTGTTATGTCTCGGGATTTTGTAGAAACTCATTCCTTTTTTGTAGCATCTCACTCTTACTACGCCACAGAGGAATTAAAGGCAAATGCTGATTAATATTGACTTTGTTCCCCTTCAGGAGTCAGTGTGAAGCGTTGTATCTACAAGAGGACAACGACAACCTGTGCCACCATGTTAATACCTTGCTGGAAGTGAATGATGCTGCGTGTAAATTCAGCCAGATTTATAATGACTGTATGGAACTGGAGCAGGAGAAATGGTTGACTTTGTCATCAGAAAACATGTGGCAGGCTGACAGAGGCTCGAGCAGAGAAACACCAGAAATACTCACCGAGCTCGGCGACGCTCCGCCAGTCCCTCCCCGCACCTCCTCCTGGAATCTGAGCACCGCCACCCAACCAGACACAGAACTCCACATCCCAGAATCCCCTTTGCCGACCATTACAAAGTGCCATAGTCCCTGTAGTCTGCTGGACAGAAAGTGCAGCAGCCCGTCTATTGTACGCAAGTTCGGGGCAATGCTACAAGAAAATGAAGGGAAGATTTTAATTGACGGTGCGCTAACATCGTGCTCAGTGCCTGCTAACGCTAAATGTAACGTTGGATGTTGCCACAATCGTTGGTCATGCGATGCGAGCAAGTTCGCCGTCCGTAATGCTGCTGAAGGACCCGTGCAAAAAAGTTTCTCTGAAGTCAACATACTGACTGCACGTAAAGACCTTCACAGCTCTGTATTTGGGGGCCTAAGAGACGTCCAACTGCCTCCAAGTGTCAAAGACTTGCCTCTTGACTCGCTCTTGTCCTGTCTTGAAATATCTCCTGCCAGCCTCCAAAAGCAGGGCTCCAAAAGAAACATCAGACTGGAGCAAAAAACCGCTGAGTTCAACAGAACTCTGTTTCACGCCGAAATGGGCCGTGGTGTAGAGGAACAAGACAGCGTTGCAGCGACGGATGCTCGCCCTGCGTGTTGCCAGCCTTCAGATGAGGTCTTACCTCCCAGGGAGATGAAAACTCTGCCAGAATCTACCAAAGCCGCGTCAGTGAACTCTGAAGCTCCACCATCGCTCCCTGCCTCAGATTCCACAGGTCATGATGGTGGACGTGGTCCTGATGTTGTCCAAATGAACCTTTCATGTGAACAGCCTCCGATTGTGCTCAAGGAGGCCTCTGCTCCACCCTGTTCTGCAGACAGCCCTGAGGTCAAGCGAGTTCATCCAGCGAGAAGTCCTTTGAGGAAATCACGACACAAAGCGGCCACAGAGGCGGTCTTCTCAGAGCCCGGCTCATCTGAAAATATCCAGCCAGGTCAGAATGAGGACAACTGCAGCTCCAAGAATGAGAGTCCCAGTGAGGCAAAGCCTCAGGCAGCCAGAGGTGGCGTCTCACTCCTGCAGCCCTCTGTGGACAACAAACAAAGACAGATGTCCCAGCCAAGGCATGTGTCTGCTCCTCCCTCCCAGTCCGACGGCGCCAGGCCCGCTCCACGGATGCTGAATGACCATCCATGGAAGCCGCTGACTCTGGCTGCGTACCCCCGCCCAGAGGGGTCCAGGTCCAACTACGGAGCCCTGGAGAGGATTCTGAAGAATTACGAAAGTGCGGCCCGAGCTGAGGAGAACCAGAGCCAGTTGAGAGAGGCGAGTTCTAGTGCCAACACCAGTATCCAGAAGGGGGAGACCATCCCAGAAGTGGGCATGCTGGATATGGACCCGCTGCGCTCGCCTATGACTCTGAAACACGCACACACACATGCACAACTCAGCAGCTACAGCTCAGTGTGTGGAACAGTCCAGGTGGGTAGAATGGTATGCAGCTGACATGTCACGCAGGAGAAGTTTACATTTATGACCATTTCCTCAAATTCATCCCCTCTACCTTTGTTAATAGAATAGAATAGAAATACTTTATTAATCCCAGACATGGGAAATTGACTCTAACACTCTAAATCAGATTATATTTTTATGCTGCTGAACCTGGAGAACTTGGAAATGATTCTATTTTGCTCCAAAAAACACTGAGTGCTTGTTGTCTTTGCCCAAGGAGACTGGGAACGTTTATTTCTGGTATGTGCTAAGAGGTCAAGAGGTTCTGTGATAATCTGACAGACTGAGCCATTCCTCAAAACAGAAAATGAAATAATCTTTTCAGGAGGTCTTCCTGTCCTCTTCAGAGTTTCTCCACAGTGACCTGCATCCTCTTTCTGCTCCTTGCACTGTAATTACTCAGGCATCTGTGAGGAGGCCACTGAACTGTGATTACACGACTTTAAAGTCATGCAAACGATTATCAAGCTGGTCTTATTTAACTTTTTTTTTTTTTTTTAAAAATGCAGTTAGCGATACCACAAAAGTTTAATCTTAACCAGAGGAGGACAGCCCAAACTTAAATACCACAGGAACTTTTAGGTGCAGCATGTGTGAGTTGTCAGCCCAGACGCGACTCTTCTGACCTGTGAAAGAGGACATGTTCTTTTCCCTCATGATCCAGCTAAATTTGTGTTCCCCTTTGAAATATGCCTGTTGTTTCCCCCAGGGTCCAGAAGACTACAGATGGGACCCGTGACACCATGTAAAGTATATGAGCGTGTGATTGTTTGTTGATAGAACAGTGTGATAACCCTAAGTGTTAATTCATCTGTTTCTCCCCAGGGGAACAAAGAGTTTTCCTCCGCCCTCAAGAACTTCCTGAGGCCTGCCCGCCCAGCCAACCGACGCCTCCCCTCGCGCTGGGCGAGAGCCTCCTCCACCTCCACCTCCTCCTCCTCGAACTCTACCTCCTCCTCTTCCTCCACCACACCAGCATCTCCTCTGTTCCCCCTCCACACCCGAAGTTCCACCTTCACCGTCTCACACAGCCTTCAGATGGAGACCGTCATCAACTGACTGACCGGGAAGCCTGTACTGACAGAAACTGTTGCAGAATCATAAAAAAAACCCTGTCTTCTCCACTCCTTCAGACTCTGAGGTGCTTTACTCACGAGTGGAGTAACTCATCTCAAGAATGTTTGCATCATCTAGTAGAGTCTCGCCGCCCAGCCACAGCAGGAAAAGGATCTGGAGCGACTTCCTTTCTTCATCAATGTGTTTGTCAGATATCACTGCTAACGCCGACCTCTCAGTCTACAGAGCTTAAAGGTCATTGTGTCGATAAACTGCGCCACCTACAGTACCTAATGTCCTGTTTGCACATATATTCGCCCACCCCCTCCTCCCGGTGTCACCCCGCTGCCCGTGTGCTGACCACAGCAGTATCGGATTTCTGTCTTTTTGACGATACAGTACAACTGTACCTTGCCTGTGACAAAAATACTTTGCTTTTTGACTGACTTTGCAGCAACACATTCTTGTTTTTTTTTGGTTTTTTTTACCAAAGGCAAATTTCTTCATGATTTTGGTGATGTTGTGATGCCACCACACACTGATGGTTTAGAATGAAAGTGTACGTCAGACATTACGCACCAGAGCTTGCTTCTGTGCAAACCTGTAATGATACTTAGGGAAACGTGAAAAGCCTTTTTTTCTACCTTTATTAACTATGAATGGTAACACTTTGGGTCATTAGTCGGGTGTTAAAGTGGGGAGTCATTAGATAAAACGAATGCCTTTGTTCTGTTTTTGTCAAATAAACTAACGAACAGAACGACTTTTCTTCTCTTTGCAAGTCACATGCTGAGCTACATTCCTGCACACTTTTTTGGATATATTTCATTTATATTACATTAAAACTTTAGATTGTCCTCACTTCTTCACGAAGACGACTCAGGGCGCCAAAACAGGAGCGGAGGAAATGCTGCTTTGATCCTTAATGTATTTCCTGCCATGAATTAAAACAATATATTTTTTATTATTTAAGAAAAAAATATATATATATATGTATATTGGACAGCTCATATCGGATTGGATTGCACTGGTCAGTGTTGCACGCAGACATGGACACCTATCCATTTGCTTAAAGTAAATATACAAAGACAGACTTGCGAGCGCACTCGTTCTGTGGTGGACGGATCCCTGACCCTGACCCTGACCCTGAAACCCGGCACCTTAGGCTGACTGAAGCAGCAGGTGTGCCAACGTTACGGTGCCAGAAATCCTACCCCGGTGCTGTTATAAATATAAATATTGTCATCCTTTCCTCGTGGCTCGCCCAGCCATCGGTGTTCTTACCCTGGGCCGGGCTGCCAGCACTGGCTCAGGTCTGAAGGTTTGCAGATATGGGAACGATTATACAATCACAACTGTTTTGGTTCTGCAACATAATGGAACAATTTGCATTCTCACCTTCAAATGACTCATTTGTGGAAAAAAATAAACAATTCCTCTGTTTATTGATTACTTTATCTGTAATGAGGCACACTTATCTTACCACTGTTTGCACATTCATTGAAGCAACTCACATGTTGCTGCTGATGCTAACACTAATCAGACTTTTATTCTCCAGTAGAGGCACAGACACTCAACACCCATTGCAAACTATTTAATTTGATTGGTTTTGATCTGCGAAGCCCAAAGTGGATCTTTCCTACATCCTATGGTTTTCACTAACTGAATAGCCATGACTATTCCACAGCCTTGATTCACAGGTTTGTTTGTTTTTTAACACTTCATGTGTTGTTTCACATAAATGAAATATAAATGAACTTTCATTTGTTTCATTTGTTCACATATTGAGTACTGAAATACTCATTCTACAAGCTCATTCTAATTATTCTCAAGTAAAATGATGACATTTTTTCAAAGTGGGGCCATTCTGGCCACAACAAACACAAGTTTAAGTCTAATGCTAGTCAATATAAAGGCCTGATAAATATAGCAATTTCAGTAAGCTGGTACAGAGACGTGCTGACTGCAGCACATTCCGGGACTTCCTGTGGAGTAAACAGCTGCATATCGATCTGCGCAGTGATGGATCTCCTGAGGGGCCACATGCCAGGCACCACAGACTGAAAAGACTCACAGACATCAAATGTTTGCAGATGCATTTAGAATGTGTGATATACGCTTCTGCCTCCCCTCCCACTGGCGAAGTTGATATTTCAGAAGGGTTTCCATTATCCGCTGGAGTCTGGGGCTACAGCACTGATACCTGGAAAGGTCATCAAACAGCAGGGCTGACTTTAAATCAAAATGACTGAGAGAGATGAGTGGTGGTTCAAAGGAAAAGGCAGTGGTATTTTTTTTTTATTTTGAAAAACAAACTCTCAGCATAGGTTTATAAAAGATCTGTGTAAATTCCTCCTGTTCTGCCCTCAGGTGCTGCACTTCATTACGTGGCATTTGGAGACAGGTTGCAGGTTTAATAAGCTAACTCAGAGTACTGTGCATGGCGAGATTTAGAGTCAGGGTGTCTGGAATGCCATTTCCAACCTTTTTGAATTATTTCCCTACTTTTAAACAGTCCTCCGAGGTGGGGAACTTGAGTCTATTGCTTGAATGCTGTGACCTTTTATGCTACCGTAATGAAGACATTTTGGCTCTGTCTGTTCCGGGAAATATAATCCTCTAACTTCTACACAATACAAATACATAATGCCTCTACAAAGCACCACATGACAGGCATTCTGAACTTAATTGTGAAGAATGTGCTTCTAAAGCAGATCTAAGGCAGATGTTAAAATGTTGATGCTGTTTGTTCGTGAACTTGGCTGAAAACACCAACACCTTTGCAGCTTTGGCATTTTGGAACTCGTGATTCATAGTTCTGGAATCCTCACGGATCCGGCTGCAGCAGCCTAAAAAGGTATTTTTGGGTTGCAGCGTTCCCCCCTTCTTTCTGTACTTCTCCCAGTCTTTATATCCTCACCTCGCTGCCTGCTTGTCTTGCTGTCTAGCAGCCCTCATTTCTAACTGACATAGGAAAATGACTTGTCCCCTGTTTGACCTTCTGACCCACTGCCTTTACACATACAGTTGTGAATAAATTATTTTTACAGACTTCAGCATCTACATCTTCAGCCTCATCATCAGACAAATAATTTCAGCAAATTTTGCTGAAACAGTGATTCACTCTCTGCTCTTATAATTGTGTTAGCCTCCTTTGATATGACATCACGTTTCAAAGATTAGTGTATATGACGGGAATACATTTTTTGTACTAAAAAACATTTTACAAACATTTTTTGTAGTAAAAACATATCTCTGGAGAGGTAATATTTTTCTTTTTTACAAAGTATTGAAATGTTACATAATAAAAATAACTTACTTTGGCTAACTGGTTAGAATATACAAGTAAAGAGAATTTTCTGCAAAACAAACAGTAACGTTTTTGCGTGCAATGATGATAGCTTCTATTTGTCACTATATCTCAAATTATTTAATTTCTGAAATATGTTTTATTCAATTTATTACAGGTTTCCCATTTCCATCATAGTGTGATTGTTCTGCCCCCAGTGGAAATTATTTAGAACTGCACGTTGTGTCACCATCAACTAATTCCGTAGAGTTTGAGTTTCCGCGGACTGATTTTGTGGTAACACCATCCAAATTTCAAGGTTGGTACATTCATTTTAATTGTTAGATAAATGCCTTATTATTGCACTGGTGTTTTAAAACTGTTTAACAAACCATACGTAACTTTTTCGCTGTTCGCTGGTTGCTAGCGTAAACTAGCGTAGCGTATAAATATAAGCACCTGAAACCATGTATGACATTCAGTATCCCTATAAGCTGTCGAAGAAATAGTCAGTGTAAAGAGAGCTAAGTTAATAGTTTTTAACGTCATGTATTAATAAACTGTGCGTGTTTCCCCTTCGTAGTGTAGAAGTAAATATACAGCCAGTAAGTGATAACGTAATTTTAAGATTTTGCCTCAAGATACCAGCAGGATAGTTACGTATATGTACGACCGCTTTAATTTAACGATCCAAAACAAGATGCTCTTCATAGAATATCTAATATCACAGGATGGTGCTGTATGCAGTGAATGCAGTGAGGAAACAACTCTTGTCCAGCAGCAGCTGCGGTGCCTGTGCCAGGTAAGGGACCAAAGTCAGCATCATTTTAAATTTAAAGTTAATGTTTGCATTTAAGCGAAGGCAAAACGGTCCAGCACACAAACCACCACACAGCCAGGTGGGAGAAAATACGTCATTACCAGATGTTCAGCATAATTCCAAGGACACAATAGCAAACATTAGTACATCTAATAAGGACTATGGTGGTTGCTTTAACAACAGAGACAGCACTGATTACCTTATAGCCATAAATAATATATATAAAGTGTGTAAATATTCCTCCAAGGCTGCTGAAGAGAAAAAGCTCCAGAATCCACAACTTCAACCAGGAGGAGATCAGAGAGAAGCTGCAGGCTTTTCCTGGAGGCTCCATTGATCTGCTGAGGCAGGAGTCTGGCGTTGCAGTGCTGACCGTCAATAACCCCTCTCGCATGAATGCCTTAACTGGTAAGGCCAGACCGGCCCTGTGAGTGTCTGTAGAGGGAGTTGTCCACAGGCGATGGTTCTGATTCTGTCATCGCAGGCAGCATGATGGTGGAGCTGGAGGAGAAGGTCAGTCAGCTGGAGAGCTGGACGAAAGGGAAAGGCCTTATTGTTTGTGGCGCTGGTGGAACATTCTGCTCTGGGTCAGACCTGAATGCTGTCAGAGCTATATCCAACCCGCAGGATGGGATGAAGATGTGTATGTTTATGCAGAACACTCTCACCAGGCTGCTCAGGTCAGGTTTTTCTTTTTCTTCATATCAATGCTGAGTGAAACAGCACAGTTGGATTTTCCAGTTTACTGACTGAGTAAATGTTTCTTCAGGCTGCCGCTCATCTCTGTTGCTCTGGTGGAGGGCAGGGCGCTGGGTGGTGGTGCAGAACTCACCACTGCCTGTGATTTCAGGTGATGTTCCTGTACAGGTGAATAAAAAAAAACAGCCAAGGATTGCATTCACCACATGTCTGTTACAGGCTAATGGCATCTGGCAGCATCATCCAGTTTGTCCACAAACACATGGGCCTGGTCCCAGGTTGGGGCGGTGCGGCGCGGCTCGTCCATATCGTTGGAAGCCAGAGCGCACTGAAGCTACTTGCAGGCGCAGTAAAGGCAGGCCCTGAGCTCAGCCTGCAGATTGGACTGACAGATGGAATCCTGGAGGTGCCTCAGCAGCACGAGGGGGACGATGCAGGAACTGTGCTGCAACATGCCGAGGACTGGCTCAGCCTCTATACCGCAGGTGCTGCCCCGGTGATTCAGGCTGTGAAAAAGGTGGTGCTGTCAGGTAGAGAGCTGTCCCTCTCGGAAGCCCTGAGAACTGAGAAGGATGTGTTTGGGACAGTGTGGGGCGGTCCGGCTAACCTGCAGGCTCTGTCCAGCAAACCCAAACACAAATGACTGGTTGTTTCACAAGAACTTTACAGATCAGCCAAGATGGTAGGCCTCTCATCACCTTTAATAAACATTTTTAGTGTGAGGACGTTTATTCTTTCCAAGAAGCTGAACATTGTGTTAAACATGGCTAAAGAAAGCAACATATCCAGCAACGATATCTATCATTACTACATATTTTTATGGTTGTAGTAATGTAGTTTTGAACTTTGTATCACATCGTCTTATCAAAAGAGCTGAGGTTAAATACTACTTCAGTTTGCTGATACTGCACCACAGGAAATAAATGATTAAAGGCGATGTTTATGGTTTAATTCAGTATGAGAAGATACCTGTTTAATTGGCAGACTGTTGATCATACTTACCCTAAGATAAATACATGGCTAAATCCCTTCTGTGCCCTTTAGTCAGGAAAATAAACACATTTTCCTCCAGATTCTCTGCAGATGGTATTATGCTAATAATAAATTCACGCAGCCTGATGTTGACTGAAGCAGAGAGCTGCAGGAGCGCGCCGATAAGAAACCCAAGCAGACACGAGGCGTCGTCACCTGTCTGCAGGACATATGTACATTACTTGAATTTCTATAAGGAATTTTCAGTTAGGTGGTTGGAAAAGAAATTATTGCACATTCTTAAATAGCTGGAAGATGTGCGTTTGAGCTTTCCCCCTCTAACTTTAATATTGAAGCTCTTACCACAATTGAGATAAAAGCTAATGCTAAGTTAGCAATGACTACCATAAGAGATGAGATCAATTGTCTACCAATGATCCAGGTTAGACAGAATCTAAAGAAATTATATGAGAAAATGAAAATCCAGAGATACAATAGTCAGAGAAGAGAATTTCTTTAGGTTAATGAAATGATTTATTCTTAAATTACATATAACCAAAAACGTTAACAAGCAAAAAACTGTTACACAAACTGGATTCTTCAGAATGGAAAGCCTAAGACTGAGCTGATTATTGAAGCTTGTATGTAATACTAAAATAACGACCTTAAATCTGCAGCTGCACATCACACACAGGTGGATTAACAACCAGAAGAAAAATGCGCACCAAAAAACCACACAAGTCGAAAACAAACTCAGAAATATCAGTCGACCTCCTGCCAATTTATGGTGTTCAAATAACTCTCTTCAAACAAGCACAAACAACAAAAAAACTTTAAAGAGACACCAATTGAGAATAGCCAGGGATACAAACAAGCCTTTATTTAAAACACCAATACCTCACGATAAAATGCCAATTGGTTAAGGCTGGGAGATTTAAAATAATTTGCATATGCATATTCATGCATAGCAGGGTCTATAATTTCTACAGATTAAGATGGCTACAATTTAAGGGAGAATCAACAGAACCCTTAATCCTGCGGCCTCATGAGCTGTATTATTAGTTTAGTTGCACTCGATTGCGTAACTAAGCAACCACATGACCGGAGGGGGTAAATACTGCATTTCCCCTTACATCACATGAATAAACCAGAGTTTTGTCACGCAATCAGCTGCAAAAGTTTGAAATCACACGTGACAATTTAGGACAGGCCTCATAAATCAGAGCAGAAGCTGAAAAAGGTTAGAATTTTCAGACCCCATTTCTGCGTGCTGTGTTAGCCGAGAGAGTTAAGGAGGAGAAAGTTAGATTGCAGCCGTTCATGATGATGCTTAAAAAAAAAAAAAAAACACAGATCTGGTCCAATAAACCAGCCTCCCACTTTATATGCATTTCCTCAAATGTCACAGATCTGGCGGACGCTCAACAACAATATCTAAGACGTTTTAAAAGCAGATCGGCAAGTCCCTCCCCGAACTCTTGGCTTCCATATTTTAGGGATTTAACACGGACAGACTCGATATGCTTGCATTCAAATGGCAATGAGTGAGCAGACTGATGGCAGCTGACTAACACCACTAAATCTGATACGCCTACCTCTCACATGATCTGCTCGCCTGGTTGATGCGTGTGTCATATCTGTGGAAAAACCGTTTTACATACACACAAAACAGGCACCAAAAATTGACTGGGAACTCTTATGGATGCTTGTTATTTTTTTTTTTTTTTTTTTTTTCCTGGAATCAAGCAAACCACCCACATCCGATCAATGACAAACTAAATGACGGCGTGGTGAGGAATAAATTATTGAAGCTCAGCTGTTTGGTGGAGATGCAGCAATAACTTCACACTTCAGTCACTGTGCACTGGCCGTCTGGCATTCTGGACCTACCACTGGATGGAGGAGGAGGAGGAGGAGGGGCAGACTCTGCTCCAGGTGGGGCTCTGTCCTCTGGGTTCAGTCTTTGTCTTCGCAGCCTCCTGTCCCATGGCTCCACATCACCCCCTTCCTCCTCTTCATCCTCCTCTTCGTCGTCACTCCAGTCTCCGGAGCCAGACTCGTCGACAGAAGTGTGCGGGTCAGAGGACCTGGAGGGCGAGACTTCCTCATCCTCATCCTCTCCTTCCCCCACCTCAGAGCGATTGTGAGAGGGTGTGGGCCTGATATTGATTTGCAGCTGGGAGAAAGCATCCTCCAGAGTCGAGCTGTTGCTGCTGCTGCCAGGCTGACCACCAAGTGAGATGGCTGGTCTTGCAGGGGCTGGAGGAGCCGTAACAGCAGCTGTAACCTGCTGCTGCGCACCTGCGTCTGTGGTATCGGCCCCATCAGCAGAGTTCTCCCGGCCCGCTGCTCCAGTTACACCCTCAGTGTCCAAACGAAGTCCTGCCACTCCCTTCTTAGGGATATCCAAAACGTCTCTCTTCATCTTACGCCTACGGCCATGCTCGTTGCGCCTGTACTGTACCATGTTCTCCAAGTCAGCTACATACAAAAACCCAGCGATCAACATTTCAGCTGTTTTCTTGCCCTTGGAGAAAGCGTCCTCCAGCTCACGGCTGGTTCGCTCATCATACTGCCACCATCCGTTGCGGCCCTCGTAATACCAGGCATGATCGCTGGACGTCCCGCCCCGACCTCCCGCGGATGCTTTTAGCTCTTCTGGAGAGAGAAGCGTCGGCCTTTCCAGAAAGTCGTCCGGCACTTCCTGTCTGCAGAGAGCGCAGCGTTTACTCTGCCAGGAGGCTCCCTTCACGCACAAGAAACAGAAGACGTGATGGCACGGCAGCTGGACCGGGTGGACGCAGCTCTGCAGGCAGATGGCACATTCCGGTACAGACAGCGCTGGCGATGAGGTGCTGGAGGCAGAACACGATGAGTCCGCACTGTCACCTCTTCCACTGGTGTTGCCCCCTTTCTTACTGGATGGAAGTGAGCCAACTGAGTGATCTACCTCCCCACAACTAGCCATCCTTAGGAAGTACTGAAATAATACAAAAGGGTACAGTGAACACACTGACTCAGTGATCTAGAATTTTCAATTGACATTCATCGTCTGTTAAATATTACGAGCACTAAATTAACATTTCTGCAGCAGATGGATAAGTTACATTTTATTGTTGCATCATAACTATCTATATTAACTGTGTAATATAAATGTTACAAGAAGCCACAACATCAAAACAATAATGACACTTACTGAAGTATCCTTAATGCTTGTGTAACATTAGGAGAGCTGATGGACCTTCAAACCTGCCACTGCCAAAGGGAATAGAGCAGGTTCAAGAAAATTGCGGTGTAACACATAACATTATGAATTTCATTGATAATTTAGACAATTGAATGTGGCAAACAACATGTATTTTAATCCTCGTCTTAAAACGGTTTAGTGAGAAGCTTACGTTAATTCAATGACCTATTAAGAAAAGGAACAGTATGTGAAACAAAAGGCTGCTCTCACGGATGTAAGTTTGTGTGTTAAGGCAGCAGTCCTGATGGGAGATTGGATTCGCCAGTCAAAAAAATAAATTAATAAATAGACAAAAGCTAACGATATAATATTCATCCAAACTGGTGCCAGTCTGTAACAAACTAGTTTAGCCAGTGTCAAATTAAAGCAGCTACCAAATAAGTAAGTCACCGACTGCCGTTACACGTACAAATACAGATTAAACAGCACAAAGGATTATATAAACTGGAGAAATGAACACAACAATAAGACCTGTTGTAGCAAACAGTGGCTAGGCTAAAGCCTTCGCTCTGACTCCAGCAAATAGACGGAGTTCATCTGACGGCGCTAGCTAGCTTGAGCATGACCACAACAAGAGAGACAATACAACCACCGCGTCCAAACCTTACCATCGGTTTCAACTATGACGATCGGGTGTAGATCAGCGATGCGCGCAATGCACTGACTTCCACTGCCAATTCAGCGACTTTCAATGTTAACTGGCTTTGTTTTTCCCTCAGAGAAAGAGTCTAAATTATAGTCGATGGCGTCACTGTGCGTGGTGACGCAGAAGCGACGCACGCTTATTTACTGCGCATGTCTGTTCGTGGTCTTCCTGTTTGCTCGTGCCTAGAGGACGTTAGTGTCATAGAGGAGAGGGGCTCTTCTGCTATTTTTCGTTTCATTTAACTAACACAAAAACTTACAGAACCAAAATGTTTTTCCGTGCCGTGAGACCGACCGCTCGCCTCGCTCGGAACCTGTCCACCTCCACGCAGAACAACGCCAAGGTGGCGGTCCTTGGAGCGGCAGGCGGTATAGGCCAGCCGCTATCTCTGCTTCTCAAGAACAGCCCCCTGGTGAGTCACCTCTCCCTGTATGATATTGCCCACACACCCGGTGTTGCGGCGGACCTCAGCCACATCGAAACGAAGGCGCAAGTGACCGGCCACATCGGCCCTGACCAGTTGGGCGATGCACTGAAAGGCTGCGACGTCGTGGTCATCCCCGCCGGAGTTCCCAGAAAACCTGGCATGACTCGCGATGACCTCTTCAACACCAACGCCACCATCGTAGCCACCTTGG
The DNA here is from genome assembly GCA_015343265.1 of Pao palembangensis. Taxonomy (NCBI): domain Eukaryota; kingdom Metazoa; phylum Chordata; class Actinopteri; order Tetraodontiformes; family Tetraodontidae; genus Pao; species Pao palembangensis. The sequence goes on from CM027088.1 coordinate 8,495,097, forward strand.
CCGATGCCTGCGCTCGCCACTGTCCCGAGGCCATGCTCTGCATAATCGCCAACCCTGTCAACTCCACCATCCCGATTACATCGGAAGTCATGAAGAAGCATGGAGTGTACAACCCCAACAGAGTGTTTGGTGTCACCACCCTGGACATTGTCAGAGCAAACACCTTTGTAGCAGAGCTCAAGGGTCTCGACCCAGCTCGTGTCAATGTGCCCGTCATCGGGGGTCACGCCGGGAAGACCATCATTCCCCTCATTTCGCAGTGCACACCAAAGGTTGAGTTCCCTGCCGAACAGCTGAGTGCCCTGACAGGCAGGATCCAGGAGGCTGGTACTGAGGTGGTGAAGGCAAAGGCTGGAGCTGGATCTGCTACTCTTTCTATGGCCTATGCCGGAGCCCGCTTCACCTTCTCCGTCCTGGATGCCATGAATGGGAAGGAAGGTGTGGTGGAATGCGCCTTTGTCAGGTCCGAGGAGACGGAGTGCAAGTACTTCTCCACACCTCTTCTTCTGGGGAAGAACGGCATCGAGAAGAACCTCGGGCTCGGCAAGCTGTCTGCCTTTGAGGAGAAGCTGGTGGCCGATGCTATGGATGAGTTGAAGGCTTCCATCAAGAAAGGCGAAGATTTTGTGGCTAAAATGAAGTAAACAGGAGCAGTAATTTAAGATATACAGCAGCTTTGTTCCATCTTTGAAAGCATCTGGGTAAATGTCAAGATCTGTGTGTCCCTTTTAGTTTTTGTTGGCCCTTTTTCATGGTTTAGAAATTCTTTCCCCTATTTTCATTTTGCACTATTGATTTCTGTACATAGTGTACCGTCTTATATATTTTGCAAATGTAAAATTTTAACCTGCAGTTGCTGCTAATGGCAGCATTTGCTGACTTAAAGGCGGAGATACTGTCATTTCACCTGTTGATGCAGATAGATGTTACTGATGAGCAACACTCTACCAATAAAACTGTAAGATTTAAGAACTTTTCTCCTGGTTGTATTAATCAAAACCCTGTAGAAATGTTTTAAGCTGCATGGAGCTTGTGGAAATCCTTGTCGGATGATTAACTTTATGTCCTTAAAGTTGGGTTATTAATTGTCATGGGATCGCCTGTTCTTTTAACGGGATTACGTACGTGCTCCTGCTGCAGTGACTGTTGACCCATCAGTCATTAGCTGTGTACTGTATTGAGTTTCACATGACATTACCTCTTTGGTTTAATAGCGTTTGAGCTTTGCATGCTCCAGTAGTCAGTTAAGAAAAAAGACACAAACCCATTATAGTTTTATTAGACATACAGGTGCCTTTGGTTCCCAGTTGAGCTTTTACGCGAGCACAGATTTCATGTACACAAACAAATTGAATAATGATTCGATTGTTGATCACGTTTTCTGGGTTCAACCAGCTTCAGTCTAACAGCTACAGAACACATTTTGGTTTTTCTGACTGATTTCCTTCACAGCCTGTAGGTTTCCTACATCTGTTACTTTTCGATGATTTCTAAAGATGTTTCAAGATGCCATCAGCAAACTTATATTTTCTTCTTTACAAATTCTGCCCCATATGAAATCTAAAGAACAATAATAATAAACACTTGTTCTACGTAATGTTGCCAAATCTACATTCAAAACCAAGTTGCGAATTGCTGTAATGGGGCCTCTTTAAATAAGCAATTCAACAAGCACGTAGTCTTTGTCCCTCTGTGTCCACATGGTTGTAGATGTTTCTCCACTTGTTTCAGTCCTAAGAAGAGTGTCAGCAGTGTCTCCTGCATCATCTCAGTGGCAGAAGTGAAGGCGCGGAGGCTACAGGTTAGGAAAGAAAAAGACTTGTAAGTCTTATTGCGGCCAAAGCCTTGTGGCTGAATGTGACCGATCCCACTTGTGCATTAACATATTCAAATCGTACAGGTAGCAGCAACACCCCCACAGGCTGGGGTCGAGGGGATAGACAGTGGTGAGGTCGGGCGAGTTCTGTGAAGGAAGACTGGGAAGGTGAAAGACGGTGTACATCCCAAGCACTACTGTACAAGGTCATCTTCAGGCCACACCAGGTCTGGGTCAAGACCTCTGCGATGCCTGTGCTCTGTTTTGTTCCTGTTATCAGAGTCTTCTCGTTCACCTGTGGCCCTCTCTCGTTCCTTTTCCCTCTTCCTCTCCCGTCTCCCGTCCTGGGTTTCCTTATCCTTCCTGTTGCGATTCCGCCGCTCTTTTCGCTCACCCTTCCTTCTGCCCCCTGGAAAGGTTTGGAAAACAAGGAGTGATTAAGTCTGTAGCTTCTCAGAAGGTTTTCATGTAAGGTTTTCATTCATATATATATTTTACCTTTGGATTAAAAAAAGCTATAAAAGTAGCTTTGTATGTATTACAGCTGAACACATTGTTCAAAATGTAGCTGCATATGATAAGTGTATCAAAAGAAGTCCAGCTCAGATCTTCAATGATGTTTTTATGATTTAATAGCAGCACAAATGACACGTAAGAAAGCATTTTAACGTCTTGTAGACGTTTTCATAACAATCTGCGTATGCACCGCTAGATGGCAGTCTTTACTCACAGCAACCTTCCCTCTCTATGATCAGCAGACCATTGTCCAAAGTAGAAAACCTTTAAATAAACCCCAATGTATCTGTTCTTGCGACACCATCTCATAAACAAAACCAAGAGTTATGGAATGCTGAAGGTTTATCTCTGCTTGAGCTACAGTTATTAATGATGATAACAAGATCCACCCCCAGGGAGGTTGGAGACAGGACCTGCAAGTGAAAGCAGAGGAGGCCCTTTACTGTTGTACGGCTGCTGTTCGTGTGTGCGTGGAACGGAGCTGCACGGGCTGGCCGGCCAGCCAATCGGGGATTGTGAAACTGCTGATGTAGGCAGTAGGCACAGACACAGTCAGAGAGAAAAGGAGAGATAAAGCGAGACAGAGAAAGAGGTTTCTATGTCTCCATCCCATCCCGTTAATATTTCGGCCCCTGTGCTTATTTTCTGCCTCTGTACGTGTTCATTAATCATGCCCAGGCTCTGGGTAGACCCAGAGGCCACGCCTGATCCGCACATTCCAGACCACCTATGCCAAGTAACCTGCAGAAGGAGGCCAGAGGATGTGCATAAATGTACACATGCACATCTGCATAAACACTAAACTGCTGACCTATGTATGTTGACAAGACAATGAATTTAGAGTAGATGGTGAATCAAAGATGGTAGTGAAGATGTGTCCATGGATGGATGAACAGATGGAGTAATCTGGTGCACCGACTCATTCAGGGTCTGCCCTGTCCTCTATAAACACAGGAAGTCCCCTTCGCTCTCATTGTTTTCTCTGCCCTGACACCATTTACAACTATTTACAAGTTCACAGGATTAGTCATACTGTAGCCAGCCCCGGCTTTTGTTGGGCCAGGGGAGAACCCTAATCCATGCCAGTGTTGAGATGATCAGGGTACTGTTACCAAGCCGTCCTGTGAATGATTTGGATGACCTTTGCTGCGTGTGTGTAAGACAGGTCTCCGGATGAGACACTTGTACAAGATCTAGAATGTTCAGCACAGTTTAAATTGAGAAATGTGATCAATCTGAGCATTAAATTGATCATTCCTGTAAAATATTTAATTACTGCCTTACAAGTACATACGGATAGAGTCATCCTAATGCTGTAAGTTCTAGAAGAGACGATTCTGTAAACTGTACTGGGAGTCGAGAGGCTTTACTGGCGTGGACAGAAATAGATTTATGACAAATGAACAAGGTGAGGTGGGGAACCGGGGAAACTGTGTGTGTGTTCTTGACCTGTTTGAGGGTTAAGACTTGGTTTTAAGTTTGGGGTAAGAATTGGGTTTAGGTTCATGTAAGAGTTAGGGGGTTAGTTGCGATTGTTAGAGTAAGGGGCTGGCTTATATATTATGCCTATGAAAGTCCTCACAAATACAGTGTACAAGGATGTGTGTGTACGTGTGTTTGTGCGCGCAGTTGGAGAGGGATTGTAAGTTTAATTGTGACACATCCTCCATGGCAGGCGTTCTGTCGTCCAGGGATCTTCTGGTGGGAGCCAGGCTGGGATTAAAGGCTATGGGCTGTCCCTCAAGTGGAATTCCTGGCCCATGGCTGTGTGTGTGTGTGTGTGTGTGTGTGTGTGTGTGTATCAATCCCCCTTCATGATTTGCTGCTGTCAGCTTGCTTAACTTCATTTGTAATAGATCTGTCCATGTGTATGTGGGAGTTAAAGGGTTTGCAGAGGGCACGCAGTCTCTCCGGATACAGAGATAGAGAGGTGAACAGCAGGTCCACCGAAGGACAAATTAGCCGGCATTAACTTGAGAGAGACAGCGGCGGATGAGGATGTGTGTGTAAACATTTATAATCTCCAGCTGCGGATAAATGTAGGAACTGGGCCAAGTTTTTCTCACTCTGGGCCCGAATATGTCAGCATGTTTCCAAAAATTTTACAAGTTTTCTGAAGTGGGTGTCACAGTGGAAGCGAGAATCTAGTCTCCAGCACAGAATTCAGACTGGATTATTGCATGAAGATCATATGCACTGGCTGCAGGCTGTAACCACCCTATAATATCGTTAATTAATCATGATAAAATGGCAATGACGATAACAAAATCCAGAAAGCAAATGTGTGACTGGTGCAAATACTGCCTCCAGAATTCACGTTATGGATAATCATCAGATCCATATTCGGCTTTATAAATTGTTAAAAGACAAGACTTCAAATTCATATTCCAGAAACATAAAACTTTAAATGATGTTTTGGCCTTAAAATTTTGCTCTTGCTTTCTTACAAGATTTGGCCCCTTATTTTATACTTATGAGCTAATGTGTAATTGACTAATTTAAGTAGGTTCACTTCTCAAAATTTGAAATTCAAATACAAAAAAACTTTTAGAAAGAATGAAACATGGCAAACAAGGCCACAGAGACTTATTTGTAGCAACCTGGTGCAAAACTGTGTGAAATATTAGATCTTGGAGGGAGTAAACTGCACGCACACTGTCCGTGGGTCAGATATCGTAAGTGCTGGTAATGGTGGCGTTATGGTCAAACTGGTTTTGGTTGCTGTACCTGCGTCTAATCAGCCATGTGTGCAATCCATAAGCATCACGATTGGAAAAAGACTATGCAGAAAAAGAGGAAGAAAATAAAAAGGAAAAGATGTATCAGTGTCTGAGGAGGCTGCCAGTGGATTACTGAAGGGCTCCCTGGGGTCGGACCACTGACCCCTTAGCGTGTGCAGAACATAAACAGTGAGGAGAGAACACGCCAAAGTAGGTAATTAGCTCTCATTTAGCAGGGATGCAGATAGAGCGAAGACAACTGGGTAATCACAAGCACCACTGAGTATCAAGTTTCTTTCTTTCTTTCTTCCTTTCTTTTTCTTTCTCTCTCTCTCTCTCCCACCAGGCTCAGACTACATCAACACTGCTGTCAACTTCACACCAGAGCCTCAGCCCCCGACCCGACTGCCCGGGAGTGGCAACAGGGAGCTTATATAGGGGGCTGTGTTTTCTTTGGTGCAGTAGTTAGTGTGTGTGGGGAGGAGGATGAGGAGTGATTGGTTCAGCATAGCAATACAGATACAAGTTGGAGAGAGAAAGACAGAGGGGGGTGACAGAGGACAAATGTTATTGTCTGCTTCCAAATCGCATCGAGCCAATCATCTCGCTTCACAAATTACCACCAAGAGAAGTGGCAGTGGAGTCGAGTGTGTGTGTGTGTGTGTGTGTGTGTGTGTGTATCAAATGTGTACCCAGGCATACATTTGTCTGACTCAGAGACTCAAATAGAGAGAGTGTGTGTGTTCTTGTACTTACTACATATTGAGTACCAAAATACTGATTCTACCAGTGAAGTGAAGACATTTTTGCTGGTCCTCACATATTCAAAGGCCTGTTTGAGGGTTAAGACTTGGTTTTAAGGTTGGTAGGGTCACGGGGTTAGTTGGGATAGTTAGGGTTAGGGTAAGGGGCTGGGTAATACTTTGTGTGTGTGTGTGTGTGTGTGTGTGATGCAGCAGAAAAGTAGTTGACTCTGGAGCAGAAACAGCCAGCTGAACATCAACATCCTTCCCTGAGGAGGCACGCGGCGACCAGGGGATCAGTATTGGTTTATCCCCACAGCTGCCAACATACACACACACACACACACACACATTATTGTACTTCTATCTTTGTGAGGACTTTCATAGGCATAATGTATTACCCAGCCCCTTACCCTATCCATGTCTTAACCCTAAAATGTCCTTACTTTGCTAGGAGAATGCGGATTTTGGTATTCTGTATGTAGCGTGTACAAGAACACACACACACACACACACACACACACACACACACACACACACACACACACACACACACACACACACTCTGTTTGTTCTGTAAGTGTGAGGCCCCAGAGGGCTGGATCTCAACCTCCTCCCCTGTCTGCGATTTGTCATTTAACACTACAGAGTCCAGGCTAGAAAACAGCCAGCCATAGCCGCCAACCAAGTCAACTGCAACCCCACACACATACTCAAAGCGATCGTAAAAAAATCACCAGAGCTTTGGGTTTTTATAAAGGGACACGGCTGTCTGAAAGCAGTTTTCACTCTCCTCTCCATCATGAGTGAGCACGCTATCCCCTGTTTGCTTGGAGCAGAAAACCTGTTTTTCTGTTCAACAATCCCAAGAGGTCTCGTGGGAACACACACAACATACCCATTGCAACATCACACATGCGTGTTCCCCCCCGCTGTCCTCACTCTGACCACAATGACAATCCTCTGAGTAAACAGCCATAGTCCCGAGCGGAAGAATCAGCAGCTCTGATTAGACAAGCTAAAGCAGCAAGGTCTGGAATTCATTGAGACTGGAACCCTGTGCCATGTGTCACAAATTTGCTGTTGGCATTGATTGTGATGGGTCAACAGCTACTGCAGACAATGTCCCAAGACTAGGATTTTTATTGCCTGGGGACACGTCTTCTTTACCTGGACATTTTCGCCTCTTGACCAGACACTCCTTGATCTCTGAAATGTCAGGACAGGGATTACCAAAAGGTGAAGGGTACCGGAGGACCTGCCGTGTACGGGTTTCTTGGCCCCGCTTGAATCCGCAGGTTCTACCAGACCGAGAGCAGGGGCTCCACTCGCCCCATTCGCCAACCTCACAGTGCACTAAATTGAGAGCGACAACAAAAAAAAAAAAAAAACGTAATTGCGTCAGTCATGCGCGATTTTCGTGGCTTCTGAATGACTTTCTGCTCAGACTGACCTTGAAGTGTGCACTCCATGAGTTTGTCACTGGGCTCGTAGTCCTCTGGGCATACGTGGTGGCATCTCCCACTCAGCAGGTACAGGCCCTGTCGGCACCGCGTGCACGTATCACTGTTCGCACAGGACTCGCAATCTGCTGGACATTCTGCAAAGACAACCGCGCTGTGTGTATCTGTCCTTATGGAAGCAGAATTCAACCCAAGAAAGCATTGGGATTCTTACTCGGAGCGCATTCCCTTTGTGCTTCGTTGCGGGCAAGCCCCTCCGGGCAGGTCTCCTGGCATTTGCCCAGGTGAAGGAAGAATCCTGCTCGGCATCGCGTGCAGAAGTTCTTGGCGAAGCAGGAGTCACACTCTGACCTGCACTCTTGACAAAGAAACACAGACCCACCGCCAGCGTTTATTTAAACCATAAGTTATCAAGTGTGTCCTGCGTGTTAAATATACACTGTGTCACAGTGTTGCACGTCTTACTGGGAACACAGTTAAGGGTTTCAGATTGATGTCTTATATGCCTGCACACTTGATTTAATTTAGCGCCACTCTGAAGAAACGTACAGTACGAGAGAGGCATCTCATTTTTCACTTGTTTGAGTACATGCTGTGTGGATACAAATGTGCTGCGGTGCCATATTTTAAAGAGGTTCCTCAGTGTGCAACTGTTAGAAATGTTTTTATAAAACAGAACATATATTGTAACTATGACTTGGAACAGGCTAGTGGTGCTTATATCCGTCATGTCCAAGCAAAATACATGGTTAAAAAGACTTGGGACAGGTTCAAGACAATAAATCAGAGGACAGTAACACAGATCGGGCTAATACGGTCATACATTTACACATGCGATGTAAAGATATATTTCATACACATACACTTTTTTAAAAAAAACTACAAACAAATGTCTTACTCGTGCATGGGCTTCTTTCTGGAAAGCGTGTGCCGTAAAAGCCGGGAGGGCAGGAAGTCATGCACACCCCGATCTGCTTCATCCCAATCCTCTCTAAGTGCATGAAGAAGCGCGGTTTGCAGGACAGGCAGCCATTGTAGTCAGAGCAGGTGAGACAGCCGCCCTGCTGGCACCCTGAGCTCACACCAGAGATCTCTGTCAGGGACATAAAAGAATGAATTTCGAGTTGCATGAAAATATATATGAGTCTAAAGGGTTAAAAAGAGTTGCAGAAGTGATCCACTTTGACTTGCTATGCAAAGTTCTGCAAATTTCACAGCTGCTATAGCTGTGTGTCAGAACCGTTAGCATTGCCAGCGCCAGTAATACCACCCTTCCTCTCTTTCAAAGCTCACAGCTGGAATTCGCTCCACTCCCGTAGCCAAAGACTGGCTTTCTGCCAGCCTAACTTTACCACTGAAGCTAGTTTATTCAGTCTATGGTCGCAAATTTAGCTCCAAGAGACCGATTGTAGGTCCTCGACAAAACGCCATTAAAGCTTTCAACACTAAATTTCATGCGTTTTTCCTCATAGTATAATAAAACTGATCGCCGTGGATTTCACGGAGGGTCTCAGACCAAAGAAAAGTACAAGATGACAAATTCTGTAACGTTAAAGCCATTGTGAATAAAAAAAAGATTTAGAATGGTGCAGCCCTGACGTCAAATCAGCATCATAACAATAAGAGAATCAGAATCTTTTCTGATTCAGTCTTCCTGAGAACTGATTCTCAATAGCTTTCAGGATTTGGAAACAATAAATAAATCTGAGATTACTCCTTTACTACCTAGCATCTCACCAAGTGCCCTTAAGTCTTTTCCAATGCTGAAACAATACCTGAAACCAGATGTTTTGGTTTTAATCAATTTGATATGAATGTATTTCATTATTTAATTTTACAATATTTCTGCCAGCTGGTGTCTCGTGCTGGTCAGTAGAGGACAAACAAGGGTTGTTATCACGCACACATCAGTGTTTCATTACCAGATTGTGTCTCAGTCACTGTTTCATGGAATTATGACACACAATGATTCTTGCATACATACTGCTGTGTTTGTTACAGTATTTATCCTGCCAGATGCCAAAAAATGTAGGTGACATTTTATTTATTGGTTAAAAAAAACTGAAGTTACTATCGGCTGTAATGAATAAGTGGCATCAATAGCTCAGAGGTCAGATGTGAAAAAACGACTCATATTCCTCGTCAGGTGTGCAGGTGATGCTGGAGATGATCCCAGATACACCTCAGACATGCCCAACTTAGTCTGTGGGAGCAAAGCCAGAATAAGCCCATTTTATGTCTTAAAACTATTCCCAGGTTTGTTGTTTTTGGGTGATGGTGCGGTCTCTGTACACATGGTAAGGAAATTTAAAGCAACCCCGAAGGCACTCAAAGAATTGTTCTTTTTTTTAATCGTTATTTCATTTCCAGCCTTGATCTTACCTGCCATAGATTTAACTTGGAGCTCTCGGCTCCAACTTTAGCAGCCTTAGATCATGAAGACATTGTTTGAAATATCTCCACAAAAGCTGTTGTCTACTTGCCCACATGTGTACCTGCCAACCTGCCCCGGTTGGCAGAAGCCTTAAGACACAGACATTTGCCCTCAAACCCAAGACAGAGAGTTCTGTCTTGTATAACACAAGAACCAACTCACATATGAATACATACAATCCCTTTTTTTTTTTTGTTCAATCAAACTGAACTGAGCAGCAAAGAAGGAACAATGTTGACGCCTCAGTGCAAGAGCTTTAGAATCAAACTCAAGGTCTTTGTTAAACGTTGACTGAGCTGAACTATATGATGTATATAATTAAAAGCCATGCACCGACAAGGGTGCATCTTCAGCACAGACAGGAAGCTCGTAACTCTGGCTTAGCCTCTGCATGGTGATTTTGGCCACTTGACTCAGTGGTCATTGACTCCCATCTCACACTTATCCCCCTCTTTCCCCCTCGTTCTCTGAACGCGTTCACCCCTTCGCCACCCAGATATACAGTATCTACAATTGCAGAGTGTATCATAGCTACAAATGAAGCTGGTATTCCTAAAAACTCTTGTCAATTAATAAGTCGGTTCTGGAGTTATGTAGATTGGACTGGAAAAAAAGGGAGAGATTTCACCCTTCTCCCTTGTTTTAAAACCGATTCCAGCATCTCATCTTTATCCTAAACACACGTTTAACACTTTTTTCGGTCTAAGTGTGGTAAGACGGATGTAAATCACGTCAAGTGGACCATATTGCCACTTGTTACTCACAGTCAAGAGGCTCCTTATTATTGTTTAGAGGAATCTAAACACTCAAATGAGATAATTTGCGCGTCTTGATGTGCTGTATAAAAATGTGACACCACAACATTTACATATGTGCAGAACGAATACATTTAAATCAGGACAATCTGCTTATTGAACATGGTCTGCTCCTTTTAGGGGATTTTGTCAATAAGTCATTTGAATGCATTCCATATGGAAATGGATGTATAAATGCTGGGTGGAACCTCAACAGCAATTTGATCTGTTCTAGGTTCTGAACATGGAACAGAACTGCCATCCCAGGAACCCCTCCAAAAATGGTATAATAAACACACTGCTAATTCTAGATGCTACAGCACTCTACTTTGGTGGTCATGAGGGGAATGATCAGGAACAACACAGATCTGAGGTCTCTGATCAAAAAAAATGAGATGTTGGAGGACGTAGTCACAGATGGCGTGGATAAAAACGTCACTCCCAAGGTCTATTTCTGTAAATCACGGAAGACTCGCTGGCAAAGGATACATGGAATATTCTAGTTATTCCATAACAGATTGGTCACAGAGAACATCTGGAGAGCCTCAGAGTACAGCCAATATAAGAGTAAAAAAATCTTTAAAAAATAATTAACACAATTATTCGTGTTTATAAGATGATGACTCTGCGTGGACTTTCCGACCAGGACTAACATCAGTGGACTGAGCTCACAAAGGGTCGAGTTGAAGAAACTGCGCGGCCACAGCGACGCACTAAAGCGCTACTGTGGCCGCTAGAGAGCGACGGGAGACAGGCGCAGCGGAGGAGCCACTGTCCCCGGCTCCAGCCGATAGTTAATTAGCACAATTAAGGTCAGTTGCTGCATACTCAGAGTGGCCCAAAAGTTACAAAATGGGACCTCAAAGAGTGGCGAATTCCCCGTAGAACAAACCTGAAATTATGTGGTCGGAAATGTGGAATATATGTAATAAATGGCAGATTATAAGAAGAACGGAGTACTCATAGTACCAAAGATTTATACTCCCTACATTATTTTTTTGAATGAAAAAACTCACAGCCCATTTTTGCCTTGTGCGTCCGTGTGATGGCCAAACCAGAACCTCACTTGATGATTTAACCTCTCCGTTTTGGTGGGGAGCAGTATTGGAGTCTAAATTTGTCAATTTAAATATTTGTATCCCGCGTGTGCACGAAAACTCCGGGTGCTTCGTCCTGCATTTGTAATACTCACGTTTATGTTGCCAGTGCCTGGAGCTGCTGTGCTGCTGACAACCAGTGTAATCCATGCAGTGCAAGATGATCAACGCAAAGGAGATCAGTTGTAATTGCATAGTAGCCCGGAGATGAGACTCGTAAAGCCAATGTCAATGTTCACCAATTCACTTATCGGATACGATTCCGTTTTCCTCCCCCGTAGACGGAGGCAGAGCGTGGAAGCTGATTCCAAAATTCAGCGGGACCCCCAGTTGTGGGGTAATATGTGGTGATGATGGTGTACCGTGGCCCAAAGATGCCTGGGCCGCTTCAGCTGTAACATCCTGGACCGGATCTTCATATGTGCCGGGAAAGCCAGGGAGTCAGGGAACAGTGATCCGTACTGTGATGAAGAGCATTCCCTTACGACTCACAAAACAAACACGCAAAAAAACCGGCTCCTCGTCCTTTGCGCACGGGGAAACATCAAAAACGAAAATTAGCGTAGGTGGAAATGATCAAAAGTTTTTTTTTTTCGCTCAATAAGACTCTCAAGTTCCTTTCGTGTACAGAACTGACTAAAATGACTTTTTAACTCTGTCTCACTCACTCTCGCTGTTTCAGTGGAGATGCGCTGTGCGTCCCGGTGTGCGTGCCAGGCGCGCCGAGAGGCTTGGCATCATTTTCAGCATCAGTTAAAAAGTGTAAGCCGCGACAGTAAAAAGCACCGATCTTCGGATGAAGACTGAAAGTTTTCTACGTCGTCAGGCTGCCAAACGCGCACGCACACAACCTTTGTTGCTCGCAGTCGGTGGCACGTAGCTGAACCAAAGTCAACCTCCGCAGTTTCAGCGCTTTTCTGCTTTGCGTGCAGGACCCATTCACTCCCCTTCTGTCGGCCGGCTGATGACTTCAGCCCTCTTTCTCTCTCTCTCTCTCTGACACTCTCTCTCTCTCTGATACTATGAGCTGCAAAGTTTATTTAGAGGACAAGCCCCGCACCCCCACCCCGGAGAGAGAGAGAGAGAGAGAGAGAGAGAGAGAGAGAGAGAGAGAGAGCATAAGTCATTTCATTTGGGGCTTCTATGATTTCTACGTCCAGTCACGTTTTAAGCGCTTAAATCATTTTACATGCGACGAAAACTTCCCACATGTTCTCAACGTTTTAAAACCCATTAAAACATGACAAGAAAAACAAGACAAAACGTGGAACCGAATCGACAAATTTAAAACACCTTTTGGACGCAGATGACAGAAAAAAAATTACATCAGCGCAGAAACATGTACAATAAATTAAGGTGTTAATTAAAATGTCTAGTTGTATCCAGAGATTTACTCATTCCCCATCATTTTGTGAGCTCAGAAAGAATGTTAAGACTGCGCTCTTGTGTACTAGTATGAAATGTTCTGGCGATACATTTTATTTGGGTGAATAACGTGGCCGTGTGGCAGTGTTCTGCTGATTTCCAGATTGACAGAAGCACCTACATATGGTTTGGCTCTAACTTCAGCTGTTTCGGCGCGGAGGGAGAAATTCCTGCTCCTCGGCCACAGAGACGGCGGCGGCGGGGGCGACAGCAGCAGCTCATCTTGTTGCCTCTAGAGGGAGCTAGTTCCACAAAAGCATGAGGCCTCGACAGTCATGGCTATCAGTGATGCTTCCAGTTTTTTACGATTGCTTGGGCACGATTTGGAAAACAGGGCTCGGAAATTGAAACTACACACTACACACAATTAGCACACACACACACACACACACACACACACACACACACACCTACTATGCAGAATACCACAGTGCAAAATGAAACACTCTTCTCAAAACTATATACACATTTATAAAAACCACACGTTACCATATGAATTACACACTTTTCATAAGGCTTAACTCTGTTTGAACCAATTATATTATTACACTGCAAATATACAACATGGTAAATCAAAGCACAAAACAAGATCAATGCTGCAGGCTATTGAAAATGTATTTGTCTTCAAATAAAATCAGTCATAATTCATGACATGACCAACTAGTGTTGCATACGTTTCATTTGTCAAATTTGGTCCTTAGAGGACGTTCTTCTCTTGCTTCAGGTCTTCCTCTTCCTCGACCTCTAACTTGTCCTCCACGGATTCTACCTCTCACCCTCACTCTTCTTCCTCTGACTTCTTCCATTTTGATTGAAAGCACGTGAACTCACCTGTTGCATTTTATAGTGCTCAAACCTGATTGTTGTGTCTTCAATAAACCAATCATGTGTTTGCTCACCTGATGTGTGTGTTTAATTAATTGGCTAATGGGTGTGGTGATTTATCAGTCAGTGCTTTGGAACTGCAAGAAAGTGACATCATGATCGACATCTGTGTCTAATGTAGACGAGTGTGTTTAGTGTTTTGCAAATCACTCTGTTTATTGTTCTGCAAAAAGTGTGAGGCTGATTTTGTGTTTATAGTAGTGAATATCTGGTCCAATGTTTTGTTCTTTGAGTGTAAGGTTTTGAAAACTATGTAAGACTTTTGATTTTAGTGTTTATGCACTCAAAAAAAAGAGTGCACTTGAACATATATATATATACATGATATTTGCGTGATATTACAACATTCAGGGACGGCCCAAAACAGAGGACACTGAAATCTCCGTCTTAAAAAAAAATCCAAAAACATTTTTTTCCCAAAACTGTCATTATTCCAGATGATCACCATCGCCTTTGTGTATAGGATTTTTGAGGGGGAGATTTTAATTTCGATTTTTTTTTTTATGTTAATGACTTATCTTTTATCCGGTTAAATAAAAGATTATAAATAAATAAATACATCTTATATACAGAGATGTATATTTTCCAAAGGCCCGGCAGCAGGAGAGTGGAGAAGTCTCATTTGAAATGAACAAAATAAAAATAACCCAAGCAACAATATTCAACAACTGCAAGGCAGTAAAAAAATTGTCTCAGGAACACCGAGTTTTACATGTTAAATAGAAAAGCCGAGGCCAGCAGCTAAAATGACCTCCCCCAAAATGTTCCAAACACTTTTGAAATCTCTGTCCTCCCCCTGGGACGTCGAGGAATAATGCTCATCTTTGTGCCCATGAGTGTGCGTTTGTCATAAAGGTGCAGAAGGTGAAGGTCACTTGGTCGGTCCCTGTGACTGACCAGTGAGAGAATCACTCGTCACCTGTAAATGAAGGCAGGCAGGTGCACAAAACCTCCGTACTAAGCACGGATGCTTGTCACAACCCCCCCACTCCACACAGTTTTTTTCCTCTACTCCCATGTTCAGTCTTCATGTAGCCTAACGTTAATTTAAACTTTCAAACGAGCATGTCGTCATCTAAGCTTGGCACGCACAACTGCAGACGTCAACAGCCATTTCTGCTCTTGCTCCGAGAGCAGAAGTTTCCGAGGTAAAACTCCAACGTAAGAATAAATGCTCAGCTTCTTCACAAGCTCAGGGACTTGCATCGCTTCACACCGGCTAGCAGCCAACTCCTGCCAAACCACAACATCTGACCGAATATCAACAGCTTCAGTCCAGCGTAAACGTGTTTTACGTGATAGAAAAGGAGCTGAAGGCTTATAGACAGTTCATGTTGACTTTATTTAGCACAAAATGACACTGAGACCTTACCAAAATGAAGGCAGTGTACAGTCACGGTCATGCTTTCTTCTGACACTATAAACATGCCATTTAAAGCAGCGTTTTAACAGAAACTGTCGATTTGATAACCTCTACTCTACTGTACATGTCCAATGTCTTACTGTAAATCTCCATTGTGAGATATAGGTCACGTCTGAAGGAGACGACAGGGGTTCAGAGTGCATCAGAGGTTGATTACCCGCATCGTCCCCAGGTCGAATCTCTGGATTTCCAGTTAAGCAGACTTATTGTTACACTAATATGGCATCAAACGCATCTATTCATCTCAACCTTATCAAGGTGATCATGCTCCTAATCCTCAACAACGCTGGGGTAGCAGACACGCGGTGTCACCATTCCACAAAGGTCACATCAGAGATCTCCAACCTGTTTGTCCCCGACCCATGACTCATAAAATTCCCACTATGCTGATCCGATGTGCTCTCATCAGCTAATGAATTATTTCAGGCTCGGCGTGTGCGTGCCTCACCGGGGTTGTG
Organism: Pao palembangensis; assembly: GCA_015343265.1. NCBI lineage: Eukaryota > Metazoa > Chordata > Actinopteri > Tetraodontiformes > Tetraodontidae > Pao > Pao palembangensis. Next base: position 8,510,871 of record CM027088.1, read on the forward strand.
AAAACATAGCGGTCGTGTTTGTGGCCTATATACGAGGCTGATTCTAGTAAAGCTCCAGATATGCCGGTGCCGCTCCCCTACATTCTCCCAGGGTGACACAAGCAGAGAGGGATGCTGACACGGGGCAGCAGAGGGTGCACGGTGTTATAAAAACATACACCCCATATAAATAAACAGCGATTCTCAGAATTATTAATGAACACATTCTTAAAAGATCAGACCAGCGCAAGACAGTTATACACACCGTTGGGCAACAGGCAGGGCAGCTTGAGGGCATTTTTGTGGGGTGGTTCTTGGGATCATTTCATAGTTAGAGGGATTGAGAAGGCCGGCAAGCAGAGATAATCACTGTGAGTAAAAACTGTCAGCTGTGCACACACAGGAAAGCAGGTTAGAGAAAGAGAGAAGGTCAGTGCAAAAGGGCAGCTCTGGTGGCCACTTAATTCGCTGCAGAAAAAATGTGACATTTTGAAAACATTTTCCTCTGATATTGTATTTGCGCCTATGATGTGTGTTTCTGTTCTCCTCTTTTGATCCCTCTGTCCTGCCTTATGTCCCCTTCTGCTCCTCATTTACACGGCTGCCCATCATCAGGAGGGTCACCCACCATATAAGCCTGGTCCTGCTCAAGGTTTCTTCCTGTTAGAAGCCAGGGGTCAGGCTCTGTGTTTCTATAAAACACCAGGAGACAATCTTGATTGTTACAAACACTATATAAATAAAGTTTGAATTGAATCAAATGAATATGTCTAGCTCATAAAAAAATGTCCAAAAAGGCTTTTTATTTTATTTCAGATGTCTCCAATGCCAACAAACTTTATCCAGAAGCACAAATAACGCTCATGTGTTTTAATTCTTAAAATAAAAAGACACACAAAAAAATGTAAAGAACAGTTTAGTGTATATTTTCAAACTGATACAGTTTTGTTAGCTAATCTAACAGCTACAGCTTCTTGTATCTCATGCCAAAAATGGTCCAAACATGCAACAACATGAATACTACGTTGTGTGTTTTCTCAACTGTTACTGCCCATGGGTGTGTGTTAATGCTATTTATGGGTTTATACTACTCACTTTGAAGTGAGCAAACTATAATATACAGGCTAGTTAGGCAAATATTTCACATACTGTACACTGGAAGTGTTTGTTTATATTTCCTGAATGTGTATTTTCATTTGCACATGTGTGAAAACATCCGCTTCATGTGGAAGTGATGTAGTGTAATAGCTGAATGTGGCTCACGCCTCATGGTGGACCTGACCCCGGGAGGAATCCCCTCAGTAGGCCTGACTAATTTGACCATGAGCGTGGCATTAACTACACATTCCTTCTGAAGCGGTGTCCCAACCCCCCCATAAGCATCCCATTAACTAAACGGAGTGCATGACCATTAATAAGGGTCACCGCTTTTAGTGTCTGATCCAGCATTGATGTATTTCTTCTACTTTTGAGAGTATTTTTGAAAAATGTGACTGGCCAGTGAATAGTCAAAGTGTGTATTATTACAGCGGTGGGTGGTGGCTTTTCTGTCCTTAAAAAAGAGGCAAATTCGGCAAAGCCAGTCACCTGTTGACAAGAGTGAGAAAGTTTGTATATTGTGTCTCCTCTCTCGCTACAGCAGTGCTGGGTTCCTCGTGAAGCCGTGCAGAGACAATGGCGGCATACTGGGGATCCAACACTGCAACCCAGGAAATTTTAATCATCGCAGCGCCACCACCTTTTTTTTCCCATCAACTGTTGCTAGGGAACAGGTGAGCAAGACCCCAGACATTTTGGGGCGTGTGTGTGGCATTTCTGGCCGGGAGGGGTGCAGATCAGGGTGTGCATAGAAGAACCTTGGGGTTACTTTATTAATCTGCACACGGGGAGTCTTTTCTTTTCCTTCCTGATAAAACCCTTTTGGCTCTTTCTTTTTAGCCGGCGGCCTGTCTGCCCTCGACTTTTGTCCTGTGATCATTCAGCTCTGCAGGGACCGGTGTCAGACACCCCCCTCCTCAAAAGAGCCTTTGTCAGGGTAAGTTTGGGTATGTGCAAAACGCAAAGGACACTGTAATCACGAAAAAGTTTGCAAAGACATGAAAAACCAGTTCATGCAAATACAATGTTTTTTTTTTTTTTCCTTTTCTCGCTTCTAAGAGAACATGTGGTTTGGGAAAAGACCTGGAGATGATTGCTTGCTGCAAAAAAGTTGAAAGAAGGCAGATGGCCTGAGCTTTATTTTTGTAGTGAATGATTCCCTCTCAATCTAAGAGGTGCTAATGGAAAGGGCCTGAATTCAAACATGTGTGCAGGGACAGTCTACCCCTTCGTTTCTCACCCGGGCAGAAGCAGTCTGTAGAGGGAAAATGTAGAGAGAAATGGGCCCTTTTTTTACTAAAACAGTGCATGCGGACATTTTTCGATGCAGTGAAAACATCAGGATCTGTTCTAAACTCGACGTTGGACCATTTCATTCTGCTTGAGTTATCCCAGGCTGACGTCGATTTCATCTGATCACACAATGGTTTTAACAGTCAACAAATATCTTCTTGGATGTTCCAAACATTAGGAAACATCAATGCAACATCTAATATCGCTGTTGGGCACAGGGAAACCAATCCTCATTGTTTGAGTTTATTGCAGGCCAAAAAAACCCTAAACATAAAGAGAAAATAACTTAATAGCCTATCAAATGCTCATTTGTTTATTTCTCTGCAAAAGCAGCACAAAGGAGAGCTAGTGACCATCAGCGTGGAGCAGTATCTTAAGAAAGATAAACTTTTATAACATGTGCATTTTAATAGCACAGCTTGATTCCTACTGAGAACTAAACCAGGTTTTCAGGACAACCAATAGATCCCATAGTTCTGGCAACAAACTGGGATTTACAGTGTAGTAACCAGATTTACTGCATTATATGAAACTGTTGTACGTCAGTAGCCACTGAAATAATTGTAGAAGTTTTTCTTTACCAAAATAAAAAATGTTGCCACAATACCATTTAAAAAAAAATAAAAAAAATAAATAAAATAAAACGAACAAGACTATGTCAGTAATATTTGTAGTGAACTCAACTTGAGTGGAGGGATGGATAAAAAAAACAAAAAAACAAAACACCAAGCACCAAACAATGATTTAACAGCACCAGTTTAAACGCATTGACAACTATTTTGTCAATGTGCTGTCTGTATTTTAAACCATGAAAAAGTAGAGGCTGTGTTTCATCACTCCAGCCACCCCTGAATGTGAACCCTGTGTTAATGTGAACTTTACAGTATGTGCTGACAGAGAACTTTAATGGAGCTGGACAGCACACATGTTGGATGTATGCAAAGCTGTAAAGTGTAGCCGATCCAGCGTCTGACCAACAAAACAAGGGCAACAGACTTCAATGGCTGTTTATAGCCAGTGATAATGGCCTTCCTATAAAAGCAACAGTAGGCTAATTACGCTAGCCTGTTTGCAGCAATGTGGCGCTATTATTCAAAATAGAATGAATGCTTCATTTTATAAACTGGAATGTGAGACATGGCATGTCTGTTTTTATTTTTTTAAATATAAATTTTCTTTGATATTATTACATGGAATTATTGTTACAGATACATACAACAAAAGTATTAACATAAAATGTCAATACAAGATCCCAAACACAGCAGCCATTCACAGGCATCTGAAATGGATTGTGGTGTATTTGAAATTTATTGTAAAATTCCAAATCCTCACCACGCTGAACTTTCTGCATGTATTTGCTATTTACTTAATTAGAATGAAAATTGAGTCATCTGTAGCAGCGAGAGGACAACCCACAATCACGCGATTGGGGTCCCAGATGTGTCCAGCTGTTCCACATTAAGGGTTTTATTTTGTCGAGCTTTGAGGGAAGAACATGAGAACGACATAAATACTTTCTATTTGGTAAAGCTTTGATCACTGGGGTGTTAGCATCTTACGCCACAGTCAGGTTGATTTGACAGCGCTAACAGCGCTGACGTAAACTTTAGATCTGCACACTGAATTTCCAAAACCCTGACTGCAAAAGGCGTTTCTTAAAATTTTTGGCATATGTCAGAGTGGTTCTCTCAACCAGAGGAGAGCACGACTGGACAGACAGGGATGCAGCATTATGAGGAAAGGGCTGATATCAGGAGAAGGACCGATCAGGGATCAGCAGGGAAGATCCAAATATGTTGAAAGGGACACATGAAGCACATTAGAAATTACACCACATGGAACGAGAACATAAGGAACTTGACACCGGGGACACTGAACAATATCTATTTTGCGGAAAAAAAAGCATATAGTATAGAAACACACATCATAAAATATCGATTTAGAAACTCATCAATCATTTGCAAGCAGCAGTGAACCAGGAGTGGTTATAAGACATGCTTTGGAAAGAGCTTGGAAACCACACACACACACACACACACACACACACACACACACAAACACACTGTATTTTATGTATTATGTTCAGAGTAGGTCACAGGTCTCACGCAGAAATGGTTAGCATCACCGATATTCAAAATAAGTGACTCACAGTTATTTCAGTGTTGAACTTTCTGGAATTTTTAAACCATCAACATGTGGTACGCGTCCTGTGTGAGAATGCGGGTGGACATATATTCCTCACATGGTAGAGATAAATCAGTTTGCAGAGCGTCAGGCATAAAAAACAAACAAACCAACTGTTAGTCTTCCTCTTTAGGATGAAGACCTGGGTGAGCGTGGCTCAGACAGAAGTTCTTGTCTCCTCATTAATCACCGATTTTCTTTTTCTTTTTCCCATCTTCTTCCAACACCTCTTTCTGCTCTCCAGAAAGTTTTTTTTCTCACTCAGATATGCAGGAAGATTAAAAAAAACAAACAAAAAAAAAAAAGCTAAGTAACAGCTGTCAGCAGCTTCAGCTATGACTAAAATAGATGATTGATGATTCTTATTCAAATTGTTTCCGTACTTCAAGGAGAACTGTAACTGGAAATTATTTGTAATTTTATTACTTCAGTTCGTGGCTCTACAATGAGGGAATATTTTAACTCCGGAACATTACGGTATCATAACGAAGCTGCCGTGCCGTTTACATCACTGAGAAAAAAACTGGGATCGTAATGTTTAATCAAAGACAGCAGCGGAGGGAGAAAGAGTGGAGGATGAACGGACAACCGGGAAAGAAGAGAGCAGCAAACAACAACGAGGGGAGGAAGAAATCACGTGTCTCCAAATAAATCAGGCACCCGCATCGTTTGTCTGTGCCAAAGTGAGTGATGACAGCGACTGGCTTTAGTTTGTTTATCACGACGCCGGCATTTCTCAGAAATAAACAGCGGCTGCAGATCAAATCCCACAAAACACGACACCACTACTGGTCTGGATGCAAACCAGAGGCAAGGCTGGGGATGAAGACGGATACTGTGTTTGGGTCTGGAGCATGAGGGGCTGGCGCTCCCTCTCTCCCTCCCTCCCCTGATCTTTAACACTGGGAGTTAGTGGAGAGTTTGTGTGCAAACCAACCTGGGTGAAGCCCATTCCAGCAGGTCTGTAGCCCACACCCCACCACACCATAAGCGCATTATCAGTGATATCATGATTGTGTGATTCCTGGGTAATATTTAGATGATGGATTTTACTGATGACAGAGTGTTAATCAAATATGGCTGGCTCGGATAATGGAAGGATGCGTGTATATCCAAAAGCTTCCTCTGTTAATTTTATTTTTCCTTCGTGGATTATATTTGTTAGTGTGTCAAACAGGACCGTGGTACCCTGCGCCACATTTTCAACACTATGTCTGTGTCTTTCCACTCCCCACACACACTCACAAAGGTGCACACTTTCCCTGCAGCTGTAATCATCTGATTTCTTCCAAAAATACATACATGCAAATTCTGACTGTAGCAGAATTGACTGATTTTATAATAAAACACAATACATTCGTAATTACTTTATTTAAACATGATTCCTCCTCTGTGTGAAGATGCTCTCCCTCACTTCTTCTCCCATCACCCTCCTCTCTCCTCTCATCCCACTCTCCCCTCCTCTTTCTCTCAGAGTCACGGCTCATTGGAAGACAAACATCCTGGCCCTCCACCTCCCCCACCCCCCAGGCCCATCTATAAACTATGCCTCCCTCTATTCCCCCCTCTTATCCCTTCATCCTCTCCTCCCTCTCAGCTTAGATTGTAACCAAATCCTACCTGCAGCGTATTCTTTACACGCATTCATCAACGTCAGCCATTGAGACAAGCTCTAAGGGGGCAAGAAAAAAGCCAAACAAAACATGAAATTAGCAGCGACGGGAGTGTCACGATGCTGCCACTGATGTGATTGGAAGTGGAGATGTCCTGGAGAGAAGGTATGCCTGGAATCAGTGGCCTGGACCCCATGCTGAGCCCAAGAATCACTGATTCAGGAAATCCCAGTGTCGGTAAGGCGACTTACCAATGTACTCACTTTTGTTTTCACACACAAAGATCAGGAAAACACCCCAAGAGACGGCCTGAAGTGACGCTAGAGTCCACCACGTTCTCATTCACAGCCAAAAGCCAATGCTGATTTTTAATTCACACACAATTTTTCTTTAATTTTACTTAATCATGTAAGTTTTGTTGCTAAAATTACCTCCTTTCTTAAGTAAATGTCATCAGGAAAATATCAAAAAAAAAACAAAACACATGGATTTGGGCTGAAACCTCCCAAATTTTTACTGCATACAATGTCTGCGCATGCAGACAATTTTATTCACCATAAATCCATATTTATGGCTGCTTTAAAGACAACTGGGTATAAAAATTGCAGGCAGGGTGTATTAATTTACGGCAGCCTACCAGCTGGGGTCAGTAGAGATGCCTCAGGAGCACAAACACAATCGCATCGGCATCTCAAAGTAATGTTTTTCAGACTCTAAAGCTGTAATATTTAATGGATCATCTTCTGATGACTGCATCCTAAAACAACATGCTGATTAATAGGATCCCTGTGATAGATCTGCTTTCCGACCTCTTCCTCAGTAACTGCTGGGACAGACTCCAGGAACCCTGCGATCCTAAATTAGGAAGAACTGCCAGTTAACAAAGAAAATAGCAAAGGAGTGATGGAAAATATTTCCAGACAAATTTAATTCACCAATAAATCTGTCGTTTCATTACGCTACAATTTGAGGATGTTGTTTTCCTAATATAACACAGGTAGGGATTTTCAAAAACATTCCCTTTAAGTTTGTGCCTTTGGGTTTGAAAGTGATTGTGGCTAGTTTGGCTTACTGTTGGCAGACGCGGAACCCTCAGGCTCTATCGCAAGTTTCACACCACCACCAGCCAACCACCATGTCGCGCTGCTTCCTGAATCAGTTCCACATTTAGGAAGCAGGGTGCATCAGCAGGAGCCCTTCCTCCATGCTGGCTGAAAGGCTGATCCTCGCCCCGTAGAGAAATGACAATCAAAATGCAGCAGATAACGCAAAGCTGAACTCTGTGTTTGGGTGCAAAAGTTCGGAGACTTGGTTGCTGCGGGGTTGCTTTAGTACTCAGGTCAAATGATGAAAGTAGAAGCAAAAAATAACCAGAAGATGGTAAAAGAAAACAAACAGAATTATAATAAGTAGATGCTGATTTGAACTCAGATGTGTCATCTGGAAGGAGAAGGGTCTCAGATTAAACAAGCATAATAATCTTAAACATGTTTTTCCAGCTGAACATTCTTTAGCAACAACAGTATTTTTAACTTAGTGGATGACTGTGACTTTTCCACAGGTAACCTCCTTGAAGCAGTCTTGAGGTGACTCTGACACCATCGGAAGACTCCTCCCCTGTGTCACTTTCTAGTCAAACTGCGAGCATTTGAAGTCCAGGGCCTCTATTGTCGAGCAGAGTGCGTTGCCGAGTAAACACCAGCCCTGCGGAGCAATGTCTCACACTTTCATCTCTCGCTCTTCCTTCCGTCAGTATGACTGAGGACAGCCTGAGAGTGATGCTGAATGAGAATGAGTCACAGAGTGATGTTAGTGAGGAAGACTCTGGAATGTATTTGAGGTTACAGGGAATGCTGAGAGGTTAATGGGAAAAGTGGGTGTGTTTTGACTTGCCTTTTTGCCTTCAAACATGAAAGTTCACCCTAAAAAAAGTGTTGATTTAAGCAGGGAATCAGGGTCTAATTTTTTATCTGTAGCTTCATCATTTTTTTTTTGTCATCCTGCTGCAGCATTTATGTAGAAAACTGCATCCTCAGATATCACCTCTAGGAGCTTTGGGGTCATAGTTGTTTGAGATTTTGTTACCTGAATCAGCATCAAAATCTGTGGCATCTTTCAGCGAGTGGCAGAATGGTTGCTCCGGTGATTAAAGGATTTTAAAACCTTTAAATTACCTAGAAAAAAAAAAAAAAAAACTTTTCCCCTACCTCAAACTTTTGAAACAAGCCCCTAGTGGGGGGTAGAATGTTTCAGATTCCCTGGAATTCTTGAAGGGCATGGCTGGAGGACGCTGATTGGCTGAACATAATTCTAGTATTTATTTATTTTCAATAAGGTTCAGTTCATTTTTGTTCTGATCATTTGGAAAATGAAAAGAAGAAAAGCTTCGAGTGGACGGACGACCAGGTTCAGGCTCTTTTGAGCATTTTTGCGGCACAAAAGTTTTTTGAAATGCTCAAAAAGGCCTTAAGATTCTTGTTTTGCATAATAATAAGTAGCTGTCTTTATGGTACCATCGAATTAACACAGCGCAATAAATTCCAGGTCCACCTGAGTTCAGGTGCTTTAACCAAAGGAATCAGCTTCTGCATCAGAATGCATGTGGAAGAAGAAAGACAGAGGAGAAGGTTGGAAGCAGCCTGTTTGTTTCCGTTCAGTGTTGAAAGAGCATCCTTTCATCTTTCCTCCTATACTGGCATCTGTCGTCACGCCAAGGGAGGCTGGCGAAGCTTTATCTCCCAGAGATTTACAGAGAACTACGAGAGCCACAGACCAAATGTTTAAGTGGCCCGAAAGATAAAGTTTTAGAGATCTGTCCGTGTGACAAGAAGTGCGGAGACCCGTGCACGGTGGTGTCGGCGACACGACTGTAGCAATGGCTTCACCTTGATGTCAGATAAAACTGCACTGTTTATAAGATTATATGAGTATTAATCCGCTGCAGCATTCAAAACAACGATGAACGACTGAGCATTAACCAGAATATTTTTTCATGGAACACTTTTTTCACTATCAGAGCAGCCATATCATTATTTTATGCCAGTAGCACCAGGAGAATGAGGAGTACAACAGTATGAATCAGGTTCAAACGTCAGGCAATCATCTGTGGCTTAAAAATGATTTATGAGTCATTTCTAAATGATGACAGAGAGTGCTATAAAATTAGATTGAAGGTGTGTTCTCGTATTTCTATTGAAATTATACTTTACCTTTCATAACAAAAGGCATATAACCCTGTAACCAACACACATTCTGGCTAATTATCATTAAAGGGAGAACTCTATAAACACCAAGGAACTCTGCCCTCTCCCTGAGTCTTTCCTTCTAGATTTTCCTTTTTTCTAGATTTTCAGTCCGCGTGCATATCTGCACGACTCCTGAGCCGTTGCTGCAGCCTTGGACTGGCTGTTTTGGAAGGTTTTTGCTTATCAGCAGCAGGTAGGATAAACCAGCGGTGAGAGCGCGGCAGCAGCCCCGCAGCAGGTCGTGGTCCAGCTCCAGAGAAATGTACACAAAGTGCAGTCACCGTGAACGCTCTCGCACACCCTTCAAGATGGATGACGGAGGATTTGTTTCCAGGAGGAGATGAAACGTGTGCTTTTGCGTGCGTATGAATGTGAGCATTTTTTAATTTAAATGTTTATCTATAAGAGGAAAAACATTATCAGGACGTGACCTATAGAGATCCTTAACATAACCCTAACCCTAAATTCTACCGCAAATTACATTAATTTCTAAATAAAAAATAAATGAATAAACAGAAACAAGGTATTTGATTTATTTTTAAATGTTGCCCCTTTTTATTTTTATATTTTTATTTAATTTAAATATTTATTCATTAGAAAGAGTGACATCCCGCTCAGGGTTGTAAATCAAAACAAGATTGTTTTCCACAAGTTGTCCCAGGAAATCCTAGCTTTAATTGCATGTGAAGAGAGAAAAAGAGGGAAGAGAAACCAGATGGATGTGCTTTGATATCTTCTCTACTGATGAGGATGGAAAACTAAAATAACTACAGACTGACATGGAGAGGCAGTCAGAAAGAGGCATGGTTCCCCTACATTTGTTAAGTTGGGCTCTGAATGCTCACGTAAACATGCAGGCAAAAGTCAAAACAGGAAGAATAAGTTTTATTCATTTTCTAAAGGTAAAAGGCAGTATTCAGGTTGCTAAAAGGAAAGGTTCACATGGATAAACTGTCTGACCACCCTAAACCCCAGCAAATACATATAATCGTACCAAAACAGAAAACTCCCAGGAACTTTAAAATTTGGACCCTTCTCTGAGCTAACAACCTCTGGCCTCTTGTCAAAAATGTCAACACTTGGCCAGTTTTCCAGAATTTATGTAGGCTTCTATCAGATTGACCTGAAAAGCAATGTTGAGTTTCTATGCCAGCTTTTCAGCCATCCAAGCCCAGATTAAAGTTTTTTTTTTCTCCACTTTTCTCTAAAATTGCTAGCAGGTGTTCATTCTGACTTTTCTCTCATCCCCCACAATGCCATTGGACGTTGGAACCTGCAACGGTGGATCAGAATGTGCGAGCGCCTGCCAAAACTGACCTCTAGAAGTGTAGACATCAAAAGTAGATTAGAATCACTTTGTGCCTTCAATGTAATAAAAACGGTTGTCAGTGAGGGGAAACCTTTAAGCCATTTTAAACATAAAATGGGGAAAAAAAAAAATCCACTATACTGCTTTAACATTTTACCCTTTGTCCCTGCTCCCTTCCACCATATATCTTCCCTGGGAAAAGCTTCTTAACAGGTGCAGCCAAATCCCTGTGTATGGAGACTGCTCTCGTCTCTTTTCGCCTCCCCGCAGGTCAAGAACGATGGGCTTCATAAGTGGTCTTGCTCTCTCCTGCCGTCAAAAACACCCATCGACCTTCTGCTTGATTATTAAGGTGAGATGAACAGCAAAAGGGACTCTAAGTGCGCAATCAAATTGGTTGCTGCCTTAAGCGATTAAATAGCATTTAAGTGCTTCTGGCTCCTCACTCATCTCCCATCAACAGTTATGGATCATGATGCTACCTTTAATGAGAGCTCAGATATTTTTGAATCTTAGAATTCAATTCAGTCCAGTTCAATTCAGTTTATTTCTATAGCACCTTTTACAATAAAATTGTCTCTAGGTGCTTTACAAAGGCAGAAACCCAGAGCCTGAACCCCCAGGTAAGCACAGTGGCAAGGAAATACTCTGTTTTAACAGGAAGAAACCTTGAGCAGGACCTGGCTTACAAGGAGGAACCATCCTGCTGAAAGTTGGCTGGGTAAAGGAGGAGAAGAAGAGGGAGACAGGACAGAGAGAATAAAGAGAGAGAGAGAGAGGGAGAACAGATACAATCATAGAACCATAGAAATACAAACATAGCAGACATAATAATAATACATACAGTATATACATAATACAGCATTAGGCAGGTTGTTATAAAAAAAAAAGGGAACAGCATAGGCAGGTGTTGACAGTGGACACTGGGTTTGTCAGAGGCCGAGATCCGTGTGGCATGAAGTTCTGGAGATGGAAGACCTGCAGAAAGATACCGAGAGAGAGAGAGAGGGAGAAGAGGGGGAGAGATACAATACAGCAAAGAAGACTGGACACACTGATAATCCCGGTGAGAAGAAAAGAAAAGGAGGAGAGGAGGTGAGGGAGTGGTTGGTGTTGAGGAAGTGGGGAACTGCTCAGTGGATCATGTTTGTGTCCCCAGCAGCGTAGCCTGTAGCAGCATAGCTGTGCTAAAAACTGAAGAGTAAAAGTTTGATGGCCCTATTCTACCTGTAGCTGTGAGAACTGACTGCAACAACATCTGTCAACCCCACACACTTTGTTTGAGGCTAAGTGTACGCTTTACTGAACAGAAATGTTTTAAGTTTGATCATAAGGGCAGACGTGGTGCCTGTCTCTCGGACCCAGGTTGGTAACTGGTCTGGAATCAAGTCTACAAATCACTTAATGGTGACTTTGTGTCTGTGGTTAGTACAAAGATATAAAACGTTATACTGATAAAAAGTTACTTTCAAGTTCTGTACTCTGTATGTTTATTTAATGATATTAAATGAAAGATCTGAGTTGTTCTGAGGAGGTAATGAGGACAAAGATGAGGCTGCTCTCTGTGCCACGTTGAATGGGAGAAACCTGCAGAAGGCGTCAATCTGATATCAAACACATCGTCAAAGAGAAACAAGTTCAGCTGAGGCAGAGGCCATGCGTGATATAGGTGTATTCAAGGGTTTTATGGATTCATGCAACACACACACACACACACACACACACACACACACACACACAGTTGCCTTTTAACCTCAGTGTCGTGTCTAGTAGGAAGCTACAGGCCAGCAACACTGCTGAGTGTTTGTTCAGAGCCAACTGGGCCATCACCCTGTTAAACCGCAATCACTGACACATGTAGGAGGTTTAAAGGCCTGAAAACCACTTCCTCCTATGCCCCTCAGCTACAGCTGTCCAAAACGCACACATTCCGGATCGTACATCTCTGATAATCTGGAACATTTTTCAGTAAATGTTCTTAGTCATTCCTCCGTTTCCTCAGACTCCTAATGAAAAGTTTACTTTGCATGTGATAAGATGTGACTGTGGCCAGCTTTATAAATCAGTTTGGAAGAGAAAGTGCTGGCATTTAGCCATGTCTGACATCTTTTAACACAGATCGTTTTACACAGATGTTTCAGACTTGTTCCAATCAAACTGTACCTCGGTCCTGTTACTGTAAGATTGTAATAGATTATTAATCAGAGAGTAATATAATCCATATGCCACCAAAGACAAACTGTATACAAAACAAACATAAATCATAAAGCAGGAACACACCCTGGAAAAATCACCAGTCCAACACAGAATCAAACCTTTTGGTAAATGTCGACCGTGCCATTGTGCTGACAGTCAAGCTTTTAAATTGTGGTTTTTCCCAACAATGTCTAAATATTTTAGATTATTATACGCACTATCGTCATTTCAAGCTAAACCACACAGTGAATCATTATTGCCGCAACCTTCACGTTAGACTGGGAAGTAGATCATTACCAGGATGTTTGAACATCATTTTCTCTGCATATGATTGCATAGACATAATAACAGCTAACTGACTTTAAATGAGGAACTTTACAGGTATGTGGCTCCCAGATAATTATTAGTGTTTTCTTTCTGGATTCCACAAGTTAAGCAGAGTTGACTGACTGCTGGATTGTAAAAATCCTCTCATATTTCATCACATCTGTCTTCATATAGTAAATATTTCCACATAATATGACTTTAAACTGGCTATTCTATTCCGGGTCAACAAATTCTACACTGCCATCAACATCACATCTATACTTCTCCAAATCAGTATTAAAATCCTTAAAAAGATAAACAAATAAATAAAAAGGAAACAATCTAAATGATTGAAAGTGATGCTGAGGGGATTTGCACTGTTTGCTTTGTTAGACATAGTAACAGCGCTTTAAGATACAGATAAACTTTTTTTCTCTTAAATATATTATTTCACCTTGAATAGGAAACATTATTCTAGCATGTAATCTGTTATATCTGGCTCCAATCAGGCCTAATTCAAGCAAACACAAATGGTTTTGTTTCCTAAGATTCATGATAAATAGCTCTCTACTCTGAAAGTCCAGCCAAGACCTTTAAAAATACTTAGCCCAGTCTTTCACGCTGGAGTTAAGCTCTTATTTCCCACTGATTTCTTAATAAATTATACACACTTGAATTCCAATCAAGATCAGTTAGGCTTCAGACAAAACAGAGCTAAACAGCCCAACACATTCCAGAGCGGAGCTGACGGGTTTTATACCACCAAAGACGATGTTTTATTATTTTTTTCAATGATGCTGGCTAGATGCAACAATCTACTCGGATACTGTTTATCCTCAAGTGTTAAAAATTGTCTTTAGCACTTTGGCGTTTGACAGGCATTACATCACAGTGAGCTTTGGAAGGTTCAAATGTAAATGCTACATACATGTCAGCACTACATCTGAAACATAAAGAGCAGACGTTTTCATCGGCCCTGGGTGGAGGCCAGAGCAGGGTGGTGGTCCAAGAGGGAAAGCCAGAGGTTTTCATAGCCTTGCGTCACCCATCTTCCTCGGGTTGGAGGTATTACAGATTTACGGCCCTGTGGCGAACTTAAGTGGTGATGCCAGGCTCACTTTTTGATGTTAGTTCTTCAGATCGTTTAGACAGCCACAAATCAGTTTCATTTCCAGTAAAAACATTAATATCAAAGCGGTTTAAAGCGCACAAAAAGAAAACCAAGCTGAGGTAGTGAAGAGCTGCTAACCAATCAGCATCTGGGTTTATTCAGTTTACATGCTTCTCTGCAATATTGAAAATGTAGAAGCAAATGAAAAAGGTTGGGACGAGTAGAGCTGCAGAGCTTTTGCTGGACTGGTTTGGGAAAATAAAGCCAGGCCAGAAAGTGATGATGATTTTAAGGATTGCTCTCACTCCTTTAAGGTGGCTGCTGCAGATAAAATTTTGGCTAGTTGGAGACAATGAGTGTGTTTCAAATGTAATATAAATAATACTGAGGAGAGAGATTCTCCTTTTCCTTCTTCTTTTTACTGTTGAAATTGTAAACCCACAGAGATACAATACATTCAGCTCTGAAAATTCTAAAATTAAAGCCAATAACCAACCTCCACAGTGCAGTAATTTGTATTGATTCAACGAAAGACAAAAGTTTGGAAGTCAAGGAAAGAGTCCCTCAAGGTAGCCTAAGACCACAAAATGTTTAACGATTGTGTGTATTGCTTTCCAGACCGATGTCATCATTACTGTAAAATACCAGAATGCTGAGCAGAGTTCAACACACGAGCGTAATCAATCAGAAGGATAAACAAGGAGACAAGTTTAAATACTGTTAGATGGACTCCTCCGTCTCTGGGCTGGTGAGCTGATAAGGAAGATGGGAGGTGGGGTGCTGACTATCAACAGCCACTCAGATCTGGTCTCCTCATTCAACCAGAGATTTTAGGACGCTGATCTGATCGGAAAGCGTTTAGCACGCGTTGCAACTTAAACCAGACGTATGTGTCATTATTTGACTGCGAGGCTGATCTCACGGGAGCATCAAGAATGAAAAGACGGAGCGCCTCCATTAATGGCTCACATTTAAGCCACATGAGCTGCGTCCTGAGCAGAGGAGACCCAGGTAACCATAAGATGTAAGACAGCACTTCTATTGGTGTAACGCAAGATACAGCATCTCAATTTACAAAATCAGACCAGTCAGCCATTAACTATCTACCAGAGGGTAAATGTGTCTGTTGTTTTACATTTAATAACATAACCTGTATATCCATTAATAGCTTGAGCGGGTCGTGAGTCACTTACCAGCCAAACGCACATTAAATGACTGATATTTTCTGTTTACACCAGCTGTCGGGCCAGTGAAAACACACGTTTAGCTTCGTGTGCCAAGCAAGGATGAGCAGGCACATTATCTCTAATTCTATCAGGTTAGCCATCCATGAAGATGATAAATCTGCTCTCCAGCCCACACTGGAGGAGGTCTGAGGCATGTCTGGATTTGGGGCCATGCTAATTGAACCTTCACCAGGCAGGGTCTCATTAAGGGGCCCTGAATATATCATTTACACTGACGCAGTTCTGTAATCCTACAGTGGACAGATTGGTTTTTATTCTTCAACATCTGGGGGATGTTGGGAAACACTTAACAGGAAAAAGCAGACGTTCTTTGCCAGATTAGCACGTCCTTGTTTACTCTTGGAGCAGGTATTGAGCCGTTAAGGCCTGGGTCAACACAGCTCCTCTTCTTCATCAATCATTTAATGCCTGTATCTATCCATCCGTCCATCCATGGGCCCTGCAAAAACACTCGCGCTCCTCAGGCCCCGCAGTTGCAGCCCTATGTGCAACAACAACATGATGCTGCAGGAACGGACGCATTCCTGACATTCCCCTGAATCGGTGTGTGAAAGTTTGTGTCAGGACAGAGAAAGAGTGAAACCCAAAAAAAGAGGAGAGGTGCAAAAAGTTGTCAGACCGGTGAAGAATGAAGTGAGACGAGCTGGTATTCTAGAAATGCAGAGGAGAGAGGAGGGGAGGGGAAAGAGAGGAAGTGAGGAAAGAGGGGAATGACGACCGCAAGGGGACAGCCCACCTGCAGAACATGTTCATACATATGCATCCGCCTTTAAATACCACATAAAGTGTGTTTTCTAAAACACGAGTTCAGTCAGAGCCAGATGGATGCTTGAAACCACAATAGCACAATAGTGTATTCATACAGGATAACGTATGAGTCCCCTTTCAACACTTACTCATCAAGCTCACGTCAGGGTTTTTATTCCCAGACATCTGAATGACCACAGCAATATTTAAAGGGGTGTGTCTCAATTCTCCTTTTTACTGAAACGCTGCCAGCATTTTAAAAGTATACTTTGTTTTAGATTCAAACATCATATATTTGTCCAGGTTTTGCTTCTTCTTTTATGGTTATTAAAAAAATAAATAAATGCAAAGACATTGGTCTCTGAAATAAACTGCCTGCTTAAATCCAGATGTAAAATGCAGGAAATAATGAAAAAGAAAACATTTGAGTAGAAAGGTAGAAATCAGAAATCAGAGGTGTTATTTGACACTGGTTTTTCCATGGGGAAAAGCTTCTTTTTTTTTTTTTTTCCAGGCACCTGTCGGTGGATGATTTGACAGTTTGGTTTCTCAGCGTGCTGAAATGTCAGTAACAGATGGTATTCACTTACATTAATTAGACATTAGCGGTTTAGTGACTGCATGTTAGCACTGGAGATGCCGTCTGCTTTATGTCTCCATCCTCACAAGGCCCAGCTGTGTTGCGTTCCGCCTGGAATGCGGTTTTATTCCGCCCGCCACACATCTTTAAAACTCCAGCAGCACCTCAGAAGTGCTGTGTTGGGCTCCTAGTTTGTCCTCTGACAGTCTCCAGGAGATTTCTGTCATTCAGCCATTTATCTGTTGGCTCTTCTGAACTAAATCGGTTGTTGTTGTTCTTCTATTTTCTCTTCTTGTCTGACTTGTCGGACTCTCGCAACCTGCTGCTGATGTCATTTACACGTGTTGTGATGGGAGACGCTCTTGCAGCTCGTTTATTCATTCAGTCGCTGCAATCGTGGGAAATATATGCACATGTACTGGGGCAGGTAGCAGTTGTTGCGTATGACATAGTGTGGAAAACGATTTCCCCTTAAGGTCTTAAATGTCCGGATCTGATGTGTAATCCTCAATGTGTTCCAGGTGAATGAGACAGAGATGTTTTCATGTTTCCACTCTCAGAAATTCTATCCGTCTGTGCAGAAGGGTGCACGTGTGTGTATGTGCACATGTCCACACACACACATACACACACTGCAGGTTATTTTTTTCTCCTCTCTCTCTAAAAATCTGCGATCATCCCATTTGCTGCCCCCCAGCCACCCCCTCCCGTGCCTCCTTCAGCCAATCACTCTCCCATATCATCGAGAGGTCCAGGAGAATGAGACCAATATCATTTTTTTTCCTTAACTCAACACTGTTTTGATTTACAATGCAAAAAAAAAGAAGACATGAAATAAAAACAGATGTAGAGGTTTGTTCTAGACACACAGCAGTTTTTGGGGCAATGTACATTCTTCTGCGGAGCCCAGACACTGACACTCACCTTCAATTAGGCCCCCTCGATAAGTGCAGCCCTCCTGGAAACAAGAACGGATACAACAAACATGATACCGCCTCTGTTTTTAATCTTTCATACCTCTGAAGTACCAATGTTAAGTTTAAAGTAGAAGAAAGAGTACAGAATAAAACAGGAGCCAAAAAAAAAAATGGAAGGAGGGGCTATAAAACCCACTAAAAATACATTTTTAGACCAGTGTCAGTCATGACCAGGGCCAAAATGTCTGCATTGCACAATTATTAGAGTTGATTTCTCTATTCACGGCGTCATATTTGTCTTCAGCAGGCAAAACTTATTTTAACTGGCATTTTAGCATTTGTTTTCTTGAATTCAGTTCATTTTTCTGTGGTTCTTCATGTATTCTGGTCTGATTTAGTCAACATGGGGTGTTTTATTTTGAAAATCCACTCCCATATCACAAATGTGATACACCCATTCTTACTGGTCCATCACATATACAACTGATGCAAAATTAAGTATTTTTAACTTTACTGAAAAGAAAAACAGTAAAGGATATATTATATACTTTTGTACTTTTCTACAGACATGGCTTCTTATTCATATGCTTAACTTGCGCAAGATGTTAAAACTGAATAAACAAGCAGGGTCATCATCATGATTTTTGCTCTCAATGAAAATATTTTTCTTTTACACAAAATGTAATAAAATAAAGATGCCTTTGTTGCGACTGCAGCCATGTTTCTCTGGACATGTGCTGATATGACTCCCCACCCACTCGTGATAAACTACTCCTGATGACAAGATAGAAAGATATTTGGAAAAGATTTTAAGATTTCACATTGGCCTGAGGGTTATCGAAAACTAAGATCAGGATATTTCGTAGACGAAAAAAAAAAATGTTTTCTTCTTTTGATTTGCTGCAGCTCCTTTTACTTTTTGACCAAATGTTTGAGAACATTACCAGAACACATGAAAGCAGGTTCACTCTTGCAGATGAGACAGGTCCACCAGCTCATATTTTTCTGACTCTGTGATGCTCCGCTCCTCTGACATCCAAACATTTTTCTTACTCTGTCATGGACAGCCTTTGTGAATTACACAGTTTTGTCTAACTTTTATGCATCGGCCCTTAAACAGGCCCATCTTTCTTCCTGCCAAATACTTTCTTCCAATTGGATTTGGGCTGGTATGCTGATATATTACGGCATGTTTTCATGAAACATAAATTCAGACCCTGGCAACCGGCTTGGCTTGTTCAGTGGAGACTAACTTCAAACCTTTTTCATTTTTTGAGATTTATCTGAACATAAATTGACAGCATGATGGCACATTAGTGACTGATCAGATATGTCACACATATGAGACATCTGCACATTACTTTCACCTTCACCTTTGACCTCCCACCCAGGGGTACGCAGCACTAGTGGCGCTTTGGTGCTTAAATAAAAAAAATAGCCTCTGATTTGATGAAACACACCAAAAAGAGTGGAATATGACCTTAATAGATGCCACTGATATAACCTTTTTTGTCTTAACAAAAGAAAATTAAAAACTTAGTTGGTTTAAAAGAAGACAAAATGTAATCAATATTATTTTTGATTATTATATAATTTAAAACCCTACCTTTAGTAAGCAAGACTTGTCTTGTAAACCCCGTTCTATCATAACCCAAAGCAGTAAAAGGAGAAAAATCAAGCGAAAAGCACACGTGTACGACAAATGTTTTGCAAACCATCCAAATAATACAGATGTTTCCATAGCCCTTTGACCACAGAACCTCTGAGGTTAGTTAAATGTAGTGAAAAGTATAACAAGTTGTCTGTACATCATACCTAAAACTTAAAACGAGAACAGCAAAAAAAAAGGCCGATTCGGGTTTTCCAAAGACGGGCTTTTATCTGCTAAGTGTGGGTCTCCTTGCTAATCAATATTGTACTGAACTGAATGGAGTGAGGAAATTGTCATCTGGATTCAATGAGTGGCTCAGAAAAAGCCCAGCTTGTTGGACTTGTTGAAGGGGCTCCCTGACAGAGTTACACAAACTCAATTCGCTCGTTCTCCTGTTTTTTTTTCCTTGGGTCTCTCCTTTACCTCATTGTCGGTGTTTGGAGCTTTTTCAGCTCGTTCACTGTCAACAATCAATATAACAGATAATTCATCTACAGTATTCATGAAGCTGAAAACAGACGGAGAGTGAGAAATCTGCTCTTTTGTGCAAGACAAGCCTGGCCATGAGGACAATATGACATTTTTCAGAACATGGAAGATTTTAAAGGAACATTTCGCTCAAGAATAATCATTTTTTAATGCAAAACCTGATTTGGTGTATAACTCAAACATTAAACAGCAGTGATGAGCTTTTGGAGGTCAAAGGTCAAGCCACTGACCTGGGATAGAGTTGAAAAAAAGTCCAGTTACTTTTTCCTTAAAGTATTTTAGGCCAGACTGAGCCATGTACAGAGGGTTCTAGTAAACCCAAACATTTGCAGTGATTTATGATTTGCGTGCCCCTGTAGAAACTTTGTACCGGAGGGTCTTAGAGTGGTCGGGATGGGACCAGGGGGCTTTAGCTGTATCATGCATGGCTCCAAACAATAATCCCACTGTTTTAATCTTTCTTCCCAAAATCCATATGAGAAGGTAGTTCTTTCTCCCACCCCCCATGCTTAAACACATAGCGTGCTCTGTCATCACCTCATCTGCTTAACCGGCAACTGTGGCTTAATTGGAAAGAAAATTCCACCGTGAGCAGCAAATATTCCAGCGTACTACATAAAACGGAGCAGTTTGCTCTCCAACCAAACCAAACCAGAGAGAAATATTCAAAACATCACCATGATATATCAGCCCAAATGCCTCGTTACCGCCACTGTCATTGCGGTTGAGAGTCAATTGGTTGTTCTCCCCCTAAACCCCGAAAATGTTCTCTCTGTTCCCGACGCCTGTTGTTTTGTCCCGCGTTCATCTGTTTTTCCTTAGCTTCCTCGTTCCTTCCGCTCAGTGTCAGCAGTGCATAAACTGGCAGTGACACGGAGGAGGAGGTGTCTGCGCTGGTCTTTGTCCTATCAAAGGTTCCACAGTATCACAGACAGACTCGAAACCCAGCAACTTTGACAATTTTACCACCTAAACAGCAGAAACATTTGTCAGTTGTAGAATGTATAGACCCCCAATTCAGGCAGTCACTTGAAATCCAAAGACAAAAAAAATATATGTATCAAAAAAAAAAAAAAAAGAATATTTTACAGATAGAATTTTTTAGATAGAGCTTTAGTATTGATATATTCTTCATCCCACTAAGGTAACTTTAACACAGAAGTTTTGTAATTTTGTAAACATATTTAACCAAAATGTCTTAAAAGTATATTATTATTATTATTATTATTATCATTATTATTATTATCCAGAGAAGTAAGACTGCACGACTGAGGTGCAAACAATTTCAGTGTGTGCGCGTGCGTGTGAGTATGGGTTAAGAGAGGATGGAGGTGGACTCATCAGTCACCCTGAAAGAGCAAAATAATCTTAGTCTGGTCTGACGAGGACTGCGTGTAAATATTCTGACTGTAATTAATGGCAGAATTCTCTGGTGAAATATCAGCTTTTTTCATTTCCTTCTCTCTCTGGGGAAACCATGTTTGTCTCTTTGTGTCTGGGTCTTCGGATCTGAACGGCCGTGCAGGCCTCAGCACCCTTGTTCGGGCCTAATCTGTCTGTCTGTCAGTGCCTGGTAATTGGAGCTGTTTAAGAGGTCATCCAGCCCAGGTGGGCGGGCTGGGGGGAGCGTGACTGTGTGTCCCAGCGTGTGCGCCTCTCCTCAGGTGTGTGTTTACGTGTGCGCGCAAGGACAGGAATGCATGTCGGACCGGGGACCGCTGCTTCCCACGACCGTGCCACCCGTGAGCCGCGCATGAGGGTGGACGTCACACTGAGGAATCTTACAGGTGCACTGGAAACTTAATTCCATTGTCCCAGTGTGTGCTGGTTTCCTCTGCTCATTACGTTGCTTCATTACAGTTGCTGACAAATTTGTTGATTCAAATCTTTTTTTTAATTTGCAGTTTGACAGCTGTGATAAGTTGGCGCCCACTAATGATCCACCCATTAATTTCATCGCCAGTTTTAATCAAATTGGTGTTTAATGGTGACTGGAGGGTATTTAAAGGACGGCGTTTTGGTTTTGACATGCTTTCTCAAATCCGTTTGTGTTTGATATCATATGGTATTTTGTTAGTCTTTCAGGAGGAGACAATGTGTTGTAAAACTAAATAAATTCTAGTGTAAATCAACAATGTAATGAAGAAAAATAGAAATGTTTTCTATTGCCTGAAAAGCGAAAACGGATGGTGACTTCACCGGACTAGTCTGATAAAACACATAGGATTTTTGTAGCTAAAAAGAAAAATTCCCTAAAGCTTTTCTGTCATTACTGAGTTAGATGATAATATGGAGAAGGATTGAGTGCAATTTCCAGTAATTTGCAGCAGGTCATTGGGTGCAACCCGTCTGTTTGGAGTCCAAAGCCAGAGCACTAGAGCAGTCTGTCGATCTGCTGCATCCATGTCCAGTTGTCTGTCTGAGTGAGGGTGAAGATCAGAGGAAGCCACCCATAATCGTCTGGAAAGAGATGATCATTTATCACTTGGTGATTCGCGGGAATTGGATTACCGGTCTGAAGGCAGGAGGGCTCAAAGGGGCAGTGTGAGAACAAGCGGGAATAAAACATGTACCAAATACACAGCAAAATATATAAGAACAAGTAGAGTGTGTACCTCTGAGGAGCACAGATAGGTTGGCCGACACCGGACAGATGCTGACAAGATGCAAGATGACGGCTGGTTTATTCATTCTTTACACATGCTAAAAAAATGTTTGTGACTCATCTAAAACATTAAAGTTGACGGTTCTGGGGCCACTTTTGACACTCACTGTTTCGTCTTAGTGAAATCTGTTTGTCGCTGTGATCCAAACAGAGGAGCAAATTCATCCTTTTGGACGTGTTCTGCTGCCAGTTTGCCTCGCTCGACGTGTGTTTGTGCACCGGCTCAGTCTATGAAGTACCACGCTGATAGTAACCAAATCCTGGGCGACGTGTCTGGTCGACAGACAGATCAGTGAAGGCTGCCTGTCAGGGGCAGTGACCCCGGCCTCTCAGGCTCTTTAGCTGTGCATCCACTGTGGAGACTGAGGTCAGTGACAGCAGAGGGGAAGGATTGTAGGCTGACATGACTGAGCAGTGGGACTTTTAGGGGAGATGAAAGACTTACCTTCAGGATGGGAAAGAAAAATTACCAGTGCAGAGCGCTGCTAAGCACTGTTTAAATTCAAACACTGCTGTTATACATGCGTACAAAAAGAGAAGAACACGCCTTTAATTCCCCTGTCAGACTTCAAAAAAACAATAGCAGGACTGTGCTCTGTTTCAAACCCAAAATGGGAGAAACTCTGATTTTCTTGGTGGAACCACTGTCAGATCCATTAGAAACATCTGCCACAAAGTAACGTATATCAAAAAAAGAAAACCTTTCCAGTGCAAGAGCACTAGCAGCACAGGGGCCAGGGGTCAGTTTCCCAACATGACCCCATCATGCCTTTACATTCCAAGGATCACAAATCAGGGGTTTGAAAGTGGTCCGTCGGTGAGGGATGGGATCAGTGTCACCATGCTGGTGATATCATGCTGGATCGCTCAGGAGGCTTTGCAGAGAAGGGATCAGGATCTGGGCTTAAGTAAGAGTTCTGTTCCATTTCTACTGAAGAACACCACTCTGGAGCCAAAAGAGAGGAAAGACTTTTGGCTGGTTTAAAGCAATATATCATACTGTGTATAACTATATTAATCACATTGGACTCCTCAGTTTTAGAGGAATTGTTTTTTATCTTAGGTTATTGAGTTCAAGAGGCTCCTTAGCGATCAGCTTCTCAGCGATCATCTTAATTTAACTTAACTAACATAGAAACAGTGAAACCATCAGGAAAATATCAGCTAAGTTGGCTTGTTATCTGGGGTCATGTTCTTGTATTTTATAACTTTGGAATGCAAGTCTTGTTGTGTTATCCTCTTAAAGTTATTGATAAATTTGTGTTTACATTACAGCTAATCTGGCCAGAAGGCCCTTGTCAATGTTAATGACAACAAATATCAATATCTGATATCTGATCAACGGAAGATGAAAAGACGGTGAATCTGGTCAATTTTGAGCAATGATCTCCATCTAAATTTTACATTTGTAATAAAATAAAATGTCATTAATTACCATAACAACAAGAAGAGTATTACACAATTCGCTACCACAGGCAGTATGAATTTATATTTATTACACATATTTAGCTGTTATCTCAATCGGACATTCTTCCAAATGCTAAAATCATGGTTCTGAAACCCCCCTATCTGATAATTCTTTCTCTGCTTTCTTCCTTTCTTTCCAAGTTTCTCAATCCATCTGTTTTGAAATTGAATCCCAGCATCATTATGAGTAATAGAAAACAGTTGCGGTGGCTTCCCAGCTATGCAACTGTTTATGTCCTCCATATGCCGCAGTGGGACAAAGTTTTTGAGCTGGACTGGTCTAACTTCGAGTAAAAGTGCCACTTAAATAGAAAATATTCAGCATACTGTGTAGAAAAAGAATGGCCAGTGTTTGAGTGCAGCGCCGTTCTTCCAGGTGGTAATATATTTGCAGCTTTGAGTCCGTTCCTCCATTTTACCACCAACATGCAGTTAGTGGAAGGAGAAGCAACCTTTATTACAGTTCATCCTTTTGGTTCTTGTCTCATTTTATTATGAAGATGGTGGCAACAACAGGCACGCCAACATACTTTCACTCCTAGTTTACAGCCTGTGGGGGAGGGATTGTTTTGCCTTTGGGGACCAACGAGAGCATAAAGCCCGGGGGGGCGGGGGTGGGGGGGGTCGGGTCTGTGTTTAAAGCCTTTAGACCCCACATGAAAACACACCTGCAGTTTGAGGAAACTTCTTCTTCTTCTTGTTTCACAAAGCTGAACAAGAGTTGGCTTGTGGTAGCTTTTTATAGAGCTGCTAACAAGATGAGCATATTTTGCTACTAATTTACTGTAGTAAATTTACTAATTTACTGTAGTAAATTAGAATCTGTAGTATTCTTATAGGACACCATATTAATTTATTATTACTTATACTTTTAATATTCTAGTTATACTTTTTATTAACATCTGCTTTCCTTATAAACAGCACTTCTAGAACTTGAAGGGAGCCATTATTCTAATAAATTGCATTAGTTTGCAAATTATTTCCAGTTATACAACTACTCAGAATGTTGTTTAACTTTCATCATACAGCTTTCCCTTGTACAAACATATCGTACCATATATAATACTCTATACATTGTTTTAATGAGTGTGTACACCGAATCAAACGCAAAATTGTGCAGAAAAAGAAAAGGTCAAGTTCCCTCCGAATGCGCTGAGAGACTGACCTCAATATATCAGTGTTGTAATTAAAGCTACATTTCATGTCTCAGTGGTTTTCCCCATAATATTTACACTCCTGTTGCTGAAGTTCAAGAGCGTTTCCCCCCAGTATGTGATACAGTGGGGAGGAGAATTCAAATAAACAGCCACTCAGAGGTAACAGGTTTAAGATGTCGCCGGCAGACACTCATCCATCTTACAGCTAAATTCTCTGTCTCACCTGGACTGCAAGTAAATGAAGTAAAGAGAGAGAGAGAGAGAGAGAGAGAGAGAGAGAGAGAGAGTGTGTAAGAGAGAGAATATCCTGACTGGTGGACTACAACTACAGCTGTACCATACATGGAAATAATTAAGCCAACAGTAAATATCCCAGAGATGTAATAATAATCACTGAGCAGTGCTGCAGCAGATGTAGCAGGCGAACATCAATAATCATATTAATAATAATAATCATATGAGCAGCAGATTCCACCGACACTCCGCTGACTGCAAGTCGTTGTTGACGTTCTGATGACATAATATGGTTATTTCTTTTCAAATCTGCACTGTTAATAATATCTTATTAATTACTTTATTACACATATAACATCATTTCTAATTTATTCCTGTCAGTCAGAAGCAGGTAGTCGGTCACTTGTTTTAGCAGAAAAAGCTGAAGAATTTCTTAAAGAAAAAAAAAATTGCAAAATACCAAATTTAATGAGGTCTGAAAACAGGCAACAACCAGCCGTCTGTATACCCCTCAATGACTTCAAATTGGGCATCTGTTACACCATGCCAATGCAGATGTTGGAGGAATTCAGCAGGCTCCAAGGCTGTTACAAGTGTAATAATGGTGTAGATTAGTTCATGCATTGTTCTCCATGTATTAAATAATATGACCAAAGTGACAGTAATATAGTTAATGTAGTAATAAAGGCTGCCGTCAGCCTCGGTGGCTCTGACACAAACACACGTGCTCATGAAAGGGGTGGTAGGGGTTCTCCAGGGGTGACCAGGGGCTGGGGTGATAATAGCAGCCACGTGTATTATTATAAGCGTGCACACACACACACACACACACACACACACACACAGATGACGATGATGATTTTCTTTCCTGTTTTTATTTTTCTTCTAGCTGTAATTCATTCTGACCACTGACTTTCGCCCCCTCCTTCTCCCCACATCTCAGTACATTTTTCTTATGTTTTAAGAACCTTATTCTAAAAAGTCCTGGTAGAACTGTATTCAATTTAAAACCCCATTGAGCCCAACAGTCCATTAAATACACACTTTATTGATGGTGTCTTTGTTGCAGAGTCTCTGTTACAAAAACATGTTCAGGATCATAAAGGATTCCTTGGCCTGTGATGCATTTTGGACAGCTCCAGATGATTTCCCTGAAAATAGTCGTGACAGGTTGATGAAGAGCAGTCCATTACAGTCATTACACTGGCTGAAAAATGGAGACTGTATGACATCCATTGTCTCGTGCTGTATGTTCAGAGACAGGCAGTTTTATAAAAAGCATGAGCTCATAGTACAATAAATCTAGTTTGTAAAGTTCATATTCGTTAATATACACTCGTATATAAGTCTGTAATCACTTGGTCACAAGGCAAATATGCACAAATGGAAACCATGGCGACCGTGATGGACTAAATGCACCACATTCGTGGTATTTCTTACCAATAACAGAAACAGAATATTTTGATGCAAATAATTTCAAGATCCATCCATCCTATCTATGCTAATCTACTCACCTGCTTCGTTTCTAGAATATGTCATGGATATGATGGAAAAATTCATTAGAATAGATTAAATATGGCAGAAAGATGAGCATATGGAAGATGGAAAGTTAAAGCCTGGTGGAGTATTGACATTCCTTCATCAGTGACTGATGAGTTCAGTCGTGAATGGGTGGAGAAAGAGAAACCAACTCATAAGACCTATCGAGGATCATAATGGTACTGTTATGTGTGTGTGCGCTTGTGTGTGTGTGTGTGTGAGAGAGAGAGAGAAAGAGAGAGAGAGAGAGAGAGAAACGGAGAAAGGTATCAATAATTCCCATCAATCATCCACTTCCTGCCTCAGTCAGCAGCTGGTATGTAGGGAGCACGGCGAATCATTAATTACACACACATACACACACACACACACACACACACACACACACACACACATTATTACTGTCAACAGCTGCGGAGCAGGCCTCGCGAGTACCCAAATAACATCATTATCACAAGTATTCTTTAACAATGTGCCCCCTTTTCAGTCCCTCTGGCCCTTTGCTCCAAATGGAACTAAAAGGAATATGACCACACTCCCCAATCTGATCCCCCAACCTGCTCCACGAGGTCCTCGACACCTCCCTGCTCTTCACACTACTGAGCTGGCCTCTGACCCCGGGTGACGTGTCGGAGAGAGGAGCGCCTGACGGTGGACGCTGACTTTTGGGGATAAGTGTGTGTGTGAAACTGAAGAAAGAGTGTGTGTGTGTGTGCGCATATGTGCGTGCGTGCATGCGTGTGTTTTCCTGTTTTTAGCGAATACATGGCTGCAGATGGGTATGTGTTCACACGCGAATGGGAAAGAGCCCGGTTGTGTGATTTCTGCTGAGGGAGATGAAGCTCATTTAGGGTTGAAGGTGTGTGACCTGCTCGTTCATCACTGGTGACAAAGTGTAAAAGTCCGTTAGAGACAGAGTTTGCTGTCAGCTCATTAATCACAAAGATGGACTGGCCCTTAAACACACACACACACACACACAGAGTTAATATTTAGCTCAAATATTTTTCTCTAATTGGTTCTCTTGATCCTTTTATACACGTGTATATAATGAATATGCAGAAATTAGCTTGGTTAAACTAGAAGACAAAATTAACTTAGCTATAAATGACCTACAGTATTTGTGAGATGTGGAAGAAATATCATTTATTACTGGTTTGACTACCTCAAAATTAAAGGGCAATATTATTTTTTTTGTTTTTAATCAATAAGAGTTAATTTCACTGTTGTTCATGTGCCGTCTGCTCTCTTCCAATACATGACCAAGCGTTCAGTGACCCTTAAAGGCATAAAAGCCTCTACAGTACACAGACAGACACACACACACACACACACACACACACACACACACACACTGTATTAGCCCCTACTTGAGCGGGCGGAAGGGCCTATGGAGTATGTGGCAGGTCAAAAAGATTAGTGCAGATTTCTGGTGGTGAAGTGTCCGCTTTGGGAGGAAATAAGGTTTAGACAGCTTGGATAGAGGATGGGACTTGCTTATTTTTCATCAGTTGCGGAATAAAAATACCAACAATTAACATGATTATCATTACTAATGGCTGATTCATGTTTCTTCCTGCCATCTCTCTTCTGGTGAGAGCAGTTTAAACCGATGCTTGCTGTTTACTGGAGGAACCAGCTCTTGAGCCGAGTCATGCAGGGTCAAGAGTGCCCAGCTGATAGACTGCCCTGGTTGCTCTGCCACTTACAGGTGGCGGGAGATAAATGGTTATTTATGACACTGAGCTCATCTTCACTTATTTCTGACTGACGATACGCAGACAGCAATGGCCGTTAGTTCCCTGAAAGGGTGCCTTGCTCGCTCACTTTCACAGGTGTGGAAATAGATTTGTCACACCCAGGTTTCCAAAATTTTGGAGATAAATGCAGAACAATGCAACACTTTCTCCAGTTATGAAATAACACACACATGCATATTTTATAATTGATTCCAGACTGAATAAAGAAAATTTGGATCTTTGGGAACAACATTGGAACCGCTTAATTCTGTAAATGCGCATAAATCTGCACGTTTTCTCAATTCTGGGCTAAATTACTGGCCCTAGAGGAATATTTTGACAAAATATGTCCAAATGTTGTTGTATCCTCATAGGCCTCTATCAAATGACAAATGACACTGATGTTATTTATTGATCGAGAGTACACATTTCTGTTTTGTGGTGGTCCCCAACATTGAAATTAACTTGGATTAGATACAGTATGTGAAAATGAGCTACTTATGGTCTAAATCCCAGAGCTGTTTATCTTTTCTTTTTTGGTTTTTATTCTAACAGTCACACACAAGTCACAACACAAAACACAGCAAGTCAATGACCTAAAGTTTAGAAGTTATGAATTAGAAATGGAGATGCATAAACTCACTAAAACTACAGCATTTAATAATTTTTTTATGTATAAATCTCTATCAGTTATACAGCTACATATAACGTACATATACACTATTAGCTCCCGCATACTTAACATTGAGCATTTCAGTTTTGTTTTGACCATCATCCTTTTAACAATGTCATTTTTTTAGAAAATTGGGAAAATTCGACTTCGTTGCATCTTCTGAATATTGCAAACCTAAATTCTGTTGTTTGTCACACCAGAACAAACTCTCTGGCTGTTACTGCCTCTCCTGTGTCTCGAGAGACACACGTTAGCTCTGTACGTATTTGATTACAGCTGCGGTATAATAACATCAACCGATGAGCAAAATTGACAAAATACAACCGACACATCTAACTTTAGTATCATCTATCTCCCGTTAACAATATTCTCCTGTAGTCATGATGTCATTGCAACATGAACATTAATCACCGTGTCTTATTCTAAATTGTATCAGAAGATTTACGTCATGCTAATGTTTTTTCACATGTCCCACTGGGTCGCTTGCGGTTCCCTGAAGTCACATCTCATTTATGACTTGATGTCGAGTTGGAGCCATAATTCACAGTCGCATGGTCTCAACAACAAGCATATAAAACTATAAAGTTCAATAACCACATTGTGACCCATGTGGCACGTATCAAAGAACGGCATTCACAATGGTTAAAATCGCTCCAAACCCACGATGTAAATATCTCCAATACGACTGAAAGAAAACATTGTTTTTATACAGCATATGTTTTTAACTGTTAACCACGACATTCTGAACCGCTTAAAATTAAAAGGTTGTCGTTTCGTGACAACGGAGCAACTGAAAGAAGGACTAATATTAGACTTAAAGACTTAAAGCATCGACTTTGTAGTCAAAAAGATTCACAATTTCTGACATTTTTGTTTGCTACGGATATGTTTTGTGGAGTCTCCTTGATTTGAGGTTGCCATCACGGATCATCTGTCCTCCCTTTAACAACCTCCCCAACAGGGATGGAAAATGAATTCAACATGTGGTCAATTAGGAACACACGAGTTTGCAATTCATGCTCCAGTGTGGCATCATGTCAGCTCTAATACTTTTCTATTAAAATGACGGAGCCAGAATTGTATTTGAGAAACCTAAGCAAAACCTGCACCCACTAAACAAACAACCAAACAAACAAACACCATTATTTCATCTTATTAAAAGCAGCTGAATTCATTTATGAGTTATTGTTTCATAAAAGAAGGTTTGGAGCTAACTGATCATAAGCCTTTTCAGCAATAAAACGGCGACTTAAAAAAACAGTCATTCGATCTTTGGTGTCAAAAAAGAATTTGCATTGTCCTGGACTCTAAAAGCTGCTGCAGCTTCGACTGATCCTGAAATTAAAGCACATTTATCACAATAAATTTGCCATAATCCTAAACAGATGAGCAGAGACTGACGTCACCATCCGCCGTGATCAATAGTGCAATCAAATTATATTTGCCTGGACCATCAACACTGGCAATGGGATCTAATAAAATATGATACACTGTTAAAAAAAAAAAAAAAAAAAATGCAATGTGGTTGTGCACAGTAGATAACAGGTTTTCGGATTTCATGTAATCACTTTTGCTGAACTCTGATCCAAATCCCTGCATGCATGTTTGAGAATTTCACACGCGAGTGGTAATCACGACAAAGAAAGATTGGTTTATACTGGAACTAGTGCTCAAACAGTCTTCCATCAAGGTTTCTGTTATCAACTGAATATTTCATCTGGCCATGTACGAGCATAAATCACAGCTACTGATACATGATGAGAACGGAAGAATTTACATTATGTTTAAGATATTTGACACCGTGCATTTGAGTCAATAAATGTTTATTATTCTGAGTTTCTTGGCTGGACATTACACATCTTTTTGTTTCTGTACAAGTGTGATACATCTTGACTATAAAATGAAGAAATCTAACTTTATCAATTTAATGGTAATCACTTATTTGGAATGTGATCAATGGGATCTAATTAAATACATAATATTCAATTCTGTCATTAAATAAAAATTTAAATGTCACATTCACAGTCTGACTTAAATGGAACTTGACCCTCTGTTCATTCTGCCATTTGACCAGCTGGGGAAATCACTGAGGTCAAAGGTCAAAGCTATGGGAAACAGAATCAGATCATCAGTGAGCCAGTTCCCTTGAGAGACACTTAAGGAGAGACCTCGCTGCTACACTATTAGTGCAGTTTCTATATGATTCACTACCTCTGTTTTGGTTTGGTCATATATTTTCTCCTTTTATTTCTCCCTTCCTCTGTGGCCTTTTCTCGCACCTCCCCTCCTTCTATCCAAGCAGAGGAAGGGGCAACGATGCCTCTGTGTTTGTTTTGTTTTGTTTTCTCCACCTCCTCCTCCTCCTTCTCCTCTCTTCTCTAACCCCTATTCCTGGGTGTTGTGAATCTGAAGGAGCCATAAAAAAAGAAACACAAAGCTCTCAGCCATAACACCAATGCATCCCCTGTGAAATTCTAGATGGCCATTAAGCTAATGGGACAGTCCGGCCCAGCCGGTGGTATAACTCTGCTCACAAGCTTTAGGGCCAAGAGCAAGCACAATGGGGCCCCGTGTTCCACCATGTTGGTGTAAACATTACCCAATGAGCTGGCTTCACCAAGCATTAAATAGACCTGAATGGGCAGCTCTCACGTAAGAAGAATTAAACACTGGTGTCAAGAGCATTAAGCCTCATTCAGAAATCCGTGCTAACACCACAGAGCACTTGCAGAGGTTTGGAGGCGCAAGAACCCTTCAGAGGTAATGCCAAGCTCAGAAAAGGACAAGCCC
The DNA here is from genome assembly GCA_015343265.1 of Pao palembangensis. Classification (NCBI taxonomy): domain Eukaryota; kingdom Metazoa; phylum Chordata; class Actinopteri; order Tetraodontiformes; family Tetraodontidae; genus Pao; species Pao palembangensis. The sequence goes on from CM027088.1 coordinate 8,543,100, forward strand.
ACCCAGGATTTCTGGAATCAGCCTATTCGAGTGACCGTCGTGATGCACTCCACCACTGAATTTTAATTTCATAGAGCTCATTCGAGTCTGGCTGGGTTGACTTGGTCGCTCCCCTCCTCGTGAGAAAGGGCACTTGAACTTGAGCTTTTACAGTCAAAACCATTTACTATGTTTATCCATGGTTAGTGGGCCAGCACACACACACACACACACACACACACACACACACACACACGCACACTCCACACAGGCCTCAGGTGGTGGGAGATCTCTGTCTCTCTCTTTCTCTCTCTCCCATTCTGTCTGAGTGCTCAGTTTATTTTTTAACAGGAGGGGAAGGCATGGTACCGTCCTCAATTACAAGGAAAGTGCTTTTTTATGGGTCTCTCTGGCAGCTCACACAGACACAGAATGTGAGTGTCAGCTAATGAATCTAATCTAAAACAATGTAAATTTCTTTCCAGGAGAATTTACAGAAGATTCCCCATCTACGCTAAGGTTCTTCATGGAGGTTGTTATTGATCTAATGTGGCCTGTTACATGTATGAAACTGATACATTTTGGGGTGCGAATGCTCCTGTTGTGGTATCATTTTAGAAAACTCTTATACAGTTAGCAGAAAGAGGGAGGAAGACAGAACTCACTCATCCTGTATGTGGATTTAAACACCTCCCCTCCTCGTTCTCCTTTCTCCTCAACAATGGATGAACAGAGGAGTGTGGCTCCCGTCCATTCTCAGGACCACGGGTAAATTCCAGGAGAGCTCCAGGGATCCGTTTAGAAGAGGCGATTGAGCTCTTTGCCCCTCCTCCCCGTGGCTCTCAGGAGGGCTAAAGGGTAATAAGGACCACGCAACAGGGGGCTGATCTACGTGGAGACACAGAGTTTGTGTGTGTGTGTGTGTGTGTGTGTGTGTGTCTCTGTACTTCTTTTGGGGGGGAATATTTCTTTGCAGAGACACAGGAGGGGATTCCAAGGACTGCTCTTCTCATCTCCTCTGGTGACCACGGGGCTAGTACTACTGCCTGTAACACACATATGCTTTGGGACATTGTTTCGGAAATTGGTTTCTATTACAGTTGCTAATGATAATTTTCCAGGAAAGATAGTTTTTTTTTACATTTATGGCTCCATGAATCCTCCTGATGATGTTCCAGATTTTCCAGTTTGTGTGACTGACTTAATTAAGCCTGCATATATTTCATGCTATTCATGCTCACGTGATACAAGTCCTAGTTTATAGTATTTATCACAGAAATAATGCTGTCTGCCTCTCACTGTCTCCAACACCTCTGTCTCTGGAAGCAAATAAAGTTTAATGTTTTGCTAACATGCTAGCCTTCAGGGGTGGGCTACGCTCTGTCAGACGGTGGCGGCAGTAAAGGTCCAGCGGTTTTAAGTGCACTTAATTACCCACCACCTTTAATTGGCCCAATCAGATCCCCCAGGCCACCCCTAACATACACTTAAAGTTGGTCATAATCAGCCATTACTGACATGTTACCACTGTGATATTGCAGAATATGCATTTTACGTTGGCTGTATATCTTTTCTTCCTATGCGGTTTGCGCGTCAATCTGCAGTCACCATGACGCATGGCTTCCCTTCCAAAGAGTTCCTGCAGAGCAATAAATCAGCAGGAAGTGTGCTTTTATATCTTTTACACTTATCTGATTAGCCTGTGAGGCTCTACCTGGCCTGAGAACACCCTCAGAAGGTGAAGCTCTAAAAATGTAGATTTCACAACCAAAAGCGAAACTTCATATTCATGCACAATAAATAGTTTATTTTTACTGTTTTATGTCTTGTTTGGGATCTGAGTAGAGATGAATAACAAGAAGGGTCTCTGAAATAAAAGCTGATCTGCTGCTGATTTTATAATAAAAGAAAATTATATATTCCCAACAGAATCTTATTGCATAGCTTACATGTTTGAGAGGTGGGCGGGGCTTATAGGAACAATCATGCTTAGTCAAATTCCAGGGTACCAATTTCTATAACTTCTTTGCAGACTTGAGTTCCCAGAGTTCATCTTCTCAAGGGCAGTGCAAGATTAGAGCATAGGATTTTAAAGAAAAGCTACAACTGTAGGCTATAGAAGGAAATAAGATTAATTTCTGAGTGGGGCAGTCATGCTCGTGTGTGGTGAGGCTGTAAACGGGATGAAGGAAGGGCGATGAGAGGAAGCTGCAGATCTGTGGTCGGGACCACCATGTCTATTCATTTTCCCTTCATACATTGGAGGTCATGTCTTTCTCCCTTTACATCATGAAGCATCAATGTGACATTAGTTTAAAAAAATGATTTTATTTATTTAATCTAAACATGACTGACTTGGGAAAGTTGCTTGAAGAATTTCGCTCCAACAACTTAGAGAAAATTCATCATGGATGGGGACAAAGAGGAATGGAGGCCCTGTCTGACGTTACAGAGACCAGCAGGGAAAAATGTCAGTCATTTTAATTTTCCTCAGACGTTTGAGGAGGAAACATGTACCAGGTGCCTCCTGAAAATCTTTGCTTCCTGTAAAGTCAGACAGTCAAACATGTTTGACATGTATGGCTGCTGTGTTGACACTGGCAGTCCCAGTTTGATTCACTTATGCTGACTGCACGCACACACACACACACACACACACACACACACAAACGGACTCGGGTTGTGCCAGGCACAAACAGTGTTTAGATTTGTAAAGCCCAGAAATCTAGATTCAGGTGCAGGAACCAACTGGAGCTGAGGCAGTCGTGCAAAAATACGCTGAGGTTACTTCATTAACGCATTTCCAATTAAATTATTTTAAAAACACAACAATGAGCCGAGCTAATAAAGGTATGACATTTTTCTCAGCAAAAAAATCCCACCTGTGACGGTGCTGTCATGTTTTCAACACTTCTCCTTCTTCCAAAAACTGGGGGTGATTTGGGCAGCAATTTGACCTTAAAGAAGGGGGGTGTCCGATCAGATCAGGATATTATCTAAGTGCAAGTAATAAATGTAGCGTAAAAAGAGTCAGAGAGCAAAGGAATTTGAGGGGACACAGTGACTGGTGAGGTGCCTTTGAAAGGCGAAGCCGACCGGCCTCTTCTCTGTGACCATGCAGGCTACCGATGACAAGACCAAGATGGCATCTGCTGATAGCAGCTGCTCATCAGCACCTTTATTTCATGGGCCACAGACAGGGTGCACAGGTGGGGTTTGAGGGGGGGCGATTTCAAATGAATAGTAAGTGTTTGCTTTTTTGGCAGTTGAATAGAACGCAATGTAAGAAAACAGCATAATTATGTGGCTTCATATAGACGATAAAATGGAGGTCTGTGTCGATCTATTAGCATTATCTCACCTAAATATACACTCTGTAATAGTAGAGCACTACTGAGACAGGCTTCCTCAGCACAATGGTGAAGTACGCTCCGTCTATGCTTTGTCTGATCCTCGGTCAAGATTTTTCTCACCATGTAGGAAAGAATCAAATAAATAAGTCATTTTTGGCAGTGGTGATTATTTGCTACTGCATTTTGGCCAGGGAGCATTAACTCACTGGTTAATGGGCTGGTGGTCTTGCCAAAAGACACACATCAATGTAAAAGTCTGAATTTTCATTTTCCAACTTGTTCGTGGTCATTATTATTAGTATAATTATTATTTGGATTAACTTGAAATTCTGTGTGTTTAGCGGTGAAAGGCAAATAAAAAGTTCAGCTGTATTTGGATTAAGTTTAGATGTTCCGTCTCTTTAGCGGTTATTGTGGCAAAGCATTAAAAGGTCAGGAAGAGGGCTGCAGAATGTTCTGGTGCAGTTGCATCAGAATCCACAGTTCAGTCAAAATTCTTCATACTGCTGATCGTGTTGGGAGGAAAACAGTATTTATTCCATTTGGGTGACTTCAGCCTCATCTATGGCTCCTCAAACCTGTTACCCCAACACCTCATTAATACTCCACACATATTTGGGGTAGAGGGGACTGAGGTGAGGGGCTATAAATTAAACTGGGATAACGGATACACAGGAGGTGAGGTGAGATGGTTATTTTAGTCATTATTAATTGTGGTTTTGCAAAAACAGACCACCTGTTTGATATTGATATTGATTAAAGTAACAGTTTATTACTGTATGGCGAGGGACCTGGACTAATGACGGCGTCCTGCGGTACCTGGCACCAGTGTTTGGGCAGTGGTGAGTAACTTACAGGCCTGGTCAAAGCGTTTGCCCCTCATGTAAAAATGCTGAATTGCAATTGCTTTATGGAGTTTTTAGCCCGTTAAATACCATCCCGGTGTTTGTTGTTTTTAGGAAGGATATACGGCAATAATATTTAGGTGGTTAGCCCATGAGCTTTTGGTTGTTTGACCAGTATATAACAGAAATTCTTGTACCCTGTTGGCTTTGTGGTGACACAGTGATGTTGCAGGTGGTGATAGCTGTTTTCATTATGTTGCAGACGTTACATAAACCATTGTTCTTTTCCCACTGACATGATTGATTACACAACCAGCCAACTGTTGTGAGCCAGTTGTTATTTAATTTATGATATTTGTACTGAACCCTGTTTGTCTTTTGGTAAGAAAGACAAGAAAGATTGTTTTTGCTGTAATAATCAGTGGGTCATGTTGGAGAGAAGTGTTGACAAAAATGTCCACCCCCCCCCCGAAAAATCTGATAACACCTCTTTGTTTCTTTGTTTGCATGGGCTCCAGCCTTGTTTACCTGTCACGGACTCAAGAAGCACATAAACCAGATCGTAATTTGTCCCGAACCATTGAGGTCCAACTGCAGGGTAGTTCAGACAAGTTCTGCTAACTACTCGGACAACAACAACTCTTGTGTAGAAATAAACCTTTAAGTTTAATAATGTCTGTATGCAAACTAGTGGGATAGTTGTTTTTTTTTTTGTGCACCTGTGTGTGCTGACCTTAGTCAGCATCCTGTCGTCGAGCTCCGTTCGCCTTTCACTCGGCATGTTAATCTGTCTTCGCACAACCACTCAAGGATCCATCATTTCCACATTCCTCAATCAGCTCCCCATCCATCCATTCGCCCAACGATTTGTTACTTTGTTGTGTGTGTTTACTTGCTTCTGACAGGCTTCACGTCTGCTTGTCTCTGTGTATATTTTGCAACCCAGCCAGCCCACAGGCGGAACTGTTTCTTGCTTGTTAACCATCTATTTCCTCTCTATCCGTTTGTCTTTTCCTGTCTGTGAAATCAACACATGGAATATCAAATATTTGGAGTTTGTCCACATGTAGTGTCAATTTACTTTACTAAGCTAACAGTAATGCGGTCATTTGAGATGCACATTTTAACCGGGTAAAAAGGCCCACCATCGAGGGTAAAGTAAGCAGACAGATAGCATGTGTTTGCATAAACAACTGTTGCTGAACCTGATAAACTTTTCACCCATCTTACGCAGTCGCGAGCACTTTTCGCTTGCTCAATCACATCCCACATTCACGCTGTTATTGCTGAGGTCTGTGCAAGTTGGGAGCTTGTTCCACTTTTGTGAAAACAAGTGTGAAAACAAGTTCTCCACAATTATGTAAGGTATGTTTACCAAATAAAAGAAGAGCCATCGCGGCGTTCTAGCATTATTGCATATTGCGAGCTGAGATGTTGCTGGAAGGGGTAACCTTATTCTGCAAAGGCAGTTAATACTTTAAATGGAAGCAGTTCCAGAGTTTGCAGTGAGCATAGCATATAACTCCGGGACATATGACTCCTTACAAATACTGCCCATTGGCCTTAACTTTGTGGAAACAATTTCCAAAAACTTTTATTGGAACTTTCGCAAAAGCATGAAAGAAAAACATAAAGACTCTCGGACACACCGGTGAGTCACCTTATTTTAAAATGGTCACACCAGGGCGTTAGAGATTGTGGTAGAAAGCAACTGGAGACAATTGCTTTGGGTTGTAGAGACTACAGCCCAAAGTTCACATCATATTTTTTGAATCGACTTTCTACTAGTTTCTATCTATCTATCTATCTATCTATCTATCTATCTATCTATCTATCTATATTCTATCTATATTCTATCTTTCTATCTACATCCCTCTGCTGTTACTTGTTCACCCTCTCTCGCCTCTCTCTCATTCTTTTCTAGCCTTTTTTTTTTTTTTTTGTTTTTTCTTGTACAAGTGGTTCTCTCACACTGCCAACATCAACATCTAATAAAGCCCAAAGATAAACATGGACCTCAGTCTACGGCGGAGTTGATTTCTTCCCGAGGGAGCATCAGCCAACTCCTGTCCATCTGCCCAAACACAAACCTGCTGTTTTTCACAGCGAAAGTAAAAAAAGAAAGAAAAAAGGACATGAAAACAACGCTGACAGATCAATATAACGTGGCCCATGTAAGAATATGGTTATTCAGCAGCCTGTGAACAAGTCCTTCTCCTCAGTGTCAGTACTTCCCTCGGAATAATCATCGCTCGTACTTTCTTGACATGTTTGAAAAACAGAAAAGCTGCCAGTAAAAGACAGAGAAGTATGAAAAGAAAAGATTTGGGTCGAGAACCATCGCTGTCCAGGTCTACCTTTCAGCGTCCTTGACTCTGTGGCCATGAGAACAAGACAAATCTTTACATTGGATATGAGTTCGGTACATGAATAGCAGGTGTTCCGTGTCATCCCACACAGTGGAAAACAGCTTCAGTCATGAACATCCAACCTCCACAAAAGAAAAGCGTGGTTTGAAAAGGAAAACATGAGAAAGAGGCTTTTGTCCAGGGAACAGTTGCCAACTTGAACAGCACTACAGCTAAAACATTCACATCTGCGTCCTGGAAATTGGGTGATAACCTTTTCATACTTTGCTGTCTTTCTAACTTAATTTTGCTCCCACTTGTGGACAGTCTAATTTCAAAGACACAAGTTTGTTGAGCTTTCGCTTCATTATTTCCCTTATTATATTCCATTAAACTGATGAGAGGCGCGCACACAAACACCCGTGATTGGTCCCGGCGCACTCCGTCACGCCGCACGTGAACGTGTGCGTATCAGGCATTTGTCTGTGCAAATGCGGGCCTTTTCCGTGCACATCACCAATCTGCAGCAGACTTGTTGCTGCTGCTCACTGCCAGCGCGCAGATGTTTGGCTGCCGTTGCTTCAGCAGGAGTTCGTCTGGAATCCGTAGAGATAAACAGACAGAACCCTTTGAGTCTGAGGTGCAACAGCAGATGAGAGATTCCAGCGCTGCGCTTCCAAGGTGTGCAATACCTACTTTTATCTATTCAGGGAACTTTCTGTTATATGTCAGGAATGTGTAATTGTTCCTCTTACCATCACTTGTTAAGATTAAATTATTTAATTGCTGTATAATTCGATAATATATGTAAAAACTGAAGGGTGAAAAGGCCCATGCATAACACTTCAATGTTATGTCAGCACTGATACGGCATTACTTTGCTTACTTTCTGATCATGTTTCCATTCTATAAACAGGCAAAACTGAAACAGTTCAATTATGCGGCCTGCTCAGTCGTGAGGAACAAAAATCAAGGAAAAGAAAATCAAATGAAGTAAGAAATAAAATCCACGCCAGTCATCAAATCCAGGCAGGCACGATAGCTGGATTTTAAATTGTGGAGAATGAAAGAAAAGCATGCCTCGGGGTGGGGAGGTGTCAGAAGGTCAGACGGGCATGCGGGTTCCAGGGTACCAGCTCACGTGCAGCGCAAATGATATATACATTTCCTTTAGTTACATTTCCTCCATTCAGCTGAGTATGAGCAGCATCACGGGGTTCAGTATATTGGTTTAGCAAGGTGGATCGCTAGCAGCCATCACTGAGACTGCATATGAAAACACTTTAAAGAAACTCTTGAAATTGGAAACACAAATACGCATGTCACTTTAGGGGCTCTCGTGCACGTTGCCTCGAAAGTTTCTGTTTAGAGGAAAGCCGCAGAATTAGCGGCAGCAACCGACCACTGGCAGAAGTAAAGACGGGCGCTGCGGTCCCACATCCTACCCTTTTTGTTGCTGCCATCCTTCCCCGATGACATGAAGTGAAACTCGAGTGTGGACAGCAGTGAACCGCAGGACTGCACTGGGCCTCAGGGAGAACCAGAAGTTTCCTCAGTGGGCGGGACAAACAAATGAGTCAGTAAACCACGATGTCATTAATAAATACACACTGAGCTTCACATCTTTGCTTTATAGGGTGAAGAGCTTCAATTCAATGCAACTGTACTTCTATTTTCCAGTTGTTTAACTATGTTTTGGAGGAAATGAAAGGGTGGTCTCCAATATTTGACTTTTTTTTTAATTTGTCAGTCACTTAATACCTGCATTTTTGGGCGGTTCACAGGTACTTGTAGCACCAGCAATCTATAGACTGGGAGCACAAAGGCCGAACACAGTCGTTGTGATTACCAAGGCAGAGTTAACTATGCCATCCCCATCTTTCAGACTCAGTCTCTCTTCCTGTAGGCTTTCTCATTGCCCTTCTCAGTATGAAGTGCATTGTTAGGCTGGACTCCCACGGTGCCCAGGACCAACCAGCGCTCCTTGTAAAACCCCCATGTCCAATTTCAATTCTCCAGCTCCTTCCACCATTCGCCTTATCTAATTAAATCTGCGCTCGGTGGGTCCTGGTTACTGGAAGCTGCATTGTGGGGCCTCTGGACAAGCAAAACAAATGGAGACCCCAGCATGTTGAGATTAGATTCACAAGGCTTTTGTACGTATGGGGAGGGGAGGGGGGCAAGAGTAAGACTGTAGCAGACCCCTATAACTCAAAAGTAGTGCTTTCAGGGAATATCCATATCTATTTTGAAACCCTAAAAAAGCGATTGCTACAACATTTTCAGTCACCGCAAATGGAAAATCTTTCTTTCAGACATTTGCACAATGTGAGAAAATAATTAACAAAGTAACTTTTTAAAAATGGTTCTGGGGACATGCTCAGTGTTGTGTTGCAGCCTTCTCTTTACATCTGTACAGCTCGAATGTGTTGAACTGAATGTTGGAAAAGCTGAGAGCATATCAAACCTCATCTGCCTTTCCGTCAACATTTATATCAAACTGCTCCACCTCAGGCTGCTCAGTGTCGGCTAAGATCCAGCTGGGTAAATATATACGTGTGTTAAATAAACTGCGTGCTGTGTGGCTGCATAAGGGCACGTAAACAAATAAACACTGACCTTATAACCTGCTGCTATGTCATGCACGCACACACAAACACACACCAATGCAGCGTTATTCCATTAAAAACCCCAGTAAAAATGGGTTTGGATAATTATGAAATATATTTGTGATGATTATTTTATTGGTCTCTGATCGTCTTTCCCTGTTATCATTTCACTCGAAATGAGTTCAACACTCCCACCAGGGTTCAAAATTCCTGTAAGCATCATGAAAAAGCAGCAAAGGCGAAACAAACTCAACAAGTGAGTGTAGTTTCAGTGGTAGGCACTGTGTTTCTGAAGTTTTTTGCAGCACTGCAAATGTGAAAAGAAGTACAGTGTACAACCAGTCCAAGGTGAAAGAAAACCACATGTGTTAGACCTGACTGTTTTTGATGTATGGCTTTAGTGATTTGTAGTGCCAAGTCTGGTTAGTTTCACCCAGATGGTCACGTTTTTTTTTGTCTTTTGTATCTTGCAGTGTGTCTTACTTTAAGTGGCCCACCTCCAGGTCTCAAAAGTGCATAATTTAGTCTGAGACGCAATCACTTCCTAAACAAAGCGCGCAAGCATACTGCTGAATTCTGGTCTGACAGATGAAGATCGGGAAGATCTTAGAAGGAATAATGCATTCCGTTGACCTTGAATGCATCAGTGGGTCATGTGTGTCGTGATTTACGACCACCTCCCTTGTCTCTGTGCTGCTGCATCACAGGGCCACTTTTATAGTTTCCACCTTAGATCAACAAATACATTATATGTCTTCCCTGAAAGCAACACATTAAACCTTTTTGAAACAAGAGCGATAATGAGCATGATTTGTGTGCCTGTGACGGTGTGGGATCGGTGTGACTGTAGTTTTTCCAGTGCTGCCCTCTACTGGTGGATTGACTTTTCATCTTCAGAAAGGGAGCAAGGGAGTCAGACCAAAAAAATGATTAAAACAAAGACTAATTAAGTATTTCCTGTGAGAGTAGGTTGAGGTATTTCCTCAGTTCTCAGTCACAAAATTAAAAATTAAATGTACTTCTTCTAGGCTTCACAATGCCATGAAGTCCCTGGTCTCAGCTATTAGGCCTTCGACACACACACACACACACTGAGCGCATAATAGATCAAACCCCTTCTGCCCAATTAGGCTCGACAGCGGGATTAAGGATGGCTGACTCCTCAGGTCACGTGAACTTCTCTGATACAGTTTCCCTCTGGAGTTGCACGCTGGACTGATACACACAGAGGAGTGTTTGCGTGTGTGTGTGGGGAGGGGGGAGGGGGTTTCCTGTGTGTGTGAATGCTGGATGGAATATTTGTGCACAGTTATCTGTGTGTCAGTGCAAGAGTGCTTCATGTGCACTGGTGCCTGCAGAAAATATGTTACTCTCTGCTAAATTGCCTGGTCCTCTTTGTGTGTATTACATTACTAGATAATCCATATCCTTACAATCCATCATTAGAACTCTCTCTCATCTGGACCTTTTACACACCCCTGACATGTGTTCTCAAGACAAGTTATGTCTATTTTATTGGCTCTACTAACGCTCAAAATTAGAATTACACGGTAACAAATGATCAGGATTGACATTAAATACACGCAATCGCGGCAAAATGTGGTGGTGATTGTGCCTGCAATCTCACTGAACCTCAGCATTATTCATGTTTCATCAAGAACACACTAGTCATATTTCATTACTACCCCGCACAGTTATTCAATACTGAATACCTGGTCAGCCAGAGAGAGGCCTCACTGAACTTTTCAGGTTTCAAAGCTGCCTTGGAGAGCACGCAGAAGATAATGGGCCTCAGTGTTGTCTGTGGACGAGCGCCAACTATTTTCTTTTCCATAACTGGAAGCAGAGAAGGAGAGAAAGTCAAGGTGGTTACTCCACCGTGTGTCAGGGTGTAAAATATTACCCAAGTTAAATGGCATAAATTGTTTATTAACAGCTGTTAAGTAAGAGTGAAATCCAAATACATGGGGGCAGATCGGGCTCCCAGCTGTTACACAAGTACAGGGCAGATATGCATCAGGAGGTAAGGGCACACGTTCACGATGTTTGTGACACGTTCGTTTTGGTCTGTTTGTGTGTGAGTATGTGTGTGTGTGTCTGTGTGTGCGCAATTTTAACAGAGAAGAAAAGGAGAAGAAAACACCAAATCCACATGTGGGTTTGACTCCCAACATCTCAGAAGGTTCGGGCCAGCTTACACATGGGCTCCAGACAAACAATCAGGATTTGCAGTCAGAACAGTGAGTATGTGTATCAGGCTCCAAATCTGGTGGCATTGATACAAATGGCTTTATAACTGATTAAAAAAATAAAATAAAAGGATTCCGAGCACCTGGAATCAGATTCCGATAAGTATGTGTATAAGAATACATCTGTTTGGGGCTTTCTTTAATCTCTAAAAACCCAAACAAATATCAAAATCGCATTTCTCGTTCAAGTGTGTCATCCCTCATGAGAGGCGAAATGCTGCCAGTGCTAACTGATGGCTCAGACAGCAGCAAAGGCTGGACTGCTTAAGTAATTTGCAGATCAGCCCTTAGCTAAAAACAGGTTCTGGCACTTGGTGCAGGTTCACAACTTGCTAATCAAGACCCAGATTGCAATCATCAATGGGAACTCGACGTTGTGCTGTAGCACATGCTAACGTTGCAGGATTACATGAATGAGAAGCTTGTAAAATATGCCTGGATATTCCAAAAATCTGCAGATTTCACGTTTCTCCTGCTAATAAGGACTGCAAAACAAGAAATTGTATGTGTACATTTGTTTTTGCTTATCTTTGTTTCTTTTTTTTTTTTTAACTAAACTGACTTTATCTCTTATTTGAGATAGTTTAAGAAAGAGACAAAACCACATATTAAGGCTGATATTGCAAATACACAAAGAAATTCAGCCTTTTTTTGAGGAAGGGGTAACAGGTGTTCTAAGATAAAAAAGAAATAATATATAAATCAAATCATCTGATACTCAAAGAAAAACACACCAGTTTGCATACACACACACACACACACACACTCACACACACACACAAAGTACTAATGTGACACTAACTCGGCAAAACCACAGCAGTCAGATATTTGCCTGATATTTTCGGCTTTGTGGTTGAGATGATAGATAGCGAAAAAAGAAAAAAAACACAAATGTATACACACACACACACACGCACACACGCTCTGCATATTAACACACATACAACTGCCCAGACTAACTCTCCACTGAACCTCACCCAAGAAAATTCTGCAAACTCATAGAAAGAAAAAAACAAACGGGTTTCTCTTGTGAGCTGGTGTGATAGCCATTTGGGTGCAATTTCAAGCTATTAATACTTCATTTTTATAACTGGGGAGTCATCTCAAGGGTGTCTGGATATATTCCATACTCCCCAACAGCTGGCTGTAAAATAAAGTTTAGTTTAGCCTGACCCGGGATATAATCAAAGCTCACTGTTACATTATCAAGTCAAAGGTTATTTATTTATTTATTTATTTATTTTTTTATTTTTTTTTTTGGTGCTTGTTTTACTTTATTCCCAAAATACAAAGAAACTGACAGTTAGGATCAGAGTGGCAAAAATTGCTGTAATCTACAGCAAAAAGTGTGCCTCTAATAGACAACACATGGCTGCTTTTCAATACAGACCGTCGTTTGGAGCGAGAACAATGAAAATAATTTATCTTTAAACTGTTGTTGTAAATACAGCAGTTCATCCAAAAATCATATAGCTGAAGTAAATTTGAATGTTTGTAATAAGACGACGAGTTTATTTCTCAAACTTTAAACTAAGCAAACTCTTTCAAGAATGCTCTCAGGGCGGAAGGGAAATGCATAGCTGTAAAGATAAAAACGGGTTTTTGTCAGACCTTTTTACTTTACCAGTGTTAAGAAATAAAATGACTTCATCTGGCTATGGCACAAAAATAAGAAACCGGCAGAGTCCAGGCTGGTTAACGCTTCGCTGACAGTCAACACTGGACTGTTAAGTCATCTGTTTGTCCAACGCTGTCAGTCACAACTCAGCTGCGGAGCAGGAAGGGAGGCTGACAGTTTCACAGCTTCCCTGCAGATCTCTGCCGAGTGTTTTTGCGTTCAATCAACCATCAAACGTGGCCGGGGCCGAGCCAGCCATGAGGGAAAGCAACAGGACCGACCCAAAACTACCGCAACCATCCCCGAACTCAGCACGTATAAACAGCCGGGACAGGCCTCGGCTGCAGATGAAAGTCTGCTCCGCATCGTGACATTTGCTCATTTGTCCAAGTCAGCACTTTCTCCTGTCAGGAGCGCCCGCTGCTCTAGATCGTGTGATGACTGTGTGTTTACAGAGTGTAATTTTATGAGGATTTGTTTTGCGGATGCTGAGAGAATTCTGTACACTTTAGAAGGAAGTGAGTGAATAAAGAAGTGGACTGATTGGTTGCCATCCAATTTTTCTGGGAGTAATCTGTATAATTTTGAAGCAGTACCGATACAAAGTGCTATTTTTTAGCATGGTTTCTAATAATACATGAATATAGGAAGAGGATATCCTACAAAAAGTTATGCATTTAGTTTTACTTTGTGCATGTTAGGCTTTAAGCACAGAACTGAGCTAGCAGCAGCTAGGGGAAAAGTTGAGAATGTATGACCTTCTGTGTAAAAATGCCCATTAAAAAATGGAAAAATGTGTGAAACATTAAGACGCTGGGGGCTACAACAAGCCAGTGTGTAGGAAAGAGTTGGCTAATCTTAAAGAACACTCACACTTTTTCACCTTTATTCCTTTATTGCTGGTATTGCTGGACTGCACTCCTATAAAGTGCTGCACCTTGCAGGCTGGTTCTGCTTTTACATGCAACAGGGGTCTCCAGCTCCAGTCCTATAAAGTTTAGCCAGCTGGCTTAATTTTACTGAGATTGAGAGGAAGTCAGACCAACGAACATCAACTCAATGCATCATGGTGCAGAGGGAGCTGGGCTAGAAACCAATGTTCTCAAAATCTAGAAAGCCTGCAGGACAGTGACCATGGATGTGGATCAACTATAGGTTGTCCTGTGGACGTCTCCCCCTGAGTGTCTTCTGGGCAACATCCAACTTCAACTAAGGAGATTATAAATCCGATCTGGCCTGGAAACACCTTAGCTTCCCCAGAGGAGCTGGAAAGTGCTGTCAGTGAGAGGAATGTTCCTATCTATTCCGAAAATAACAAAAGAGTCCGTTATTCATGCTGGAATTGGCCAGACAAGCGCAGAATTTACCATTCTGTACTAACTTAGCAACTATATTACTTCGTATAAATATACGTATTATGAACATATTAGCATGCAGATGTTAGCATTTAGCTCGCAGTGCTTCTTGTCCAGAATTTCTGGTGTGTCTATAGCATTCAAATACATGAAAGAAAAAGACATATTTACCAAATATATTTGCATTATAATTTGACTCATGATCCTTATAGTCATACCAGCTGGTGGCAAACACACATGACAAACACCAACACACATCCACAAAAGGCCACATGGTACCGACCCACTTCAGTGTTACTCCAAATCAGCAGGCCAACAGTTGCAGCCATTTAACGGGAACTACAGATTCTGCTTCGTAAAGGAGAAAATACTTCACATAGCACCTGTTTATTACGACAATTAGCCAGCCATCAGAACAGGAGGCTGCGGGTTAAGTGCGTTTGGCAGGCTCTGGTACAGCACGCAAGCTACTACAATGGCAAGCAACCATAAAATCACACATGTTGTAGTTAATATCCCCTTCAGCCTGTACCATTAAAAACTGATTAGGGACTTCAAACAGCCTCTGCTACAGAAGCGGTCTTCTGCTTTGGTCTCTACAAACAGCTTGCTTTGGCTTGATCTGTGGTATTAATGCGGTGAATTTATCTCTACACATTTGTAAAGGGAATATATGTGTTTAATGCGCTTTCTTCACGTAAATAAGCACCTTCATGGACCAATGGTAAGATTTAACTGCCTGGTTCAACTATCCACGGAGAGTTTTCAGACTGGAAAAAAAACCCCACTGCATTGCAGTTAACTTTGTAGGGTTTTTTTAGGTAAACCTGGACCCTTTTTAAGTAATTAAATCGAGTAGCTATGGCTAAAATGGAATACAATATATCTACTGTGTGTTTATGTATGTACTATCCATTTAAACTACAAAACAATGGGGGGGCAAAGGTCTTTTTTTTGGTTGTGTTTGTCAGAGATGGTGTAAGGCAATTCCAGAACACCTGTAAATAAATTAAAACAGACTTTATGCTTTTTGGTTTGGTTTTTGGTATTTGTTTATCTCAGCTGCACTATTTTATTTCTGGTGCAGCTGAGAGCACATGAGAAAGAGCATTCATCTCACGTCAGGTACCACTTCATCCCCCCTTTGAAAAATGTGGTATGCCAAACATCTGCAAGGCATTTGAAGAATTAAGAAATGTATTAATATATAACAATGGGCATCTGGTGCTCTGCCAGGAGTCCAGCCTAATGGCACACGGCTTCATGGTTTGTATTAATTCGCCACAGGCCTGGAGGGCTGAAATGGGGGAAGGTAGCTCTGGGCAAATGCTGTACATGATATTCAAAAATATATAAATATAAATATATAAATAGAGCTGTAGGATTTCACTTTTCCCCATCCTGCATACCTTGAAGTGCAAATGTATCCATGTCTGGTGAAAGAGGTTAAATTAAGTGTGAATATAATTTTCCAGCTATGCATACCAGCGGCTGATGATAAGAACACTGATAAGGCGTTAATGCTCTTACGGAAACACAGCGCAAGCAAACTACCAACTGTGCTGTTAAGATTTACTGATATAAACACATGGTACTCCAAACCTGTGATCTAGAATACTTCTCCATGTTTGTGATGTTTGGCACATTGTCCTGTATCAAACATGTCAGCGTCTAGTTAACAGACTTCACACCCACATGATGGCTTTTGGACGTGCTCACATGTGAAAAAAAGAGCGAAGAAGAGAAGAAAGGAACCTGCGCAGGCCGAACGAAGGCGATTTATACGCCACAGATGCTATCACATACCACATTCCTGATGAAAGGTTGTGGATGCGGTCCAAAATAGTTTTTAAGTTTGGTCAAGAAGGGGGGGAAAGCAGCTTGGTAGCAGCTGCTAGTTTTGTATTGGCTGTGAAACAAATGTGTGCTGCTGAAAATGAAAATTGAGATCAAAAACTTTGTTTGGACGAACGACGGAGGTTCTTTTAAACTCATTTGGTTGATAACCGCCATAGCAAAAGGGTAGTTTGAGAAATGGCACGTTATTTAACACATTACTTAAAGTTTCCACTCTGCAGCGATGCTGATCAAAGGTTCTTCATACATCATTAACCAGGAAGTGCGGCCAAAATCGCTCCAGCCTGCTGTTTTGACGCTCATCTCTGATATCAGGGATCGTAAGCTTCTCAGGTTGTTATAAGGTTATCACTTTAATAAAGCCACTCATTTACTTCACGATGCTTCATTTGTGTCGTGACCATGGTGCTGTGCCTCTATCCATCCCTGTCTGAAAGGGAACGTGATCTGGTTTAACCTCTTCCTGGACTCGTCCACGCTCTCCTGTTACCTCTGGACTGTTTTCTCTGTCGTATAACTGGAACCCAGAATTCCCATTGCTGTATTAGTCATCCTCCCCTCACCCTGACCTCAACCAGTTTATGCCCATCACTACTTATTTTACACTATTAAACTCAAGTTGTCGCCATAAAATTTTATGGTTCGGGCACAAAAAGCTGGTTTAGACCCCACAGAGTCGTTAAAATCTCCAAGTGTTTGGGTTGGGGTTGGGGATGTTCAGAAAAACAAACACACACTTGTCCACGTGTGTTTGTGAGTCTTCTGTTTTATGTTTATTCTATTGTATTTGAAGCGTAGGTTAGGGGCAGACGCACACACAAACACACACAGACATCAACAGGAGGACGCCGTATCCTCTCTCCACTTCCACTTACAGCCTGTTGCCAAATCTTGACCCTGTGAAAAGGCGTCCGTTGATTATTGGACTGATCACCTGCTTCATAAGACCTCCAGTGTTGAAGGCAAAGAAACATAAAGCAGGTGGATGATTGCTAGTACATACAGAAGAGAGAGAGACATGAAGAGATAGAGAGACAGAGAGAGAGAGGAGCTGCTGAATGTTAGTGCATGGTCTTCTAAGGGGTGTGTGTGTGTGTGTGCGTGCGCAGAGGTGTAGCTCTCTGTCTGCGCTGCAAAAAAAAGTGTTCTTAGCCGGTTTTGCCTGGACAGCACACCGGTTTTCACCATTTGCTCCATTGATCGCATGTTTTCTATGTTATGTAAATTGAAATCCTATACCCATAAAGCAAGAAGGTATGATTTTTACTGCAGAAAGACAGATTGGGTGCTTCTTTGATCTCGTCTTGCAAAGCCTTTGGCATCACCATGGGTTCTCTACCCCCTGCTGAGATGCATATGTCTATACCTTATATTAAAACAAAGCGATTTGTCACGGTTTTAGAAACAGCCGGTACAGTTTTTAATTATTCTGCTCCTGTTGAGTAAAATGGATTAAATGCACATTAGCCTAAAGTAACGTGCACTCATATGTTTTGCAACTTTAAGTCAATAAAACATAAAAAGTGAATCGTGGTTTTCCTGTGAGAGGTGTTTGTGTGTATAAAATTGTATAGTTATCCACCCCTCCCGCCTCGTAACATAAATCTGGTGTTATTTTAAGGACAGCAGTTAAATATTCATGAAGACAGTTTACATTTTTAATAAGTTGTGTGATTGCTTGAATCATCCATCATAATTTTCCAGGTAATTCATTTCACTGGTTTGCTTATTTGAGAAGCATGGCGTTGCCACACACATTCTGTTAGGTCTGGTAATGCTGAGATTAAGGATGTGAAGAACTGAGCTCTAAGAAAATAACCTTCCAACAGGAGGTTTTCCAAGAGAGAAAGGAGTGAAGGGAGTTTGTTTGCATTCCCACATAGTGTTTATATGATTAGTGTGTGTGTGTGTGTGTGTGTGTGTGTGTGTGTGTGTGTGTGTGTGTGTGTGTGAGCGTGTGTGTGTGTGAGCGTGTGTGGATTATTCTTTCTAGGATTTGGACGACTACGAAACTGAAACCATTGGAAGAAGTGGACGAAGGACATTATACTAACAACAGTTCTGATAGTTTACTTTAAAGCTCCACACTCTTCTATCCTTCAGTTAACGTAAATTGTTAACAAGAAAGCTGCATTTTGTCTGACTTTTTACAGCTTGTGTTGCAATTAATTTCCACTGTCTTTGGAAGACGTTAAACTGTCGGGAGATTCATGAAGGCGCAGAGAATTCCTGAACACAAACACACCTTTAGTCTGGGTTGGAATTTACCTGCAAGAGTGTTCCGAAGGTCCAGGTGATTTCAAACATGAAATCTGGAAGCTAATGGAGGACACTTTCCAAGAAAAGTGCTCATTTATTTTTCCGCTATAGTCGACAGCTTTGGAATAAAGGAAAACAGCTAGCATGGTTGCACATTAAGGCAACAGAGCCAATCTTTCGGCACCTACAGAACAGTGATTACAAACCTAAAACCTACACTATGTGGCTGTCTGTCAAATTAACTGCGGTAAACAGTATTTCTTTTACCTCACTTTACTTTTAAACTAAAGAAAAATAAGTTAATATCAGGCCAAAAAAGCCAAAAGTAAAAAAATGTGTATCGTGATGTCTAATGCCAAATGTTAAGGCAACTTTTTCTCCTCAGGTACATCAGTCAATAACAGTCCAAAACAATCTCACGACCAACCTCCAAAACACAGCTGTAATAGCAGAATCCAGCCAGTTCGTTCCTGTGGTGTCAGAGTCCAGGGGTGTCAAGAGAGCTGACCCCCAACACAAAGCAAATAAAACTGATTTACGGCCGCCTCACTGGCTGTAGCATACTTTATAAAACTGTCCTGGGCAGAGTTACAACTCCTGGGAACACATATACAGCCAAAAATACACATAAACTTACCCACACGTACAGTTCATGAACGCACACCCATAAACACACTCCAAGACATGGATAAGAAATTTGCTAACAGCCCCCCGATCGTGCGTGCAAGTGGATACTTTTAACTCACGTGCAAACAAACCTTTTAAGGGAATGAAAAGGATGCTCATAAAATGATAACAATCACGACCGGGACAACGGTTTATAAGGTCATTTTTCAAACACTTTTTTAAACTATCTGTCTTAAACGTAAAAGAAAGAGAGATGAGACGGGAAGCAAATGCACCTAAATGAGATGGCGAATCAGCTGCTCCAGTGATGCCGTGTGAGGAGGAGATGCAGCAAAATCACCATTACTACACTGTATGAACTGCAACACAGGTGACTTTGACCTCATCATTCCATCCGACAACTGATGGGGGTAACAATACACAGATGGCATAAGACTGTCTTATGATTTTGCCTTACATTTTCTTCCTGTTATGTTTATTTCTCTTGAGTCTATTTTCTAACTGAGCTATTATTTTGGGAATTCTGTAGTTTTCTGAACTACCTAAACCTGCCCCAGAATCCACACGCCGCCTCCCCCATATACAAACATACACAGCTTCTGAAAGTGGAAAAGCAGAGCCATCGGCTCATAAGTTTAAATCTCTACCACTGCCACGCACATTCCCATCCGACCAGAGTACCACTGGGTTTTTGGTTAACATCTCACAATTCATTCGGCTTGACAGTGTTTCTGAATTATTCTGTCATGGATAAGACAATTTTGCAGAAAAATGAGTTATGCCATGAAAGAGTATAAAGTTCCAGGACTATACTATACAACTGGAAAACTGAAAACACTACATCTTAATCATGACACAATGCAAATGCTGAGACTAAGCAGATGTGCTCGGCATTTTCTTGTCATGCTACAGCCCACCCGCCTCTTTGTACTGTAGACTGTTTCTGTGTCAGTAGCTGTCACTGCAATGACAAGAACGATTAACTCATGCTGCTCAAAGAGGACTGGATGAGCGCTGGGTGAAAAAGAATCTTACTTAAAATCTTATATGCCAAGTTTGTGCTGCGCCAAGACTAAAGTGTGTACCTTGAATAAAGCGTCTGTGTATTTTCAATTCAATTCAACTATTTATATAACGTCTGTTGCAATCAAGGTTGTTGATTTAGATTTTTGTTCCTGCTTAATTTCAGATTATGATTTATGATGATGACTGAATCCTGCTTTGCCAAGAAAATTTTTAAAATTATGACATGAGCACTATACTATTACATACATATTACGAAACAAAACCTTTAACTATGAAGAATAAATGCATCCCTTATGCAAAATAGCAATCACAGAACGGTCTGTGAGCTGTGGAGGGCTGTTGTAATTTGGACATCTTCCGCTGTGTGAGATTAATAATGAGAGTAAATGAAAAGAGGTGAATCTAACCAGTCGACACAGAACCTCCTCTCTCCACAGGTGCAGCACCTATTCTGTTTCAGACAGAGGTCACTGTCACCCCCACTGAGGGGCGGAGGTTAGGATGAAGTTATCGGAGGACAGGACCCTTTCAGTGTCTCTTTAGTTAGACAATGGGTTGTTTCTGTCAGGTAAATATATACACACACACACACACACACACACACTGACTCTGCTTTCACCTTGTACTGACCTGCTTGGTCTAGTATCTGGTTCACCTGTCCACAAGGTATCTTCTCATCCTACTGTCAGCCCGCTGCTCTCTGTACAACCATTTTTAATTTTACAGCAGTCGCATCCAATTTCCTTTATCCAACTATTCAAAACCAGTTATATTACAATTAAACTGTCAAAAAGCTTTCCTGTAGAACTCTGCAGTCATGTTAGCTGTGCTAATTGCTTACATAGTAAAGATGCATCCAGCCAACCAGTAACCACCTGATTATGCTCTTTTTATATTGTTCATAACTATAGCACAAATAACTGCAGCTTAATGGTCAGCGACACCAAACATGGTGTATGTGGTTTGAGATTTGAGAAGACACTGTTGCATTGAGGAAAAAGTAGCAATTTGGGAAGAGAGAGAGAGAGAGATGAGTGATGGAGAGAAGAGCTCGCACAGCCTTCACCTCTGCTTGACACCCATCCATCCACCATCGTAACAGGAGCGCATCAGAGCCGCAGCCAACAAAGGCAGATGGACTGGTTTGAGATCTGCACTCACCACAATAAAAGGTCATTGTGCGCGTGTGCGTGTGTGAGTGAGTGAAAGACGTCCGTGGTTTGGTCTACTTACCCTCTGTCCCATCATCAAAGGACGCAGGTGAGAGCAGCATTGTGGATACTGAGTTCTCAGGTTACCTTTTCAAACTCAGCGAGGCCACATCAAAGATGGGGGCGCTCGGGGAGTACAGAGATACACGCGCACTCACTGTATCATAAAAAATGCAATGACATGTGTGCACGCATGCATTACCGGCACAAAAACACTCAGAGGGAAGAACTAACCCACGAGTAGCTTTATCTGCATGGGTAGACGAATACATTTGTGCATATGTGCACAAACACAAAGGATATAGGCCATAAGCATAAATTATGTAACTCATCCTCTTTTGTACCAAGTAGCACTTTGAACAAATTGTTCTCCTTCATCACTCAAGCTGTCATACAGCGATTGAGTGCTGTATGTCACTCGTACAGCGTGCAACAGCCTGAATCTTCAGTACGTCGTAGCAACACTTTGTCTCCATAACGGATGGCGTAAACACCGTGCATCGGAACTGCTCCTGCACTTATCTCTCATCTGGCTGATGGAGTCAGAAGTAACTACCTGCCAACTTATCCTAAGTTAAATATATCTTCATTCAGACAAAGTGGAAGTGTGCTCTTCCTCTGAAGAAGGCCTGTCTGGCGTTAGAAAGTCTGTGTCCTCTTGCTGTGACACGTTCATTAAGAAAAGAGCTGTTAAAAAAGCAATACCTACATCCACAGAAGTCAACAATTTACTGCTTTTGAAACTGAGAAAAGAAATTGCACTGTGGAGGGCAATGAAATTTACTAGCAAAACTGAGACGTAGCAGTCGAGCTCATCTTACAAGTGTGTGGGTCATATCTTGCCTCCGCATGAAGACCGTGATACAGATGTTACAAAAATGGCTTTTAGGGGTCAATATGTCAGATGCAGTGATATGAGCATTATTTTACTACAAAAATTGGCCTTTACTACATAGAAAGATTTTTACTCATTAAAGCACAATTAAATTAATGATCTGTGAGAAGAGCGGATGAATGCATCACTGCCCTTGTAGTTGATGTGAGGGAAGATGATACTGCCAGAGAAACTCTCTGAACAATCATGTGAAGAAACATCTCTTTTTTTCCGCTGTTGTAACAACCTGGATGTGTCCGTGCGTGTTAAAGGAAAATGTCTTTCAAAGGGTCAGAGGAGAGCTGAAACAGTTAGAGCATCTTCCTGCTGGGTGCTTGCTTTTATTAGGCTGTAACAGAAAAGAGGCTTCTGCAATGAAACATGATTTGTGGGTGCTGAGGTGGCGTCAGGGTCCTCCTCCTTGATTTAATTCACACTTCAACCCCAACTTTTTGTTGCACATCCAACCCTGGACAAGCTTATGGTTCAATGGAATGGGCTAGCTACTGTCCAATCCGTTCTTGGCGTTAATGTCCTTATCTTATTGGAGCTCAGAATCTGTAGCCTTTTTATTCTTTTGCAAATAATACCTGCCAGGTTCTGTTTATTGCTGTTTTAATGTAATCATTGGTATGCTCCAAAAAGCTTCATGTAGCTGGGGTAATGTTTTCCATGTGATCACACAACAAAGCTGGTCATTGTCATTTTGGCACTTTGGTGGAGCTTTGATGTCACATGGTCGTACAGTCCCACATCTGCTTTTGCTTCGGCAACATTGTCTGTAGCATCATTTTTTCCAAAAATATGCCTATGATATGCACAATGATGACGACACACACACACATTGTTCTCTCACCCCTGTAACCCCCCTCCCCACACACACACACACACACACACACACACACACACACACACCATCACTCACTGATAAACTGAAGACCGAAATGAATGAGATCAATAATGAAACCAGCTCTCTGTGAGGCAACAGTGGCAGAAACAGCTACTGTCTATGCCTGTTTTTCTCTCATCAGCTTGATGGCCTTTGTTTTCATTTTGCTGCCACATGCTGGATAGACGGTGTTGTGCACTTTTCTTTTCTGCCTTTGATTTTAAAAGCATAACCCTTTTTTTTCTCTTATCACAGCTGTAATCTAAACTTTCCAGTTTCCCCCATCACGCCACCAAAAGCAGCAAAAGAGTAAACACATATGAAGACAATGCAATACAATCTTGCATTTTTATGTTATTCTTTTCCTCATTTTAGAACCTTTCTTCTCAGCCCAAGCAGTGATTTCATTTCTTCCCCAGGGAAGTCGACTGTACATCTGCAACCGGACATGCTTTCTTCATAAGTAATGCCAGTGTTGACGTCTTGGCAATGCTCTTACCTTAAATGATACAATTGTTCGAGTTTCTGCAGCTCAATCTTTAGAGACAACTGCTGAAGTATTAGAGGGTCTGCTGTAGCTGCATCTGATTTACAGTAGCACTCTCCTCCATCTCATAACTTTCCCCTAACTCCCTGCTTATCCTCAGAGACAGGAGCGGCTGTGCATTTAACATGTCCATAACATCATATCCAGGCCTAAGTTTGATGATAACATCCGAAACAACACTGTAACAAAAGCTCTTAGGCATTTCCAAGGATCACTTAACAGTCAGTTTGATGATTTAATTTTTTTAAGATGAAAAACCACGTTTACACAGTTAGACGACACAATGGTTCTTTGCAGTTTTTTTTTCCCTTCACTCACCAGTAATATACCACCAGTTCAGACCCTTGCGCATACCCTCCCTCCTAAGGGCACGGTAATGGGTCAGTACATTTTGCAAAGGCAGCAAAGACACCAAATGTGTTACGGTTCATAAATAAAAGGAATTATGAGTTATTAACCACTACTATCATTTAATGTTGGATTGCAAAGCTGAATCAGATTTCCTACATCTAATCCGACTCATCTCACCTTGCACACAATGTGAATCTTTCAGTGCAGCCTGCAGCTGGGTATGCATTGTCAATATTTGTGTGGTGATGTGTTAGCAGTGGAAAAGTGGACTTCACTTCTGGAAACACGGCAGTTGGAAGCGATGCCGCTGGGCGAGAGCATTCAGCTACGGAGGGCCAACAACAACCGGTGCATCCGGTTCAGCTCGGAGGCTCATAAAATCAGAGAGCATCTAATGCTCCATCTTTGCATCCAAGCATTAATTCATTCCCACATGTCACCCTTTCAACACCGCCACCTTAGCGAGAGCTGGCAGCAAATCAGACGTCACCCCCTCACCTCTCACTGGGCACGTCTGCTTCTTATTAAACCCTTAATTTTCCTTTTTTTTTTTTTTTTTAGTTTTCCTGCTGGCTTTCATAACGTAAATGGTTCTTTTTGAAAATAAGCGTATGAAGTTGAAGACGGAGGGGGCAGACCAGGGTTTGACAGGAGCTTGTCAGACAGAGGACTGCAGAAGGGGAAGCTTTTTCATGCTTGAAGAATACATATTTAAATGCCTACAGATACTGTGCGTAACCTTGTTAATGCAGCAGTGCTTCCATATGATGTTGGTCTAAATGTGTGAAGTTTCAGTTTTTACAGATTCTCTTTGTTCTCGGTGAGTTTTTCATATCTGATAACTTCAAAAGACAATCTGCCAGCGACACTAAAATCTGCTCATGAAAGAACCAATATTTCAGAATGCCTCAGACCACTGGATTAAAACACGTGCAGCTGGTCTCCAGTATAGTTAGAAATGGCCGCAGCGCAATACCAGCTGCCGGAGTTTACCGTGGCTGCTGGTTGGCAAACATCCACCCGTCTTTTTTATATCAACTTTGTCTGGAAAATCCTGATGAGGTGCTAAGTGTCTAATAAAGGGGTGAGATATAACACCTTAATTCAGGAATCAGTCAATCTCTTCATCGTTAGCCAAGAAATCCGGTTGAGTTTAAATAGCAACACATATGGTCACTAGAACTACTTGTGTTTTAAATCAAAATAAAGCACATTGATGATCCTTTCAGGCACAGTATACTTTATATTTTATTAAGGCTTATAAAGAGCTTGATAAGTAATGAGTTTATGTTCTTGAAATTAACTGCCTTCCACCTTCCATCCATGAAGTCTTCCACCTTCCATTGTTTGCTTTACTGGAAGCTTGTGGTTCCGTAAATGAGAAAACTGTCTTAATGGTGGTCCGATTTCAAGATTTTATGGAAGGTTATAATTTGTCACTTACATCATGCTTTTCCCCTCACTGATACACACATATACACAATAAAGAGAAGACACAATAAAGCCGCGCTCCCTATTGTGCTGGTGGGATCAAGAGTCATCTGGCACCTTTCCCAGAGGAACTATGGCAACAGCGTGGAGGTAATCTGCCTACCAAACTGTAAAATAAACAGAGAGCACGGACCTCCATCAAAGATGGAAATGCCTCCAGTCATCGTTATGTATAAATATGCATATACCAAACTTATATAAGTTTGGTATTTAGGAAAAAAAAAAAAAAACTTGGTGATATCTAAACACACAAAAGGAATGAAATATAATAGCCAATCTCCATCAGTCTCTTCTTCTTATTATTATTATTATTATTATATAAATGAACGCATTCTATCTCCGTTTATGCATTTTCTACTTTTAGCTATAAGAGTGGGTTATTTTCTAACATTTCTTCTAACATTCTTAGAAGCAAATCTAACCCTAACCCTATCTAACCCTTAAAAATTAAACTATACAGAATCTTCCACCAACTTGGCATCGGAACAAGGAAGGCATGAGCCACCAGGGGGATTTTAGTAGTTTGTAAATTGTTTATAGGTTTTAATGGAAAAAAGAAAGAAAACGCGCAGCAAAAATGTTTAAAACAGTTAAAAATGAAAAGAAGGAAATAAACATTGCTGTCTTTTGACTGAGCCTGTTTCTGTGTTAATCTGCCCATGACGGTTCATGTTATATCAAGCATGAAAATCCCTGCTTCAGTGCAGTTTCTGCTGTTTTTCAGAGGGAGTCAGAGAACCTAAACATGTTTACTTTGTCATCCCTTCATGTACAAATTCACTGAAAACTCTTTATTGCGTTTTGCCTCTTTGGCATCGTCTGACTTTCCCTTGATGCCTTGCAATATAAAACAAAGTTGTCACAGCTCTGGGCAGCTCTGAATGTTACAGTACATGGATGAAAACCAGTGTTGGTCCTGGCCAGTGCCAAACCAAAAAGCTGTAACAACAAGAACAGGCACTGCCTCAAATCTACAGGATTTATTTGGTTTTGGCTCCACACGTCAAATACTGGCAAGGTATCACAGCAGAGGGATAAAAACAAGAAGGTTTGATCAAAGAACCTTTATAAAAATTAATGAGGAGATCAAGACTGACATCTTTTATGCGACATAGGTCCTGTTTTATACTAGATCAACTAAGGTTTAATCATTGCCTCGGCTACTTTCTACACATTGCCTCTACATCTGCTTAAAATTTCTGTTCTTCTTCGCTTTAATTATAAAGTCAACAAGCATTTGACTTTATAAGGATCCACTTTTTGTTAAATGTCAAAGTATTTGCATGTATATTAGCGTGAACATGCAAGAACTTCAGCCTGTTTGCATCACCTACAATCACACCTTGACCCCCTGCCTGGAAACCAAGAAGTCACTGCGGACTTCTGAAGCATCAGAGCAGACTTTGCCCAACAACACCAAGTAGAAAGGGAAAGATCCTTGCGGGTTCATATGAGCTCTCTCTTGGTCCATTACCCCCAAGGTAGTGACTAGGAGAGGCCCAGCAGAGATTGTATTTGGTGAGAATTCATGCACAGAGCCATCTTATGGTGCGCCGATATTCAGAAACCCAGTTTCTGCTGAGTTCAGCTCATCCTCAGCGAGCCCACCTGGGCTGGTGCAGGAGGCAGCAGTGATATGGGGTGTGATAGTCGCTGCAAGGTTCAGAGGAGAACATAGGGTAATGCATCAATTCTGGCCCTGAGCGATGCACACCCCCATGGATAAAACATTCCGCTCAGCTTATCTGGCATGAGGGCATTTGAGGTGATGCAAAGTAGATGGCTTTTGCACCTGAGGATGCTTGTGAGTGCGCACACGTACTCATTTGCAGGCAAGTACCCCTACGCCCCCAATCAGACCCTCTCGAAAGGCACTGAGGTGCATCAGTGAAATTCTAACCCAGCAGAGATCAACACTCCTCACTGCTCAGAGGCAGGGGAATTTGTCCTGAACGATGTCAATTCTGTGGGAGAGCGAAAATCTGCGGGATGCAGGAACCGTGTAAAGTGGGCTCGAGCTTGAGGACATTTAAAGGGCAACTTTGGGACTTGAAATGGAGTGAGAGTAACTGCTTGATTCTATGCATGTTAAAATGCTGACGTAGTCATGAGTGCAGAATCTAAGGCGTTTTTTGGGTGGAAAAAGTAGACACTTTCTCTATTTTGCCATGTTTAGATACGTCCTTTTGCAGCTCCAGCTTGCAAACACATACTGCTGAGAACAAACACAAGTCTACCGAGACTACAAACTCATGCTTGCTCATTAGTGTAAATGTTGGCATGAGATCATGCGTGTCTGTATATCCTCTGTGAGAGACTAGTAATCTGCGCAGCTTGTTTCCGTCTCTTTGGTCCAATAGTGGGACAGGAAAATCAAAGCAGGAAGTTATGGAAAATGAATAAATGCTCGACAAATATTGGCTACATCCTCAATGGTTTTGTTGGCCTTGTTAGAGACAGGACTTCTTTATAATGGTTGCAGGGGTACAAGAGGAAATGTCTCACTACCATGTTTGCCATTTTGGCTGCGTGTGTGTGTGTGTGAGTGCCTCCTTGGCATGCAAAAGTAATTAAAAAAGTGTGTGAGTGAGCCATCCAGCGGTTTCTTTTCGTTAATGAAGAACAGGACTGACAACCGCAAGACACTATTAATACACGCGAATGTTCAACGGTACAAAAAAAGTTTCCCGCCTATTTATGGTCATACAGTAAAGTGTAATGACCCTATAAATACACACAGGCACAAACATGCAATTTTATAAAATCAACAATGCATGTGTGAAGTGCTCTAGAGGACTCCAGGGTCACATGCTGGAAAAACAACAGGAAATGAGGGAAACCGCACAGTGGGGCATCTTTGGATTTATTTAAACTAAAGCATGAGCTGTCTGGCGCTCGGGTTCTACTTTGTGATAAAGCCTCCGATGATGTCAAACATGGCTGTGGTGGACTGTGGATAGGTGGAGGAAGGACGAGAATGGAAGTTGTGTGACAAGCCGTTCAGTCACCCACTTTACTTCCGGGGCCAACAACCCTCACCACTTCCAGAGGATGCTGTGTGGTCGGAGCAAGCCTGCACTTTCTCAGCCGCAGCTCTATCACTTCAAAAGTTTAGCCCTTGAACTGTTTGTTTACAGGCAGTACAGCATTGATTATGCTGCAAAAATCAAAGACTAGAGGCTGAAGTATGGAACACCCAGCTCAAACAGGAACTCTGCTTATCGCTCTGGGGTGACGACTTCCTCTGCTCAAGGCTGTCATCTAGTGGCTCTGACTTCAACAGTGCTCAAAGGTTAAAAACAAACAAAAAAAGATGCACTTGTGTTTCTGTATCCATCACTGCGGTGTCAAACGCTCACCTTCCTCTTCTTCCCCCTTGATTCTGAGGTCGGATTGAGTTTCACGCAGCTGTGAGAGGTGGGAGTGCGGCTCTGATTTGTAGCACTCTTCCTTTGCTCTTCTTCTCCTCCCAGTCACTGAGACAACAGCTTTCACCTTTCCTCAAGGCACAGCTGAGAGGCTGCGTGGGGCTTCCCGGCCTGGACAGGGGCAGACGGGGTGACCTGAGGGTGAGAAGAAGGCGGGAGGGAGGGGACTCACAGGTGTCCAGACTGCTTGGGTTATCGGCAGGTGCAGTACACCTGTGTCACTAACGTGTGTATTCGTGGGAAATTTGGATACTTCTGAACATACATACATAGTCTCACACACACCTCTGTGAGAATGTGCTAGTTTCAAAGGTCAAAGGTGCAGAATCACCTTCTATCCATCAAACAGCAGATGTACAGAACATTTCAGATATGGCAGGGCTGACTCACCTATGCAACTATAGCCAGAAAAAAAATATATTTTCTATTGGTTAAAAGATCGGTTAAAAAATTGGTTAAACGATAATTTAAAAACAGAAAATATCAGTGGTAAGATAGCTAATGTAACAAATGGCAAAAGTAAAACTAAAGCTTTATCATTTGTTATTTGATTTTTTTTTTTTTTACTGTATACGCACACACACAAAAACAGGATTGTTCTGTATTTGGAAGGTTTTTCTGTTGAGGGTTCCAGCTAATTCAGCAATCCTAAGGTCACTTTCAAACACAGGGGAGTTTAGTCGGTAACCAATGTTCCAAAACAGTGGATTTCTACTCCTACGTGGCGTTCCCCTTGACAGAAATTAAGTCTGTATGTAACAGAGAGAGGAAGAGGTGGGACAGGTGAGGAGGAGGAACTACAGCAGCAGAAACAGGAGACTGAAGGAGGAAGAGTGTGTGGAAATAACGTACACATGTAAGGTTTGATCATGCAAGTATCACTACAGGAAGATCAATCCACATGACCTGATCGCTAATTACAGTTTAACCAAGTGCCACTGAATTACACCTGGAAAACATTGTTCTACGTTTGGTGTCTGTTTTAAAACAAAACCAGATCTCGAATACAGTCATGCATTGCATACACACAAACACGACTTCCACCAGGTCTGGATTCCATTAGCTGGTGCAGAGGAGCGGCCCTCCAACCACCGCTCCATAATTACTGTCTACATGTGACTGTAGAGGGGGGAAAACAGTTTATCACTGCAGAATATTGTGGCACAACACACTGATAGATGTGCAGCAGCATTAACGCTACCAGCTGCAGCATAAAATGGGTTGTGTATATCGCAGCAAACACAGTAAATCTGATCAGCAAGCTATTAAGAGAGGTAAGTCTTTAATGAAAGGCAAAAAAAACTAAATCTAACACTAATGGACTCATTTGATGAAAACACAAAAGAGCACTGTGGGAACTGTAAACAGTGCACACCGCAAACGATGGCCAGCCGGCTATCATGTGATGCTGCCTGTAACTCTCCCCCTGTGAAAGAGGGCAAACATGGAAGCCAGGCAAGCCAGAGACGCGACCGATAAACACAGCGACGGGGGTAGTGTACATAAAAGCCCGCTGCTTCCCTCTCAAGTGATGAATAATGAGCCAGGAAATGAGTAAACTGTGGTTGGAAAAGACGAAAAGCTGCTTAGTAACTGTAGCAGTGTGGTGAGGCGGGGATGCCCTGGCGCTCCAGCACTTCCCCTGCACAGGGAGATCCGTGACACGCTGCCTTTGTGCCAGCAAGGGAGGCCGACGGCGTATATTCTCCATCATAAATTGAATTTAGAGTCCAAATCGTTCATTTAGGTTGGTCTGCACGATAAGTTTTAAGGCAAACCAAAGATGTACAACGAAGTTTGGTTGGCATTTAATATTGGCTGTTGCCATTTGATGGATTTAACTGAAGACAAATCACAAAAGGAAAGATACTCAAAATTTAGTTAAAACAATCAAAATCAATTAAAAGCATACAAAGATTAAAACGGGCGGGGTCATAACTTTACAGTCCTCTTAATGACAATAATGTTTTTTTCCTTGCTATATTATCCTTTTCTTGGGCTTTATTTAAGTGAACCCTCTGTTGACATCAGATTTGTTCTCCTGTCTGCTGCCCCTCTTGTTCAATCCGCTAAAATACTTCTCTCTGAAGGCATTGTGTCCCTGGTAGGGCTGGTAACACGGGTCTGCCAGGTGAGCCAGGCTGTCTACATCCTGTGAGGAGACAAACGGAGAAATAACTGCACTGTACACACACAGACTGTGTAAGAGCCTATCAAGTAGACGAGATGATAATCAGCACCAACAAATCTAGAGCCGTGCTTCTGAGCTGTGGAAAACCCCCTCCAGGAGAGAGAAAAGTCTCTACTTGGCCTCGTTCAGTAATGATGGGAAGATGGCGTACAGGACTGACAGCTGGACTAGCACTGCATGGCGACTACAGCCACGAGGTGTATGTGAAGATGAATACAAGAGGATGAACTAGCTCTTTCTTCCAGGAAGGATAGCTGGGCTCGTTTGAGATAATCTGATGAGCTCACACATCCAGACATCCAGGAGGAGCTCAGAGTGGAGCTGCTGCTCGTTTACACCGAGAGGAACCAGCTGAGATCATTGGAGCATCTGGTCAGGATGCTACCTGGAGATCTCCCTGGGGGGGTGTCCTGGACGAGTGTTGCCATCGCTGACAGACCTGACATGACATGCTTGTCGGGATTATATTTCACATCTGTCTTAAAACAAGAGAGGCAGGCAGACCTACTGCAACTGTTGACCCTCTGACCCCGACACAGGTGACACCGATCAAGACAAGACCACAGCTGAGATACTGGTACTTGTAACCAATTTCAATAGCAGATTATAGTGCAACAAACACACTATATAAAAATAATAGTCAAAAGTTCTGCCACAGTTAGAACTAAGAACTGCTGACAGTCGAGTATGTTTTTTTTATTTTAAAAGTCCACCTTTGTTAATAATAAAGTACAACTTTCCAGCTTCCTGCATTTGTAATCCAGATTTACAGCACATTAAACAAGTGCTACGAGGAAAATAAGGCAATAAAATAAGCAGCTGACAGATTTGATTTCCTCCTCCAAAAGGTCAACGTGAAAAACTATATTAATATGACATCAGCTCAGATGTAGGAGATGAAGTGGAGCTCCCCGCTTCCAGGGGATGATGAAAACCCATGCGATAATGATGGCATCCCCGCGGTCTGATTGCCTTTTTCACTTCTGCATGTTCTAAATACGACCTGTGTAGTTCACCGATGGATGTGACCTGTTAGAATCTCATCGTTATACAGTTTTTCTTGGCTTCAGTGCAGCGGTCAGTGGAGGCCCGACGGGAGGAAGACAAATAATGAGGTGAGCCAAGTTGGAAGTGATGACTCCGGTGTGGGGCCTGTAATTTGTCAGAAACACCTCACTTTTGCTTGCTCATGCTGCCAGCCAGACTGGAAAGAACACCGACAACATAACCACAACCCCAGATTTATTAAGGAAATGGGGGAAATAACTCCTCAGCCTTTTTTTTTTTTTTTTGTCCAACCAAACAGCTACAGTGTTACACACATTTACTATTAAATTGGACAAATTAGTCATTTATGGCAACCAAAACCAAGGGCAATCCAAAAACAAGGAAATGTAAAGTTGTAGGGATATTTTCCTGTAATTGTTAAAAAAGGAAACATTTTCGGCAATAAGCCTGGACTTGACACACACACACACACA
Organism: Pao palembangensis; assembly: GCA_015343265.1. Taxonomy (NCBI): domain Eukaryota; kingdom Metazoa; phylum Chordata; class Actinopteri; order Tetraodontiformes; family Tetraodontidae; genus Pao; species Pao palembangensis. Next base: position 8,575,688 of record CM027088.1, read on the forward strand.
CACACACACACACACACAGGGCAGGGAGATTAATATTGGAGCTTTCAGAAGTTAAACTGCCATAATCATCAACTAAGAAAGCTTTTTTTAAAAAAGCAAAACTGATTGTGTGTCTTGCATCCTCATTGATGGGAGCGATTTGGGGTTTTAAACTGGAATGTATGTCGGACCCATAGATCCAGTTGTGTGTTGGTTTCCATCCAACACACAACTGTGCCATTTAGGGTTAGAGTATAAAAGAAATGAGCCAATCATAGCCAGATGCTGAGGATTTACCCCAGACAGACAGACACCATCACCGCCGTCGTCACGCAAAATAAAAAACACATACATACATGCACAAACTATAGATTGTGGGGCATGACACATAGCTATGTGGTTACATATCCAAACATCATCGTTTGAATGACGCACACAAAAAAAAAAAGAAAAAAGGGCAAACACAAGCTTTTTTTTTTTTTTTAACCATCATATATGTTTCCTGCTCATGCTCATAGAAAACAGTAAACATTCTATAGTGTGCACAGGTTGGTAAGGAGCACCGATGAGGACTTGACAATGAAACCACACCACAACACACGCAAGAAAATGTGGGTGGAAGAAACGAGGTAGTGCGGTTCATTTTGGAGCCATGCGCATGATGGACTTGTGTTTAAGCTGCATTAAGTGTTCCATCATTGACAGAATAAAATCAAAAAGTGAATGCACAGACCTCAGGCTCCTTGATTTTCTCCATTGTGATCAGGCGCCGAGATGTATGGCTGGAGAGGGTCTGCTCACAGTTACTGATGAGCTGGAGGCAGGGGTGAAGTGGAATCATCTCCTCGCTGTACCTGACAAATGCACACCCACAGTTATTTACCAGTCTCACAGGAGAGGAGGGACAGAGGCAGACAAACATGGGCAATATTTCTTAAGACAGGTAGCGTAAAAGAACAGATATAAGGTGATTAAAGTTGAGGTACCTACGGCTACTTTCAAAGCAAGCATTCACTCATCTGAACTTGTGCCTGCGTGACTGAGGCTGGTTTAGGCTTTTAGGGAGGGGGGAATTAAGCCTGAAAATGAAAGGTTACACTGTACAGGACCAAAAGGAACTAGCTAAGAATAAATGAGACAGAACTTAAAGAATGGGAGACAGATGTACTTATCATATAAGACACAATGACTGAAACCGTTTAAAGAAACAACCAGACTTCACATTTTAGGGCTGTCGCAAATACCACAAAAATGAATTTACGCCATTTCAACAAGCCAACTGTGGAGGATTGTAGGCCACTGCCATCCCATGAAGCCCCAGATTAAACCAAGGAGACAGGTTAGATCTGAGTTCTCACACACATCTAAAAAACAAAAAAAAAAGTTGGGACCATACACAGAACACAGGTCACAGATGACGGCAGGCACACGACACATGACGACCCCAAGCAAAGGTGCATTTCTAGATGTGTTTTTCCTCCTCACACATTCATGCTATTAACATCTAAACACCAGATTTACTACCAGCTTGGTTTATAATTGGTGAGCAGAAGAGGTCCAAGCACAGAAGCATTTCCCAGCTCCCTCAACTGCTACTGTCTGTTATGGTTTACACCATTTCATCCAAACAGCCTCTCTTCACGTCACACCTCCCTTTCTGCTGGTGAGCAAAACACTGAACAATAGACAACAGTGTTTCGGCACAGTGACCTCAAAGAGCAAATGTGTTGGGGGCCGCAAAACAGCTGTTTTAGCAGGAAACCCTCAAAACACCTGCACTGTTATTGAAACACTGTTATTGAGTCAGGTACTAATGCTTGCTGGAACAGAACAGCTCTAAAATAAAAACACTGGAAAGCTGAGAAGCAGGACAGAGTGATGGAAAAAGGACTTTGGTTTTCAATCTTCTGGACTCACGCTGAACATTGTGCAGAAGTCTTAATGAGTTTTACCTTCATGCTGGGCACCTCCAATGCTATTAGTAAATACATTTGAACGTGTGGATTTTTACATGAAGCAATGTATTCTTATTTTTACCAAAAATTATATGGGCTTAAATTATTTAAAAGATTTCAATGAAGAACACTTAAATTAGAACGTTTGTAAAATGTGAGCTTTCGTTTGTAGTATCAGACTGCCCCCTACTGTCATCTGGTGGAAAGTACCACTAAAATAAAATTCTTAAAACTTAAATCAGTAATTCAACAATCAGTGCTTTGTAGAGAGCTGATTTCAGTGATACATTAAAGAACAATGCACATTTTTATTTGTAGCTAAGATTTAGCACAGGACAGATAAAAATATATGACTCAAGAGTGGTGAGAGGGTTAAATTGTCCTTGTTTGTTAATGACCTCACTCTGAAGGTCCTTTATAAAAAAGCCAATAAAATTCCATTTAATTATGGTACTTACTCTGAACGGTAGACGGGTAACCAGTAGACAAGTCTCCCACCTATGACCAGGTGGTGAACAGAGAAGTTTAACAGATCTGTGAAGATGTCACTCAGGTGGTAGGCCTGCGAGACGGGGACGTGAGACTCTATATAGCTGGGCAGAAAAAAACAAACCACAAAGATCACATATAAAACACAGCAACTCATTTTTTAAGCCTTTTTATTGCCCTGTTTTCAGGTGTTCCTTCAAGATCACAAAGGGGAAAAAAACTCAAGTGACAAACAATGTCTGAACTGAGTAAAAGGTAAACTTACGAGCCATCAGGGGTTTTAAAATTGTCTTTGTGGGAGCCTGTTCTCCTTGTGGACTCACGGATACCATATGGAGCTGATAAAGAAAAGCAACATCATACACACAAACTAGCACATGCATCACATGTCTTCACGTGTCACCTACGATCGGTAATAATGGCATCAAATACAGCAGCCTTCCTCCACACAGACTTGGATGCATCAGACACCATGACATCTAAATACATATTTTCTGTTCCATACTGTCGCAAGTTGGCTCTTATGTTCTCATCGGGGCCGCGCCACTTCTGGTTTTTACGGCTCGACCTACCTGAAAGAAAAAGACATGATTAAAAAAAAAAAAAAAAATCTAAATAAACTACAGTTGACACACAATTACCATAACTCTATCTGCAAATAATACTAACCTTTGCCGTGAATAGTGTTGTAATCAATGTCTGCTCCACAGACATAGGCACCAAATTGTGAGCATGCTACCAACAGACTCCCTGAAACACAGAGGCAAAAATGTGAAAGTATTTACTGACACATTTCCGTGCACGTGTGAGAACATATAAGGGGAGCTTCTCACCTGTGCCGACAAAAGGATCAAACACAAAGTCATTCTTTTTTACTTTAGCGTGGTTGGTCATAATAAGTGACAACCCAGAATCCATACTGGTGTTCCCTATGAAGTGTCGGTTCTTCACGCTGTGAGAACGAATGAGCTCACGCTGTCCATCTGCTATCTAGTGGAAGAGTGAGCATCACAGTAAAGTTTGTGTTGAGTCATTATTATATTAAAAGGCAAAAAGTTATTTATATACAACTAACCCATCGGCCAAAGTAGATATATTCTGGATGCTCTGGGATGTTGTTGGGGTCTGTGCCGTAGTCTTCCAACAGACAGAAGATATGCTGAGGGTTTTTAAGGTTTACTGTGCCTTCAAATGGTAGATACTCCAATGCCTGAGAAGCAAATCAAAAACACTGATTTTACACAGAAAAGACACATTGAGACTACATATTCTTCTCTTGTCACCTACACATTTAATCACACACATAAATACACACATCAATCCGTTTTATTCGTTCAGCAAACTCCAGAGTTTTGTTGAACGTGTAGACGTTGATTCTGTACGTTGATCCCATCTGCATAAATGGTAGCTGTAGAAGAAGGTGAGGGAGTGGGGAGACAGACATTAAGATAGTGAGTTTCCAGTTTGTTTTTTAAAATACCAAAGGGGGTTATACAGCAAGCTTTAAATTGACAAACCATGTTCTCTGGCGGGTAGCTCAAGAGGGATGTTCTGAGGTCACTGTGAGTTTTTCCATGGCCCCATAGTTCAAAAGCAGATCTGAAACAATGGCGTTAAGAAAACACTGGCAACTAACATGTGGTACCACATGTTCAGAATGTTCCTTCAAAATTAAATTGAGGTTTCTGGATAATTAATTATGTACGTCCTCAGAAAAAAAAAAGAACTTACTTAGCACAGACAGATCTGGCCATGACTCCACAGATATCTTCTTCAGACAAGCCACTAAGGCACCAGAAAGGTGACTAAAAACAGCAAAAGTTGCAAGAAATTAATAAATGCCCACAACTGAACTGTTGAAATGCATTTTGTTTTCAAATCACAAATTTTGAATTTAAGTGGTACAAACATTTTCTCTGAAGATTTCACTTGGCTGGAATGCTTTCCCTCTAAGGGCGAGTAAAGCCAAAATTTCCTGCAATAACAAGCATCAATCATCAATCATTACGTTCATAATCATGATGAAATTGCCAATACTTTCAAAAAAAGATCTTAATTTACTTTTATTATTGACATTTCCCTGTTTTGAATTAGCGTTCAGCATGTAAGCGAAAGCTTAAAATTAGCCGGGGGAAAATGCTCCCCCGATTTTAAAAGTATCATCTCTAGACATTCATTATGGATTTAATATACAGATACGTGGGTTGATATTTAACTTTACCGGCAACCTGAAGTCCAAGTTATCATGTGCAAGATGTAAAAGATACTGGAGGCATGATCGTCTACCGGTGGTCGCCATTTTTGGATGCAGACTGAAAACAGATCCGGCTGGAAATCGTACCTTGATACAAAGTACCGCCTGATGGAAAGAGACCACAAATTAAAAAGAATTAATCTCTGCAGTTAAAGTGTTCCTTTTATGTTTTCGAATTTTAAGAATCATACACTGCTGACGAAATGCTAGTCTTGCCACGAGCTGCAGTGTTGTGTATCCTTATTGTAATTATTTTAAGTGAGTTGGTGTGTTTGAGTTTTTATTTTAGATTTTTTTTTATTCTTTTTTCTTTTCTTTTTTACCGCTTTGCTTTAATAGCGACTGATGTCTATCTTTTTAAAGTATTGATTCCGTAGATTTATGACTTGTAACTCACTATAATAAAGTATGAGCTGGTTTGCTTGTTTGCTTTTTCCCCCATGACTGCAGTTCTGTGTAAAGATTATCTTATTCTGTAGAAATATGAGACAAAAGAAAACTACTTTAAGCAAGTGTAACGTAAAGGCGTGGCCAACTTCGCAATATTCCCACAATTCGTAGCGCACGCATGGACTTTTTATTCTGCATTTTTTTTTTTCTTTTTTGCTTTGCTCCAATAACGACTGTATAGCTAAGGTACATGTATGTCTGTCTTTTATGTTTTGATTTGATTGATTTATCACTAGTAACTCACTATAATAAATAGACAAAAAGGCGTTTATTTGACACCGTTAGTAAAGATCCCTGACTGATCCATCGGGTCGCCATGACACGTCGTTTTCTCTTCAGTACGCTCTTGATTCTCTTCAGATCGTATAAATCTTTCGCCTTTTACTAAAGATTTCCGTGGAGAGGATCAACAAGAGTTTGTCTCAATTTTTTGATGCCCTGTGTAATGCGGGGCTTTCTTCTTCTGTGCAAGTAAATCTCGAACTTTGTTTACAGACTCCTGTAGAAGTTACGTACAGTCACACACTCACTCAGCTGCTTGTGGCGAACGCACACGTCCTTTGTAAGCCGACCCTACCGTCAATGTTGAGGTTAACCAGCCATTGGCGTTTTATTAAAACTGATTGTTGTGATTGTTATGTGCGTCAAAGAGCTGCTAAACTGAGCTCCGCTTACCCGACAGATCTGGACAAATCGGCAAATCCCGCGGTTAAGGATTTTTATACCAATGACGCTTCGCCTAGAAAGTTGTGCAGGTTTTTAAGACATTTCTCCTACTTTGCACATATAAAGTCAAAAAGGGGGCAGTGTAAAAATTGTCAAATAAAAATCGAGTCAGAATTAGACATCAGAAATTGTATGCCAATAAAGCATGTTTTGTTTTTCGCGTTTGTTTTTCTTTTCAGTAATTATCAGCAACTCTATCCTGCTCAAAAGTGAAAAAACTAATTTAATCACGAGTACGTAGAGGCGTGGCCAGGATCTCCCTTTTCCCACAATTCCTAGCGCACACATGGACTTTATATTTTTCTTTTTTGCTTTAGTCCATGACCAACCTCGGGTACATCTATGTCTCTGTTTTTATATGCATGGATTCTAAATAAGGTCCAAAATAAAAAATAAAAACATTATTCTGACACCATAAGTAAAGTTCACTGACCGACCTATGGGGTTGTCATGATGCGCTCAGTGGCATCAGTTCACTCTTGATTCTCTTCATATCGTATAAATCTTTCGCCTTTTACTAAAGATTTCCGTGGAGAGGATCAATAAGAGTTTATCTCAATTTTTTGATGCCCTGTGTAATGCGGGGCTTCCTAAGCTTGTCAAAAGTAAATATTTCCCACTGTTAGTTTCTTTCTTCCTTGCTAGGTTTTAGTTCTCCCCCGTTTAAGTTTCTTATTGGTTCACCGGAGTCCTTGTTTCTTCTTACTGGACAAGATTTACGTCCATCCCGGATTATCTACGCCGACCACACTTGTTGCCAGAAAGGGTGCGCAGGTTTCTTTTCAAGTGACTGCAATAAAACAATACAGCAGAGTAAACTGTTGATCGGGTCAGTGTATGGTACACGAGTGTTCCTAACCTTTAAAACTATATATTTATATATTTTTTCCTGTTAACAGGACAAGTTGTGGATACGAAGAAACAAATGGCCTGCGGCTCTGCTCCTTGCCAGTTTCCTGAAAGCACAGCGTCGGTGAAAGGCTTAAAGGAGAACTGGTTGAGGTGGTCCAGTCAGCACCAGGAATACCAAAAGCAGAACCCCTTCAGTCATCACACCAGGCCCAATGTGGCGTCTCCTCTGAAGGGGCAGGGCGACTACGGGAGACCCCTGCCGGGTTCCAAGACAGAGCTGCGGGGGAGGGATGCTCACACCCACGTCAGTAGAGAGGTCACGGAGCTGTGCGAGGCAATCAGGAGAATCGGAGAACCCGGCGAAGTGGTCACAGTAGAATTTGGGAAATTATTTGACCATTATGTGACAATCTCAAATAAACTGGTGGGGATTCTCCTACGAGCCAGAAAGCAGGGGCTGGTGGAGTTTGACGGGGAGATGCTGTGGCAGGGGAAGGATGACCGCGTAGTTATCACACTGTTGCAGTGAATATACAGTGGGTAGTGAGTACTGGGACTCTTACATTTTGTGCTATTTCTTATGGTGAAGCCTCTGTCTCTGATCTTTTTTGGTAGTTTTGAATTACAGTAATGGATCTTATTTTTACTCTGATGTGCTCTAAGGGGCTGTCAGGCCTTATTTAGACAGGCGTGTCCCTTCCAAATCAGGTCCAATCCACTTAAGTCAACACAGCTGGACTCTGATGATGTAGCTGAACAAAAGAAATGGGATAGTAGCTGAATGACCTATACGAGTGTGCCAGTAAAGGGTGTGATACTGATGATAATGTAATATCTCAGTTTTTACTTTTTTATTTGCATAAAAGTCGGTTTGGGCTGTCGTCAGTAGATTGGTGAGTAAAATGCTTTTTTTTTTTTTTTTTTTTTTTTTTTTTTACACTATGGTTCACCATAGTACCTCCTGTGCTGTACATTTTACTATACAGATTGGCTGTTAAATATGTTAGTTAAAAGCAGCCAGTGAGGTTAAAGATGCACATATTTGGGTGATGTTAAGTTGTAGGATCAACTTGATCTTTAGACCTTATCTTTTTTATGATTGTTGTTATGAGTCACAACAGTTCATCGTTGTATTAACATACTTTAGACTGAAAAATTCTGCCCTATTCATTTCTTGTTGCTGTGGATGCTTTGTGAGTTGTGTGGTGTACTTACACTAATGACAGAGGGTGTAAACCGATATGTACAACTCAGCCAGGAGCAGTAATTTATTATTTATTTAAAATCAGATGAATTATTAAAGTGCACACTGTAGAGTACAGATGATGATGTTATTAAAGTACTTTCACTCACACACAGAAACATCACATTACACTCAATTACCAGTTAGTTCATGTTACACAGAATACTTACTGGATAGTTAAACATACTGGACTTTGGTCACAAAATGGCCACTAATAAAGACAGAACATTGCTGGGGTACACATGGTCATGCATTATCGTAAGGGCCAATGAATTATACAACTACATCTTATACATGGCCAAGAATACATGAATGAAGTCATTAAGGCAACAGCATGATGATGACAGAGATTTTAAAATTATGGTCAATCTCTGACCTACATTTACATTCACTTAAATATTATTATTGACGATATATAATTATTACAAGTAATAATTAAATAATATGATCAGTGCCCTTAAAGTAAATTGTTTACTTTTGATTCCCTGAATATTTATGTGGTGTTTATAAAAGTAGTGTCAGTAACAACCCTCATCATGATGCCACACTTCTTCAAGCTATCGCCTGATTGTAATACGACCATTAGCTCTGACCAAACAGACGGCGATTAAATGTGTGTCTGTACAGCATCTGCTAGTCTTTGTCAGTTAAGAAAGACCTGGGTCCCAAAGGTCCTCAATTGGTCTCTTCTTTAGATGAGAGTAGCAGAATCAGCTGATCTGCCTGCAAAACATTAACAGGAACAGGGGAGAACAAATTAGGCTGACAGATTATCCCAGGTAAGTATAGCAGCACCAGGACTCCTGTCTAATTAAAGAACTAAATCAGGTTAACCCAATGATACTGATCCTGGAGAAAGACCTTCATGACATTCACATTTTTATACTGATATGGATAGACTCACTGTTATAAACCAATAGGAGTTGAGTCTATAGATAAGTCGAGATATGAAGCTCATCTGACTGGCTGGTGCCAAGACATGAAGGTGTAGGTGTGTGACAGAACAGAATGGAGGCCAGTGAAATCCAAACCTGCAGACAAAACAAAAGTGTGACTGTTCAGGTCTAGAGGAAGACTTCTCCTAAAAATTGTTGACTATAGATTCACAACGTTAACCTACTAAGTCTTAAAGATGTAAAGAATGGACACGTAAATAGAGATATTTTTGAACTAGCACTAGCTGTCAGTATAAAGAGGTTTTCACACTGCCTGTAACCCACCTGACATCACTGAGATCTGCTACATTGTTTTTCTGGAGGATCTCTTTCCCTAACTCAACCATCCGCTGAACTGAACAGAAAATACAAAACATGTACAAATATAATAAATATTTCTATTGGGTAAGACAGCAAGACCATGGCAAGTTACATGCAAAGTGTTTAAGCCTCACCTAAAGACACATGTTCTTTACTGAGTGATTTACAATTACCAACATGTTTGGTTGGTACAACCAGGTAATGATGGGGAGCTCCTGGTTTGATGTCTCTGAAACATGATATTTCTCCATCCTGCAGTGAAGACAAAAGGACAGGTCAGTTAAAACAAGTAAATAAATTAACTTGACTCTATTGTGACTTCTACAGCTGTGGTTCTAGATGCACTGAAACGTAAGTGGTATGGTAATAAAGTTTACACAGTAAACTACATATGTACGAAATCATTTCAAACTATAATCTTATGTTGTTTAGTTAATATCAATTTAAGACAAGTTATTATATGCCTGCATGAAGCATATACACGTATATTTGGGGGGTACAAGCGTAGCGTATTCATAAAGCTTAAAACTACAGTAGTATTGCCTAAATTACTAGCCTCAATTAGATGCATCCGAATACACTGCGAAAAATTCAACATTATTTACCATCATCACTATCATCAGCAGCTAATACTATTTATAAACACAAGCTAATTGACACATACTAGCCGGCTAGCGACCTAGATGCTCAATATTAGTTAAAGACATATTCTTACACAATGAAGAAGCTCCGTTTCCATTTCTTTGTTTACAATCTTACAGAATATACACTTCTTGTCATATCCTTCAACTGAAACATTGCTATTTTTGGTCATATCAGCCTGAGAAGGTTCTGTAGTATCGATTGCTGCCATTGTTGATCGCCTAATAAACAGACCATCATAATCGATCGCAGCACAAGGGATTGAGTTAAAAGGTATAGCTAGACGATCGCCGAACTAGACTGCAAGCAACGGACCACTAGGTGGCAACCGTGTTCTTTTATGCAGCGATAATTGCCATCACTTTCCCCCATACAAATTTCTGATTCCCCTTTTAACACGAAAAGCGATCTTTAATTGTGTTGAGCTTTTGTTTAACTGTCAGAATACTTTTCAATTATTTTTTATTGGTAATTCTTGCATTAATGATCATTTGGTACATTGACATAACATATAAATTCTAGACAGACCAGGATTATACTACATTTTGTTTTCCCCTTTTAATTATTCTTAATTTTTTTGTAGACACCTTCCTCTGTCATCTTCTTCATTAACCCCTTCTTAGTTTTTTCTTGAAATGGTTTTGTTGCTTGTTTTAGTTTTGTTTTAATTTAAGAGAAAAAAAAGGGGGGGGTTAAAAAGGCTGACACTTGATGACATTTCCACTCCAGAAATAGTTTTAGATCTTTTGTTATTAAAATTGCAGAATTTTCACATTTACTGTTCAACTACTCCGGCGAGACCGGAAGTGAGGCACCAGCCGGCTGTGCCTCTCTGCCTCACCGTGGATTGCGCAATCACTCGGCTGACTGCCATACATGCTGTAGTGAGACGGTATCGCTGTCTCTCGCAATATGAATTTAAATTTTCATAATTTAGCCGATTTATATAATATATAATGTTGCGTTTTTTTGTCAACAATGTGTGGAACGTGTTTTTTGTGCTGAGCGATCATAAAACGGCTAAAAAAAAGGCACTAGGTGAGGCACGCAGTGCTCGTGCCTCACCAGGGGGCGCTCGTGATCCCAAGGATTCTTGTTATTCAGCGGCTGCAGAGTCACTGACAGCGCATTGCTATACTGCGGTCAATTAAGAGTTAACAAGAAGTGAAGTCATTATTTTTTTTCATTCGCCTGGCCTTAGGTTCGAAGTGGAGGATTACGTATCTAAAAACTTTTTGAAATTAAAAGAAGACAACGAAAAATTCTACCAACGAGTTATCGACGCTTTTATTCATGTATTAGGGCCACCCATGAGAAAAAAAAAAATTGGAGAAGGTAGTTTTTTTCATCATGCACTGCAAGAAAAAGGCGAAATGTCTAGAATAAAGTCGAAATACAATTTCGGGAATAAAGTTGACCTTTTGAGACTATAACAACCAGCGCATGTAACTGCTTTTACGAAATGCCGTGCAGGCATTTAGATGACTTGGTGAAATTATACTTTGGACTCGGCTTTAGTAGAATACTACTACTACTACTACTACTAATAATAATAATAATAATAATAATAATAATTAGAATAATTCATTTTTTAGCTCACAAAAACACTGTATTTATCAGTGTTAGGACTTTGCCTCTATCTGCGCGCGGTTGCTCCGGACAGCCGTGTCTGCGGTAGTTACATTGAGCGTGCGCGTGCCGGTACAAACAGGAAGTATTTGGCTTGGTCGTCTTGCAAGACAAGTCCACACATTTCCCCAGCAAATCAAAGAAGTCAGTCAGGGATAAAGCACGAAAAAGGAAAAGACGCTATTGTTAGGCTTCCGTGTCCCATTCGGCATATTACGAACACAAGTGAACCTATTTTCGTAATGGAATTTGCTGAAGGATCCCATCTCGACGTTATATTTCGACTTTATTCTCGACATTTCGCCTTTTTTTCTCGACATTTCGACTTTTTTTCTCGAAGTGAAAGATTTTTTTTGTGCTACAGTTTGTATGTGTAAAGCATGAGACCTTAAACATAACCCGTTAACTGCTGTCAATCAAATATTGGATAAGATAATCTGTAGGGTTGATATGATTGTAAATCTGATTGTGATGACGTCAGTGCCTCACCAGCCACGAACCTCACCGCACGTCACTCGTTTGTCTTTATGTCATATTGAACATTGGTATATATATCATATATATAGCTCTGTGATTATGAGTTCATTTAGTAGTTTGTGAAGGTCTTGACAACAGCCAATAACAAAACAGATACAACAATGCTGACAACATAACCGGGATTTAGGAGGGTAACAATCTGCCTGAACATGTTGAGAACAATGATGTTCACAAGGCTGCTGGATGGTTATCTGGAGGCATGTTTGAACTCGGGCATTTTAACTGTCAGATTCTTCCCTGTCTGAAAGTATGATTTCTATCAAATGCATTAAAGAAATGTCACTTTATTGAAACAATATGATGAGAAATAAGTGATTCCAGCGATAATGACCTTTTTGAACTCAGAATTTATTAGATGCATAATTTTCTGAACTCATAGGCAAGTTTGTGCAGACATCACAGGTCTGGATGTAAAATAATGGCTCTCGTGTTGAAAGGGCTGCAAATTCTTAGCATTTAAAAATACAAATAAAAAAAAAAATTTCCACTGGGAAATATTTTTGATGTAATACCAAAAGCAACATTGGCGGTGCCAGCACCACCTCTGAGAAACACTCACAATATCAAAACAAATCAAACTTTTAAAAAATCTCAAATAAATATACAGATGTTATAAAAGATATGAAAAATTTCTTAAAAATTACATTTAATTTGCATTCAAAGACTATGCAAATAGACAGGCAGTTGCATTACTTTTGCATAATCAGAAGTGACGTTGGACAGTTAAGCTCCTTCCCTTTTTTAAAAAAAAAAATTGTACTGTTGTTTTTAAAACAGAAAGCACATCATTCAAATACAGGGCTAATGTAAGAAAATAGAATGCAAAAAATACAATCAGATGGATAAGTAACGTTGGTCCAATGATAGTTCAGTGTTTACACTTTGTTCCATTTAGCCAACAATCTTTCGTAGTCCTTGGGGCTTTGAAAGCAAATAAAACATATCAACATTCACATTCATACATCAAGATGTAATTTTACACTTTTAAAACAGAAACTTTTAACGACTTCCTGTTAAATGTGCATATGAGCATTTCATTCCACAGTGTTACTGTGAACTTTGTATAAGAATGAGTTCCAGGTCATCCATGAAGCGCTTAAAGCTCAAGATTTCAGTTCCTAACTTGGCGTGCTGCAGGGCTGCTTATACACAGCCAGTAGTTTAAAACACCAGGATTCTGAAATTCTTCATCCAGCCACTCAAGGTGCCGACTTATCCGACATAAACACAAAGGCCAGTCCATTATTTGCTCAAACCGGCAGTGCTGTATGTGGGCTAACCTTAGCCGTGTGCATAGGCGATTGCAGCCATCCTATCAGGGTCTGTTCAGTAGTGGCTAAACTGGATGTTCTCCTCCGAGTTTAGAGGTTCCTCAGCTCCTCTCACAACTGTGGGTTTCCTTTAGTGTTACCCATCAGTTCTGCACAGTCCAGACCTCTACATCTTGCACAATAAAATCTTTATGCGTGGAGAGGGATGGGCTACTGAAGGTGGGACAGGAAAAGCTGGAGCCGCGGTACAGATCAGCGTCCAGCCACAAGCCGAATCCACCCCTGTAGACCGAGAAGCACAGTAGCTCTTTACTGTAAATCTTTCAAGTTCTGATTAAAAAAAAATCATCTGCTGCTAGATGAAAGGTCCTTTATCCACAGCTATCTCTGTTGTAATCAGCGCATGCTTCTGAGCTTATCGCTAAATAACGTTACACTTTTCAGCTATAGAAGAGAAAAAGAACTTACCCTCCTCCACCAATCTGCAGAGATTGTAGGTCACCGCTGACGAAGTAGGTGTTCTCTCCGCTCCATCTGTACACCTGTGAAAACACAAAGAAGACAGGGTAAATATCTCGTTCAACCTCTTCATTGCTCTTATAATATAGCAGAGTGAGTTTCAGTCTCACCTTGAAGTCAGGGCTGAAGCTGAATAGAAAGGTTTCTCCTGTGCCATAGCAGGATTTACTGATTTTGAATGGATCTGAAGAAAAAGCCCCAAACACCTAAAACGTCCAAGACGGAAGGTCAGTAGTGGGTCGGTGACATTCCTTTGTCAGAATAAAGGCTTAGAGTTACGAGAAAGACGCGAACCTTTTTGTGCAGGTCTTTGATAATCAGGAGCACAGGACTGTCCAATCCAGCCATCTTTCTGTACAGAGTCTTCAGGCTGCTCCCGTGGACACCTGTGCTGTACATCAGTTGCCACGGGTAACCCTGAGTCCTTGCCGGCATGTGAGCTGCAAGCTGTGGCAAAAGACACTCGGGATCAAAATATATCCAACTAGATCCAAAACCTCCAAACTGACCATTTCATTCATTTAGAAAAGTATATTATAATTGCAGCTTACTGTCTTTGTGTGATGGACATGCAGCAACTGGCTCTGAACTTCCATGACGGGGAATCCATCATCAACTTCCTTCTGGTACTCAGAATCCTCCAAATCGGAATCCTCTGAGCTGAGACTCAGACGACGTTTGGAATCCTTGACTGTGATAATCTGGAGATGGAAGAATCAGAAGGTTGGTCAGCGACCGTAAAAAATTCCCATCTATCTATCTATCTATCTATCTATCTATCTATCTATCTATCTATCTATCTATCTATCTATCTATCTATCTATCTATCTATCTATCTATCTATCTATCTAAGTTGTACCTCAACATAAGGCTCCACACAGTTGCTGGCAAAGTAAAGCACTTTGATATCTTCTGACAGAAACTTCATAACTCTTGATTTCGCTTCTCGAAACTACTTTGGGCTCTGAAGCTTCCCGTATACGTACATGAGCCAGCATTCATCAAATTTCTACCCTTCTGGATAACTTTCACTCTCTGCTCTCTGAAATGCTATTGGCTGGAAGCCTGTAGGAAGGATTTTGCGCTGTGGGTTGACTCTACTGGTTTCAATTTACATAGAACAGGAAGTGAAGAGTGGGCTGCTGTGATGGAGAGGAGAAAGATAGGATGTCCATATATAGAGAAGGTGGGATTTCCCACAAGTTGTGGGACGTCTGAAAGCAATGTGGAGCCTACGCTGCAAAAAGTTGGGTGGGGGGGGTGCTTACTTGACCTATTTTAATTATTTTATGATCTGACTGGATCTGCGGGCTTTACTCTAACTACTCTTACATTAAAACAGTTTTTTTTTGTGCAAGGTTCCTTACCTCCCAGTTTTTAGCAGCTGCACTGACACGATTAGTGAGGTGCTTGTTGACCGCCGCGGCCTTCTTCTTCTCCACCACGCGATGACACTTATGCTGCTTCTCTCTGCAGTGGTAGTGGGGCTTCTGGTGCTTTTTATAGATTTCTGGTGACCACTGCACAAAGAAGGTATAGAGGTGGTCCACCCTGTCAGAGCAAGAGGGAAAAGTGCAACTTTGAAAAAATTTGGGAGAAATTCTTGCACAAAAACGCAAAGTTTCATTGAGTTACAGTTTTCCTAAAGACAGTTGGCCAACCTTTCTTTCCCATCGCAAGAGATAAAAGAAAAGGGCCGAAATTGTACGTTTCTATCATCTTAGACATGCTGGTGCACGATTAGCATAAGAGCAAATGAATGATAGAATGAAACAGGTTTTGACAGGTTTAAACATTAAATTTGCTGAACTGTAGGAATCCTATAATATAAGTGATGATCAGGAATTGCACTGAATTAAACATTTTGAAAAAAAAAAAGGGATTCGCTGTTATTTAATTCAGTGCTTCTATCCAAACTCCACCATGAAATATGAGACAATTGACCGACTTTCCCCTTTTTTTTCCTTCTTCCTGCGGCACGTACGCCACTGCAGTTATGTAACAGAAACTGTGCAAGATTTAGTTCACATTTTTTCTGCAATAAACTAAGTACGACAACATGCAGCAGGCAGAAAGTTGACAGTTTATTTCACTTACTCTCCAACGCTGTATGCAACTCCCATGGCAACTGAAGAGAAGGCTGAGACTGTCGGCTGTGAGGAGAACGAGAGCAACGGTGCTGCAGCAAGCATGCAACTCTGTCAATCTGCCATCACAGCGTTTTATACTGGAGGGTCAAGCGCTGAGATAGGCCCCTTTGACTAAACACCCTCCCCTTCTCCCGGAGCTCTG
The DNA here is from genome assembly GCA_015343265.1 of Pao palembangensis. Lineage (NCBI taxonomy): Eukaryota > Metazoa > Chordata > Actinopteri > Tetraodontiformes > Tetraodontidae > Pao > Pao palembangensis. Next base: position 8,591,782 of record CM027088.1, read on the forward strand.
CAAGGCCTGCAGTCAGTCCCAGCATGGACTGACTGCAGGATGGATTTCACAATGGTGCCTGAAAGCCAAATGGTGACACATTAACTTGACCTGAGTCCCTGTCCTCAGGCTGCGAGAAGGTCATTCAGTTAGTGTGTCAACCTGCACGCAAAGCAATCCAATAGAAGAGAATGTCACAAAAAAAGTTTAATTTATCTATATTATTGATCCATTTTAGATTTATTTCTGGCCTTTGCTCCTAAATTAGACATGCTGCCTTTTTGCTGAATCCTTTATTACCTGTACGCTGACGTCAGTCTGATGTTTTATGGAAGAATATTGCTGTCAAATTATACAATACAGAAAAGTAACAGTGCTTATAAATCAAGAAGCTGACTGCATGAAAAATTTCAGCTTCTGTTACCCATGTGTTGAGCAATTTTTTAAAATAATTGCTCAAAAAAAAGGAAATGAAAATAGCAGCAGCACCGTGTCCCCAACCAGTTAGGTCAGCGTAAAAGGAAAAGTGGTGGGAGACAAATCTGCCTAACAACATCCTCAAGTCCCAGTATCCTCCGGTTAGTAATCTGATGAGGAAAAAAACTTGAAGATATCGTTTAAAGCAGCACCTAAGATGTCAACGTGGAACCCAGATACAAACCCTTTGGTTTGCTTAAATAAACAATGGCTAAGATTGGAGCCGATGGTGGGAGATTTCAACAACTAGACTAAACCTGGACTCATATGTAACGTGTAACGTCCGTCAATGGCTGTTCTACATTCTTGAAAATAAATTGCAGTGAAAAGTTTTTACTCTTTTTACTGTATTACAATAGTTGCTAAGTTCCTCTTCGTTGATTTTTCCAGACTGAGCTCATGATAAACAATCACACAGACGGTGGCTGTAGGTAAACATGGACCTCTCTCCACTCCCGGCCTTATCTTAACAGTCGCTTCTTTATCAGGATTCCTCAGATTTAATCAAAGAAACAAACCTTGATTGCTGTGTTGACTGCTGAGAAATAATCAAAGTCCAATACAGTGCCAGCTGTTATCTCTAGAATCTAATGCTCAAACTGATTGATTGAGTTGTTCAACAGCATTTAAACAAACACTCCTCATTGGGTCAGATAATTTGATGCTGAGCTGCTTAAACACTTATCCCATACATGACGTACGTAACCGCTGCTCCCAGAGACTGTTTTCGCCTTTGTTTCTAGAAAGATCTACAGGGTTTGTTTGTTTTAAACTAATTTGCACGTGCTTTATGAAAGTGCGAAAGACAAACGAGTAATTGTTTAATTACACAACGAGAGCAATTACACTTCTAAAACACCGTTAATCCTGCAGAACTGAGCCTGTTTCATAAACCAGCCAACACGACAGCCTTCAACTGGAAATGAAATTATTAAGAATTAGGCATAAAACTGACATTAGTGCAAAGGGTTGTACTTTGCCCTCCAGCGGAGGTGTTCCCTGTTTTACAGCCTGTGTGTGTGTCTTAATAACAGGTACTGTATAGAGCGTGCAATGTGCCAGGCAAAATGCATGTTTTGATTTCTAATCAATGTAGACATTTCAAAAGACCTTTCAGCTTCTCTAGAAGGCCACTGACTGGGTTATTACAGTAATCTGTTCTACCGTCGCTCAGTCCACCAAACAGAATTTGGTTAGGCAGCAAGTTTAGATTTTCCTCACGTTGCAGGTGGCTGAACTGTGTTTATGCTTACAACAAGTTTTCTGGCTTCGTTTGCGCTCCTTTCAAGATCGTGGGATGTGTCAACAGACAGTCATGATTTTCTTGCATAAGAGAAATGGAGGATGGAAGAGATCAATTTGGGGCCGTGCTCTCTGACAGTCAGACAGGATCAATATGTAGTCACACAGGGTTAGATATATACCCTGGGCTTGTGTGCAAAGACCGGCACACATGTTCGCGCGCACCAATTCTTATTATTTATATGCACATTTATCAGTCCTACGTGCTCAGACATGCATCGCGACTATGGGTGGACTGAATGCCTTGTCTTCAGGTCGACACTTTTCATTACAGGTGCGAAAGAGGCCTTGTCTGATAACACGATAACAGCAGAGATCACACCTGAACAGATGAGTGAAACTGCCCCCGGCATTGGTTTGGTGCTTTTTTTTTTTTTTTTTTTAAAATATGTAACATTAGCATCACCTGTGGTGCAGGAGAAATATTTTGGCTAGTTATGGATCATTTTACATCCGTCTATCGTCTTCCACTAATCTGAGATCAGGTAATGGGGCAGCAGCACACGCAAAGAGCCCCTTATTTCGCCTTTCCATGGCAACAAGGGATAATTCTGACTGTGGGAGTGCTATAATCTCTCCACCCGGTCTTGGGCCTTCCCCGTCTTCTCCTCCTAGTTGGACGAGCCAGAAACACCTCTCTGTAAAGGCGCCCCCTGGTGGCATCCTGACCAGATGCCTGAACCACCTCATCGGACTCCTTTCTACATTCAGGAGCGATGGTTCTCTTCCACCTATCCCTCAGGGAGACCCCACCCACCATGCAGACAAAACCCATGGTTTCATCCCATCATTTTCCTAGAAGTTAAAATCTTTTTTACCTGCAATAATAGGATATAAATGCCCGCCCACACTTGGTTGCACAACCCCCTCCATTTCCTGTAAATCCTCTCGGAAATCTCCCAACCCAGTGCGCCATTCGGCTGCATAGTTAGACCAACAAGAATCATTTTTGCACGTGAGGCCTTGTTTTTGCGCAATGATTTATTCTTATGTGTGGTGCAAGTCATATAAGGTGCAACTATGGTCAACATATAGCTCAGAGCTGCAAATGCTGATACCAGTCAGTCATGCTCCAGTCACTTTCCACTTATACTGAGATAAAAGATTGAAAGTATTCACCCAATCTATAATCTTGTCATTCAAAGGACATGACCACAGGTTGAACCATGCAGGGTATTGATTTCATCCTATCCAAAAGCCCAGGATTTTTTGTTTGTTTGTTTGTTTGTTTGTTTGTTTATTTGCTTTGTTTTTTTGCTCAAACACTGCATGTGTGCATGTACAAGATTACCTGCATGAGCGTACGCACGTCTAAGTCTGCACATGTTTGGCACGGGTGTGTTTAATCAGATCTGACCTTTTATAACACCTGTGTTTTTTAAAGTACCAGAACACCATCAGTTTGCATGCTGGTGTGCAGTATGTTTACATGCACAATTCAGCGCGGTATACGTGTCTGAATGATAATAAAAACAGAACAGAATATTTGAAAATCAATTCGCAGAGTGCAGCCAGAGTACTGAGTTCACATTGAGCTTACAGTCAGAAGTGAATCGTCTTGATGTGGTGTGAGTGTGACGTCTGTAACACACGTGTGCCATGTTGGACTGAGCTCAAATTGATGTATTCTTGGCTGTCACTGCAATCTTGAAAGAAAGAAAGAATGAAAGAAAGAAAGAAAAGCTTTCTCGTGTTTGCTTCGCTGGAAGTCAGTCATCAGTGGTCCAAACTAGGCTAATGCATTTGTACTATACTCTTTTCTGTGCTTGTCCCCGCTGGAAAGCCAAATCTCAGAGCTCACAGACTAACTTGATCTATTCTATACCAAACACAGTATTAGAAAATGTATTTAGGTATGCACAACCGATGTTCCCTAAGGATCCTTTTTAAGCTACAGTGCTTGGTCAGCACTTTGCTCTCGGAGACTCTTTAAATGCCACGGAGACTGGTGCAATGTCTGTCAAGCACATATTACAGTGTGATGACACATATAAGAGTAGAGTCTGCTGTTAGTCAGGGTTAATCAGTGACATTTTTAAAAAGTGTTAACTGACCCTTAGAGCTAATTGGTTACAAACTAGAGCAAGTCTATACGCTTCTCAAGCAGAGGCCACTTCCTTTACGTCTGCAGAAACATGCGTGGGAACAGGTGACACCTGTTTCCATATTCTGAGAAGGTTCAAACCTTGAGAAAACCTCTGACATCACCCACATCCGCATTTAAAGCCGTACATGTAGCAGTACATTCTGGTGCCCTCCAAAATTCCCCGTGACTCTCAGAAACGATTGTTACTTTTGCTCTTTTGACCAGGCTGGAGTTTGCAGACTAAGAGCCAAGGCCGACGGCCTGCTCCCATTTCTGCTGCAGCTGACTCGTCATGGCGCTCGATTTGATTAATATGTAACTTTTCATAGAGTGCTAATGTTCCGTATACATTTACGTTATTGCAAGTGATAAAACAATGAGTGAAAGTGTGAGAGGAGGGTGTAAAAAGAGAAACCTCAATCACAGATGATGAAGCTGGATAAAATCTATTGGTATGTGTTCAGGTATTTACCGTACACTTGCTTTTATTTGTTCATGCTGTCCAAATCAAAGTTCGGGGGCAGCGGTCTGTTTATACTCTTTGCTAAACCAAAACTAAAATTATAAATACTGCACTATATTTCTGAGCAGCACAGTGGAACCAGTGAGATCATGTTTCCGCAACAACAACCTTCGAGAGTGCAGGATGTGGGGTCTAAAAGAAACAATATAGGATTAAATTCAGCTGTCACCTTAAACCAGAACGGTAAACTGTGTCTGGCAGGAACACAGATGTTTCTACGTGCAGTACGTGAAAGCCATTTTGTAGACAGGTAAACAGGAAACGTGAACATATCACATATCACAATGAGGGAACATATCACGTTCAAAGTGAGACATCACAGCATTTACCAAACATTACATTAGATCAGAATTTTCATTGCCGTTTTGTGAAGTTATGACAAATTTAAATGATATAGTAACTCGTTCTATCTTCATGTATGTGGGGGACTGGATGGCAGGGCCAGCACTTTTAATATCAAACCATCTTTCAAATCACAGAACAGTATTAAAATGCACCATTAGGGTAAATCGATGGAATTTCCTCCTTGCAGATTCATAGATATTTTTTTTTAAACCGCATACTATCAAAACGGTTTGACCAAAAACAAAACTCAATGACAATTTAACAAGCAGGTTTTATAAGACAAACTGTAACCAAACTATTCAATATTTTAAATGTGTGCAAAGTTTTAATCACTTTAAAAGTTCCTAAATAATTTTAGTTGGGGCGTACTATAGAAACAGGGGATATTATTAGTAACAGTAGTTAAGTAATTGTTTATTTGAAGACTGAAGAACTTTCTCCATGTTACAAAACTGTTATAAAACTTGTTGGGATTAAACTAGTTTAGTGGCTCAGAAATGTTGTTACGTCAAGACCAGGAAGTTTAATCAAATGTTTGCAACGCCCCGACAATTGTTTTTTTTTTTTTTTTTCTCTTGATTAAGTAAATATTAAATTTACCATGCCAGAATCAGATCTAATAATGGCAATAAAAGTGAAGGAATGGCACCTGAAAAACTGAAAAGGTACCAGAGAGGGTTTTCCAACGGACAAAAGTGTCATGTGACCAGCCTTGACTTTAGAGCAAAGCTGTGGGAGTAATTTACTCTAAGCGTTCAGTGGGGCAGTCTTCCACACACGGAAACAAGTTGGTGATTTGATTGTCCGGTTACACATACACAAAGGAAATCACTCCTCATGAGGTTATACTTTGATTATACAAATCTACTACGTTAATTATCTCTAATATCACACAATCTCATAATTCTGTTTCTAACATACACGCCCACACTTTTCTACTTCTCTGGCTCACTATAATTTTCCACAATCTCCCCCTGTTGGCCTCGAAAAGAGGCTGACATAATTTCATATGTCATAAAAAGTTAAAGTGAAACTTGGTAATTGTTCTCAAAGATTACTGCATCGTCCGTGCGGCCTACCTCCACTAACTTTGCAAATAAATCTTCAACTGCCACTGAAGCTCTGGGCAAATTCTGGCACATTATCACTAATAATGTCAGTCTGAGTTGATTAAAAGCTAAGAAAAGAGACAACGATTTGAAGAAATAAAGAAAGCGAAAGACAGTAGTATAGTTTTCAGCAGGACTCAAAGCCTCTCCAGATCTGCATCAGAGCTCCACTCTGATTTAAGATTCGCCTGTCAAATCAGTTCAGTTACTTTCTCCGCTCATCCTGGCTATGGCAGCGGTAGTGACGCCCAAAAAATATGGCAGAACTCCAAGGCATTCCAGAGTGGGGAAATGTCCCTGGAACACCTCTTAAGGGGTATTTCCTGGATGATCAGATTTCCAAGACACATCAACTCATCAATTTTTGTCCTGTGGTCATTTCCTTGTTGAACGTTGTTGACTAGATATTAAATTGTTTTCTGTAGATAACTGTTGACCACTCCTGATGTTTTTGATATCTTGATAATATCTTTGATATTTCCTCTGTCTTTCAATCGATGGTCTTTGTTTTTCAGACACCGATCAAATGCCAAATCACACGAGGACATCTACTGGAAAGAAGAGGTATGACAGGCAAAGTACATCTGACTGTCATTAAATAATAAGGCGGGGGGGGATTTTTTTTTTTTTTTGAGAAAATTTATATTTACACTCACTTAAATATGTTCTTCAAAACACAAAATATGGAAAATAGTCCAATACAGTGAAACACTCTATGTCAGAGCCCCAGAAGCCAGTCCTACCAATCCTTGTCTTGCATGTACACTGTTGTGCATAAAGTTGGAATAACTTTGTTTTCAGACACATTCCTATTTTTATTCATCTCTAGCCACATCAGCAACTACCTCTGATATAAACTTGTTCTTCTTGTGGGCCCTGGTGGATGGTGAGGTCTCCATTCAACAATCCTTTTTGCAGAAATTGTGAAGTCAAAGTCTTGTGTAATGTCAGCATGCCTGGGTGATCCAGTCAAATGGAAATCAACAATAAACTCTATGTCTGCAGGGAGGTGACATAACATTTATTTTCATGCTTTTTTCATTTGGAGAATGCCAATAAATTCTTCTGCCAATCGAACCAGTTGCAGGAAGAATTTACGTTCCTCTGATGTGTTCCCTGGTTTCTTTATCATGACATGAAGAATGTCTGATCTCATACATACAAGGAAGCGGTCCGTTCTAAATCAAAATCTTAAACATGAAATCTTATTAAATTATTCAATTAAAATATGAACAAAATATTGAAGAAAGAATAAATTTAAAAATGCATAAATAACATATTATTTGTATTTGTGTTGTGAAAATGAATATGTGTACATTTTAAAACCAAGATTTCTAATGGGAATTTATAAAGGTTCATTTATAAGGTTTTTGTGGATGCTGGGAAAAGAAGAGAATGTTGGTGGATCACATGTCACAGACTTTACAAACTGGATTAGACTTCCTCTGTCTTTGTAATAGTCTGATATTTTTGCAAAACTTCAGATTTTCTTCTTCCTTGTTTACCTTCATATTCCTGGAACATAGCACCAGGGGGAAAAAAATAATGAATCAAAAGGTTATTGTTTTACTGGCGGAAACTGCCAAGCAGGATTTTTTATGGGGTGTGGGCAGTGGATGACAAACGGATATATAAGACCGAGTGTCACAGAGTCAGGTCATCCACTGGTGCAAACGGCCTGGATTCAGGAATTCCACCTGCAGGTGAGTCAGGAAGCCTGTTTATTTCAGCAGTCATCTCAACCTGTCTCATTTTCCTAATTGCTTTGATGTTATTGTTATTTGCTTTGAAGTATGAGCCGCTATATATTCTGTTGCCTTTATTTTTGTGGTTTACCATTATGTGTAACTTTTAACTGACAGATCAGCAAAAATTGACTGCAAGAGATTCCCGTTTTGTCTGGACGCCTTCACACACCCATCAGAATGCTCTCCTTGCTGGTTCTATTTGCACTGTGCTCCAGTGCCCTGGCAGACAGTAAGGCCTCTGTTCGACATTCACAACTTCCAATAAGATCTTTGTACAGAAATTGCCAAATCAGAGCTAAAGTCTGGCAACGTTCGGCCATGTAAATAAAAGAAGGATTTCTCCGCCAGGTGCGATGGACTCCTTCTCTCCCTCTGTGGGAGGTGGCAGCGGTACTTCCTACTCTTTATCTGGAACAGGAAAGATTACAGCAGTCAGAGCCTACAAGGCAGACAATACCCATGTCACCGGGTCAGTCACTCCTCACTCCTCCTTTTAGAATGAGAAGCATTTCATTTACAGGAGGTGTCGGTTGCAGATGCTTTTTAATCTTCCTGTTGGAATTCATTTTTTGTTTTTTTGGTTAAAAATCAGTTTTTTCTAAATGTTTTGACACATTTCTTTAGTATCCAGCTCCGCTTTGGGGGTATCTGGTCCGATCTGGTCGGCCGTCAGCTGAGCACTGCGCTGGAGTTGGAAGTTAGAGATGACGAGCACATTCATCAGGTCAGTAAAAAGGAAATATCAAGATCTTTGGTTCAGTATTGGGTGTTAGGATTTAAATGTGAACCTACTTAATGTAGATCTGCTTTAAATGGATGTTTTTGTCACTGTATTGAATAAATTATTGTGTGATTCAAAATGTGGAAACATTAACAGTAGAAGATTTTTCCTTTATTGAATTTCTGGCTAACTATGTAATCACATGCCTTAGACCTCTGGTAAAGACGACCCATCAAACTATATCTACTGATCTTTTACACCTCCGCTGGGTGTTCTCTCATTGTTGGCCAGCCTGCTCAGGTGATTTTTTTAATCTTCTGTTACATCTGGAATTGTCATCACATTCTGTCGTCCTGTTTTAACCTTTTTTTGTTATGATGCAGATTTTATTCAACATGTACCTGGCAGACAAGGCCGAGCAGCTCATCATCCTGAACGGTCGGTTCAATTCTGCAGGAATCACAGCAATAGCGGCTCCCTGGAGGAGTTTTAATGTGGATTATGGAAACACGACCAGCTCTTCATAGAGAATCTTGATGAAGAAAATGTGAGTGTATATGTATTATGTTTGTAAATAAAAAAAAAACTATTTCTGTCATGTTGTATACCTGCAGCAATGCTTGAAATTTGGATGCCTAAAAACCTTTAGAACAATGTTGAATGTTCTTATATTACAAAAAAAAAAACAGCAGATCTCTATTGTTGTGATCTTCAAGACATCTTTCAACAAGTGCTCCTTATTTCAATACATATTTCACACTCCAAAGATCTCTGAATGAAAAAGTCAGTCTTACACTTTTATTGTTCGCTGTGTGCAGTTTTCCAGGCACAGTAGCTCAGATAGCTGCTCCCTGTGTAGAACACTGTGCTTAAGAATGAAAAGACCTAAACCGAAGGATTGAAAGTAAAAGAAAAAGGACATTTTTAGTGTAAAGACAAAGATTCATGTGTATTTGTTAATCCTGACATTCCACTGCTAGGCAAATCAATTACAGCCCATAATAATCATCCTGCTGACAGATTGGTCTTACAGTAGATGCTGTCCAGCATTTGTAGTTGTGTCGCCCCCTGGTGGCCTGGCTGACTGCGAGCGCCTCTATCAAGGCTGTCAGCAGGTACAGAGCTGCAGCGCTGCAGTTCAGACACAGTGACTGCAGGGGTACAAAAGGCTCGTTATTGTGTGCGTGTGTGTGTGTGTGTGTGTGTGTGTGTGTGTGTGTGTGTGTGTGTGTTTACCACTGTATTCCATGGGACGTGTGGCATCCTCTTGTGAGCCCCGATGAGGTAAATAATAAACACAAAAATGGTCAGAACCCAGAACATGATGGCTACAAACATCACCCAGCAGAGAGCAGGAACATGAAAATACTCTGTCCCTGCAATCAGAATCCACACCATCGTGCCGCACAACTGAAAAGATGACAAAAAAAAAAAAAAATCTAATTTCAGATGTGACTTTTGACAAAAACACAGGTGACAAGGACATAGATATAATTTTTTTCCTGCATGAAGTAAAAAAGGGATTAGAATATAAATTCAAGTAGTGAAATTAATTGAAAACAGAAATGATAACCAGCAACAACCAGTATCTTTCTTTAACATATTACTTTGAAAGTCTTTGCAGCTCCTCATGCTGCACCACAGCACTTATTCGCCAGTGTGACAAAGAACATATTTTTTTTCCTTCAAGCCCAATTCAAACCCACCCTTCCTTTTTCACGGCATTCCTCCTAGATGTTTCTTAAAACAACAAGATAAAACCTCTCTGCTATTAAGGATTGTTTTTGATCAAAAGGAATTTCCTTCTCGTCTCTAGTTGACCTTCATGTCGTGTTAAGTTCCTCAAATGTTGCAGTGCAGCGTTACTGCCTTAATGGACCAGATATACTGATTTTAACTACATTTAATTTGTTGTGGGGTTATATTATTAAAATGCAGATTTTCAGGGTTTGTATGTTGTCACATTTTCTTTCTGCAGCCAGCATGCCTGTATTTACAGGAATGTCATCCTGAAGGAAAAAAACAATGAAGCAGAGAAGGGAAAGGAAACAATCTTGTATGGTGTATTTTTGTACTCCCTGAAAGTCTCCAAGTGCTCTCAGCTAGCATAGAAGGAACATGTAGGTGCTCTCTAATTATCTAGTTAGATAAAAACCATCCTATACTGATATGTTCGATTGCAGAACCAGGAATCCCCTCCAGTCTTCACACTGACAATTATCGTCACTCTTATTGTAGAATCAATTTTTCATCACTTCCTGCCATTGGGTTTAAACACAGATAATCTCAGAATCACTCTTACTATCTCAGCCAGCAGCAGCAGTCCTTTGGCACTGGTGGTAAATGACTGGTCGAAGGCCAGGGTGGAGGTTGCGATGGTGCTCTCTGGTCCAGAGGGTGTACCACGAGCTGATATCACAGGGTTTCTCTCCATGGTGCTCTGACATGGACTGCCTCTGTGTGTTCAGCCTGACTGTCCTTGTTACTGAGGAAGTTGTCTTCCTGCACGAGAGGACACCCCTCTGCTGGAACTAATAAATACTGTATATCACCTAATGCTTGAATAATTCTTCTCTTCTGCTCTGTGTAAGTATTTTGAACTAATCTGTTGGTACTAATATAAGGGGAGGTAAAACAATTATGGTATATATATAGTGACATGTGGTTGAATCTTTACTTCAAATAAGAAAAATTGTTCAATAAATTAAAGCACAGTCAATTGATAATTAGCATTGCCTTACCAACTGAGCTATCAGCCGCTCATACTGGATTGATCGCCCGTATACCAGTCCGGTGGTACACACATATACACACACACACACACACATATATATATATATATATATGTGTGTGTGTGTGTATGTATATAGTGCTTATACGGCTAGTTTAATCCTACACCCGATTATTGTGATCTTGTTTTAAAAGAAACAAGAAAATATTGAGGACAGGCCTAAAATGAAATGAATACTTTTGATATTAAAGCCAGCTTTTAAAAGGAAATTGAATGTAAGTTAATTAATTAATCAAAATTAAAACATTAATTAGTGCGCAAAAGTGGTTTCCTAATAAAAATATGTCGGTGTCTATTTTGTCCAGTAGAGGGCAATAGTTGCACATGGGCCGCCGCTGACAGGAAGCTGCACAGTTTAGGGACAAAGGACGCCAGGTTGAGGCCTCCAGACCCACTATGCTAAGAGTCTGACCACAGCACGCCTATGTGTTAATATTTCATATTTATTTGCGTTATAATGAGGGGACGGAAGCACTCTAGTCACAGCTGATTCCTGTCTGGAGCAGCTGTGCTGATGTGAGACTTCACAGAAAAGAGTAGGAAAGTGTTCAGATAAGAGTGGAAGAAAACCAAAATGTCCTTGATTAAGCAGATTTAAACTTCATTCACAGCAAGATGGCCTGCAGGTTAGTGGATTTTTTTTTATTTATTTTTTTTGTATTGAATTAGTTCTATTATTAATGCCCGTGAAGTAAGTAAGTTCGTTTTTAGATTAAATCAAAACAGCCTGGCCTCCTCCACTTAAACAAATACAAACAATTACAGAAGATCAATAACCTTCAAATAGAGAGTGCTGCGATCAATAAATTGGGCCAAACATTGTTTGACTGGCAGTATTCTGGATGCTTTATCTGATAACTGATACGCTCATTCTGCACCAATAGGCACATTGGGATCACAACAGCAAAAACGTCCAGTGTTGCAGTTTACTGTCTGCTGCCACACACACACACACACACACACACACACACACACAGACACACACACAAAACAATAAAAAATCATCACATTGTTTTGGAAAAAGTACAATTTGTCTTTGTGTGAGAATGTGATTAAATGCTCCTCATGTCTGACAGTTAATTATCACAGCAGGATCAGGGTCGTTTTTACTGTAATTCAATTAATTAAAACTGCAAAGGCAGCCTCAATGTCATTTATGTGTAACCACATTTGTAATTATTTCTCCAAGTGCTTTTTCTCCACGAGCATTTAGATTCTTCATTTTAAATACAATGTACTGAGGAGTCAAATGAAAGTTTAATGTTTAAAGGTAGAGGAGTGTGGATTGATGACAAGTTAATAAGGATCGTTCTGTGGCCATTTGAACTCTTAACAAATTGAACACAATCTTGTAGTCATCTCCTCATTGCCTTGTAGTAGCTTCTCCTCCTCTTTCATGCCCCACCCACTGTCTAGGCAGTGTGGCCACGCTTAGAAATTGGTTGACTGGGGAGTTGTAAAATATTTATTTATACACATAGAGACAGAAAATGTCTGTGTAGATTCTCACTCATCCAGGTCATAGTTTCCCAAAGTTAGATCTCTCTGTGTGCAACTGGACTGAGAGGTGTCCTTGAAAACCTTTCGCCCTCTCTCCAGAAGGCTTCTTCAGGTCTAAGCTTGGGGCAGAACTTGAAAATACGGTCACCTGAGAGTCGTTGGCAGGGTTGTTCACCTAGTGAACGTTTGGATTGTTGACGAAAAGAGGAGAGGACTGCATTGTACGTGGGTGATAGAAAGCGCCTTAGTCCACCACCTCTGTTTAAAGATGGCACCCCTCTCAAACCAGCGATCCTCTGGCCAGCACACGTACTTGACTGTCCTCAAAGGAGTGTCCGCTTTCTTTTAGGTGTAGGTGTACTGCTGAGTCCTGTCCTGAAGAGGTGGAATATCTGTGTTGGGCCATTCGTTTATGGAGGGGTTTTTGGTTTCCCCATTGTACAGTTCCTTGCATTCCTCCTGGCACTGTACAGCATAGCCAACATTGCTTTGTGTCTTGGTGTCTTGTCCTTTGGGTGGACCAGTTTCTGTCTGAGTGTGTTGGAGGGTTTGAACTGTACTGGAATGTCATGTTTTTGGAGGATTCTCCTGAATTTTTCTGAAACTCCAGACAGGTAGGGGATAGAAATGCTGTGTCGTTTGTTTCTCTCCTCTTCTTTGCTGGGGTCTTGTTTTTTGGAGGTCTTTGTGAAGGCCCAGTCTGGGTAACCACATGTTTTGAGTGCTGTTTTCAGACGTTCTCTTTCTTTCTTCTTCCCTCGGGTTGTGGTGGGTACTTCTTTGGCCCTATGTAGTAGGACTTTGATAACACCCAGCTTGTGTTCCAGTGTGTGGTCTGAGTCAAAAAGGAGGTACTGGTCTGTGTGGGTAGGTTTTCTATAGACCTCAATGCTAAGGTTTCTGTCCTCCTTGATCTTGACTGCACAGTCCAAGAAAGCCAGACTGTCTTCTTTTACGTCCTCTCTGGTGAATTTAACGTAATCATCTGTATTGTTGAGGTGGGTTGAGAACGCTTCCAATTCTTCTGTTTGAATCTTGACCCAGGTGTCATCAGCATATCTGAACCAGTGGCTTGGGACAGTTCCTGTGAAGGACGACAGGGCTCTGTTTTCAAGCTCCTCCATGTAGAGATTGGCGACTATGGGAGACACCAGTGGCACAATCATGTTTCTGCCTGTAGAAGCCCTCTCTGTATTGAAAGTAGGTGGTGTTTAAACAGAGGTCCAGCATGGTGCAGATTTGGGTCGGTGTTAAGGCTGTTCTCTCTGGAAGGTTGTTGTCCAATAGAAGATCTAACTTTGAAGAGACAGAGGATCCTCTCGTCACTTATACAATCATGTATGGATTCTTAATTGAAACTGAAGCATCTTATCTTTTGGAGTCATACTTAGTTAGCAAACCACCATAATTTTCTACAAACAGTGAAACTTTTGCCTCTTGTGGTTTGATTGCACTAAACAAAGTGTTTTGTTTTTGTTCTCATAGCTATAGGATTGCCACTGCCTCATGTTCCATAATGTTTGCAATCATCTGATGCACACAAACAGCATATCTGTGAGCTTCTGATGTGAACTGTTGACTGTTTCTCAGAGCTTTTTTGCGTGAGGCTTCAAAGGAGACAAACTGGTGATGAGTCGCACCTTGTGTTGCTTCTCTGGGTTTACCCGTCTTTCTCTCTGAGGGTGTGGAGAGGAAATGGTTTACCCCGGTAAAATGACTAACTTGTTTTTTTTTTTTGTTTTTTTTTTTTGCAGCTGTGCTAACTTTAAAATGTTTTCCTTCTTTATTCTCACCACTGTCTTTGTCGCTACTGTTTTTCTCTCTTCCATCCCTCTCTCCCTGTAATTCTTCCGCAGTCTTCTATTTTTTTCATGGCATGTTTAGATTCTGCTGCTGTGACACAAAGCCTCACTGCTGCTCTCTCTCCCTCTCTCTCTCTCACACACACACACATACACACTGGCATAGGCATTTACTGAACCTCTGCATGCAAAGATGTAAATAACCTGAACTCAGCCTGAACCTCCCCATCCCCACTGCGTACACACACACACACACACACACACACATACACTCTAATAAACATGTCCAAGTCCAGATGCTGCACTGTAATTGGCTACTGTGGCTTCCTGCTGTGGCGAAGATATTTTTAATATACACACTTAAAGACACACACACACACACACACACACACACACACACACACACACACACACACACACACACACACACACAATCTAATCCCTGCCACGGCAACATCTGCCACCCCTCCCTGCAACACGTGCTGGTTAAATGCAACCACACACATGTGCATGCACGTCATGTGTCGTCGTGCCTTGTTTAACCACCGGCTCTGACATCAGGTCTAAATAAAATGATGTGGTCGCTGAAGTGCACGACTTCGACCTCTGAGACCTCAACTGCGGTCTTTTCATCCTCGGAACTGTTTCTCTCTGCCTGTGCAGAAAGACCCTCTGGGTCACATGACACCAGAACCTTTCCAACAAAACAGCCTGGGCAAAAACACATCGTTTTAAAAGATGGGCATGGTCATTTATTAACATGTTTTTCTTTGAAAAAATCTTTATAATCTCTGTCCTCCACGCAGAGAATCTACCTTTATTCTCTCATCAGCCTTGTTAACTGTTCGATGTCAAAAAGACTCATTTTTGAGTCTCATCCCAGCATTCCTGTTAATAGGGGACAGAGTAGATCATGCATTTGCAGTTTTATTCTGTTACGCGTTTGTTTGAATGAGGTAAAACATGCCACCGGAGTTGCTCTTCAATAAGTAACTGTGATGTAATATTAAGCTAGCAGGGAGCAAACTGAATTTCAAGCTTGCCAAACTGCTGAAGAGAATGTGTCTCTTACACCTGATAATAATCACAATCTTTTTTTTTTTCCTCCCATTTTGACCTGATATTAACCTAAAGCAGCCTGAATTGTGGGCATTCTGCTCACAAAATGAACACTTGGAAGACAGACGTCTGTGATTTCAAAAATAGAAATCCTCCAGACTAGGAGTTGTTAAGGTGTTAAGGGTGTATGTTCGCTCTGTGGTCCAAATGTTGGTCATTTGGTCATATTTCCTCTGAGATGGTTAATTATTCCGCATATTTGATGCACAGAAATATTGTTTCTGCAAATATTTGTTCAACAAAAGTAAGATGCTAATAGTGTTTTGCTCACGATTGGAGAAAGACTGGTCCTCCGTCTCTTGATAAGCAATTATCTCCTCACCCTGCTAGTTAGAAGACGGAGGGGGGGTAAAAAGAGAGTGAGCGATGGATGTATCAAACAGCAGCCCCCTGCTGAGCAGGGAATGGAAAAGCTGCTGGCACCAACATGAATATTTCAGCAGATAGCTACAGCTCTCTGTAACACCCCATCACCACGCAAACACACACGTCGACACACACACACACCTTTTCCTTCTCTCCCTCTTAACCCACCAACACCCCACCCCCACTGCCTGCTTCTCTGCCTCGGCTCTCTGGTGGAGTGGACAGTGATAATGAAGGGTGTGATAGAGGCAGAGACGCTCACACTGAATTCTGGGTAGCAGAATCAGAAAATGGCTCCTGGATGTAATTCTGGCAGCGAGAGTGTTGCCTCAACTTGGCTGCTACCCCCAACCCCGCCCCCCCACCAACTGCTCGACACTTGTGCTGTTTTGGCCTGAGGTAGTCAGACAATAAAAACAGAGAAAAGCAAATATCAGCGGGCGGCAAGTTACTCTGGAGACCAGCAGATTTTTTTTTAACAGCTTTTTTAATCTAACACCCAGTTTGATAATCTGGAGTTTATTTTTAGCCGACTTCCCATCATTGCAGCATTCAGCTGGTGTGTGTGTGTGTGTGTGTGTGTGTGTGTGTGTGTGTGTGTGTGTGTGTGTGTGTGTGTGTGTGTGTGTGTGTGTACAGCGATGACATACGACACTCGATTGATTAAAAGTAATGATGTTTTTCATTCATTTCACAAGATTTAGCCCAACACACACACAAATGTGCGATGAAGGTGGATTTGTGTAGCATGTGCTTTACATCTTACTCAGCCGGTAAGTTATAAAGGCTTGTTTGCGTTCAGAAAGTCAAAATTTTTTAACTGTCATATCCAAAAATGAAGAGAGAGCTCCCTCTCTCTTCAAATAGGCTTCCCTAACAGTTTTCATTAAATCTACAGCTGGAAAATTTAACACAAAAACTTATATACAATATTTGTTTAAAAGAAAAAAAGAAGATCATACATATTTTCAGTCAAAACAAATGAATTTCAAATCAAAGCATAATGCAGATTTTCTCAGATTTTTTTTGTCTGATTACTGAACAGCAGATTATTGGGATTTAACATCCCCTGTTGGACCAACATTACCTGGAGGTACGATAAGGCCAGTAATGGTCAATAAGGACGTAATGATGACATTACTTGTGGATTTCTTTCGGTATATATCAGCAGGAAGAGTGAGATAACGGATTTTTCTCAGATTGCAAAAATCCTAATGGGTTTGGGCTTAAAAAGTACTTGAAAGTAAAGAAAGCAGATGAGGATGTGTGTAAAGGTCATGAAAAAGTTCTGCCCATTAAACTTCTGCACTCACTCTCACCGTCATGGTGGTGTGCAACTATTCCTGGGCAACTTCTCGCTGGCCTTGTTTTGGTTCTAATCATGTGCCAGTTTGATTGAATATCATTCAGACTGTTCTGGCTCATGTGCTCAGTACTGCTCTCTGATTCATAGTTAATGACATGTTGAGTTTGCATCATGCAAAATGAAAAAGCCCACACTGCGTCTTACATTAATACCGAACAAAAAACACTCAAATGGCTCTGCAGATGTGCGGCGCCACTCGCCGCTCATACTAAATAATTAGTGCAAAGGCGGTAATTAACTTTTGATAGACGCTCTAAAACTGAGGGAGAAGAATTGACAGCAGAGGGTTGAATTAGTATCGAATCTGATTCCAGGCCTACGATTGGTGTCCGGCGGCTGACCTGCTTATTGGAGCTGTGAGGGAGCTGCCTCGCAGTTGGGCTCCAGCCCAGAGACATGAGACGTGTAAGTGTGAGGCTGAGAAGTTGGCCCGATGGTTAGTTTTCCACGTCTGTCGTCATACAGGCCCGAGCGCTCGCCCTCGGCCAAGATATGCACCAACACTGACCTCTGATAACGCCAAGTATGACAGATAAGGATGTAGGCGGCTATTCTTTCTGGGTGTGTGTGTGTTAAATATTCCACGCAGTGTTTCATGATGGTAAATCGCTCAGCCTGTCTCATCTCACGCACCGCTGGACAGTAGAGTCTGCAGTACACTGATAACACTCGCGCAGGCAGACATTACACACACGCACACACGCACAGACACACACACACACACGGCCTGACGCACATATTTATACAAGACTCCCATCCTGACTGTACTGGACAGTATATGCAGCATCCTGTGTGTCTGCCACCCTTCTGCCATGGTCAGCTTAGCTTTTGTTAGCCAACGATTGCTTCTAATTGGCAGACATTTCTGCCCATGCGTCAAACTAAAATCAAACAGATACTAAAAAAAAAAA
Organism: Pao palembangensis; assembly: GCA_015343265.1. Taxonomy (NCBI): domain Eukaryota; kingdom Metazoa; phylum Chordata; class Actinopteri; order Tetraodontiformes; family Tetraodontidae; genus Pao; species Pao palembangensis. The sequence goes on from CM027088.1 coordinate 8,609,927, forward strand.
AAAAAAATGCAATTGATTTAAATCCACTTCACAATGTAATAAATCAGAAAGCTAGTGACATTTGTTCAGGATCTAATGCAGAAAGGAAAAAAAAAGCTGGGCAAGTCTGAAACAGTAAATTATCCCGAATGGTTAAAGGGACCGTGAAATATAATCTTCAGCCCGGACATCAGGAACTCTAAAAGTGATCAATAAAACATTAAAACCATCTAAAACAAATTGATGTGGTGGCTGGAAACTGCTGATGTGCCGGTCGGAAATTCACCGCAGGGTTTATGCTGTTATACATGGAAGGCATCTTTAGCGTTATCATAAATTGCCCTAACAGTGTCGTATTTTTGCACTGGAGTCCTGGAACGCCAGGTGATTGTCTCGCGGGAAACTCGTTCTGCCAGACGTCGGGGATTTAACAGCCTGGGAATGGCAGCAGTCTTGAAATAGATGGGATCACAAAGGGAATAAAGTAGACAAGCATCGGGGGAAACGGGAGGAGTGACAGGAGGAGATGGAGATGACGATGAAGAGTCCATTTTTGAGCAAAGAAGGACAGATTCTCATAATAAAGTCACAGAATAGTGTGTGTATGTGGGTGTGCATATAACGGCAGTTTAATGCTGATGTCTCTTCATAGTAACTTTGGCCTGTCGCTCCTCTAAAGGCCATCACTGTGGGCCATCAGCCAGGCACACAACTACTGGCACACTGCAAATGTCACCATTACCACACCGAGCTCGCTCCACGTGTGCGGGTGTGAAATCTGAATTGCTTTCCTGTTTTTCCGCCCTTGTTTCTTCTTCTCGATCCCACCGCCCTGTCTCTCTCCTCCACGTTGCCCCTCTCTCGTGGCACTGACTCGTGGCAGCCTGTGAACATTTACGCGTATTGAGAAGCCGGCGTTTCGATTGACGAGGATCGTTTTTCTGGCTCCCCCTGTAATTGGCTTTCTTTTTTTTTTCTCCCCGCTGGTATTTATTATTTATACAGCCTGCGTTTTCAACGAGCGCAGCTCCAATTTTAACAGTTCTTTTAAGCACCTGACAGCCAACATTGTCTCTCAAGTGTAAAAAATGTTTTATCACCATCACCATGGGCGAAAGCATTGATAATGCATGGGAACATGCCTGTCAAGAGAGAATGTATCTATTTCTGTGGAAAATCTTGTTGTTTTGGGCTATTTCAGAAAAGCCCTCTGCAGATATTTACATTACAGAGTTGTTTTCTGTCGAAATTTCCACAATTTAAAGCTCTAAATTTGCTCCTGTGGAGACTTTTTCTCATTTATCAGCCGGTATCACCATATGTCACAAACCTTTAACATGCAAATAAAACATTTAATGTAACGGTCTGCCTCAAAAGTCTGGGGGTTTTCTTTTAATTTCTTTTCTCACTCAGATAAAATACAATATTTCCATTTAAGAACACTCGCACTGAAGTTTCAATGAGATACCATATCATTAGATTTTAATTTAGACATTAGCATTTCCCAACAACCGAGATGAAATTAGTGACATTTGCGTCTTATCAGTCAACGCAAGAGGAATTTGCATCTTAGAGGCAGGTTAGGCAAAGATATCGCGTTGGGAAAGTCACAGGGACTATGTGAAAACTTAAAGTTGAACTTCTCTTTTTCTGAATTGCAAAACAGCCTTTTTTTTTGGAGGAGTTGAAATTTAAATACATACTGAATGGTAGAACAAACAGAAATCAAAACAACTCACATGTAATATAATCAACATAAAATTCCATATAAATACATGCCATGAGTCAAACTACTTGGTAACATTCAACCATTTAAAATAATATACATTAGCTGGAAGAAATAATCTACTTAAAAATCTTTCTCTGTCTTGTGGAATGGTCGCTGTTTCCCGTGACGGCGTAGCCTGATATAGTGTGTGGCGTGCTGGGTAATGCTGCCTGACAATGACTCTCTATAGACTTAGACAGCTTCCAACTGACTGAATAGGAATTAGACTCTATTCACCACCACACCCAAAAGGTCTGACCTCAGTGTGCATGGGTGCGTGCGTGCGTGCGTGCGTGCCTGCGTGTGTAACATTACAGAGGGCCCAGTATTGTATTGTCCTCTGGGAGATCAATGACATTCCCTCCTTGAGTCCACCGATTATATGTCTGCCCGTTGAAAAGTTCGCCTTCTCTCCTCCACCATCTTCTCCGTCTTCCTGTGTGCTTGAACAGACTCTTTCTAAAAATATGAAGAGAATGAGGTTCCCCCTCTGACTCCTGGGTGATGAGGAAAACCAGGCACGATGGGTTACCTCTGTGGAATATCCAAATCCAATCCAAAGAACTCAAGCCAGATAGAACTAAATATACACAGTTACCATTTTATGAAAATGTTTTGGATTTGCTTGATGCGAGATCAGTAAGTGATGGTAAAAGTTCCTGATGTCAGTGCCGAAGGAGAGTCGAGGTTATGACCCTTGTTTCTGCAGACACACGTGCTGGAAGTACAAAGAATGCACACGTAGGCAAATACATTTTTTAACAAAAAACGCCTCCAAGTTAAAGTTACTGACAATGTGAACTGCAGATGAGGCCACATCACAAATGAAGGCAAGTTAGCTGCAAAAAAAAAAAATTTCATTTCATTCATTTTCAACCTGACATTGAACAATTTACTGCATGCTGTGTTTGCCACACGCGTTCATTGCCTATGATAATAAGAAACATAAATGTTATGCATTACATTTTGTCTGCAAATGAGATGTATATATGAATATCATTTCCAGGAGATGGGACTGCCTCCGCTTCTGTCTCAAGTGTTCTTGGGGACCAAAAAAAATCCCCATCTTCACCTTCGACCTTTGCGTAATAAAGGAACGAGGCTGCCGTTAAGTGAATGTCAGACAAAGTCAGGTGTAAATATGTACCGTTGCCCTCTGTGAGTGCTGGAGGCGGTGACTGACGACTGAGGTGTGCCTGTCGGCTGTCAACGTATCCAGATAACGTCATTTACGCTTGTATGCCTGCACAGAGGTGAAATTGTTGTCATTATACCATAATGACAAGTTGTTGACAAATTGTTGTCATTATGTTGTATCAGTTCACCTATGGCTAGCAAGCTAACTTTGCTAATTGTCCGACCTGTGATGTAATGGGTCAGCTTGAAATAATCAACCTGAAACCAGCTAAAAGTGGACATTATGACAGCCTGTGATAGGAATCAGAGATACTATAATGAGGCTGTAACTCAGATGAACTGTGTTTTAAATGTACTGACTCATGGCTGCGAGCAGGAAGACGAAGACAAAACCAAACCTGGTAACTGATCTTTGAGATTCTGACAAGATCACTTTCAGAAGTGTATGTTGTTTTCAGGCCGCTTGACTTGCATCCCCGCGGGAATCAGCAGAGGTTAAAGAGACATGCTCTAAAATATAAATGTTTAAAGGTCACAATAAGGAACAATGTCGCAGTTATACGCAGTGGTGAAAGGGTCAAAGAAAAATCTGAGAGGAAAGACAGAAAATGAGTAGAAGAAAAGGAGGAAGGAGGGAGGGCATCTGCAGCTGATGCTGCTCTCAGCCAGAGGGTTTAAGAAAAATACACAAAGTAGCCTGTGCTATGCATGCGCACGCACTATTCTGTTCTCCACGCAGATACACACACGAACGCACAAACGCAGGTGGGACTGAGGAGTCTAGTGTGCCAATTTGTTGTGCCCCTGGTCCCCTCTCAGGAGGCTCACAGACAGGCATCCAGCCATGCCTGGACTGGCACTGGTCCACACACAAACACAGTGGTGCCTGCAGCCACAGTGCAGCGTGTGTGTGTGTGTGTGTGTGTGTGTGTGTTAACTTTTCTCACAGGAGACATGCTGAAGAATTGGGAGCATGTGAAAAAACAGCGCAGCCATTTTCATGGAAAATGGAACAGTTCACGTGCGTGTACGGTTGTGGTGCACACTCCACTCCCAGAGGGAAAGACTTTTTGTTTTGACTTTTTCACACGACTGTGGCAGAGACAGTGTCACATAGGGGTGAATTTGATCAAATAATCGATAAACGAGTGAGTAAATTGAATTTCTTTATCAGCAACAACACACACTTTTAATACCAGTGAGTCCAGTTTGACAAAAAGGTGCTCCTGAATAAGGAATGCTGTCTGAATTTAAATACGATCCATACGTTTACAACCACAGCAGGCAAAAAGCAAATAATCTTCTTCTTTGTTGGTGTTATTTCACACAATGTAAGCCAGTAAAGAGTAGCTACCTAATGAGAAATCCCAGATGTGTGCCATTTAGACTGACTGTTCAGAGGGAGGTAGAGTTGATTTCAAGCACTCTTGAGCTTCTGTTCAGAGGAATTGACATAATTTCCACAGCTGGAAGATGGTTACACAAAGACAAGGAAGGAAATAATCAATGATGAATGGAATGGAATGTTTACCATGTCAGTGGCACCACAACTGTACATTCAAACCAGCGTCCGTACTGGCCGCTGTGTTAAATATGTGTCTGTTATTGCAGATTCTGCCTGGCGAACCATCGTGTCCCCTTCGGGGACGTCTCAGTCTCAGAGGACGTAGATTGCTGATCCAACAAGGTAGGCTTTTGTTGCTCCAACCTTATTTCTGAAACAAAACCCACACCAGTCCTGCTTTCCTCGTCAGCTCCCGCCTCACCGTCCTCGGGGCCAATTATGTGCATTGTGATTGGGCGACGTATTGTTTCAGCTAGTCGGCGTGGTGGCAAGCCACTGTGCGAGTGTCTACACGCCGTGTGAACATTTATCTGGGGTGATAAGAATCTGTGAGCTGGAGAGGAGAGCAGAGATGGGAGGATAAAACAGGACTGAAAGACAGGAATCAGGTCCTTTCTGCCTTTCAGGGGCCCTATCAGGGAGATACAGAGCAGGAGCAGACTGTCCTCACTCATTAGTCAGCAAACAGGAGTTAGTCAGTCTTTTACGCTTCTTAACTTTTGTTTTCCACTTTATTTCCTGCATAAACACGGACAAGAGAACAGTCCAGGAGCTTGGGCACCTAGAAACTAGCGGTTAAATACAACAACCTTGTATCTGCTCCATTTTGTGCCTATTTTGCATCCTGCCAAAAAAAAAAAAAAAAAAAAAAAAGAAAACCCAACAAAAACACTCACCCCTTTTCCTCTTTGTATGTTTGTTTTGGCTCTGAATCCATGTCAACTGTTTAAGTAAACATGGACAGACAGACTTGCCCTCAGCTAGAAGAGGACTGGCAACACAGACAAAATCAATGTTTACTCCACAGTGGAAAAACAGTGTCGATCTTTGGCTAAACGATTAGCCTCTGACTGTCTGGGCGTCTTAGCCTCAATTACAGCCTGAGGAAACTGTTGTTATTAAGCTCTTTTGTGGCTCCCACTTTTTAATTTTGACAGTTTGCTGAACCAGTTTGAACTGGGCAAATGGACTGCTGAAAGACGAGGCGCACTTGTCCCTCTGAGCTGTCGAGGCAGCTCAGCACGGTCATAGCATCAGAAGGTTCTGGGTTCAAGCCTGGCTCAGGACTTTTCTTGTGGCGTTTGCTGTTGCTGGTCTCCGCCAGGTTCTCCAGTTTCCTCCCACAGTCCAAAAACATGAACATTACCAAAAGACTGGCTCTGTGTCTTTCCTGTACTAACTTTAAAAGAGTTCTTTGGTTTACATGTATACAGAACAATAACTGAGTGACCTAGTTACACCCTTCCACATTTTTCCTTATTTTCCCTGTTTTTGGGGGTCTGTATATATTTTATGCTCTGAGGATCAGGAAAAGACAATACACACAAGAAATGGGATTAGAACTAAGAGCACATGACTGAAAACACAGAGTTTATGAAGCTTCTGCTACATATAGAGTAATTATGCTGTGATTCGCTCTGTTTTTCAGACATGGTTCCTGTTGGAACTATTGTTGGAACCCGCCAGATTAAGTAATTCCTCCCCTCACCATCAACATTTCCGCTCATCTTGGTCACAAATTGAGCCTTTCATCTTGACCAGGCTGTCATTTCCAGTCGTTACAGACGAGGTCGTGTTTTTGTACTGATGCTTTGAGCATCGATGGAAAAAGTGCAATTTACCTCCATTATTTTTGAAAAATGGTAGAGAAACACTCAAATATTCAGCGAGACAAGCCAGAGGGACATCATAGATTTTCAGATTTTATTTCAGTAACTCCTTCCTTCATAAACAAAAAAGCTTTTTTTCTGATTTGAGCTGCTCATCAGTCACACGTAGCATTTATCTTTGTCTTTATTCTGCTCAAATCATAAATCAAATGATTACGGAGGTGTTTTTCTGCATTTAGGTTAAGGCAATTTGAATGATTTGTGGCAGTTTGAGCGTTTTAATTATCTTTCCACGACACTCTCGTGATAATTATGGATTAATCCCGCCCATGCTGTCAGGTCTTGCTGCCTTTTGCGTCTCAGGTTTTTTTGCACCTCAGCGATGTTCTCGTGCTCCGGCTGCTAACCATCTCACTCCTTCAGAAAAGAACTGTCAGGTGTGTTCTCAGCGTGTCCGTGCACGCTTGTTTGTGTACGTGAACCTGACACATCCTCTCCTGGCGCTCCACCCACCAGAAACCAGTCCTGACAATCAAATAAAATATGCATGTTCAGCTATTTTCATATTCTCCCAACAGTGGCCCTCTGCAGATGCGCCTGAAGAAAAGTTTCACTCAATGTGCACGTTTCACATTCCGGCGCTCATATTCAGTGTTTTGTCTACTCGCCAGGAGGATGAAACTTTGCCTGCGTGATGTGGTGTTCGTTTTAGGTCCCTCGTTATCGCCTCCTTCAAGTATTGGCTGTACAGAGAGACGCATAGGCCCCGACTGTATTCACATTCATGATATGCATGTCGTTTTTTCCTCTTTTCTCATTAACATACAGATTTTATGAGGTGAGCTTACATACAGGGGTTCAGGGAGATGAATCAAGCACAAGCTAGTGCATAAATAACTTCTAGTGGACAGTGAAGGCATCTCAAGTCAGACAGGTTTGGAATGAACTTGCATATTTTCATAATCTGGGAAATAAGAAGCTACAGAGACATTCCCTCCACTGTACAAATTTCACATTGTTAGCGCTGTAGGTTAATTATTCAGCCTTTTATGTGTTTTATACCAAGTAGCAAATACAGAACAATTCTCCATAAACGAGATAAGGGCAGGATGGTGGAGTCCCATGGTCAAGTGTTAAACGAGGGAGCAGATGGCTGTTTGCTCTATAGATTTCCACAAATGTTTACTACGTGCACTTTCTGATTGTGTTTTTCTGCGTGTGATGAATATGATACATATCTGCACACAGCAGACCCTCGTCTGTATCCCAGCACAAACACACAATCGCGCCTTCAGCGGTGCACCATCAAACATCTTGGGTGTGTTTGTGTGTGTAGAGGCAATGCGGAGGTCACGCTGAGCCCCATGGCGATTCATTAAAATGCATGTGTTTTGGGGAATGTGTGCGCACGTGTGGTGTGTGTTACTGTGCCGGCATGACTGTTTACATAATTGATGAATATGATAATGACACAAGCTGGCAGTGCACTTGTGTGTGTGTGTGTTCTTGTACTTGCTACATACCGAGTAGCAAAATTTGCATTCTACTAGCAAAGTGAGGACATTTTTGGGAAGTGAGGACATAAAGACCTATTTGACAGTTCAGACTTGGTTCTAAGTTAGGTTCAGGGGCTTAGTTGGGATGGTTAGGGTAAGGGGCTGGGTAATACGATAAGCCTATGAAAGTCCTCACAAAGATACATGGATCTGTGCATGCATAATGTGTGTGTGTGTGTGTGTGTGTGTGTGTGTGTATGTGTGTCCTAATGTTGTGACAGTGACCACTGACGGTGGATTGTCTGGTTTAAAAACAGACAGACTGTCAGACGTGCTAACATGATGTGAGACAGAGACCTATGGGCTCATGTGGTCGTTAGTAACACTCTCTCTCTCTCTATCCCTCTCTTGGCATATGCTATGCGGGGTTGGCTGCGCGCCACATGCCGATCCGATGCCCTCGGCGCTGCCGGGGCTTCGTGCCACCTGTGTCACTCACTCCCCTCACAGCCCCCAATCCACAGAACACACACACCACACACTCTTTGCACCTGTGTCTGTACCGCAGGATCACATTTTGTTCTCTCGGTGCAGAAGATTCACCTCAGTACAGTTTTAATATCACACGGAGAATCAATATAGGCAAGAAATGTAAAATTTTTTTTTAATACTGTGAGCAATAGAAACTAGAAACTAAAACCTAACCTTAATGATAACACACTATTGCTTATGTAAATCGTATTTCTGCGCCAGGATGTTTGTATTGTTTGTACTAGTTTTGCAGGATGTTCAACCACCTGGAAACTTTCTCTCACCTGATCCACTGACCAAACCTAAATTCTGAATATTTGGTAGCATTAAAATTCAAAAATATATTTTATTTTATTGCTAAAACCACTATAATCATTTGGCTTTATTATATAATTTTTTTTATGTCATTGGTTAAACTAAGTTAGAGTCGTCTTTTAGTATACTTTTTTGGTGACAAATCTGTCCACACAAATTATGAAAAATAATGAATATTATAATCAAGCGTTTCTGGCAGTTTTTTTAAATTAAGTTGTTTTTGAAAGATGATGGTAAAACTTTGTGTGTGTGTGTGTATGAGGTAGAGATTAAGAGAGTGCGAACATGATATAAATGCAGAGATGAAGAGATAAAGCAACCAGGCTGCAGGTTGCAAACTGGGCAGCCCAACAGAACGAGGAACAAAAAGACTGTTATCTTCCAGCCGCCGGTCTGTCAGACACACATGCACATTATTTGTGCGCAGAATAACTGCAGGCTGCCCCTTTGTTCAATCACTGGCTTTCGCGAAAAAACTCTGATGGGCCCACATACGGAGCCAGGGAGTCGTAATGAGGAAACGGGATTCATCTGGCGAGGCTGAAACAATCACACACTAGTGGGTGGTCTAGTCCTAAATGCTCAGGTAAACCAACACAACACACACACATGCAGTCAGCCAGCCAGGCAGTCATTCGACAGGCATTCCAGAAGCAGCACACCTGACCCTGTGCTGCTATTTCACAGGCTATGCCATGCCAAGACTTATGGGTTATGCTCGACCACACACACCAACGCACATTTTCGCGCCCCCCAAATTAAAGCCGGGATCCATCAGACTGGCAGAGTTTGGCTGGCTCTGCCACACCTGACACTCTGAAACACACTCAGGTGTCCCAGCGACAGTCTCAGTTGGCTGGGGGAGCCTGGTGAGAGATAGCTGCATCAGCTGCGGGGTTGGGGGGGTGGACGGAGGCCAGAAAAGACCGCAGACTAGACAGAAAAAACAAGGTCGTGTGAGAAAGCAAACGAGTTGGCCACAATGGTATTGGGTCACGTGTCATTAAGCATGTGTGATTCTGTAAAATAGAAAAACAGTGGCCCCTGTCTAAAGTTAGGTTACAAGTTGCAGTTTTTAGAATCTTTTTATAGGAATAAGTTGAATCAGCTCAAATCACTGCTGACTGATCAGATAATGGGTGCAAGAAACTGCTGTGTAGCTAAAGTTTACTGATTGGATGGAGCCAGACGTGCTTGAGCTGGCAGCTAATGCTACAAGCAAAACACCAGCTATGATCATTTTACTGCCTCTTTTTTTTTTAATCCGTGTTAGATCTCACTCATCCAAATTAAAGTGTTTCCAGTCTCAACAATATATGGCTGACTCATGCTGTCAGCCATATATTGTTGTCTAGATGACCCAAAATTTAATTTTACATTTGCTTGCTCATATTTCAGCCCCAGGGCCGAGTGTGTGCTTTAATCTGTGTTGTCGCTCTTGTTTATTTTTCTTTCACTCTTCACTGTTGGCTAATCATATTTAAGCCCGGCTGTCAATTAGTTTATGGCTTTCACAAAAGCTCTATAGAGTGTAAAATCCTTAGAGGCACCATTCAGGGAGCCGCCGTCCACATTACCCTGTTTCTGCCGCTGTGATTTTTTTTTTTTTTTTTTAACTGTGAGATGATAAAATAAATAAACAAACAAATAAATAAAAATCAATGCAGTCATTGCCAAAAGAGAAAGAAATAAAGTTTGCAAGAAGCAGCGAAGTAAATGGATGGAAACAGCCGGTAACCTGACTGAGAGGAGGAATAGCAGAAAATCTACAGCTGTAGCACGATCAGAAAATGGCCAGTTGGGAATCTCTAAGGCTTCTGGAGCATTAGCAGAAAAACTAAGAAGGCACTTTACTGATGTTTGTTCTTGCTTTATTTGGTGCTGTTATTTAACTGCACTTAACTTTAACTGTACTTAAAGATGTTTTTAATTTGATTTATGATTTACAGTTTTTTTTTTGTTATTGCATAAATACTAAAATCAAAAGTCTTACATAGTTTTCAAAACCTTACACTCAAGGAACAAAACATTGGACCAGATATTCACTACTATAAACACAAAATCAGCCTCACACTTTTTGCAGAACAATACACAGAGTGATTTGCAAAACACTAAACACACATGTTGACATTAGACACAGATGTCGATCATGATGTCACTTTCTTGTAGTTCCAAAGGACTGACTGATAAATCACCACACCCATTAGCCAATTAGTTAAACACACACATTAGTTAAACGCACACATCAGGTGAGCAAACACCTCACAGGAAGACCTGAAGCAAGAGAAGAACGTCTTCTAAGAAGAAGATGACCAAAATTGACAAATGAAACTTATGCAGCTCTAGCTGATCATGTCATGAACCATGGATTGACTGATTTTATATGAAGAGAAACAAATCATATTTTCAATAGCCTGCAGCATTGATCTTGTTTTGTGTTTTGATTTACCATGTTGTATATTTGCAATTTCTCTGTATACTTCATTACAGTAATCTAATCACTGAGAGGTAGAACTGTTAAAAGTGTTTTAATACAGCAGTGTTTAACTGGTTCAAACAGAGTTAAACCTCATGAAAAGTGTGTGTTTCATATGGTAACATGGTGTGGTTTATAAATGTGTATATAGTTTGGCAAGTGTTTCATTTTGCACAGAATCTGAGGTGTTCTGCATATTGTGTGTGCGTGTGTGGTTGTGCTAATTCTGTGTAGTGTAGTGAAATTTTGAGCCCCGTTTTCAAAATTGTTCCTAAGCAATCATAAAAAACTGTAATTTAATAACTTGTGCCCATATTATCATTATTACTAATATTGTGCTGCAACCAATAGCAGTGTTCTATGTGCCTCATGCAAAAAAAAATTGCATTACTTTAATAATAAAAACTGTACTCTCATATCGTCCTGATCACGTTTGTATTGTTGATTGCATCAAACAGTTTGTGTAAGGCTACATCTGACTGCATGCTACAGTTACATTTTTATTAGAGTATGAATGAAGTACACAGCCAGTAACCCTGCATTTCCATTTCCTTTCATCAATTATTACAATAACATATTCAAGTATTCAATATTCAAGGCACCAACTGAACTGTATGACAGAGTAATTTTAGTGGAGTTTTGTGTGTAAGTGCATATGTGTGTGTGTGGGGGGGGGGGCGCGTGTCTGACAACACGCTGCATAATTGAAATCACAGGCAATATATAAAATTACACAATGCTATAGTCTGAATTTACCACTGCAGCATAAGTAACACGTCTGATGAGGCCCTCTGAACATTCCCAATCTGCATCCCTCGCTGTTCTCGTCTCCGTCGGCCAACAACATCACGCCAGAGCCAAAGTTCATACCAACACCTCACCACTGACACAATTGAGTCCAGTAATCTCTTTCTCTCTCTCTCCTCCGAACTGTATATTGACCCTCATGACATATCAGCTGACTGACAGCAAAGCAGCTAACACCGAGCAGCGGTCGGTGCCCCCACAACCAACACGCATGTTAGGAGAGTGGCACTGGCCTTTTCAATGTGTTCAGTTTATTGAACTGTCACTCTGAATATTGTTATTCATCCAGAATATCCCTCCTCTTTCCCGCTCACGCCAACTGACTTTAAACCTATAAGTATAGCAGTGTTAGCATTGCTAAGCTACTTTTAGGCATGCCTTCTTCATGCCCGTGAGGCCACCTAACTCGCTGTCCTTCCTCTGTAGCTGGAAAATTTTAATCCTTTTTTACGATAATCAACTGAGAATTGATTTTTACGGCACATTTGCATGTTTTATATAACAGCCATGCTTAGACCTGGACACTCACATTAGTTGATTTCCTGAAGTGGGCGTGAGGTCAAATTATTAATATTGTTTTTCAGCGACTAACTTTGAGTTAATACATTTATTCATGCAACTATTTCTCTCTCAAGAACCTCCTTCAGCATACTGAAAAAACAAAATCCAAAGCTGCAGAATTTGACCACATAAAGTCCTTTTAGTCATCGGTATGAACTTCAGCCATCCTGTGTGTCAGACAAAACTCAACCATTTTCGTCCTGGTGACAGATCTGCTGCCATTTTGTGCATCTGCATTTGTGCAGATCGCGATGTGAAGCTTCTGGGCTTCAAGTAATGTGTCTGTTTGCAGGGTAAACAGAACAACTATGAGCTACAGGCCAGATGAATCTACATAAAAACCCCACTCTCTCTCCTCTAATTGGCCAACAATGCCATCAGCTGCCATAGCGAAGGTTGTGAAGCTAAAGCTAAAGTCCTGTCGCCAAACGCAGCGGACGGTTTGTGTTTAACCTTCGTCTCAATGTCACTCACCAGCCTCTTGCTTCATCCCAACTCAACAGCCCTCCCCCCTTCCACTCCACAACACCACCACCAGCAGCCCCCCCACCCTCTGATGCTGTATTTGAGCTTCTCAGCAGGGGCCCTCAGTTTCAGAAATGTGTGTGTGTGTGTGTGTGGGTGTGTGTGTGTGTGTGGCCTTTCGGCTTGTCTCTGGATGTGCTAATGTGATAATTGAGTATTCCAAGTTCTGCCGGCAAGTGTGTCACTATGTACACACACACATACACACACATCACAAAGCTACTCAGAGCTTCACTACTTGATGACACACTTCAGCAGTGCGGAGAGGTTTATATTAATACAAGAAGAGTTTAATCTGTTTTCTATTTGTTTCTTTTTGCTATTTTTTACTTTTTGACCTACATTTTTTTCTCTAAAATCCTGCTAAGAAACCTGCTGCTAAAATGTCATTTCATCCCATTTTGGTCTCATTTTCATGCAATGTGCTCACATTTTGATGCAATGTGAACTGCTCATCGATGAAGAGTTTGTCCAGAAAAGATGAAGTATAAAGATTTCTCTCTCTCCCCCCTCCCCGCCAAAAAAAAAAAAAAAAAAAAAAAAAAAAAAAAAAACCCTTTGTAGGAGCCACCAGTGCACCCAGGGACCGCTGAGCAGCATCCAGAGACCTGCACTCGTCGCCTGCCTGGAGTCTGAGGAGCAACAAATGGAAAACATAATGCATTTAGAGGCCAATAGGTCACAATAACTGCACCGCGAGGCCTCAGGCGAATGCATCGGAGAACAGAGAGGCACTCTCTGACTTTCAATATCGATCACTCCTCACACATCTGCACAGAAACATTCGTGCATCACACAAGAAATCGATGAAAAGACAAATTTACACCGGCTGTGCACCGAGTTAATTCCAGAAGCATGTGTGTGTCTGTTCATGCGAGGCAGCGGAAAAGTTGATTTAGAAGTTTGCGGCGATTGTTCGGGGGCGGGTGCGAAGGGCTAGATGTAGAGGAGGGGAGAAGGCGTAGAGGGGGCGTCGACGAGGCGTTGTCGGAAGAAGAAGAGAGGAGGGGATTATGGCTGGCGGTCTGCTGTCGAACCAGCATCGATACAACAGCGGCATTTGCCTAATCCCCCGGTAATGGGAGCTTAGAGGCCTCCTCGGACACACAAACACTCCCTCTGCCTCCACCTCCGCTCCTCTCCTCTCCTGCCCTCTTCCCACCTCATTTACATAACATTAGAAACATTAAGGCGGCTCCAACAAGGCCGCATTATGTGCGTGTTGGTTTTGGGTCCCGATGCGTCGGCCCGAGGCTTTAGAGAGGAGAGGAGCAGAATGAGTCAGGACATCACAGAGGCTTGTCCATGGTTTTGTCTCCTGGAGATGGTCTGTGTGCGTCTAAAGGACTTATTTAAAAGAGTGAGGGAGCGAGAACGAGAGGAGGAGAGAGTGATTAATGGCTCTCTGAGAGTCTGGCACCGTGATCCCATCGCAGATGCGTGTCCAAAACAGCTGCAGTGGCGTGAAAACGAGTCAGGATCAACGCTGCCTGCCCTTCTGATGAGTAATCAGCCGGGAGTCAGATTTTTCAAAAAGCAGCAGGGAAACAGTTGTTTCCTCTGAGCTCAGGTTCAAATATCGAGGTGACTTCAGCATGTTTGGAAAAAAATGTAAAAAATCTTCAGCATTCTGTAATGGAAAATTCTCAAACTGGTGTTGGAAACAAACTATTTCTAAAATTAAAGTAAAAAATAATTACAGATAGGTAAATAATCATTCTGCCAAACAAAGAAGATTGTACAAAATAGCTTTAATTAATTTAATGAATTTCCAAGTCGACAGGTGAACTCAGAGGCAGAGGTGATTTTACGGGGGAAAAAACAGAAATCACATCACATTTTCCCTCTTATCCTTTGTCTGCAGGCTGAACAGGAAAATAAACGACTGTGTTTGATAATATCAGTCATCTGGATGATTGTTAGCAGAGGTGATTTTCCAGCTTCTTCATCAGAAGAAAATAAACCAGTTTTCCTCCCGATTCTCTGAGGTTTAGATGCAAATATTCAGCGTCACAGACAAGCTGGAGCAGAGAGAGTAAATCTCAGAACTGGACACCAACGTTCCTCAAGCCAAAAAAAAAAACAAAACAAAACAAAACCAAAAAGAAAATCAGCAGAGAAAGAGCAGCTATATCCTCCTTTTTCCCCCCCAACTTGCCCTTCTTGCTTGCCTGCATTTCAAGTTTTCGTTTGGCTTCAAAGCTCTGTGCCGTTCTCGGTTGGGGGCCTTCAAAGCCCCCTGTCTGTCGGCAGGTCTCGGCACAGAGAAAGCTCCTTGTTCTTGAAGGATTTGGCTGGCAAATAACGCCCGGCCAGGGCCAGGGCGATGGTAGCCTGCACCCTGACAGGATAGTCGACAGTCTCATGCATTTTAGTGATGTGTTTTCAGGGCTTTGCCTGCATCTATCTGAGTGAGTACCTGCTCCGTCTGCTTTTCTTCTGTGCTGTCCTCATTTTCTCCTCCTCTCCATTTTTCTGTGGCGGTTTGATGAAATAATAACGTGTGTTTCTCACCGATGCGGGGCTACCTGTAGGTGCCATGTTGTTGTTTTTACACATGTGACATCATCTGCGTTTTAATTTGGGCCTTTGGTGCATTAAAACGGACATCTTTGGATTTTTCAGACTTAAACTGTAGAATGGAGGATGAAATACGAAAAGACAAGCTCTCCTGTGGAATAGAGTGAGATTGAGCCTTTTATAAACAGAAATATCCTGTGACTCGTTCCAAGGAGAACCACTTGTTTGCATGTATTTTCCTGTTTATTTTTATATATTTTTTTAGAATTTTCTGGTGACTATTACATTCAACTGGATATTTAAAAATCAGAATTTCACTGTTAATTTCAATCTCCATATTAAAATATAGCTTTTGTATCAAATTTGATTTAATTTAATTTAGGTAGTGTCTTTTTCATGTCTGTTTAATTCCAGGTGAGAACTGTATTTAGTTTGACGAGTTGCGGAACTTTTAAAAGCATGTTAGATAATCAGCAAAAGCATCAGGAACAGGACCGAAGGCTGCTCCTGTTCCTGATGGATGAAACCTCATTAGATGCTCAGCGCTCTATGTTAATCTACTGTGACCCTGACATACGCTAACAAGGAATTTACATGTAACATTTGTTCTATTTGCTAGCTTGAGAGAACACGCTGGTGCCTTTTATTGTGCCTCGAGTTGTCTGATTTGTTCGATAAATAATCTGGAAAGTGATTCAGATGTCTCCGTAAACACGGCTGCTCAAACAGGTTGCAGAGGTGAGCAGGTCAGGTAATTCGGATCTGAGAGGCTCTGCTCCTGTAATGTGCCTTTTTGTTGGCTCCGTCTCCCCCATCCTCCCTTCACCTGTTGTAAAGTTTGCTCTTTGACGAGGATCACACGATCCATGGACGCTGCGGCCTTTCATGCGCCCGCTCTCATTGTGCCGGGATAAGAGCGTCAGCTAAACGCTTAATGTGTATTTGTAAACGGCGGTCCCGCTCACACGTTAGCTCGCCGGTCACAGTGGTCTAAAGAAGGCAGCTCCCAGAGGCTGACAGGACGAGATGGAAGCAGGCAGCCATTATAATCAGTCATTCAACCTTTTGGAGCAGACGTTCAGTGTTTGCGGTTTGTTCTAAATTCAAAGGGAACCTCTGTGACCTGCTGGCTTTCACATCAGCCTAAACCAGTCTGCTCTCCCTCCCCTCTCCTCTTTTGCTGCATTCCCTCATTCTCTCAAAGTCCCCCTCCACACACACCCCCCATCCCCACCCACCCAGTCCACTTCTAAAGATAAAAACAACTACAAACAAACGTTTCTTCAGGACGATCACCGGGGTTTGTTGAAGTAAGGACTCGTGACTTCACTTCCAAGTGCCTGAATCTCATCTTTTTTTATTTTCTACCATTATTCAAACCCTGTTTATTTCCTGCTTTGACTTGTTTTTTGCTCAAAGATTTAACAATATCAAGATCAGCCCCCCAATTAAATTTAATTAATGCTATCGTTTTCAGTCATCTCTGAACCGCTGATTAAATTTCAAGCCTTTATTCTTCTTTTAAGTGTTTGGTGCTTTTATTCCTCTGGTGTGAACAGTTGATTTACAAGTTTGTCTGTCTGGAATAAGTTTGTATTTCTAATATCCCGTTAAACTGTTGGATGATTGTTGAAAGAAAAAGGCTAATCTGACTTGATAAAGGATATCTGAAAAACTCTTAAGTAGAAATAATCTGTGTAGAGGTGAAGGAAAATATTTGAAAAAGAGAGAAAACATCAATCACTTTTCTAAATTAAAATTGTGTTTTTGTTGCAGGTAAATATATTAAAAAAAAAAAAAAAAAAAAAAAGCTAAAAATCATTCTGCTGCACAAGTCCTGCTCACACTTTTCCCAGCATGCACCGAACAGAACCGGTGGTGTCACATGGCCAGGGTAAAAGGACAACAAGCACTAACATACAAAAGATGAGGGCCCACAGACAACAGCAGAGCAAACAAATGAACTCCCCCCGTCTCTGCTGCAGCACCGACGCCCGTGCATGCCTGCAGCAGGCTGCGGCTCCCAGCCCTCTGCCATGCTAATCTTACTTCTTGCAAGTCGTTAGCTGCAGTAGGAGGCTGGGTAGGGAGAGGGGGAGAGAGGAGATGTGGCTGGGGCGGATGAACACACAGTAGCTGCAGAGGAGAGGGAAGCAGGGAAAAGACTCTGGAACGGAGGGAGAGTGACAGAAAAAGGCTTGGGAGGATGGAGAGTGCTGTAATTAGACAAGTTTTGCTGAGATTTAACTCAAACGCATCGTTGGGGTACATTGATGCAGGATACCTGGATTCTTCCCTTTCTTCTCACCCCCTCCCACCTCCTCCCCTCCTCCTGTCTGCATTTCCCTCCCTTTAAATAATGTAGCGTGAGAGATGGCTCCTACAAGGAGGTGTCTGCAGACAGTTGTGGGAGCGCCATCGCACCAACCCAAACACCACTCGGGTACACGAGCGCGCACGCTTCTGTCATCTCGGTGTCACTTGATTCTGCCGTGCCGGGTAATTAGCCTGGTATTTACGGTTACCCTGTAACGCTGAGGCCCAAGCACATCAAATGCAATGTGGTGCAGACAGTGAAAAACACTAAAATAGGTCCAATAAATAAAAACAAAAACACAAACTAGGCCACTGCTGTTTATAATCTGTTGTATAGAATATTTTCAGATTTAGCACTAAACTGCAATATTGAACCTGGCGCATTATCTGTGCTTCAATGTGCTAAATACTTTATCTATATAGCATATTTATATTCATTAGATAAGCACGCAAGAGTCGATGTGTGACGAAATTATCAAGTCATCGTGTTTATATTTGGCATTTTTCTGATTTACTTTATATAAAGGTCTCCCCACTCCTAATTTCTTTTCGGTTCTGGCAGATCTAAAAGCTACACCTTAATGTCAGCCTTGCCCAGCCTGCGAAGAATTGGCTGAAAATGACTCCAACAAACCTTCGCTTTATGTCTACAAACATCAAGAGCCTTTTGGATACAAGCCAAAGGTGCACGCCGCCCCAATCGTGACCACGAAGAAGAGATATGTTTTAAAAGACTGCGTGAATATTTATTTCATGTGATGAGCGGAGCGGCCTCCCTAAAGGTCATTTGTTTTGCCTTCAGTGATGATATGGGTGATATGTTGAATTTCCGCCATTTTCGTGACATTTATTTATCGGATTACGCCTGACAGGCAGCTCTGTCTATATTCTCACCAAATAACATAACTTCTCTTTCATTTTCACCTCTTTCTCTCTGTTTTCCTCACTTCCTGTCTCTGTCCATCAAACGTGGATCTGTAATCACTTCCATAATCTTGGTGTCAAACTTGTTTTGGGAGAATATCTAAAAATAGCCGCGGCTGCTCTCACCAGGGCTCGTATGCGGGGAGATGCTTCGTGCTGTCAGCACCCTTTGAATCTCCAGTTGATGAATTTCTCGTCTATTATCCAAATTGGACCCAATTTAATAAACAATAGGCAACTTACAGACATTGTGCGGCGTTCTTCCACATCTAATATGCGGCGTCTTTCTGAGGGGGTTTAATTGCACTGTGACCTCTGAGTGACATGATGAAGAAAAGCAAAGTCAGCTAAAATCTAATTACCTCCCAACCCCCACACCCTCCCCACACCCCTCCCCCTGGTGCACTATCAGTTTATTGAAGCCCAAAACTGGAATTATCCCTGCGCCGCTGTGATTAGACCTGGAATATGAATACAGTGTTTTATCATCCGTGTTCACTTATATGAGGCGCACAATACACGATTGTTTTCTGAATTAAATTGTTCCCTCTCCGTGGTGGGTTGGGGACGGGTGGGGGCAATAAACGCACACGAACACCCAACAAATCACAAATCTATGGAACAGTAACGTGCCAGATAATAATGTGGCGGAATATATTATTAATGCTGAGGGGATATTTCCTATATAAATTGAAAAGAGAATATCACCCACGTGGCTTTGTACCCACAGCCGAGGTGAGGCTGGCTTTATGCATAATTCATATTTCTATATCGTCATGGTGATCATGTGCGATGAGTGTTTGCTCTCCCAGCAGGGGAGCTGGCTGGCGTGTGTGAGTGTGAGAGGTTGTGTAAAGGTGTCAAGAATGACTGAAAACGTCCTCTAAGACAGAGAGAGAAGGAAAGTGTGTCTAAAAATAATGAATTGACTCTTCCATTAATTATCCTTCAACACAGAAGTGTGGATTTTTTAGATAATGGTTATTTTTACACAGTAGAAGAAGAAGAAATCAAACATATGAGGCTCGTGACCTTACAACCCCCTCCCCCCCAAAAAAAAATAAATAAATAAGGGTTTCACTTCCTCTTTGGTTTGTGGTGTTTCCCTCCGGTGACTTCCCTGCACCACAGACCCTGCACCTGTGATTCACGCCTCCTGACACTGGATGAAAATGGAGAAATCCTGCACCAAAAACAAAAAAAGAATGCATTTCCAAATACGACTGAAGTCTTCCTGAATCCGGCCATTCCTTCGCGGCTCAACTGGTCCCAAAGCTTCTTCTTATGTTGTAATCTTCATCTGAATAAAGAATAAACGTGAGTGTGGAGTGCATCACAACATGAAAGGAAATAAAACATTATTCCCCAGCTGGTGTCATCGTTCGGACTTGTTTACTCCATCTTTACCCATCCTGGATGAACTTAAATTGATTTGGTTCCTGCTCCGAACCCTCTTGAGAGCATTTCTCACACACACGTAGAAGTCAAGAAGGGTAGAAATAATTACCTCAACCTGTGATGGCCTCCTACACACACACACAAGGTGTACGCGCGCGCGTGTGTGGGTGTGAGTAAATGAGCAAAAGTGTGCATGTACGTGTGTGAAGGCTGGAACTCAGAACGGTATTGATTAAACACAGCAGGGGGCCGGTGTGTGAGCGCCACAGATAGCTAACCTGCACACAAATACAGCAAAAGCGCGCACATGAAAACCGTCCGCTGGCTTCATTAGAAAGAGGCAGCCTGGCTCAGCATGATGAATGAAACGGTTTAAACGCCACTTTGAGGTGGAAAATAAAATTGGTATTGGAAAAATATGCTTACAAACCATTCAGTGACCTTCTGTGGTTTAATTCAGGTCTGTGTTTGTGTGTGTGACCGAGAGAGAGAGAGAGAGAGGGGTGAACAGCAGGTTTTAATTCGCATAATCAGTAACCAAAACGGGTTCTGATCCAATAATCTGTCATGTCTGTTCAGTGGAGGCAGGATGGTGAAGAAAATGGTGAAGAAAATGTGATTTTGTGATTAGGAGTCAGTCTGTTTAGCTAATCGTTATTGTCCTTGTGAATAAATAAAACAGGATGTAATGAATTTACAAATCAAATAATTCAACTACAATGATGATGATCTTTTTTCTGAATAAATGGCAGAATTCCTTTATCAGCTTCTACAGTTTAAGCTACAAATAATTTGTTTAGTTATCAGTATTTAATGTAAACTCGACGTGTTTGTCAGTGGGCAGTCAGCTGGATTTATTTACTTCCCGTGTCATGTTTTCAGTGCCGAGAGAATTCTAAGCCCCGAAAATACCAGATCTCCGGAGTGTGAGTGCACCAGGAGACTGACATAAATGGGTCCTCTCAGCAGGAGTCTTGTATTAATGGCAAATCTGACACCAAACCGATGCGGAGCACGACGTCACGTCAGGAGCTGAGGGATGTGGAGCTTGGAGCTCTCTGAGGCCGCGCAGGCAGAACCGCTGATGGATTTGTTCCACTGGGTCGCTTCAGCCGCCAGTGACAGAATTTACCAGAGAGGGTCCAGAAATATTTTATGAACATCACAAGACTCGGCTGGGAGTAAATGTGTTTAATTTTCAGGTTACAGAAATTCACAGACATGTTTTTAAAGGGCCTGTTGTAAAAATGGCATAGTAGCTATAGATATATACACTGTATCTCCAAAAATGGATTGCTGCAGATTCTTATAAAAGTTTCAGAGCAGAGAGCAGGAAAAAGTGGAAGAGCCCATAAGCTACACCTTCAAACTGCCACAATTGCCTCAGTGTTAATATTAATATGGAATGGACTCAGAGTCCACGTTCCTGGTCTTGCAGTAAGCAATCACTGCAACAGTTACATTTTGCTTTTTGCACATTTCCACTTTTTCTGGTGCAGATTATGACTCTCTGTGCTCAGATTATTTTAATTTGCACTTTACCAATTACTTATTACTTACTTTGCAAGTACTGTAACTGTACCCTTCCCTGTGACATCAAAAGATCCTGAAAAGGTTAGAAGTGTTGGAATTATAGTGTGGCAGTGAATAAATATAGAGTTTGCGTCTTTATCTGAATGGGCCGATATTCAGATCCTCATTCCCTGAAACAAGCCATCAATTATTATATATATATATATATATATATATATATATATATATATATATATATATATATATATATATATACAGTATATCAATTATTGTTAGTCTTACCATTATCCCTCTGTCCTTTCTCCTCTTCTGTGTAGCTTCTCTTTAGTCCCAGGTCATGTCTTTATGCTTCATTTCTAAGCTTCTCATGCAAAATGTATCATGTTGTGGGCCTCAGCAGAGGTGGCAGCACTGGTGGAAGACAGCCGGTGCGAAGTTCTGGTTGTGGCCCTTGATTACCGCAGTAATGACGCTGCAGAGAACTGCAGAGAGCCAATTTCTTAAGTATTTACTCAAGACAAAACTGTAATTCTAAGCATTTGTGGGGGAAAACAGCATACCCAGGAACACGCTTGTTGTTCACTGTAGCTCTGTCTGTATTCCTTTTCTTTTTCTGTCTCTCTTTTCTCCATTCCTGCAGTTCTCACTTTTTCACAGTGCTGGGTTTTAATCACTGCTGTAATTGGCAACTCCCCGCTGTGCGCGCACACACACTCGAGTAGCTGCTGCAAGTCCCTCTGGCAATATAATGTGTGTGTGTGTGTGTGTGTGTGTGTGTGTGTGTGTGTGTGTGTGTGTTGTGGGGGCAGGAGAGAGGGAGATATGGAGAGATAAGGATAATGAAAGAAGGGGAGTTTCAGAACTGCAGGCCAACTCACCAATCTGTTTGCTCTGAAGCGCTGTGAGGAAGTGGAGCTGCGCAGCCAAATTTTAATTATCTGAGAGGGAAAAAACATGGCTGAAGATTTATTGCAGAACACAACATTGTTCTGAAGACCAGGATTCTGCCTTGACTTAGTCAAATCAATAATTGGCCTTGTCACACGGGAAGAATGCCGAGGACCATTTGTAGAGGAACAGATGCTTGCAGATCGTAACTTTGAGTTGCACAGCACTGCTTACTGTCTGTGTTTCATTTGATATCTGCAAAGCTGTTGTAAGTTTTCCCTCTGCAGGCATTCCTGAAAACCAGATCTGTCTTGCAGTTCAACATTCCGCCAACTCAGGCACAAGCTACAGCTAGTAGTACACGAGCTAGTTAAGCTACCTGGCTAAGAGAGCTAGCAGCATTTCTATTGAGCCAAGTGATTTTTTTTTTCTCTAACACAACCAAATTTAGCTCACTTTTCTTCATTTTAGCCTTGATGGAAAAATACTGCATTATTGTAATGACCAAATGTTCTTTTTAAAAATAAATAAAAACATTTTTAGCAATTTTAATTTAAATGCAGTTACAATAGGGAACAACTTGGACCATTCCCTGCAACTGGTCCAACAGAATCACTGATTTGTCAGAACCCGAATGTACAATTGAAACAAATCGACTTAAAGATGCATCTCCTCTAAATTAAAAAATAAAATCAGAATTGTTAAATCAAAATGCAATCCCAAAAGTGTCTAGATTCCATACATTAATTCATTATTCATCATTCATTAATTCATAGTCATTAACTTTGCATGCACAGTGAAACGTGTGTGTGTGTGGTTGGTTGGGTGGTTGGGTGGGTGTGTTCTTGTTTCTTGTACTTGCTACGTACTGAGTACCAAAATATTTCATTCTACCTGCAAAATGAGGACATTTTTGGGAAGTGGGGATATTTTGGCTGGTCCTCACAAGGCCTGTTTGAGGATCAGGACTGTTTTAAGGTTGAGGTTATGGAATTGGTTTCAGGTTAGTGTTAGGGTCAGGGGTTATTTGGAGGGTTAGGGTAAGGGGCTGGGTGATTTATTTTTGTCTAAAAAGGTCCTCAACAAAATAAAAGTACAAGGATGCGTGTGAGTGTGTGCACACAGATGTGGGTGACGTAATGTGCAAATAAATATGCTACAACACAGAACTCACCTGGAGACTTTAGTGAACTGGACAGGACATCTTTAGTTATTTTGAGGCTTCACTTTTGTGTAAATGTTGCCTCACAATTATTATCTTCACATCACAAAGTGCTAAATCCTGACAGATTTACAGAAAATCAGCTCAAAAGCAAAAATCCAAGCGTGGAAACAGAAAGCAGATCACATGATGCTTTCACTCCACATTTTTAGAACAAGTGAAATGTTTCATTACATCAGTGAAAAGAGGTTTTGGAGATGAGCTGAATGTATTTGGGTTTATTGGACCAGCGGCACCAAATCCTGTGACAATGGCCGTCCTAAAGCCTGTGCTAAAGAATTCCAGCTTTATGCTTATCGTGGCACATTGGCAGCAAAAAAGAAAGTTTCATGGTGTGTGTGTGTATGTGTGTGTGTGTGTGTGTGTGTATGTCTCTTATGTGGGTCACCCCACCATGTCTAATGACCCCTTGCTGTGAGCAGCGTCCTGCGTGAGCTGCTCCCTGCTGTCTCACACACACACACACACACACACACACACACACACTGGGGGAAAATTTGGGGTGTCGCTAACCCTAATACCCTCCTCTCTACACCACCACTGCATCTGTTGCTCCTGTTTCGCCAAGTTTAAACTTGGTGGGTGAAGTTCTAGCATGGCTCTTCTGTCTCCGTTTTTTTATGATTATCTTCTTTCCTGGTTTTTTTCTCCAGACTACAGGTGGATGACTTTTTTTCTTAAACTATTGAACTTACTTTATTCATTTTTAATGGGAAATTAAGGTGTAACTAATGCTGCTATGCTTGTTTTTTTTTTTTTGTTTTTTTTTCCCCATTGTCTGTGTAAAATGGAAATAAAGGCCTCAGCAGGCCTCTGAACCTTGATGAGCTGCTGCAAACAGGTGAGAATCTGCACTCACACACTTGTGTGCGTAAATGCTAAGAATTATTTTTAACTCAGTAAATGTATCTGCTGATAGCAGATTAAGATAATGACAGTGGTTTAGCATTTACAATCAAAGCATTTGAGTTAATTAAATGATTTCGCTTGATTGAACCAGCTAGCGTGAAGCTTTTGTTTTCTAATGTGACTGTATTGTATCGGTATAACTGCATAAATGAGCTATTTGCGTTCAGAAGTGCTTCAGCGAGTCTGTACAAACAGACCAACAAGACAGAAGGACAGAGAGAGACCTACATTTAAATTCTAGAGCTACCATTTCATTAGGAGAGAGAGGAGTGTAGAGAAAGGAGAGAGGAGAAGGGAGGAGAGCAGGAGAGACGCAGGTACAATGTGCACATCCTTAAGTGGTAAACACGAAACCATTGTGTATGCCATCGAAAACAAGGCAAAGAAGACATTCACAGTCAGAATCACCACTATGAGCACTCAGCATGCATATGTACCTCAGTCCATAAAACACTGAAATACACAGGCACACACACACACACACACACACAGACTAAGTCTCTGCCAGCTACGTCAGTATATTTTCACACTGCAGCAGCGCCTCTTTGTCTGCCTGTCGACCAGCCAGCTGTAAGATGGAGGGCAAGAAATATGGTTTTTAGCCGACAAATTCGTCAGACAGAGGACTTGTTCTTATTTTTTTTTTCGTTTGTACTTCATTGATTTTATTCTCTACATCCCTTAAATGCACCTATAAGTGTGATTTTTCTTTTTTATATGACTGAGAGAGAGAGAGAGAGAGAGAGAGAGAGTGTGTTTGTGTGCATGCTGGTTAGACAAAGAATTAGTCCTCAGCTCCACTGTGCACAGTTAATAGAACATGTAAGGTGTGTGTACGTGTGTGTGTGCACAAACATACCTGGTGCACGTCGAAGCAGGGGCGTGGAGATTAGTGGAGGAGGGCTACCCACTGTCCACCTGTCCAGGGTATCAGCTGTTGTTTGTTTGTGCACATGCATGCATGCATGTGCACAGAACGGATGGTTTGCTCCACTTGTGATGTAAGCAGCACGCACACACACACACACACACACACACACACACACACACACACACACACACACACACAAACAGCAGATTGAAGTACCAGGACAGCATTTTCCTTCTGTCACTTTTGCTTTAATTGTTTAATTTAAACAGGTAAAGAACAGCTCATGGTGGTATGTTCCATTTTAAACTAACCTAAACAAACACAGAGTAATGTCACTATTGCATATAAAATAGGTACCCCCTCCCATAACACATAACCCACAGTTTTAAGGTTACACTAGGTTTTTCAACTTCTTGGTCTCCCGGACAAACTCACACTCATTTTTTTAGTGCATTTGACGGCGAAGCGCTGCGTTAAAGGAAGCCATTTCAAGGCAAAATGCATTGCTGTGTAACAGACACAGGCAAAAAATTAAAAAAAAAAAGCCTAGAAATGCATGGAGAGAGATAGAGAGAGGGAGAGAAAGAGAGACGAAGCCGCGGAGAATGATTCAGATGTATGGAAGGCCTCGGTGAGAGAAGGTTTGCCATTGTGTGATAAACACAAACACAGATGTATTTAGGCTTTGATTCCAGGTTGCTTTTCAGTGCTCACAGTGGGAGCTGTCTTACACACACACACACACACACACACACACACACACACACACACACACTTACCATGGACTCCACTGATAGGATTAGAGACCGGTGCTATAGTCCCTCTCTCCCTCTCCTCTCCTCTCCTCTCCTCTCTCCCTTTGGTCCGCCAAGCCTTGATTATTCACAAGGTTACTTCCTGATTGTCCATAGCAGCAGTAACAGACACAGGTTCATTATCTCCCCACCTCTTTCCCTCTCTCATTTTCAGTCCCTCTGGTGATATACGGTGTGCATGACGGTTAAGTGAAAGGGCAGAGCTTCAATGCCACGAAGACGAAAATGTTACAGCACCTTAGCATGTAGCTAAACCTATCTATCTATCTATCTATCTATCTATCTATCTATCTATCTATCTATCTATCTATCTATCTATCTATCTATCTATCTATCTATCTATATTCAGTGAATAGAACTTACATTCGAGCATGATGTCAGCTGCTAATTAATAAAAAATACAGCCAGACTGGAGCGAGGCGGTTTTTGTCGACGAGGATATCGGCGCCGCTGCAGCAAACGCCTTCAAACAGAAGGCGTCCGTGTGAGAAACCTGCCACCAATAGCTTCGGATGGTTAATAATAACCAAACTGAAGGGTTTTTTTTCCTCGTGTTGTTGTTTTCAGTGACTGTCCTGGTGTTTTGCTGAAAATATTCTGGAGGGGAGGGAGGATGCTGAAGCTAAATTTATTAGTTATATGAAAACTGTTGTTTTTTTTTCCCTTCTGTCTGTGGGACAATATCCCCATTTAGAGGAGGAGAATGTGAGTGTGGTGTTGACACATGTTAGTGCTGGCTGATTAGTCGACGTATAAAGGAACACGAAGCTCCTCCACCACCATTCAGCCATTTTGTCTCCTTGTCTGTCATACTGGTGGAGTGGATGCGCGTGTGTGTGCGCGTTTTTGTATGTGTGGGGGGCTTTTGTTGAGGTAAAGAGGGTGACAGGGAGCGAGGAAGAAGACACCGTGGATTAAAAAAATATATATTTTAATGGTGACACAGTCCTGAGCCAAGTCAAATGATGCAGAGATGCATTTGTGTTTGCAGGAATTTTTAGTGTGTGGTTGTTTTTGTTTTTTTTTTTTAACCTCAAGAATTGCACCCCAGCAGGGAAACGCAGGGAAAAAGGTCTTTTTAGTGGTAAATGAAAGTGCAGGTCTATTATCTGTCCTGTGTTAAGTGGATTAACGGCGCGGCCGCTGAGACAGATAGCCAAAGTGGCAGCCATAACCGTTGTTTACAAGGCCGTTTCGCCTCTGTCGCTTCGGGTTTTCACACGCCGCTGATTTGCTTTCTTAGAATTTCTCACAATGGTGGGGTGGAGTTTGGGCAACATCGTTGTGTAATCTTTTCAATAAAAGCATGAAAGTTGGCACATCACACACATTTGCACACATTTATTGTATAGAATTTCTTCAATAAGCAATTATTTTATACTTTTAAAAGGGGTATTTATTTAAATATACACCTGCTTTTTAAATAAGGTGCAGTTATTTATTATAGGCTTGTTTTGAAATGTGTTCATTTGATAGAAAAAAAGGTCAATAATATTTTTATATTAACTAAGTTTTTAATCAACCTATGCATTAAAACAGATTAAAATCCACATAAAGAAAATAAAAGAAAGACAGAAATCAAATTAAAATATTAAATTTAAAACAATACCAAATCTGGTCAGTAATATCTCATTATTATTATTATTATTATTATTATTATTATTATTATTATTATTATTATTATTGTTGTTGCTATATTTTATTTTTTATCAACACTTAATTTAAAACAATATTTCTATACGCATATTGTAATGTGCATATTTTATAAAAACTTTGAATCCTCTTTGGCTTTCAGTTGTCTTAAAATCAAAACCATGCATTATTTTGTCCTGTGTGTCTGTGCATGCGTGTGTGTGTGTTTGTGTGCGCATATGTGCATGTGTTGCGATGGAGAATACATACATTTTGAATATCACCTTTTGATCAGCCTCAGCAGAGATTAAATTTAAAATCATCTGAAGTTAAGCTTCATTTTTTTAATCAGAATTCTGTGTACTTATTATCAGCAGATAATAAATACATCTCTCAGATGTGTTATCGTGCTGCACATGTCTTATCTCTGCAGGTAATACATTCCTCTATATGTGCACACTTAACCTTGCCGACAACAGAGCAAAATTATAAGATTTTGTTAAGTGCTGTAAATTAAATGATGCTGTGATTCACACATTCGAGCATCTGGTGTCAATCCATTCTTTTCACATTCACACGTTCCTCCTCTGTTTATTCTTTTGTCATTGATTTCATGAGTTCATTTAATTACTTTGTTGTTTTTCTACTGTTTTTTAAAGGTAGTGATCTTTTGTATTGATCTGTTCTGCACAATTTTGTCTGTGAATAAAAATCTATTTGATGCTGAGACTCGTGTTGCTTTTTTTCTTGATTTTTTTTATGAGAGATTCAACCAGCAGTTGCAGTTGTTTTTCTTGCACTAACAGTGTATGAGCTGTGAAGTGTGTCATCGATGGGAGCTTCGTCACCATCATCCTCGTCTGCCTCCTTTCTCTCCCTGTTTGTTTTAACTGAGGCCTGCGCCGACAACTGCACACACACGCACGCACACACACAGATGGGGTCAGAGCTACCAAGGATCAGTGGTGCTAGAAGTCGGCCAACACAAAATTGTTGTCTGTAAGCTGCTTTGGAGCGGGAGGGGACGTTTAAAGGACAATTCCAAATAATCTGTGCGAGAAAAGGTTTTCTTCTTTTCTGCGCGTCATCAGTGTCACTGGTGCAGCCTTTGTATGGAAGGGGGAGGGTGTCGATTCACTCACAGTTCAACACGCCAACAGAAACCGCAATTGATTTGCTAATGATAGAGCATTCAGTCTTAATATGACGGATATAACAACCTTGTCCTTTTCAGTGCTGGAATGTTTGGAGCAAAATTGGCTTTGTGAATTGATTAAACTGGAGGTGAGCTGGAACAAGGCGTACAGGATATTGTTTATTATGCTGCGGAAAGATGATTTGAGATAAATGGGATGCACCTGCTCACATGTGGGTGTCACTGCGAGAAATCTACGAGGCTAACCGAATTACAATTATTGAATCAGCAGGGACGTGCACTCCGGAAAGATTTATTCCTTTCACTTGTGTGGAGTCGGGGCTCTGGTGTGGGGATTTCTGCTTGTATCAGCATCACAGTGCATTTCATATATACAGGTCATAGATTGTGAATTTTTTTAATTCTCACAGTAAAAAAAAAAAAAAGCTCTTTTTTTTTTTATTCCCAAATCAAGATTTATTTCATTTCTTACATTTTCCATATGCCCAACAGTTTGTGCTGTAGTGTGCAGAACTGGCCGGTGTCACTTATCATCACCCAAAGCTATATTAATATCACAATATTAACATTATTAAGACGCAATGTGACACACACGGCACACAAATCCAGATGTGAGTGGCTCTAATGAACAGCTGTTCACAGTAATCCAGATGATAAATGACTTTATCAGAATGACTCTAAACCCTTCTTCTCTTGGAATCTCTCTGTGAACATGACACCATCAGGAGACATAACGGAAAATCAGGGAGCAGCGAGTCTGCTGGCTTAGCGCGCCAGCCACTCGCTCACAGCGCTGATGGAAATTCAAACATGGCCTTCCTCTGTCTGCTTCTATAAAATACATATTCTTTTAAAAAAAAAAAAAAAACAGGAGCACCGCTGCTCATAGTGATTGTGGAGATAAACGGATATTTTAGCTGCTGCTATTTGTGAGGCATCTAAAAAAATCCCCATATGATTTTACATATGAGAGTACATCCCAGCACACACACACACACACACACACACACACATCTGTGAGGAGCTGTCACTGGTTTTCAGTGTTTTTGACTCACAGACCTTCAATTTCCTCAAGCAGAAATTGGTACGACTGTTGTCTTTCTGTCTGCACAGAATGGATGTGGGATGGAGGATTTTTTTTTTGTTCCTTACCATGGCAACCACTAATGCAGCATAGGTGCAGGCGCGCTGAGCCTCTGCTGCTGTTGTAATAATAAGAGGATTGGAGGAAGCCAGGTGAAATGTCATCTGGGCTTTTGTTTCTAATAATCAAGGAGTGCTTTTCATGTCTAGTGTGGTCACCTCCAGATGGAACTGGCCTCTGCTGGAAATGAGGTTTGTGTATTTGTCCTGCATCCCTACCATGTGTCGTGGCCCCTCGGATGCACTGACCGCCTCTGAAAATGTTGTCAAGTGTCTCCTCCACATTGTTTCCTATATCGGCTTATGCCACCCAATCCTTATAATCCCACTGTAGCCTGAGTCAGAATATCAGGTCCCTGCAGTGTCCTCTCACCTTTTCCTGTGTGATTTCTCTATCCTCATCTTTACACGAGGGATTACAAGCTTGAACGGCGCGGCCTTTTAGTTGATGAAACCGTCTATTTGCTGAAAACTGACTGGTGAAAAAAGTGATATTTGGATGATGCAATTTTTGCATGTTGTCTGCATAAATAAAGGCGTTCAGAAACACGCAGCAAATGAATACACAGGGGTCGTGTTGCACGGTTATTGTTTTAAGAACTAACTTTTCCCTCATGATCGTGTCCGACTTGGTTACACACATGCTTTGTGTTGCACATAGAATACACAGAACCTGGATCCCTAAGTTTCATTTAGGGAAAGATGAGACTCTGGTCTTATCTGGAAGCACACTATTACAGAAAAATGTCACATTTAACATTTAATTTGACCTCAGTGTGACAAATTTGTCAGGAAGGCCAAAAGACTCAAACCTCTACACAAGAGTGTCACTCCAAAGCAAACATACCTTGTTCTCTCCACTTCTCTGACCTGCACTGGTGTGTGTGTGTGTGTGTGTGTGTGTGTGTGTGTGTGTGTGTGTGTGTGTGTGTGTGTGTGTGTCCGTCCGTCCGTCCCTGCGTGCCTATGTGTCAGGGGGACGGGGTGTTTGTTTTGTCTGCCCCTATCTATAGCTCTGTCCTGCCCCCTTCTTTCACAACGGAGAAAAGAGCCACGCCCCTCTGGCCTCAGCCTAGTGTATGTGTGTGCCGTTTCGTTCTCCTGGGATTTTAGGATTCATCCTTGTTCCTTATTAATACAAAATATACTTAGTTACAAAATGTTATCATGTACAAGGTGACACACGCACACACACACACACACACACACACATACATATATATATATATATATATATATATATATATGTATNACACACTCATCCAGCTTAATGCAGGATTTGGAGGAAACTGCAGGTATGTTTATGTACCTTCTGCACCAAACAGAGGACGAGCCCGAGAAAACAGAAATAACACACAAACAAACCAAAAAAAAAAAGAGAAAGAAAACCCAGAAAGGTGCTGGTTTCCTTCCCTTGAGGGTTGACTCTGGGATGCACAGGTTATATTTAATATATGTGCATCCAATCCTGTTCCTGCGTTCCACATTCATTAATGCAAGTGTGCCCTCACAGGCCTCCATGAAGGCATCCGATTGAAGCAATTCCATAGGTAGTGTATGTAAATATTCTGTGCCGAAAGAGCATGAAAGTATTAACAAATACTGGATGTTCCCAAATAAGGATACTGGAGTGCACACATATTTACACACACACACACATACATATATATATATATATATATATATATGTATGTGTGTGTGTGTGTAAATATGTGTGCACTCCAGTATCCTTATTTGGGAACATCCAGTATTTGTTAATACTTTCATGCTCTTTCGGCACAGAATATTTACATACACTACCTATGGAATTGCTTCAATCGGATGCCTTCATGGAGGCCTGTGAGGGCACACTTGCATTAATGAATGTGGAACGCAGGAACAGGATTGGATGCACATATATTAAATATAACCTGTGCATCCCAGAGTCAACCCTCAAGGGAAGGAAACCAGCACCTTTCTGGGTTTTCTTTCTCTTTTTTTTTTTGGTTTGTTTGTGTGTTATTTCTGTTTTCTCGGGCTCGTCCTCTGTTTGGTGCAGAAGGTACATAAACATACCTGCAGTTTCCTCCAAATCCTGCATTAAGCTGGATGAGTGTGTGAGTCACGATAATAGTTGAATCTGTCAAGGTGTGTGCAGGCAAGTGTATGCAAACCCCTATGGTTTCCTATGTGTATTCTAATTTTTTTAATCTGCTTTAGTGAATTTCTCCCTCTTAAAACCCTGAGACATTGCAGTAAAGACGACACCGGGATATTTATGCAGTCCAGTGGATATGTGTGGATATTATATTTTCTCTCTCTTTTCTCTTGTCAGAACTCCTTATTCTGTCATTTCCAAAAGCTTTGTTTATCACAATTCCTTAAAAAAAACTGTTTTCTTTTAAATATATTGTCTTTTTGTCCCAATCTCCACTTATCAATAATTTCCAGGTGTAAAAATTTACCCAGCCAGCCCTCCGAGTCCCCATGATGGAAACTAAAACAGCGTCTCTAGCTGGAAGGAGCCATGTGTGGGCTCCCTGAAGTGGTGCAGCGCCAGTCACTGGAGAGCCACCGTGTGTTTGGGAACATCACAGCCTGTGTAATTCTGGCACAGCTTGGATGAAGGGCCATTTCACAGGCATTATGGAATAATCTTTTGGCAGAATCTCTCCAGGATCAAACAAAATTGGATGTTTAACCTAACGTGTCCTGGAGGGTATTTGGAGTGACTGTGACCTACTAAACATCACTTTTTGTAATTATGTTTACACTGTATTTTGATTTTTTTTTTTTTTTAAATGTGTGGACTCTTTTTTTTAGACGGTTGCAACATCAGCCAAAAATAACAGATGTACAGAATACTGATGGGCCTATCCATTTTTTTTTAACTATTTACTTTATTTTCTTTGGTCTCAAAGATGTCTCAAGATGTCTGTTGCACATAATTGACAGCTCTGCATAGGACAGGAATGGTATTTTTTTTTTTTATTTTACCATTTTACATGCAGAATGAATTAAAATAAAGACTAAGAGATGTGGCTAATAGAGTCCTTGTAAATATCAAAAACAATATAAATAACTATGACTAGAAGAGAAGCTATTTTTCTTTTGGTGTCAGTCATCAGTAAATCTGAAAATCAATGATTACCTGATGAGTTACAAACATCGTCATAAGACTTCAGACTTCTGTGTGAATCACATAATCTGTAAAGGAGCTTTTTAACTCTTAGTCAACTTGTCACAGTTAACATAAACAGTATATACCAATGTGATCACAAGTTTTTTGTAATCGCTGTGATGCGTCGTCTCTCAACTGTCATTTATTTTATTTAAATAATTACTGATCACAGAAACATTTTAAAAGGTCTGCAAACATTATAGACTTCATGCCTTTTGATCTGTGATGGATTATTTAATCTTTAAAAACTCTAAAAAATCTAAACACCCAGAGGTAGATAATTAAACACACGGTCTTTTTTATGTTTTTATATTTATTTATAGAATTCCCAGATATCCTATCCAGGGACTTCTGCACTGATTGTTTTGAATTATCAATCTGCCTATCCTGACTTATTTTACCCACATAAATGGTCATAAATGGTGACTAAAATAGCCTTCAGGCAGTTGACAAAAGAGGATTTTAACATTATTCGGCTGACATGACATTATTAGCTAAAATGAAGAGACAGCCTGATGGTGGTACATTACCTGATCTCCACCTTTTATAACAGATTAAGGGACCAAACTCTAACTAGAGGGCTTGTTGTGCATTTTTAAACTTCCACCGTGGTGCATCGACTCAAACGTTTATAATTGGGCCAAAGAGAAACTCACCTGAAAATTAATGGCCAAACCTGTGATCTGACAATAAAGGAAAGATCACACTATTCACTTAAAGGATGTGGATTATACCGATCAACCATAATTTTACTGACTGAAACTGCTTTCCTATGATGTAAATGACTGAACTTTCTTGTAAAAAAAAAAAAAAAAAAAGGTTACATAAACATCCACTGGCATAAGTTTTGCTGCACAGTAGAAGCACAATTAAGTCTGTGTATGTCACTCTCCAACATTTACTTATTTAATTAATTAACTCTGGATTAGACTACTTTAGCCTGATTTCATTGTGTGTGGGCTGAATAGTTTTGCTTAAAAACGGTTTAAGATATAATTTCCTTAATTACTAATAACTTATACCTTTGTGACACTGTAATAAAAAGTGTTTGTGAGTTTATGTATGCTTAATTACGAATAACATCAGTGTTTTTGCTTAGATAGTATTATTAAGTCATATAGATGCCTACAGATACTTAAAATCTTAGAAATCTGCAAAGTCGTGTTTGCGCTGTCAGTTCAAGAAACTATTGTCATAAAATTATTTTACTTGAAACTCTAACGCTGTTTAGGTGGAGAATTATCTACTTTTTTCCAGTCCAATAGATTTAAACTTAAAGGGATTTAAAAAAAATCGGATTTCCCTTTCTGGCTGCCGGAACTTCGTTCAATTGTGTATTAATACTCTTGGCGATCGGAACTGATTTCAGTTTTCTTTGCTTTAGTATCTAACCATAAACCTACCAACAAATAATTTTGTTGTTGGTTTTGGTTAACAATCAAATGTTTGCGTCCGGAGGATTTGTAAGAATCGTTAAGTAATTGAAATGTTTTTATTTTATTTGCGTTGACGGCAGGATATTTCGCCACTAGAGGTGTTCTTCGGTCTATATAAAGACGCCGCCATCTTACATTTCTCAGTCAACTGTTCCAGCCGACTCACCGTCATCTGACTTCGGAGGGAGTGGACGAGGGCTCCCCGCTGAAGCTCATTCTCAGATTTTGCTTGACTTTTGAAATTTTTAAAGTGGTCTTTACTCTCCGGGATCCGAGTGGACGGACTTTCTTTGTTGACAAGGGTAGGATACACCATTCAAACTATTAGATCAACTGAGGTTCCCCCTTTTTTTTTGTCGGGTTCTGCTTGATTTACCAGCAGGAATGGAGACGGTTGTGTGTGCGACTGCCGGGGATGCTGCTGCCGCAATTAGCGAGCCAGATGCTTTTCCTACAGATATTTGGGATACGCCAGCCAGCGCAATGGGAATGTACTTATTTTATAGCATACTCGTCGGCTTTATTGTAAGACATTGTTAGCTTTGGGTAGTTAACAATCCGCGAGCGTGAATGTGCCCGATGGATACCTTCGCCTTCCTAATATATTCAGAAAATCGGGAACGGTGTGGCTTTGGTCGTCCTAATCTGAAACTTGGTACTAGTTAGTGTTTGCAAATGGTAACCTGATTTAGTTTGTCTAACAGTAAAGTCACCTATCGTGCCTCTGGCCACATTCCACTATTCTGACTCATGTTTACCCGACTCGAGTTTCACCATTTGGAGGGCCATGTTTTTTGTTGTTGTTGGGGTAGCTCAACAGATGCGTGGTGGAGCTGCTAAAACCGCGAGAAACTTGATTTGTCGTGATTTAGACGATGAAACCGACTCTGAACTTTAACAAAGCCACAAGAGGTGGGGACGCTAACGCCGACACATGAAGTTGTTTCGTGTCGGCAAAGTTGCTAAAGTTGACCGTGAATTGCTCGTGTGATCGTCTCTGCGGGCCGAACGGGTTCGGGTTTGTTGGGAGGATTTTATTTTCGTCGCAAAAGTCCGAGAGAATGTTTTTTCTCTCGGCCTTTTAAACAAAGACCGACAAAATTCCTCCCTGCCGTTGTGCTTTTGGGAGGAAGACGAGGAGGAGCCAAGAGTGTGAAATTTGAGTCGGTGGTGTTGGAGGAAGAAGTCGGGGGGATGTTGGCAGCTGTGGGGGAGAAGTGGGCGAAGGACGCCAGTGTTGTCCGGCTTCAGAAGGTAGAATTCCGGAACTATTCCCGTTTTATAGCCGCGGTTACGAGGTGGAGACCTTCCGTGGGAGGTGTCGGTGTAATAACCCGACAGATTGGCTGGAAATTTAAATTGCATCAGTATATAGTTACATCTGTTTTCATCAACCGCGCTGGCGCGTTCCAAATTTTAAAACGCTACCAGTAATATTTATTCTGAAATAAAGACTCCACAATTCACATTTTTTACTTTTTCGTGATAGTATTATAGTCCTGGACGACGCGAACATGGCAATTTTAGTTATTGTACAGTTTAATCGTCGCGTAGGCTTTTAATGCTGTAAAATGGGTAAATTAAGGTTTATTTTCTGTCTTCCTGCTGTGAAATCCCCGGTCAATTTACACAATGGAAAAACTGAAAAATCCGTCATCTTGTCAGCAGATTCTGACTAAATCAGGCGGAAGCGCGGGTGTAGGTTCATGTGAGACCTGTTGTGGTTTGAGGTAATCCATTTCACGAAGATTACATCAGCTTTTCAGCCGAAATTACTGCCAGATTGTGTACATTTTCCCTCTATTATGACCAGTATGCGTGACCACATTAGTTTGAAAGGATTTATTGAGATTGCTCTTTGTAAGGTTTATCTTGCTTTTTTTTATTTGTTTGTTTCAAGAACGCCTGATGCCCTCCATAACAGCTAGAATCAGCTTTTCCCGGAGCTCCCGCGTCTCCAGCCATCCATCACTTTGCAGTTGAGACCGATCCCTGCAGCGGCTGCTGCGGGCTGTTGTTTGCAGTCAGTAGCGAGTGCTGACCCTGCACATTAACTGACTAGCAATGAAGTCTGTGGCAGCTCCCGTCTCTGCTGGTGCCAATAATGCTGCTTGTTTGGGTCATTTGCTTGTATGGATATATTGAACACGTTTTTTTTTTCCTCCCCCCCCCCCCCCCCCAGTCGAGTGGAACAGCCTGTGTAAGACTCAAGTTGGCTCTTTTCAAGGCCAGTTGCTGCCAAAGTATTTTCCCCCACACATTTCCACTAAGAAATTTGGTCAAATTCAAATGGCACAACCTTTTTAAGCTGGAAGATTTTGTTCCAATATAACACAACCCAAGACTCCTCTCAGATCAATTTGTGGAAGCCATGCTGAAATTGCTGACAGACTGTGTATTTTCTGTTCTGAGAAGAGGGGAGACTGATGGGAGAGTTCAGTCGATGCTTTAAATTCCAATCATGAACAATGATTTTCAATTCTCCTGTGATTATGTTAAGCCTTTTAGAGTTAAACAAACTGCATATTGTGAATAATTTATTCTGCTTGTCAATGAAATCACAGTGGCCTGCAGCCCTCTGGCGTTTGCCAGTAGGTTCAGATCACTGTTCACACCAGGATGGGTGTTGCAAATAACCTTGGTGGGAGTTATCTCATGATAGTTGTCATCTGGATTCATGCATGATCCTGATCAGAACAGCTTTCATTGGGTGTCAGTGTTTTTATTATTGTATCCATAAACATGAAGCTTGATGGCTTTTTCCAAGAATAGTTCTCTTTTCTTTGCTGTTACTCCTTTGGGTGCTTGACTCATCCCAGATCTGCATTCCAAGACAGGAGTCTAAATGTCAGTTCTGTGTGACTCATTACTCATCTGGTTTCAGTTAGGTGGGTTTAAGTGGGCCAGCCCTCCATATGAGACATTTGACTTCAAAGAACCCACCAATTGCCATTGTTGTGGCATGGCTGATACCCAGCAACCCTAAAGTCAAATCAACAGAAAAA
Organism: Pao palembangensis; assembly: GCA_015343265.1. Lineage (NCBI taxonomy): Eukaryota > Metazoa > Chordata > Actinopteri > Tetraodontiformes > Tetraodontidae > Pao > Pao palembangensis. Next base: position 8,647,624 of record CM027088.1, read on the forward strand.
GGATAGGTCTGATGATTTATCCTGCTGCGTGGGTTTTGTTTGGAGACTACTTTTTGCATGGTGGCCATACAAAATTCCAAAGCTAGGTTTTGAAGACCTTCTAGCGTGGATAATAAATGGTTCCAGTGCGTACTGTGAGTGCATGTTTGATTATATTCTGCAGCCTTGTTTGGGACAGATGGCTTCTATTATGCAGGGCAGGCCTACGGGGTTTTAGGAGGTTGTCTATACTTGTGGACTAGTTAGGGTTACTAGAAAGCATAAATTCATGGAACAAGTGTACAGTCCGGTTAATTTGATAGTTGAATATGTAGAACAGTTGAACTGGTCAGTTTTTGCTGTATGCCTGGTGTATTTTCTCCTCAAACCAACCACAGATGCATTTAATAGATTTTGTTTTCTGACTATTTATGTACTTTTCCCATTTTCATGTTTCCTTCCAGTGTTACATTTCCTGTCTTCTCACTTTTTAGTCACAAGTGTGAAAGTACTTATAAAACCCTTTGTTTTATTTTCCCCCGTTTCTTCCCAATTAATCCCCTCTTGCCCGGGTAACGTTTTTAATGACATTACTGGAGTGTTTACCATTTCCTGGAGAGGTCTCACCATCAAAGGCGGTGTAGGAATGTTTGTGCGCTACACCCAACTGCTCCGCTTCCTCTGCCCTTCCTCACCTAAATAGAGCCTCGGCTGTAAATTGAAGCTTTGTGTGTGTGAACTCCTGCTGCTCACGTTTGTTTCCAGTAGTAAGGGGGGGAAAAACGGAGGATTCGGGCTGGAAGGTTACTGGTAGTGTTTCCTTTCCAGTGGTCATGTTTCTGCTTTATTAATGTTTTTTAGATGAAGTAGATGCTCATTTTGGATGATCTGACTGACTTAGTGTTTTGGTTACAGATCAGGAAGCTGTGTTGGCTGTGGTTTGAGAAAGGAACATGGCTTCCCAGGGTGAGTTTTCAGACCGCCAACCCTTTCAAGTCATTATGTGCTCTCTTGCTCATTTGTTGTGCAGTTGATATGTTCTCAAACTCATTTTACATCGATTGTATTTATGTAAAGGATTTTAATGTCTTATTAGCTTGTCCACTTATGTTAAGTAACATTTATTGATGTAAATCCAAATCTTTTGCAGCTGATCTGATGGAGCTCGATATGGCCATGGAGCCAGACCGTAAGGCAGCAGTCAGTCACTGGCAGCAACAGTCTTACCTGGATTCAGGCATCCATTCAGGTGCCACCACAACTGCCCCCTCCCTTAGTGGTAAGGGAAACCCTGAGGATGATGACGTGGACAACCAGGTCATGTATGAGTGGGAGCAGGGCTTTAACCAGAACTTCTCCCAGGAACAAGTTCAAGGTTGGTTCACATTGTTCTTTCTTTACGGTCACTCCAGTTTGAAATCCAACTAACAAAAGCTGTTGTTGTTTAGACATCGATGGTCAGTACGCCATGACGCGTGCACAGCGGGTACGCGCTGCTATGTTCCCAGAGACTCTGGAGGAGGGAGTTCAAATCCCTTCCACACAGTATGATGCAACAAATCCCACCAACGTCCAAAGGTTGGCAGAGCCCTCGCAAATGCTCAAACACGCTGTGGTCAACCTGATCAACTACCAGGATGACGCAGAGCTGGCCACCAGAGCCATTCCAGAGCTGACCAAACTACTCAACGACGAGGACCAGGTAGGTGACTGGCAGCCGTTGCAGATTGGTTTCCTACTGGCATTTACTGACCCCTTTGTCCACCTTGTTCAGGTTGTTGTAAACAAAGCGTCAGTGATGGTCCATCAGCTTTCAAAGAAAGAGGCTTCTCGCCACGCCATCATGCGTTCCCCTCAAATGGTGTCGGCCATCGTCAGGACCATGCAGAACACAAACGACGTGGAGACGGCCCGCTGTACTGCAGGAACGCTCCACAACCTTTCCCACCACAGAGAGGGCCTGCTGGCTATTTTCAAGTCAGGAGGAATTCCAGCTCTTGTTAAAATGCTCGGGTAAGTGAGAAGAGACCAAAGAGATTAACTTTGGATGTGACCCGGCCCACTAGGGCAGGAAAGTGGACAGGGGGAGATGAATTCCACTTCTGAGAGGAGAAGAGTCTAGTTTTGATTTGCTTCCTGATGAGGGAAAAATGTCTTTCCAGTAATCTGACTCTGTGTTCTTCAGCTCGCCAGTGGACTCGGTCTTGTTCTACGCCATAACAACCCTCCACAACCTGCTGCTGCATCAGGAAGGAGCCAAGATGGCAGTCCGTTTAGCCGGAGGTCTGCAGAAGATGGTGGCCCTGCTCAACAAGACCAATGTCAAATTCTTGGCCATTACAACAGACTGTCTTCAGATATTGGCTTATGGAAACCAGGAAAGCAAGGTGAGATCTGTGCACGTCATCTCTGCTAGATGTTTTTTTTTTTTATTTATTTTTATTTTATTTTTTGAAGCAGTTTAAATGACCTGACCTCATCCTGTCTGTTTTTACTCTTGCTGTGTTAGCTGATCATTCTGGCCAGTGGCGGCCCCCAGGCACTGGTCAACATCATGAGGACTTACACCTACGAGAAGCTCTTGTGGACCACAAGTCGTGTTCTCAAAGTTCTCTCGGTCTGCTCCAGTAACAAGCCCGCCATTGTAGAAGCTGGTGTGTTGAGATTGTAATATTTTTAAGTTAGAAAAGATCTTTTTATAAATGACTGTGTTAAACAGTAAATGTGATTTATTTTTTTCTCTCCATCTTTGTCCAGGAGGCATGCAGGCTCTGGGACTCCACCTGACCGACCCCAGCCAGAGACTGGTCCAGAACTGTCTCTGGACTCTCAGGAATCTGTCCGATGCTGCCACCAAACAGGTGAACCTCTCGTTTCGTGGTCACAGTTAAAACTGGGGGAGAAGATGCCAATATTGTCTGCAGGACGCACATTTTTGTTGAAGTGTATCTTGCTCTTTTCTCAAGGAGGGAATGGAGGGTCTGCTAGGAACTCTTGTGCAGCTGCTTGGCAGTGATGACATCAACGTGGTGACATGCGCTGCAGGCATCTTATCCAACTTAACCTGCAACAACTACAAGAACAAGATGATGGTCTGCCAGGTGCGTGTCCTTGAATGGACTTTAAAATAAGAATGCCATCTGTCCTGCTGGCCAGCTCAGTGGTTTTCAAACCCTCGTGCAGGTCGGTGGTATCGAGGCACTGGTTCGCACCGTTCTTCGGGCCGGAGACAGAGAAGACATCACAGAACCAGCGATCTGTGCCCTGCGCCACCTTACGTCAAGGCACCAGGACGCTGAGATGGCGCAGAACGCCGTCAGGCTGCACTACGGCCTGCCCGTGGTCGTCAAATTACTGCATCCTCCATCGCACTGGCCCCTCATTAAGGTACACACCCCCCCTCTGCAGTTGAACCAGTCAAACACTGGATCATTGAAGTGAACCTCCCAACACTGAACGCGTCTTTCTGTCACATCTTCGTCCGATAGGCTACAGTGGGTCTGATCCGTAACCTGGCCCTGTGCCCTGCGAACCACGCTCCCCTCAGAGAGCAGGGGGCCATTCCCAGACTGGTACAGCTACTGGTCAGAGCACACCAAGACACACAGAGACGCACCAGCATGGGAGGCACGCAGCAGCAGTTTGTGGTACGATCTGCCAGAGCGTGAGATTGTCTGCGTGATTCACCAAAAGTTGTGCTTACATTTTAGTTGTTTTTTTACTTTAAATAAACTAATCTTTTTTTTTTTTTTTTTGCGTCATTAGGAGGGAGTTCGTATGGAGGAGATTGTAGAGGGATGCACGGGAGCACTTCACATCTTGGCCAGAGATGTCCACAACAGAATAGTTATCAGAGGACTCAACACTATTCCTCTCTTTGTTCAGGTATTTCCAGAGTAAAGTGTGGCGCTTCATCTTCACCTTTTTAGACATTGACCATGAGTATTAATCATAGTTTGGATGCTGCTTGGTTAAAATGTGTTTCTTAATTGCACGCAGCTCTTGTACTCGCCCATCGAGAACATCCAGCGTGTAGCAGCAGGCGTCCTCTGTGAGCTGGCCCAGGATAAAGAGGCGGCCGAGGCCATTGAGGCAGAGGGAGCCACTGCTCCCCTCACAGAGCTACTGCACAGCCGCAACGAAGGAGTCGGTACGTCCGGTGAAGTTATGCTAAGCCAAGTTTAGCAAGGAGGCCTTGCACCTGGGTAATTGAGCGTGACTGGTTGGATTTGACCGCCCTGTCTTTCCTCAGCCACCTATGCCGCTGCAGTTTTATTCCGGATGTCAGAGGACAAACCCCAGGACTACAAGAAACGTCTCTCCGTAGAACTCACAAGCTCGCTCTTCAGGACGGAACCAATGGCCTGGAACGAGGTGCTGCATCAAGCCTAAAATCAACTTGTCAGTTAGTAAATAGCGTATGTGCTCCTGACAGTCTGCCCTTGTGTTGTGCAGACTGGAGACCTGGGTCTGGACCTGGGCGCTCAGGGAGAGCCTCTGGGCTACAGACAGGAAGGTAAGTCACCCTGGCACAAATGCAGGAAAGTGTGTGGAGGATTTGTTTTTGAGTGATCATGTCTTTGCCTTCTCCTTTACCTCCTGTCTAATTACGCTGCTACACAAACAGTCCGATCAGAATAACCTTGGGCTGTGAAAACAGGAGGTTCTGGGGTGATGGTTGAATGTTTGACAATACTCTCCATTCCTCCAGCACTTTAAATTGGCCAGGTGTCATTTAAAAACCCAGTCCTTTCTGGTGTAAACCAGTAGTTGAGGGTGCTGGGGGGATGGACGGTGAGCTGTTTTGCTGTGTTACGGCTGAATTATCGTACTACTGTGTGACTGCTTGGTTTGTTAACATGCTTCTAACAACCGCTCTGCTTCCCCTGCTTCTCCGCCCGCTCCTTCCTCCCCCAGACCCAAGCTACCGTTCCTTCCATTCTGGTGGATATGGTGGGGACTCAATGGGCATGGAACCCATGATGGACCACGATCTGGGTGGTCACCACCCTGGCCAGGACTACCCCTCTGTAGAGGGGCTGCCTGACCTGGGACACGGCCAGGAACTGATAGAAGGCCTGCCACCTGGTGACTCCAACCAACTGGCCTGGTTTGATACTGACCTGTAAATAGACGACCAACATTACACTACACTTTCTACTAGGTAAGAACATGTTTGCATTCAGCAACCTTGTTAGTAGAGGCAAATGAAGGGCATTCTGACAGTACCGCCACCACAGGGATGTCTTGTGTGAGAGGGGCAGAAGTGGGTGGTTTTAACTTGTGGCTTCTGCATGTTCAGACTGTTGCTAATTGCAAAGTTATGTTTGATCTGTGTGTGTGGTCTTAACCAGGTCCTGTGGCTCATCTCCGTACCTCCGTCCTACTGTTTTCCTCCTCGTTCCTTCCCTTCTTTCACACCACCTCTTTTCTTTGCAGCTGTATCATGTGATCTGGATGAACCTGCATCGTGATTCGCCCATATGGAGGAGGCAGGGTTTCAGAAAGTGCCTGAAGATGACTCCACAACAGCAAAGCAGAGTTTCCTGTCTACGGGAACTCCATTGGGACAAACTACATTTAAGTACGGTTCTCTTCTTAGCCTGACAGAGGGCTGACTTTAAATCCTGACATGACAGATTTTGATTTCCTTTTTGTTTTTTAAAAACTTTTTTTCTTGATTTAATTTTTTACTCTTTGTTTTAAGTCTAAAGGTACAAATGGATTATAGCTTGCTTTTTTTCAATCTGAATTCTAATATTGTTTTTTCCAATCCCTTGTTTTAAGTCTGGTTAGATTGAGGGTTTTTATTTTAAAGTGGTAATGCTCCATCAAAGTAAAGAATCTGATCACATTTTAAATGGTGTCCAAACACTAAAGTTAATCAGTTGACTTGTATTCTGATGATGTAACATTGTGTAGCTTTTGTATAAAAACATGAATTGGAAATCATGGTCCAAATATCAAGCTATTTTCTTGCTTTAAAGTTAGACACTGATGTGTCTCTGCTGTTCCAAAGGGGGTGTAGCTGACGTAGCTGAGTGGGTGTCTGGAAGAGGGCATCCGCTGGGCTACTGTTACTAAGGGGTTGGGTTAGTTGGAGGAGCTGGTTGCTGTAGCCTGCTGTTTTCTGAAACAATAAAATGGACTGTCATTTCACCTGGACGACTCCACGTTTCATTTTCACACAACCAGGCCTGACGAACGACACCACAGACCTGGTGTAAACCACACTGAAAAAGAAGCTAAAAAGACAGGTGTGAGTATACACTAGCTAGTTTTGTTTTGTTTTTTTTTTAAAGAAATGTTAAATTTAAGTGACTAAAATTTTAACTGTACATATCTGCACATGTATGACTTAAACCTTCATAAGACCCCCCGACCCTAATATATATGTATAATTTGGGGTCTGAGTGTGTGACAGACAGGAAAATCTGGTATCTGAGCAGCGAGGAGAAACTTGTGATGTCAGATTGCAGATGTGCACAAACGTTAATGAGCTAATGATCCTCCATTAGTGTCAACTGTAGCATCCACACACACAGGCCAGAGCTGTGATGAATGAGATGGCAAATTAACTAATAATCTGCAGTGGTCTGGTGGACTCTGGATGGATACTCTGATTTAGCTGTCAAATTAGTGACAATATTTCTGTCACTGATCCACATTAATGAGTCAGAGCTGCGCTAACACCAGTCTGACCCCAGATTCAGGTTGCAAAGGCTTTAGGAGTCTGTCTCAATCTGGACCATTAACAAAAAAGATAGCTAGAGGGTTAACGTTTTATTTTAAAATAAATTTGTAACAATTAATTAGACAGAGGACTGTCAGAAAGTCTCAATGCACCCATCACCATCTTTAATGTTATAACATTTGGAAGTTGCTGCTTTACCGGTCTGCAGGTGAAAAACTTTAGGACCCCTGAATGATCTGGTGGATCTCAGCAGCCAGTTGAACCACACAGTCAGGAAACCTGAGAGAGGAAAACACTGCAAGGAAAAGAAATTTATGTCAGTCTGTGCATCTCGCTGAACTGTTAAACCTCACCAGTAAACTTAACTATTAAACTTGACCAGTAAAATCTTGATCATTGTGCATTTGTAAACATTTAGCTGTCTGGTTGCAGCTGAATCCTTTTTTTGTTGTTTTTTGGACAACGTCTGTGTAGATTCTCACTCATCCAGGTCATGGTTATCCAAAGTAGATCTCTCTGTGTCAACTGGACTGAAAGGTTTCCTTGAAAACGTTTCGCCTTCTCTCCAGAGAACTGAAGAAGCTCTCTGGAGAGAGGGCGAAACGTTTTCAAGGAAACCTTTCAGTCCAGTTGACACAGAGAGATCTACTTTGGATTTTTTGGACAACAAAAAAATCTACTTGATAATTGAAGTATCTGGGGCATTCCCTGGTTGTCTATTGTCACTGCAAATCAATAACCAACACTTCTAAATAAAAACGCCTAAGGTGATAAAAACATAACCATCACTCTTCTGTCACTCTTATCTTCCTCTCTCCCCACTTCTCTTCCTCCCAGGGGCAGAGGGCAGACTAGCAGCCAGACCAGCGTCTCCCACGGTTGATTAAAACCTACATAATTAACTTCATTAACAGCTCCCGCAGGCCTGAGAGGACCTTGAAAGTTTTTGAATTTGCATGGGATAAATTGTTCCAGGAGAAGTTGATTGGTGGACTCTGCTGTTGACTGAACACAGCAGTACGTTCAGCGCTGGTTCTTCAGTATTCTTCAGGGAGCTGCGGTTAACAACTCCTCTTCTGCATTTGGCCAGACTCGAGGGTTTGAAAAGGCATTCCTCAGGTTGCCATGGTAAAGACTGAATGACATCATTTAGGTTAGGAGCTCAGCCCAGACCTTCCCTCTCCATCCTTCTGTCTCGTCTTTCTAGCTCAACTCTTCTCATACTCTCAATTAAACCCCTCCTTCTTCTCTCCCTTCCTCTTCTCCCTCCTCGGCTCCTTTCATCTCCTGCCCTTTCTCCTAAAACCTCTGCTCCCCTCCTCCTCCCGCTAAACCAGTGGGAGTGTGCCAGTCTCAGCCACTTCAAAGGCTCGAGCTGATCTCTGCTTTCATCTGCCAGAGAGGAATGGAATGAAGTGTAAGAGGGAAAACCATGAGCGAGAGAGAGAGAGAGAGGGAAAGAAATGAGGGGAATGGAAAAAATGAAGGGGGAAAGAAGGTTGAAGAGGTGACTATGGTGGGTGACAAAAGGGGTTAGAAAGAGGGTGTCTAAGGAAAAAGAAAGAGGGAGGAGAGAAGGAGAAACCTACATGGCACAACAACAATACAATATTATTCATCTGACTGAGTGTGTGATTGAGAGACAGAATATTTGTATGCAAAGGACTGTGTGTGTGTGTGTGTGTGTGTGTGTGTGTTCCTGGTCTCATGCTTAAATAGATCAAAGGAAACACGATCTGTACAGCAACAAGACCATCAACTCAAGAGGAAACACATTCGTGCTGCCCGCTCATAACAGCCAGATGCAAAGCAAGCAAAACACACACACACACCCACACACACAGACGTGTTTGATTGCACAGACTGGAAATGACGTGTTTTCATGAAGATTTCCAATCCATCTCATTTCCTTGAGCACTCAAAATAAAAACACGTATCATAAATGTGCGCAAGGACAATCCAATCCGAGGAGGAGAAACGCCTTCATAGTCATAGATACAGCAGCGAAGGTCTCACCTGTTCGATGGACACGTGTCCTGCAGTAAACCCTTTAACTCTATCCCTTCAGGAATTTCCATCCATTCAGAACTCTCTGTGGTTTTAATCTATAATTAGAAAGAGAGAAGTCACAAAGTTTTACACTGATTTGCGGTTTTTCACTCAGAAATCACACATCAGTGGTGCAAGCTGGGACCAATAAAACGCTTCTGTGGACCAGTGTGAGCACATGTAGAAGGTTAGTGTGTTCCAACCGTCTAAAACCCTCCGGGTCACTTTGAGGGAATGCCTTTACACGAGGTCACGGTTCCCCGCTGCTGTCTGTCTCGTACGAGTATCAGTTACGGCGACCGCTAACGCCGCTTCCATCGGCCGCATTTATGATAAAAAGTTAATCCACACTGAGGGGACGGACTGCGCTTGAACACACACTGAATCTGAGCGTTTACTGCGTTTGTGGCTGTCCTGACATGCCTCCCGCCGTGATGACTGGGCTCCACACCCGCCCTGTCACACCTACCCCACAGACTGCCGTCTCTGTCTGTGAAGCTCACTTCAAAAAGGGGGACTTCACTGCCTTTAAACTCACAGCCAAGGTAAGATCTAGAATCCAATTTAATATTAATAACAAACACACCCAGGCTGGCCTGTGTCTCCTTCAGCATCTGGTTGAGCGCGCGCGTGCACGTGTGACTTATTGAACGTGTGTTCTTATGTTTAGCAAACGTGTTCTCTCTGATCTCTCCCGACATCATCACCCCTGTCTCTGTGGCGAAACAGCATGGCTGTTGCTAGGCAACAGGGTTAGGAGGAGACCAAGGCGCTCCCCTTCCCAAACACAGGCGTGCATGCACGCTTTGCCCAGCCGTCAGGGTGAAGGGGCGTTTCTGTGCATGTGCCATGAAAACCACGCGCTCTTACCGTCCACCACCCGTCTTTGCCGTCCTCCTTCCTCTCTGCTGACCGACACACGCCAACGTGACGCAAACTCAAGCCTGAAAGCAGCGCGAAGGAAAGTGAACGAGGTCCGCTTTCCAAAGGGCCCGAGTTTTTTAAAACGACGGCGGCACCCTGACAGATGGCGAGGGCTCTCACTGCAGAACCCGACTCCACCCAGGCCGGCGGAGGACGACAAGAAGGGTGGATGAATGGAAGAATACATTTCCACACTCAAAGGAAAAGTCGCAATAGCTGGAAACAATTTGCTTTTGGCATTTTGGAGGCTTAATATGTTTGAGACCATTATGGAGGTTGAGCTAATAAAAAATGTCTGTGCAGATTCTCCCTCATCCAGGTCATAGTTATCCAAAGTCAGATCTCTCTGCGTCAACTGGACTGAAAGGTTTCCTTGAAAACCTTTCGCCCTCTCTCCAGAGAGCTTCTTCAGTTCTAAGCTTGCTGGGGGCAGAGCTTGAAAATATGGCCCTTGTGGACCAACATGACATTCCAGTACAGTTCAAACCCTCCAACACACTCAGGCAGAAACTGGTCCACCCAAAGGACAAGACACCAAGACACAAAGCAATGTTGGCTATGCTGTACAGTGCCAGGAGGAATGCAAGGAACTGTACACTGGGGAAACCAAAAACCCCTCCATAAACGAATGGCCCAACACAGATATTCCACCTCTTCAGGACAGGACTCAGCAGTACACCTACACCTAAAAGAAAGCGGACACTCCTTTGAGGACAGTCAAGTATGTGTGCTGGCCAGAGGATCGCTGGTTTGAGAGGGGTGCCATCTTTAAACAGAGGTGGTGGACTAAGGCGCTTTCTATCACCCACGTACAATGCAGTCCTCTCCTCTTTTCGTCAACAATCCAAACGTTCACACCGTTTGATGAGACCACATGACTCATTACCATGTGACCCAACAGACAAAGGAGAAGCGCCCAAACTGGAACTAGGTGAACGACCCTGCCAACGACTCTCAGGTGACCATCCGGACCATTAACATGCCAGTGGTCCACAAGGGCTATATTTTCAAGCTCTGCCTCCAGCAAGCTTAGAACTGAAGAAGCTCTCTGGAGAGAGGGCGAAAGGTTTTCAAGGAAACCTTTCAGTCCAGTTGACACAGAGAGATCTAACTTTGGATAAATAGAAACAAACCAATGGAATAAAGTCTTTACAGACAATAAAGACAACTGGACAAGTTCTGCATACATTTTAAACTGCATGCTGTCAAAACATTTTACAGTGACAAACCAAACTGCTATAATAGAAACTACACTCTTATTCCCTCAACTTCTCATGAATCTCTCTTTAATTCATTAGGATTCTCCTTCAAGTCTTTCCAAATTATATTTATGTTGGTGGAGAAAAAAAAAAAGTTGAAAATTTCACTAATTCTAATTTGTTTCATTCCCCCTCTTTTGTCCTTTGCTGTTTCTAAGCTATTAACGGGATCTTTGATTGAGATTAACAGAGCCCTGAAATCAATGAAAGATAATTAAGAAACCTTTGTTGAAGGGCAGCCACTTGGCTGGGTGTGTAGGTGTGTGTTTGAGTGTGTGACTCATGGTGTGTTGTGGATAATAAATTACGCCCTCTTTTAAAAGCGCAAACAGTTCCTTTCCGATCGGCTTTCCGATTGACAGAAATGTAAAATATACTTAGTTAATGTCTGTTTTTTCTTCACCATTTTGATAAAAGAAGGAAACGCGTGACAGAAATTCAGTGCTGGGATTCAGCGACGCACACGACCAGCCACTGAGAGTAGAGGTCAGTACGAGCCAACACACAGGACGGTCAGCGAACTTCATGGTCTTCTGCTGAGGGAGGCGAGCTGGTAAAACACAGCGTTGTGGCTGTCAGGAGGTGTGAGAACACACAACCTCACATGAGTCATGGCTGCTGTGTGGGTGGTTCAGGTGGCAGGAACTAATTAGTAAAAGGTTCCAAAATACACAGTTAGGTGTGTGTTTTTGGAACCTTTTACTAATTTAGATGTGTAAACTGTCTCGCTCATTCGCAGACACACACACACACACACACCCACCGTTTTCATGCACACGTCATATGATCTCAGGGTGACTATTTCAAGTCAAAACATGAGGAACATATTTTACATCATTTATAGAGGTCCAAACAAAACTGGGACCAGGGTTTAGAAGATTTTAGGATGTATTTTCACTCCACTCCCTCTTTTACACACAGCTATTTGGATTCATATTTGATAATTCCGCACAGCCTTGAATTTAATTTAGTGATTTCATTTGTTTTCCAAACACAACCTTTCTTAAATTCTACCAGGACGGAGACAACTTCAGGCTAGTCCTCTCTCTCTGAGCTGCTCTCTCGGAGCTAACCCACAGTCTATTTTAGGAGAAGCAGCACAGCGGCCATCTGGATGTGCTTTGGGATTCTTTTCATGACCATTATGAAGAAGAACGGTACTGAAAGCGTCTCAGTTTTACGACATATGCTGTGTGTCAGTCAACTGACTAGTTCTCCTTAACACATTAAGTGCGTTTCGTGTATATTCACCAAATGGTTGATGATCTCCAGTGCGCTGTGGGTCGTCTCGTTCCGCGTGTGCGTGCGCAGCACGTGTAAAAAGCTTTGCAAACAGGAGCGCGACAGGCAGTCCTCACCCTGTCCTCCATACAGCCCAACCAGCAGAGACAGACAGCGGAGAGACTCCTCCCACACCTCTCGGTTTTCAGTTGAAAGCTGCAGGGAGAAGAAAATGATACATAAATAAATACACACGCAGACTTCAGGAAGTTGTGACACAACAGAAAAAGGTGCTCCAGGATGATCGTATCAATACATTTATCTGACTCTATCAGCCATGTGTTGGTGCACCATTCGTGCAGGTGTAAATACTGAAGATGTCCATGCCTGAAACGCATGTACACGCTTAATACATGCGTGCACACACACACACACACGATTGTGTGTCTCACCATGTGAATGAGGTGTGTGCTGAGCTGGCTCAGGGGTCGGTTTTGTAGGAACACATTCTCTGCTGCCTTCACCTCTGCTGTTGGACAAGATGGCCTCTGGCTCTATACACACACACACACACAAACACACACATGCACAGACACGCTCATTGAATCATTTATAGAGATCAGACAGTCAATAATGATGGATCCAGAGACCTGCCAGAAGAGATTCTGACAGTCAGAGCAGAGAGGAAATAGTCTTTTTACATCCGGCCTGTTATAAACACCAGAACAGCGCCCTAAAATAAAACATGTACAGGTATACGGCCTTGAAAACCCACGAGCATGCGTGTTTCTCACTTTTACTTTAGAGTTCAGTTGATGCCTACAGAACAGTTTCAGGTCACTCCACAATTAATGCACGAAAGATTAATGCTGGCACGACTCTCCTCTGGTTCCCAAAGTCACTTCCATTAATACCACAGCTGTACCTGTTTCTGTATTCTATATAATCTCTCACTCTCGGCCGACGGAGTGATAGTTTGGGGAGAGTGGTCTAGACACGTCCTCTCTTCTTATCAGACCTTATTACCCAAATTAATTTGGTTTGGGCAAAAGTTTAATGAGCTTTGCGTTTTTCACAGAATTGATTTCCGCTAAACATTTTGCATGCGCCCTTTCTCACCACTGTCTCGCTTACTCTCTTTCCATCCTTCCCTCTCGATCTTCTGTCCATCACTCTTCCACCCAGCCCTGTACCCTACCTTCCCTTTACCGCCCCCTACCCCTTTGTCCAGGCATTAATATTAATGCGATGGGGTGGCGTGCACACCATGGGGTGGTGATGGGGGCTGGTGTGAATGTCTATATATGAGCGTATGTGTGTGTAGCAAGGCAAGCTGAGGACAAAGCTAGTGGTGATAATAAGGCCTCAGGGACATAGCCAGACAGGCCCCGCTGTGTGTGTGTGTGTGTGTGTCTGTCCAAGGGGCTCAGGACCTCAACCACTTTCTCCTGAGTCCACAACTTCAATATTGAAGTTGCTTAAAACTGTGAGCTTTTACTGCACACATCAATGGACACACACACACACACACACACACACACACACCTTTGGGGATATGATACAAGGGCAGAGTTTAGAGAGCTGATTTTGTGATTTAGTCCTCCCTGAAAATGAAACTGGTAAAATCAATGTGGGAAGTGCAGCAGCAGCAGCAGCAGCACAGTAAATCCAGATGTGTCATGATACAGCAAAACAACTGAGGCACAGCCAGCTGTCATACAACATATGCTGAATTTCCCAAGCGCTTTTCTGCAATGTCTGCAAGCATGTAAAAGATTTTTAAAGGTTCATATAAACATGCCGAGTTCACTGACTGGTGAACGTTTTGGAACATGTTTTGCTTTAGTTTTAGTTGATGCTTTTAGGTCGCTGCTGTGAGTTCGTCATTTCCAGCCTGGAAACTTCTCATTTCTTAGTGCTCTTACCTGCAGTGGTGAGCAGATAACAACGGTTTCCTGCAGGACGCTGTGAAGCAGTTCCAGAAGGGCTTGTAAAACAAGATGGCTGACTTTCCGCACGCCATGCTTTTCCTCGTTCAGGTAGACAACGGCAGCTTTTGACAAGGTGTTGATCAACACCTCTATCAGGCCTGTGCAGAGTAAGATTTCAAACACTGGATGAAACGCAGATTCTGAGGATAGAAGCAGGAATATCTGAGCATGTGGAATACATGTGTGCAGGCTTTGGTTCTCACAACATATAGGTAGCTATGTACACTGGATATTGACGAGCCTTTCACTCTCATCAGTTTGTAGAGGACACAACTGACTCTGACAATTATCTATTTAAAGAAAATACAAATATATCTGGGCTGAACTCTTCAACTGTACCAACATGAATAGTAACAACAAATGACAACCGCGCTCAGAGTCTAACCTAAAAATACACGCCGTTCTACCCTCTGCAATGTCTCTCTTTTCCTCCTTAAACCGCTGCCTGGTGTAAAACCCAGCATGAATGTGTTCGTCCTTGCTCAGTCATGAATAAATGGCTCTCGCTAAAGTGCAAAACTGGGTCCCTTTTCTGATTAATTTTAACTCGGCGTAGAAGACTCGCTTGGTTTTGGCAGCCTGAGCTGTGTTTAGCTGTTGCAGGTTTCCGTCCCTGAGGAGGTTTCACCACAGCAGATACTGGAGTCAGAATCCATCCTGCTGATTAAGCTGACATGACACGTGCGTTCTAATAAAGGTGAGGAGACGCGCAACTTTTCTCTACTTACAAATCTAATCATCAAGCGATTAATTAAATAAATAAACCTCTCTTCGCTGAGGAAAACACATCTGGTGCTATTTTTTTTTTTTTTTTTCCGTCATTCTAACAGATCTTTATTTAGAAGTAAGGTGTTTATTTTGGTAAACTGAAGTGCAACATGGAGACAGTAGAGAGCAATTAAGCTAAGCTGCTGTCAATGAGATGCGGCGTTACATTTTCACAATGGTTTATAATTGAATAATCAGTCTGCTCCACTTTGGACTCTTCTGTCAGACGAGGACCTGTGCTGCCGCTAACGTGATCAGACCTGACTGCGCTGAGAAGTTGCAGCTGCTCGTGTGTTTACTATCATCAGATGATATTCTTATGTGGCCTATGCACATCTGGTAACAGGTACAATGCCTTAAGATGATTTTCTAGGCTACTGCATAGTGGAAAATCAGTAAAAACTGACTAAATCCCTTGGTCAATCACATTTCCCAGTTGTAGCCTCTGATTTTGCACACTATCCCTCTACGGGTTCTGCTTGATTAAATCAAGCACAAAGCTACTCTCGTCATGCAAACAGTAAATACAGGTTGCGTTTAACTCTGTACTTGCACAGATTTCTAATTCAGGGATGAGAGAGACAGAGACAGCACAACCTGTGCATGTCTATGAGTGAAAACTGCTGTACTCTGTCCTATTTAGAGTTTGGACCTTGGGTTAAAAATAGACATTCCACAGTTCGTTGAAGTGTCAGCTATTTATAAACCCCAGTAAAATTAGTTTTATTGGGACCCAACAGGATGAACTGAAGAGAGCAGAGTTGCATAAGAGAAGCAGAAAAGTTGTCTGGAGGCCTGCCGAAATCTGACAATGTATAAATACAATGTATAAATACTGCATATTGTTTAAATGGCTTTAGACTGATCTTTTACAGGAAGTACATGTTTTCAATAATGTAATTTCCCATCTGGGATTGTCCCATCTGAGTAAAGGATGATACGATAAAACTGAGCATACTTAATGCAAATTAAATTCTCTACTCACCAGATGAAGGCCTGGCTCGTCTGGTGAATAGAGACAACAATCTTGTCCAAAACCTTTTATTAATTCATGTTAGAAAGTCAGACTACAGTATCTTTTTATCGTTATTATTTTATTATTATTAGCTTTCCATCCACTGGCATCTATTTTTACTGGACAGACATTAGCATGATTCTACTTTGTGGTAGAAATCACGCCACGAGGGAGTCTTATTGATTGGACACATGTGGCCACAGTGTGGAAAACACGCTGCCAAATTCTCAAGGTTGGCTTCATTTCCCATCTGGGGAAATCAACCTGGAGATCATTTCAAATGCTAAGTTATAACCCTAACTAACCAGCACACAGGTGATGACCTCAGAGTCTCAAAAATGAACCTTCAAAAACTCAAAAAGGCACATGGAGCCCTAGAAGGTTTATTTATTGTAATAAAAGGGCGTTTGCTTTAATTAAGTGACACCTTCAGCCCAAACCCAGAAGTTGTTCACACTTGACATTCATGCGTGCCCTTGTGCCAAAAATGAGTTGCAAATTTCCTCTCAGCAGAGGCCTCACGCCCTTATACAAGCAGATCCCAACCCTTTCTGCAGTACTCTCCTCCGTGGTCATGCATTAAATCTGAGTCATCTGCAATCATACAGAAAGAGAAACTTTATAGAGACAGCCTCTTCCAGCCACTTTCTCCTTCCAATTAATAGTCTTTCACTTGTATCGCTCTACTTTATTATTCTATCTTCTCATCCAGATGCACTGTTTCCTGCATGTGCCCTATTTTGCCTCTCCGTCACCTCTCTGCTGCCCTTTTTACCTCCCATTTTACTTTCCTGGCTCTTTCAGTTATCTTCCTTTCCCCTCTGTTGTTAAATTCTCTCTTCCCATTACCACCACTCTCCCTCTCTTTGCTCCCTCTGTCTTCTGTCCCCAGGGGGTATTATCTCAGTCGGAGGCAAATCTGCCCAATTATAAACCTCATCTCCTCTTTCTCTTTCTCTCAGCCTCTCCAGCTTTCTCGTTCATCTCCTCAGTTTTACAGACACACAGAAGCTAAAGCAGGAAAAACACCTTTCCTCTCCTAACACACACTCACTTTCTCTTTCTGTCACACTGTAAAAAGCCAATTATGCACACTTCCTCCCTTCTCCCTTCTTTTTCTCCCTTTCTCCCTTCGTTCTTGCCATTGCCACACTGATCTGGAACTAACAACAACTAAAAGATGAGAAAAGGAGGAGAGGGGAAGATAGAAGATGAGCTGAAAATAGAGAGTGGGGGGAGAAGGTAGAAACAGGAACAGGAAGGGAAAGGAGATGAGGAAGCTGAGGAGGCTGGGAAAAATTGTGTGAAGAGAAGAGAAAGATAGCGTTAATTGCCAGGCAGGCATTAGTGCTGTGTTGACAGTTTGTTGAGAGGAGCACTGATTGGATGATAATGATGCTGACTACTGAACTGCTGCACTGCTGACCTACTGGAATTAGAGGGAGAGGAAGGTGTGGCGATAGCAGGCACAGTGGTGGATGGACAGAGGGAGACAAAAAAAAAAAACAAGTAAACGACAGAGATTGAAACAGATTGCTAAATATGAAGCAGCTACAATTGCGCTGAATTTCCACTGCAGCTGCAATTACTGGACTGAAAATACATTTTCATGAAGCATACAAACAGAGAGGCAGTCGTGTTTGTAAATGTGTTTTGCAAACGCCTCTAATTTACTTTGTTCCTTCTCTAATTTAGGCTGCATCCCTCCAAACATAAGCATCCTGATGCGCTAATCTCTCATCTAACCTGAAAATGTTGGTGTCTACACTCCCTGGACACACTCCCTCCTCTGGATTCACTACAACCTCTGGCAATCAATGGGAAATTCTAATATTGTTGAGTTTTGCTACAGCTGATGTCATAAACCAACCACACACACACACACAAGCGCAAACCTTTAGCTTTTCCCTGCAGAAAGACAGCAAGCTGGGGAATATGATGTCAACAAGTCACATGACAATAACTAATGATAATGTTGTACACAACAGATGGGTTTGGTTTTAGGATTATCAGTCTGACTAAGTATCAAGGACAAACTGTACCTTTCTGGAAGTTTGGTTCCAGGTCCAATGTTGAGGTTCCCCCAAGATTACCCAGCAAGGCAACAGCATTCTGGACCACTCCACTGTTGACATTATCAGTGTTAGCCTAAACACACAAGATAAGAGAAAGACAAAATAGTCTAGGTTACGGAGATGTTTTATTCCAATATTTCTGCAGGACATCAACCAAAGTTGGTGACAGAGAGAATATGTAGACGGTGTAATAGCTAGTCAGTAATTCTGACCTGAGCTTCAATGATATTTTTGGATTTGTGGCTCTTCAGCCCAAACCCTGAGAGATGAACATGAACATGAATGCATCTTAGGAGTCAGTTACCGATCGGAAAAGTCAGCCTTGAAGTGAACGTATTTAAGGGTCAAATCCTGCAATCCTGACATCAGTTTTCCCCAAAGACTGTCATTAGAGATGTATCGCTGAAGCTGTTGGCAGGACACCTTACAGGGCTCAAAAACCAGAGCAGGAAAATGTGCATCTGCTAGAACTGGATTTATTGTATTATTAAAAATTGCAATTGTCTTTTTAACAGTTAATAAACTATTGATTTGATGAACCACCACTAGCACCAGTTACAGGTCAGTATAGTTACATACTGTTGCAAAATACACAAACTACACTATTTTCAAAGTTTCATTACTACTAAAGGTGGGTTTTGGACTTCATAACAAAATCTGACAATTTTCTTACAAGGTTTCTATAGCTAGAAGCACAAAAATGTTGTCAAAGACTAGTTCTCACTGAACAGAGAAACTGAACATTTACCTGTGAGATAACATTGTTTTTGGGGCAGAATGATACGTAAATAAAGACCAAATAAACGTACTTATTTCATCCTCTTCCTCTCATTTGCTTTGCATCCCCTTAATGTTTTTCCTGCCCCCCAAAGCCATCTGTAATTCACTCCCCCTCTCCCTCTCGCTCTGATTTCACTATTTGATCCTCTCTGAGATAGACCAGCTCTGCCTGCGGGGTCTCTGCACATCAGTGTGATCTGTGCTTGGGCTGATAAGCCTGGCTAATGCTCATCATGCACAGTAGCCCGAGGCGGAAGACAGTCACATAAATTTGCACCTAGGACAACCTGCCAGTCAGCCACAACAAACGATGGAGCTAATTTATTTTGATCTCTTAATTTATGAACTGCAAAGAAGTCACATATTCTGACTTCTGAGTACAGATGAGGAGGAATCAAATCGAACTTCCCTGTATGCTGCCTGAACTCCACACTTTCCACTACACTATTACCGGGGGCTCCTGTATGCACAGTACAGTAATATTACAGAACCTTAATTTATGGTAAGCCAATTTGATCAGCCTATTGCCTCCTAAGAAACAGCAACAAATTAGCTGAAGAAACATGGTCAGTACAGCTTTCTTGGAGTCCTTTTATGTGTAAAGTAGAACTACTTCATCATCTGGACAAATACAATTAGGTGAGTTCCTGTGTGACAAGTGTGATCACCGGTGACAGGTGTAATCAATCCCAATCCCAGTCTTGCAGGCAGTGTAATCAATCCTAATGTGAATAATATAAATCCACTAATGGATCCTGACGTGACTCGTTCAGACAGAAGTAAACAATCAGGAGAGAAGTTAATCAGGCTGTTGGATAAGAGTATTTAACAGTCTGCATCAGCCAGTGGAGATTGGATAGGCAGCCATGCTTCTAAAGAGATTATTTAGCAGTATGTAGCTGGTGTGTGTGTGTGTGTGTGTGTGTGTGTGTGTGGAACAGAATAAATTGTAAAGCGTGGCTCTGCTTTGGTGTGATGAACACAGATTGCAGGGTATGTGTTTGCGTGTTCATTAAACTGTGCAGCTCCAAAAAAGGGTCAGGTGGAAGAAGTTGTTTACTGGAAACGTTGTTATGCTTCACTGATACAAGTGTGCTGGTGTGCATGTGTTTGTGTGGGATCTTAATAGACTGGTCCATATTCTCACTCTATTAACCCTCTCTCCTCTCCACGGACGACCTGCCAGTCAATTACACCAGACGTCTCATAGTTCAACAGCACTCAGCCTACTTTGCATAAATGTATCTGGGAGGGTTAGACGGAGCAACCGAGACAGGAGGAAGTCAGAGGATAAAGGAACTGTTATAATAACGGAATGGTGAGAACTGGCTGAAGGTTGTCAAACAGTGATTGATTCACTGACTGAGTAAAGAGCCGGCTGGCTAAGAAAAAAACATTAAAATGGCTTCTTACCATAATGACTTGAAAGACCATTGGAAGCATCTCACTGTGTTTGATCAGGCTGGAAGAGAAAGAGAAAAGACTTATTAAAGCAGAAGAAGAAAGAAATTAATTTAATTTGCAGGCGATTCCCTGCACTCTTCACACATGCCTGCATGCAAACATCCCTGTCTGTTTCATCTTCATTAGGGTTGGAGTTCCACTACAATGACTCCTACCTGCTACCAGGGGAATTGGGAAAGAGGTGAGACAGGCCGATGAAGTGAAAAGAGGTGAGGGAGAAACAGGAAAAAGAGGTGAAATTTAACGACGCGAAGACAAGGCAAGATTAGACGAAAGGATGGAACGGAGGACTGAAAAAAGGTGCGAAAAGGATTGTTTTGAATTAAAAAAGGGACGTTGTAGACAATTCCATTCTATTTATATTTAATAATTACAAACCCGATTCCCGATTGGAAAATGCAAGGTCTTCCCTGAGAGAGACGATGTCTGGATGGGAGCATATGTTGTTCTAGAACTTGGATATACCTTTCAGCATTGACGGTGCCTTTCCAGATGTGTAAGCTGCCCATGCCACGTGCACTCATGCAACCCCATACCATCAGAGATGCAGGCTTCTGACCTGAGCGCTGATAACAACTTGGGTTGTCTTTGTCCTCTTTAGTTCCGATGACATGGCGTCCCAGTTTTCCAAAAAGAACTTCAAATTTTGATTTGTCTGACCACAGAACAGTTCTCCACTTTGCCACAGTCCCTTTTAAATGAGCCTTGGACCAGAGAGTACGCCTGCGCCTCTGGATCATGGTCAGATATGGCTTCTTTTTTGACCTATAGATTTTTAACCGGCAATGGCAAATGCAAAAGGTGGATTGTGTTCACCGACAATGTTTTGTGGAAGTATTCCTGAGCCCATGTTGTGATTTCCATTACAGTAGCATTCCTGCGTGTGATACACTGCCGTCTGAGGGCCGAAGATCACGGGCATCCAGTATGGTTTTCCGGCCTTGACCCTTACACACAGAGATTGTTCCAGATTCTCTGAATCTCTTTGGATGATGGCATGCACTGTAGATGATGATAACTTCAAACTCGCAATTTCTCTCTGAGAAACTCCTTTCTGATATTGCTCCACTATTTTTTGCAGCAGCATTGGGGGAATTGGTGATCCTCTGCCCAGCTTGACTTCTGAGAGACACTGCCACTCTGAGAGGCTCTTTTTATCCCCAAGCATGTTGCCAATTGACCTAATCAGTTGCAAATTGGTCCTCCAGCTGTTCCTTATGTGTACATTTAACTTTTCCGGCCTGTTATTGCTACCTGTCCCAACTTTTTTGGAATGTGTAGCTCTCAGGAAATGGAAAATGAGCCAATATTTGGCATGAAATTTCAAAATGATCTTATCTATATTATTATCTATATTTTATTGTGAATAAAATATACGTTTATGAGATTTGTAAATTATCACATTCCTTTTTTATTGACAATTTGTACAGTGTGCCAACTTTTTTGGAATCGGGTTTGTAATTATTGGGGTTTTATATGTGTTTATACACTCAGCAGCAGCAGAAAAACCATCCAACTGTAACAGACTAATGGAACAAACCAGTTCATGTCAGAAATTACTGGATATTGTGAAGACGACTGACTGAACAATTTGTCTGCATTCTAACTTAGATTTATAGGTTGTCTAACAGGATTACGATCACTTAGGCGACACCTTCACCACCAACTGCTGCTGTGTTTTCATGGTCAGGTCTTCTTTCATGAAGGTTAGATGTTATAGTAGCAATTAAACACAGCAGCTAAAACTTTCTTAGCAGTCATAACTCTCCATGTGTGTGCAAAACACTTTGTATCCATCCACCTCTAATATTTCCACTGAAAAGATGTTTGTCTTTAGTGGAACTGCAACCACGTCCATCACACACTAATAGCACTAACATATATGAACACGGAGACTGCCTATATTAATATAAAAGCTGTTGGTAAGTAAATCTAAAGATCAATGTTGTGATTCCCACTTGTACCCAAAGTCGTGCCTTTTACTAAAACACTTGTGTGTATTTGTAGGTGTGATGGATGGCCTCGCATTATGTGGGTGACAGGCTGCGAGATGAGAGGAAAGGCCAGGCCAGCACATGATAAACTGGACCACCATTAAACTACGACCAACACATCAGCAGACACAGGGCACAACCCGCAGGCAGGGAACAAACCGGAGCAGAAAAGAGGGCTCTCATTAGCCATACATCATTAGAAGAAGATCTATGACAGAAAATGTTAAATGATAAGACAATCAGATATGATTGACTGTTTGAGTCAAACCTCAAAACTGGACTAATTTGAAAATTTGAAATTTTGATTTCGGATGAAAATCTGAAATCAGTTTCAGATTTTCAGAAATAAGTTTTGTATCATTCACAGAGTAGATCTGATGTTAGATTGAAAACTGGTAAAGCATTTTTCTGTGTGGGAAAGCATCAGCACTGGTGTATTAAATACCAAATATTCTCTGGCAAAGCCTTACTGTGGCGTTCACGTGATTACAGCAGTTTGATAGAGGTAATGGGTTAGCAAGGTCACGTCAATGTCAAGTTCTTGCTCATCATAAGGAAAATAATTAGAAAAGAAGTTTAAGCCTGAACTCATTTTAATAGCCAACTCGGTTAAATTAAGAAAGACTATTACCTGATATTAGGCTGATAGCTGGCGTATGTGAATGGGCGAGGCCACACACACACACACTCAAATACACACACACATGCACACACTATAAGGTTCCTTGGCGAAAGGTCATAGTAAATGTAGTTGTTTGAAGGTGTGACTGGGCTGTGATAATGCAGAGAGAAACAGCAGGCAGCCTTCCCAACATTAATGTTCCCAATTTACCATCTAATTACTGCTCGGTTGGCTTCATAGCCACACTTATCTAACCAAGACCCAGGCAATTTAATTTCTGATTGTAAAACAGCAGTGATGGAGGGAGAGCTGTGTAGAGTGGGCACGGAGAAAGTGAGAAATGTAGTCTAATGGTAATAAATTAGAGATGGCGAGAGAAAGGGAACAAGAGCGCCAAGAAAAAAAATGTTAAATACTGTTAATAATGTCAGAGGGAAAAAAAAGAGAAAAACAGAGATGTAGTACGAAGAGTGCTGACACCAATTTGAAAAGTTCACGTCATTCTACTTGTGACAAGGAAAGCAGGGGATGAGGAGAGTTGGAGGAAGAGGAGAATCAAGACGAGTGGGGGCAATATTACTGATAAGAGGAGTGCAGGCGTATTCAGCTATGGGGGTGAAACTTGAACTGGGAGGCTGGGATGGATGGCGATGGAAGGAGAGTGGAATATGAGCGATAAGAGGTTTGTTGGGTTATGAATGTTCGAGTACATACTGTACAATTGAGGAAGCAGCAAATGGAAAGAGGAGAGGACAAAATAGAAGAAATATGGATGAGATGTAATATACGGTTCGAAAACCCATCCAGTAATCTTGGCAGAATCATCGATAAACAAACCAGCAACAACAAATGGTGGCAAAAAACATGACCTTCCTTGTTATGGAAAATTTATGGGGACAAAATTATAACCTTTTACAATTTACTGGCAGAGAAAATAACAACCAAATGTAATGAATGTCGGTAAGGCACCTGAGATTCTTATTTGTATCAGAGCAGAGTGAAATTGTGACACACATTTTGAGAAATGTAAACGATGTTCAAAAATTATGATCAAATATATAAAAAAAGCCAGCCAACAATAAGCCTTCTACACCGATAGATCTACACCGAAAGCGACAGACGTGAAAATCCAACAGCAATCCATCTAGTTTCCTGACTTCCTGCCTCCTCTTCTGTTTTTACACTCACTTCCTCTGTCTGCTAACAACTGAAGAGAGACGACAGATGACCACAGAATCCAGACTGACTGACAGAAGCTGTCAGAGCACATCCATCAGACACATTAGCGCGTGCACCAATGAGCGCACACATGTCCACACTCAGGTGTAACTAACCACAAGTCATCTCTGTTAGTTACCTTACAGCTAAGAAAACTGCCTCTGGAACAAATCAGAGACACTTTACATTTTTTTAGTGCGTCATCTATTTTAACGGCAAATTGCCGAATCATATTGGAGCAGCACTTTAACAAATGTTATAATTTGGGTTCGATATTATGTCTTTGGATCATGGGCAGAAAGCTTTTAAACTAAGTTATCGAGAAGCAGAAACTATTTCAGGATTTTAAGACCCTATATGCATCGTTTACTGCTGACACAGCATCTTCAGAGTGCAGATAACTACTGGAGAAATAACTCACTTTAAGGAGGCAAGAGAGGTCTTTTCTAATGTAGACTGAGAGTGGTGCTGCTAAGCTGTTTTAGCCATTAACTGTGGTTGAACTATAACTATATACATTAGCAGTAACTCATGATGCTGAACTAGAACTGTCCTTCACTCTTAATCATTACTCATTAAGCACCTAAAATATGCAACAAGATATCCAAGCTCAGCATAATAAAACATCCAGAATAATGAATTAAAGTTATCATAAAATAAGTACACTGCATACTGCACGCTGTTCCTAATACTAGAGAAAGAGCAGCAGCATGCTACCCTCCAAAGAATTGGTTTAGTTTCTGAACTACTGTTGCAGTACCTGCAGATCTGGGTGCTGTGTTCAGTCATCGATACCAGGAGTTTCAGCGCATACAGTGGGATCGGATCTGCTGCCTTCAGAAGAGACTCATACCTAGAAAAAAGCATACATGAGCATAGCATTCGGCTTTTGTAGATTTAATAATTAATGCACTGTTCTGATCATCAGTAAAAGAGTGTACACTGGGAGAGGGCTAGAGAAAAGGCTGGAAAAAAAGAGGGAGGAAGAGAAAATCACATCAGATCACATGGGAAGAGAAGTAGAGGAGAGGATTTTAAGGTAAAAGGACAGAAAGGTGAAATCTACACGTGAGGAAGAAATGGAGCTGGCGTTAAAGAAGTGCAAAAAGTAACACATGAGAAGAAAACATTTAATAATTAGCGACAGAAAATACATAGAAGATGGTAAAGATCAAAACTAGGAAGGGGAAGGGGAAGGAGAGAGGGGAACAAAACACAAATAAAGTATACTTTTTATTTCTGTCACAGCGTCAAGGTGTGAATTTGTGAAAAATGCATGTGTCTGTCTCAAGTCTCCACAGACTGCTTCATGTTGGATGCTTCAACATTCATCAAGGCAGACGCCTGTCAGCGAGCTGCACCTGACACGGAGCAAAACTCTGATATGAAGCCCAGAAAACAAAAACACTTCAATGTCTTGTAAATTATTAGCATCTTGCTAACACGAATTATCCTTATTATCACCGATGTGTTACTGATGATGCTACCAATTCAGCCAAACATACTGTACCTTGGAAACAGTGTGCTGTTGAAGACATTTATGATTTCACTTCTTTCTTCTTGCTCTTTCTTCCTGACTTTTGCATTTGCCTCGTGACTTTCTTCGGTCCCAGCGCCCTCCTGGCCCAGCAGTAGCAGGCTAAGTTCAGACAGCACCCTCAGAACAAACACTGACACCTCCACTGCAGCAGACAAAGGAAGAGAGCACACCCTGCAAAAGTTGACTTTACACTTCAGGTGTGTTGTCACTGGTAATATTCGGCACTGGTCTGGTTCTGTCGCCTACTTCCTGTCTCAAAGGCCATCTACTTACCGCTTTTACTGAACGCCAGTTTGGTTAGAGGAGGCAGAATGGCACTCACAACCTTCAAAAGACAAAAATGAAAAGAAACTCTCAGATAATAGCAAATAATTACAATTAGGGTCCCCTTACAAAAGCATTTTGTAGTACGACAGCATGACAATCTGCAGGTAAGAGCTGAGTAGTATTTACATAAAACAGGCAGAAGAATTAACTTATTAATTTACTTTGATAAAATGGAACACAGAAATACATTTTAATACTGCCATGAAAAGTCCTTCCTCTCACCATTCACATCCTTATTAAAATCAGCTACATAATGAGCAAATATAACAGTAAATCTTGGAATGGTAAACTACATAAAAGGAAAAATAAAAGGAAGATGTACTTTATTTAATCAGCGGGCCGGAGCTACAAAGACCACTGTCAAAGAGGAATATATTACTATGGAAATACACTGTTGAATGGTCACTTTGATCAAACAATAGGCAGACAAATGGACTTTCAGAACTGTCAAAGGCCTTTTTTTTTTAAACATGGATCTGTATTGCATGAATTTACATGATTGATAATATTGCCATAGAAACAATATTAAGGCTGAGTGAGTGCATCTGAGGTCATTACAAAGAGAAAAAAAGTCTACAAAGGACAGCATCCACTACTTGCTGTATATTAATATCACAACCATCAAAAGACAGGACAGAGCGTGTTTGTGTGTGTGTCTGTGTGCGCGTGTGTGTGTGTGTGTGGTGGCGGGGGATCTACTGCTTTTCTCTGAACTGTGAACTACATGTTAAAAATTTCATCATGGGGTGTAATCTGCTCTTCTTTAGCATTTCCTTTCTTAGCTGCCTTAAACAAAACCTACAGAATACTTTATAGAGCTATTACTGTATTTTGCACCATATGTTTTCTTAACAAATTAACTTTCCTTGGAATTCGTATTTCTAGCAAACAAACAACCAAACGTGCACAGTGTTGATTAGGCAGAGTACAAGAATACATCTTTCCTAATTTAGCACCTGCTCTGCTGAAACTACCACACAAATCAGTGCAACAACAAAAAAAATGCTATTCCCAGCATATTGCTTCCCACAAAGCTGCTCAGTGGAACTGGGTCTTAGCGGTTGTCTCAGTGTGTCTTTGTGTGCATAAAACGTTCTGAATAACACTCTCCATCATGAGAAAGGTTTGGAAATGCAAACTTCTTTCAACGTGACTGTGTTTCCTTGTCCGGCGGCTATAAAAGTTAATCTGAGGTGACTGGTGGTAATTAAAGTGTCTTCCTGTGTTATTGACTGTCAGGAGCAGCAAACCACATCTCGGCTCCTTCTCACTACTTGTCAAGTCTTTTCTTTCCACTTGCATCCTTCCTGTCTGCTTCCTGCTGCTCTCCACTTCCATACGTCAATAGTCATTAAACACTCTCGCTGTCCTGCCGTTAACAGACACGTATGTGCACAAATACACACAATTATACACTGATCCGATCACAGGTTCCCTAGGATCAATAGTGGATTAGTTACAGGTAGATCCTCACTTTCCTGAACAATAAGAGACGGGTGTGATAGATTCCAGTCTGAAGGAAGAAAGGAGGAGACGAGGAAAGGAATGAAGGAATAATTCATGGCTTTATCATACACACTGCTTGGAATACTCACAACACCATGATGTGGGCTGGTGAGAGCGTGGTGCTGACTCAAGACTTCCACGATAGACAGCGAAGTCTTAATCAACTCCTCACACATTCGAACCCCTGGTGCAGAATTAGACAGATCCACTTGAGATCAACGCTGGTTCTGGTAACTTGTAAAATATAAATAGCACACTCTTCGGTAGTGACTTGATTTCCCAGTGTGAGATAAGAAAATAACTTACCTAAAGCATGGAAGAGATTTGCTTTTCTGGACACAGAGGTGATATAATTCTGTAATAAAGACATGAACCAACAAACACGCAGCTGAGCAGCTTTTTTTTCCCCAGATCAATATGTGCTAATTTATGTTATTTCATATTCTGAACATGCACTAATCTTCCAGCAATATTACAATATCTATTAGACTCTCTATTTTGGTTTTGTTTTGGAAAAAATGTAGGCATTTAGGTCATTGTCGGCCATAGCTAACACTTACCAGAAGCAATCCAATCCGAGTAAGAAAATTATGGGATACAATTTTAGATCTAAAGACCTGGGAGAGAGCAGAAACACCCAACAATACAGAGTGGGATATGGCAAACAAAAAATAACCATCATTTGTTTCACAGGTTTTTTTATACCTAATTCAAATGATGTGCAATTTTAGCGTCAGAAAGGAAACTTGTGTCATCGCTACCTGTGAGAGAAGAAGGTCCAACAGCGCAGACAGTGTCAGTATTGTCTGCTTAAGCTTTTTGCACTGAGATGTATCTGGGTCCTTTTTCCCAGTTACACATTGTAATGCACTTAAAGTGTCCTCTAGAGAAGAGACAAGACACAAGAGATTAGATACCATTTAATATTGACGTTTCAATATCTATCTATCAAATAGGACAAAAAAAAACAGTCACAGAGGGAGTGTGTATGTGTGCACCCAGTATCAGTGATGCTGTGTTACTCAGATGCACCACCAAAGAATTCAAACATTGAGACAAGTATGCTGAGTATTTGAGGCTCTTCTTGACGCGTGTCACACTGCGCACTTCTCTCTCGATGTACAGCACAAGTCTAGACAGAGACAGAGACACATGCTCTCAGTGTCACTATTGACTCATCTTAAAAGTCACAATAAACTGCCTAAACATTAATATCACCTTTCAGTTTGGGTTTACAGAAGCACCAAATTGCTATTAGAATTCTGTAGTTATTGTTATTGATTTAAAGAATTTAAAAAGGTGTGTAAGGCAAGGACACCGTTGAGAACAGACACAGATAGAACCCGAATCTGGCAACATTCATATTCCTGTCAGAATCCCTGTATCGAATAGTAATCAATAACATTATATTCACAAATTCAGAGCGGAGCAAAAAAGGTTGCCAGCAGATACTGACATTCATTACTGCCACAAACACACCCACACAACACGTATAAATGCAGATACGTACATGCAGAGGTCATAATTAACATTAACAAATATTGATTCTAAACCCCAGGGTTTTATTTTTGTCCAGAAAATTTGGAGAGAGGCATTTTTTTAACGCCACCAATGCTTGACAATGTCTGAGAAAAACAAATGTTTAATGGAAATGTTAATAAACCCAAACAAACTTGACACCTCTCTGTCAGTCATTGTGGGAGATTTATATATAATTGACCTACAAGTGGCCCAAGTTGTGTTTGTGTGTGTGTGTTTGCACATCTGTGTTGAAAGCCATCATCGTGCACCCAATGGCAATTTCAACACTTCCCCAATGAGGCCGCAGCGAGCTTATCTGTCTCCCACACACACACACACACACACAGTTTCACATCACTGCGGCGCTAATTAAACACAACGTGACTGGGTGGGAGCAAGACTGAGGAAAAAGACGCGTGTCTGCGCGCGTGGTGGAATCAGCCGGGGTGCTCGGTGGGAGAGGGACAGGGAGGTCAACTCTGACAGCTCTGACGCAGAGAAGAGAGGTGGAAAATTTGAGTAGGAATAAGAATAGAGCGAAGGCAGTGACAAAAGTAAACGGAAAGGAGAAAAGTCTTTATTCCATATATGAGTCTGTGGGATATGTTTATATTTAAATACATGCAAAAAGATCTAATATTGTGCAATGAGACAATAGTACTCACATAAAATAGAACCTAAATAAAAAAAAAATCACCTTTATTACTACAACAGTATAGACAGTAAAAAACTAAAAATAAAATAAAACTAATGTTTTATTTTATTATATTAAAAATAAAATAAAACAATACTAAAATATACCATATATGTATATGGTGCATAGCATTGAAATGTAATGCAATGCAAATGCATGCATTTCATCATGCCCATTCTCAGCTGCACTGTAAGCTAGTGTGGGGTGAAACACAGGACAACCGGCTAATGAACCATTTGAAGTTAAAGTTACAACACAAAGCGGCACAAACTCAATGTCCAGGGTACATATGTTGATATCATCATTCCCATAGCTGCTGTGCTAGTTAGCGCAGAGGTTACGCAGAGTACAACTGCCTTGCCACAGACTCCAGGCAGCATTTTTTTAAGGGAATCTCTCTTAAAACAGTCTGTTTTAAATAACAAATAACTGTGATGAAAATGATGTGTTTGTAACAGAATATAAGACAAGTAAATCAAGATTAAGCATTATTCATTGAATATTCCAGTTAATTTGTTGGATATTTTTTTTTTATAGTCAAATTAAAATTCATGCTTTTTGGAATGAAAACAAGACATTTAGATAATAACACTTACAGTGTAAAATATAATCACCAAATTTTATCTAAATAGTTGTTCTTATAAGTTTTTTTGTTTCTGAGTTTCATGCATGTGTGTAAGTGTGTTTACCTGTGTTCACAACAATAAAGGAGGGTGTGTGTGTTGTCCTGTATCAGAAGCAGGAGCAGCAGTGATGCTTTGGCTTTTGTCATTGCAGACTGACTCTCCAGACATTGTAGCACCTTCAACACACACTCCTACAAGACCCAAACATATACAGTATTAATACAAACATCCCTGCAACAAATGCTCGTGCGCATTCTATGATGCTAATTATCACAGCTGTATCAATCTGAGATTTTATAGGGTTTCTCTACTACCCCACCCCCACTCCTTGTTGAAATACATGCAGGAATCGCTGCTTATAGCTGCTTCTGTCCAACATTATTCAAATGATGATGTAATGAAACCTACCTGATGAAAAAATATTCTGACACTGTATTAACAAACAAGCTAAAACTCCATCAGCTCAGGGTCCACATTATCATACAACATACACCGAATAAACATTCATGCCTACAGCCACTTTACACATCCATTTCCTCAGCAGAAATTCAGCAATGGAAACTGGTGGTAAAAATGTTCTGACTGGCCGACATTCATTACCATTATCACCAGCGCCATACACTCTGTGTGTGTCCCGCGTGAGGAAGGCTGCCTAAGCATCTGTGTTTATGTGGCGACACATGAAGTTAATTAATTTCAAAGCCCTGTGGAATGTGTGCCTAGCTGATAAGTCCCTCCCCACTACCCATAATGCTTTGCTGAAGTAGAAGGCTGCAGCACATCCATTGAGCCAATTAGCCCAGATACTGACACACTCTACAAATTAGACACACACACACTCTCACATGCATGCACACAAACACACACTCGCTAACAGAGTTCTGTGGAAACAAACTCTTGGACTGTCTGTTTTTGTGCCAGGGGAGAGACTGGGGGAGAGAGGAGGGGGTGAATGCATATCAGTGTATAATTAGAGCAGAGTTGAAGTACTAAGTTTGTATTCTTGTGTTAAATTGGAATTGCTCAATGCAAATAAATTCAGTTCAGAGTCAATTACCAATGCTAGACTCCAACTTAAAAACCTTCAAATCAATTTTAGCCCCCTGCCTTTCCAAGATTAGCACTTCACATACATGCTAGATGGGTTGTCTTATGAAAAATTAAAGAGACAATTCCTGACAAATTAGTTTATGCACAGTTAAAAATAAACTGCGCAAAGTAAAAGAGAGGCAACCAGATGGAGAGAGCACAAAGATTTGCAATTAAAAAAAATCATACTAAAATAATGTAAATAACAGAATGCCATCAAAAGTGTTGGTTCGGAATGTTTATCTGTGTTTGCCTCTTTAAACATAAGTAAACACAAACCTTCTGGGTGAATCGTTGCATGTGGTTGCGTGAGGAGAGCAGGGAAGCTGCCAGTACTGTGAGCAGGTGCTGCTGGATCATGGCCCCAGCTCCACCCAGGCTCTCTGAAATAGCCGCAGGGCCACAAGCGTCAATCACTGACAAGAAGAGTGTTGGGACCACCCGGACCAGCCTAGATAGAGACTGGAGACACAGAGACAGACAGACCATAATACATAGGCACACTGACGCGTTCTCATCCATTTACAGCGTCACATGACAGATGAAGAGATTAGGATGTTTGGCAAGAAAACCTCCAAGTGTGTAATGATATACTGTAAATCATTTGTTGGTATTCCATCTTACAGACACAGCAGCAACTTTGACAGCGTCCCCACTGGAGTGAGTGAAGAGGTACCACAAGGTAGAACAAATGCCAAGGCTCAAGAGATGGTGGCTGGGGTTGGTCACAGTGGTGGTGATGTTTTCTATGGCTTTCACAGCCATAAGATGGACTTCAAAATCAGTCTGTAAGATATAGACAAACACAGGTAAGTTTTTTTTTTTTTCTATTCACTCTGGAAACAAATGCAATCCATGCAAATTCAACTAGTGATAGCTGAAGTTTGCGTTAACCATACCTGACTGACTTTAAACTGAAAATCACCTAAAAAGATGGTTCATTAGATGGATCAGATTACCTATGACAGACCGTAATACAATACTGACACGTTGTTATGCTGTAAATTAGCTGTGCTCATCCACAAGGCCAGAAAAAGGACAGAACTGTGTCCTCTATGGAGCCATGTTCTGTTGCTGCTGCAGAATAATTATTGTTAAGACAATAAGTCCAGGCTAATAAAATCTTTGCAGCTGAGAATCTTTTGGGTTACTGTAGAGAAAGACAGGAAGTAGAGCAGAAACTAATGAGCCCATCAGGTTATTATTGTATTTCACTCTGTTACATCACATAAGTTCTACTCTCTTCCACATCAGATCAAATAGAGCATATTCATTAAACACAGTCACTGCTGTTTTTGTTGCGTTCCAAAAGAAGAACTGAAAACCTTATTTAATAGCGAGAACACATTCATTATGGTAAAACATGTTTACAAAGGACAAAACTGATAAATCTGTTTTCCATTTCTATATCTGTATCTATGGGCCTGATATAGTTTAGTTTGTAATAAGTAAATAATGTCAGTCCACAAGTCTTGGCAGCACTGTAACACAGTATCTTCAGTGGCGAAGTATGGCTGTGGCTCAAGTCAGGCTGTGATTCAAAGTTAATATTTTATAAACATTAAAAACTCTTCTGTTCAAGCTCATGGGAACTCTAATCACAACAGTTTAAATACTTATCTATTAATACAATATAGGACATCACATTTTGCATTCAAGACTATGGGGACTGCAAAGCACAACAACACGAAGGAATCCACGGCACCCCTCCGGGAACCAGCAGAATGGTCTGTTCCAGCTTTCCCCAGGCCATGTGGGCCGGCTCACTAATGAGCCCACGGGGGAGCACACGTTGTCAGCGTGTCTAATAGACTGTAGCCCAGCCAGGAACAACACAGAGGGGCTGACAGAGATGGGAAGGGAGAATGAGTGAAAGAGGGAGAGAAAAAAAGGGGAGTGTCTTCATATGTGAAACAAGTAGCTCAAGAAACCTCTTCCTTATGATGCAAATGGAGAAATGAAGGAGACAGAGGAGTTCTTACATTATAATTATTCTGAATACGTGAACTAATGCATTCAACACACAGTATATTATATTAATTATTCTATTTAACCTTCAAGATGAAAGATATTAATGTATTTTTTCCATAGAAACTGACTGTATGACTGTCAATTTTATATGCAGTTAACATTATACAATCACAGTATGATTCCAGCATAAACATATATTTTCTCTCCAAAACTGTCAAGTGATGTGTAAATATAGTGGTTAATAAAAGTAAATCTAAAAGATTTCAAAACAGTAACAGGCAGTAGATTGGGAGATGGCTTCAGATATTTTGGCTTAATTGTGACAGTATTACTACCACAATAGATTAGCACTAACTGTATCTGATTGGACACACTTCACAAGTAACTGTCATGAGTGAGTACTTCTGAGCTTCACAGGAAGCTCACTGGCACTGCGGAACACTGGAAACCTCCAAAGTTGTGATAAAACGAACAGTGTAATGATCTACTTCCATTAAAAGTACCTAGTTTCCCAGTTACACCAAAGTCACAGTCAAAGAGATTTCTCTCAATGTAGATGAAAGTGGCGGCTTTTAAATAAGTCACTCATTACACTAAAATGAGTGAAACAGAGACTTTTTTTTCTCCACACTTTTCACAGCAAAGTTGCATTAAAGTTTAGGAAATTATTCTTTTAAAAAGTAGCAGCTGCTATAAAAGTGCATTTTTTATTTTATATTGTTTTATTTTTTCCCAATTCAACCTGCATGTTAACTGTGCATGGTAGTTCCCCTTAATCTCTGCACATATAAGTATACATGTTGGGACATGCAGGGACGTAGGATTGCAAACTTCCCTTATTTTGAACATTTCTTGAGGGGCATTTTGAACCCCTCAAGAAAAGGAAAAACCTCCGTTTATGGATGAAAAGATTTAAAAACCTAGGCATGCATAGAAGAGAAATATCCCGTCTTTAAACCCTTTAATAGATTAGTTTTATATGCAATCATGTTTGCACCTGGCTGTGAATTTAAAGAACAAAGAAGTACACATCACAAAAACTACATCACGTGACTGGATGGTGGATTTGTGTGTGCCTGTGTCTACATAAGTGCGTATGATCACATGTCTGATGTGGTTTCTCTCTGTAATTAAAGCCCTTTAGAAGCCAGCGCACCTGGTTTAAAATGAGCCCCTATGGCAGAAACACAGACACCATCTATCAGCTGCAGACATGAGATCTAACAGCGCTAATACACACTCAAAGAGAGAGACAGATTGTCTGATTAACAGGCTGAAAGACACACAAGAGGCATGGTGGAAAAGGGAAGGCATGGACAAAACAGCACAGGGCAGCAACAAGTAAAATCAGTAGAACAATAGTTCTCAATCTGTGTATAAATGAGTGATGGATGTGTGTGTCCACATGGTCATACTGGTGAGTATGACCCATGACTATGAGTCCTCTTCTCCTTTGTGTCAGATAGTGATAAATCTTTAATAATGTGTGTGTGTGTGTGTGTGTGTGTGTGTGAGGGGGATTTTTGCCACACGCCCCTTGGCTTCCATCACTCCAACACTGTTCACTCACCAGTTCTGCTGCGCATGCAAACACACACTCTGGTTTTTCATCATAGGCAGCTGAAGCGTCATCTTGTTCAGGCTCATAAATAATTTCCCGCAGCTCAAATCTGGCCTGGAAACCTTACCTTTCACTCTATGCCATCTATTTCCCTCTCCATGCTCCCCCTGACTCCCCCACTACCACTACGCGGATCTGTCTCCCTGTCACTACCTGCTGTCCACCGCAGTCCCCCACCCCAGACCTAAAAAAAAAAAAAAAACACAGTTCTTGCTTTGGCTCTGCGCCGTCCCAATCGACCTCTTCCTCTCAAACACCAATGTCCATCCCTCTCTTCAGTGCGTTACTTGTAAATCAGGAGAACTCTCCAGGAGACGGAGCTGGGGTGATGCAGAGGGTCAAAAAAATGCATCAAATCATACTGCCTGCAGCACATTGGCCGGGGTTTGGACAATATTTCTCAACAGTGTGTAGCAGTGGATTTACATTCATTAATTTAGTAAATGACCTTAAACACCAGTTGAGATTGAATAACTAAATACTCAGACCACTGACAGCACGGGTCATAGCTGAATCAATTACCTATTCAGTGGGGCAAATGTTGCAGAAAACATTACAAACGGACCAAAATCAGAGTTGCTTTAACTTAATTATTGCTCCACTGTGGTTGGACTAAGAAGATCTCTACTCAGTTGTTGGGACTGACAGATCACTGTATTAAGCACTCAATTAAATCAGCTAAATTCATTTAGCTGATAAATCAGCTAAATTCATTTAGCTGATTTAATTTAGCTGAAATTCATTTAGTCGTGAAACGTAAAACCAAATATAGTTTTGCATAAAACTATACAAAAACTAACAAAAAAACAAAAAACAAAACAGCCAGTCATGGATGCAGAAATAAAGAGAGGAGGAGAAGAGGAGGAGAAAAAGAAAGACAGGTTAGGTCTGAGGATAAGTGTCTTGTCCCTCAGGCTGTGCTTATGTGCCTGTGTGTGTGTGTGTGTGTGTGTGTGTGTGTGTGTTTCCATCAGCCCACTCTCACAGCTCAATAATGATAAATAAGTCAACCCCCCCTTCCCTCCTCTCAACCCCTCATGGTGCTCCTGTCACACACACACACACATCTCCTCTGTTCATCTACCCCTCCACTACACTCCCAGTGGTAATGAAGCAACAGTAGGCACTACCTGACAACCGTGCAGACCAGACTTTCATCTATATTCATTCTGCTATGGTGGCCCAACACGGTAAGACCCCCTTCTACCATAGCCAGTCAGAACAACATCTACCCATCTCTACCTGGTCACTCTCTACTTTATTAGCCCTCAAACTAATCTACTGTATTTCTTCATTATTCACTACCAATTCTCCACATTTGCAAGATATGATGGGGACAAATTAAAACCCTTTGCACAGGTAAAGGTCAAAAGTCAAATATGACTGTATATTGAAATGAAATTAGTGGCACAGATCTCATTAAAATGGTATTTATTTGACTAGATATATATTATCTAAGATATTCTTACGCCAAGCACAGTAATTATTTATCTCTCTTGAGGCGGGAAAAATAATTACTTGAAAAAAATGAAAGAAGCAAAAATGAAAGTAAGGGGTGCATCCAAAAGGAAAAAGCTACTTATATTTTTGCTTGTGTATGTGTTCCGCCGACTGCATGTGTGTGTCTGGAGGGTCCTAATTGCTGTTGAGGTCAGGCTGCTGAGCAGTAAAAGGTTGTGTTTGATGCAGGTAAGACTGTGTGTACGTGCGTGAGAGTGTGTGTGTGTGTGTGTGTGTGTGAGACTGCTCTACATGCCCTTGACTTGCAGCTGGCAAACAACGCTTTAGGCCCCCACAGCTGCCTCATCATTACTGTTCACAGGGATCCCCTGCCACATGTGTGCACACATACACACACGCACGCCGAGAGAGACTTAGTCACTGCTATACAGGCGCAGACACAAAAACAGACACACACAGTCTTACACAGAGACACTCACCCCTTCCCGCAGGCTCCTCATTAAGCCAGTGTAGGCGGCAGCGGGAACGAACCACAGTCCCTCTGGGGAGCCTCTCTTCTTCTCCTGATAGAGAGACATAGAGAAGATGGGGAGAGCGGGCGAGAGGAGAGAAGAAGAGGGGGTACGGTGGGGGTTGGGGGCAGGGGCAGTGGTAGAGCAGAGTTGGAGTAAGAGAACAGGCGGAAGGATGGTGTAGAAGAGATATAAGTAGAGCAAAGGGAGGGGAAAGGGTAAAAAAGGGCCAAGTCGGGGAGGAGAGGAGGCAGCAAAAAAGCAATGACTTCTTGATTACATGTCTGTGTGTTCCTTTGATTTCCTAAAACTATTATTTTAGAAAAACTTACTTTTTAGTGCACTGATTGCGTTCAAACACGAAACCCCTTTTTTCTACACATTAGGCTCATTTAAAATAATTTCTTTAGGAAGAGTTTTTAATATCAACAGAGCAGTTCATTTTAGTCCCTCCACTCATGAATCTTTGTTAGTGGGTTATCACTGAAAATATCTGTTCTTAATGATTTATCTGGTTAAATAAAGGTTAAAAAATGTTTTAACCATATTTCAATATTTTCATGGCTGCTACACTGAGCTCTAGGCTACATCTAACCTTGAGGATAAATACTGCACTGGAGGCTACAGCTAATCATCACTGACTGGTGCAACAGAGGAGAGGCAGAGTGTATGATTTTACCTGGGGACATTTAAAGGCCCATTTCACAGAACTCAGATGAAGCTGTCTCTCCTGGCACTCACCAGTCATAATACTTTTATGTCATGAGACGTTTGGAAGGTAGAGATGTTCTTAATATCACTTTATTTTGTCAATCTTTCAGAATCACCTCCTGTAAATTATTAAAGTCTTCCTATGCTCAATTACCATTTGAAAAGGAAAAGGTTATATATAAGAAAGAAAATACAAAACAATTCTCCTAGGATACGGATTGTTTATTTCTAAAGTGCTAATCGCCACATTAAATCTTTTTCTGATAAATTTTGTTTAGAATAAACTTCCATGATATATTCACAGGAACTCCTTGCAGAAGCTCTGTAGAAGTCCTTTTATTAAGAGGCTCTACAAGACACTGATGAGATTTTCCACAGCTTCACAAGAGTATCAAGTGTAATCAGGCAGAGCGATTGATTTTTTTTTTTTCAGGTTATCCATCAGTCTTGCAAGCAAATTTGTGCACCTAATCAACTTGCCTGGCTAGATTGAGGTTAACCAGAAATAAATTGGGATCACCTTTTTCTAATGAAGTCAAATAAGGCCCACTCTTTCCTTTGCATTTTAAAGTCGTGGGGTGGGGGTGGGGTGGTCAATTCACTTTCATTTTGAATTGAATGCAAATTTCAACTCTATTACTTAATGCCTGAGAACTTCACTCAATTCACCAAAGGTTGGCATTTCTGACAAAAGTAATGTCTTTTGTTCTTTCTGGAATCATCTTTTTGGAGTTTTCATTGGCCAACTTAAGACATTTTAACTTCAAGTTAAACAGCCATTTTCCAGAATCTTCTTCATTCATAGAATATCTACATCTTTGTGCTGGCTTTCATAACGTAAACACTACCTGAAAGGAAATGAGGTAGAGGAACTCCCCAAGTGCTGCCAGGATATACAGTTTTAACGTCTTGTTCCTGAAGTTTAGTTTTAACAGTTCTGATAGTGTGGAGACAACCTGAAAGACAAAGGAGAGTTATTATTTCTTCCACTGTGTGAAGAAATACAGTTTTTAAATTACACAACAGCAGATGCACCTTGAACACACAGTGATTCATTACCATAATGTTTCACCAGTACACATTTTTACTAATGGGTTGTTCCCACAACCAGAGATAAGATGGCTCCATGACTGTTTCCTTGTATTAGCATTAAGCAGTCTACTCAGCTATGTGGCCTGATTTTTGTTCACTTGGTTTATCTCTATAACTTCTTGCTGTAAAGTGCTCCTCAATCTTCTGTCCTCAACAACCTGTCTCCATGTGTTTATTCAAGTCCTATGGTCATGCAGCATCTCTCCGCCAGGGGGCGCTAAACTGCACCACTGTGCAAAGGATGAATGTACTAATATTTAAAGGTGTAGCACATAATCATTCTCTCTGCATCAAATTCCCCTCAAATCAATGTAGTAAATACACTCACAAAGATTTATTAACATGAGATATGACTGAAGACAATGTAAATACTCTGGAACACATGCACTTGAGGCCAGCACCAATACTGTACATGACTTGCTGTGGCTTAGATGATAATTGACTCGGGTAAAGCAGTAATGCACCATTGCAGTCAGAGCTAATTCTCTTATCTTCCAGCATGCAGCGTCAAAACTTAAAGTGGCTTCGAGGGTAATTCTGATTTTTTTAAAACCTGGTTCTTATTTCTACATATTCAGCAGGCTGGATTATTAGTAAGCACAACTCTTTTTGGATGTCCTAGTAGAATAATCTCAGCAGGAAGTTCAAAATGCAAAATAGTTTTTGTCTGATGGGTCAGGTAGATATGCGAGTACGACTGAGCCTCAACAATCTAGCATTTTCCATTTTTGTCATCCTCAGTAGATTAAAAGAACATCCAAATAACTCTCAAATACTTCAGTAGAGTATTTCTAAAGTATCCAGTGAAGCACAGCGTGCCATGGAAACTTTCCAAGTTAAATATCTGTAAAAGTCATTGCAAAGTTCACCATCACATTTACAGCTTCCTTCAACTGTGCAGGCAAAGGATAAACCTTGCCTTATTAAAAAAAATCCATAAAAATGTCATTTATTTAATGGAGGGTGATAAAAAAGGACAAAAAAAGTGATCGGACAAACCGAAAAGAAATACAGACCGACAGACAAGTGCGTATGTGTCTTTTGGGGGGACAGGGTAGCGTGAAGTATATACTTTAGCAGTTACCATGGTAACTAAACCCAGCCTTCACACTCCAATCAGCAGGACTGCAGCAGGAGAACCCCTGCTGTGAGAATACACACAGAGAGAAAAAAGCAAGTACGGCTCATCTGTTCTCAACAACATAAAAAAAAATTATAGACATGAAACATTTGGATGTACACTCAAAAACAACACTCAAAGATGCCCCACTTACACACACACACACACACACACACACACACACACACACACACACACGTATACACACAGAACCCCTGCTGAGTCAATAGTCAGATGCACACCTGGTCACAGACACAAACACACACAAAGACACACAACCACACAAGTAAAGCTTGATCCATCTCTTAACAAAACGTTACCCTGCGGAAGCCCAACAGGAGTAAAGAGGGCAGCAAAAAAGGTTCCAGCATTCCCCATTTAAAAACAAACTCAGTGAGGAAGAAAAAAAATACAGCAATGCCACTGTCGGCCATTTTGTAAATTGCTGTGACAACTCAGGAGCTGTAAAAGTGTCAAAACAGGTAAAAAAAAAAAAAATGACAAAAGAAATAGAGAACCTGGGAAAGTGAGTGGATACGGGATCAGAGACACGTGTAATGGATTTCATTCTGAATAAATGCATGTGATCGAGCAAAGGAGGAGACAAAAGAAAAGCAGAGATGGTGGAACAAGAACGAAAAAGGTGGTTAATGCTATTCAGGATGAAAGGATCTACAAGAGGAGAAAGGCTTACAGCAGAGAAACCTGCTTTTATATTGAATTAGTTCAGCATCACCCATCTCTACCTAGAGCTTCAATATTTTAATCTACCACCAATGTTTAGAAGTGGCTGCAGATATTCTTACTTCTGGTTATACTTAGTTCAAATTAAAATATCTAGGATTAATACTGTAGTATTACTGAATCATTTGGTTATAAAGATGTTTTCTGCTGAAGACAATGCAGACAACACTGGAAGGCTGTTGTTTATGGTACTAATGATTTTTATAGTCATGTTAACGTGAGTTTATTCATAATTTATGATTATATCTTCCAACAGAGAACGCTGAATGGAATCACGCTTCAGTAAAACACAGCACTCTGTTCTGTATACACAACATACAGGTATTCTGTCTGTTTTTCCTGGAAACAGCCCTTCTATTGCTCTTCCAGAAGCTCTGGAGAGGTTGGGGTAGTAGGTTTTTCCTTATAATTCCTATGGAGCTTATTTTTGGATTTGTAATAGTGAGCTAGACTGAAAACTTTTGTGCATTGTATTTATTGACAGTGCAAGTAAAAGACCACCAGTAACAACAGCTGGACATTTGGGCTGGCAGTGTGAAGAAACAGCAGGAGAGAAAACAGTAACAGTGCGGAGGTTTCTGCGGTAGACTGAGGACTCAACGTTTTGTTGGTTTTTAGTGACATCTGCTGGTACTGACTAGTACTGTCAAGTTGGTGCCAGAACTTGTATGAACTCATTGCAGGATCATTTTCTTTATGGTGCCTTAGTGTGTCTGTATTACCAGGTTAAAACTCCAACATGAGGAGAATATTATATTTTGGTTGAACTGTGCAGTCTTAATATTATTTTTATCATTAACATTCAACATTAACTTTAAGATCAAATGCAAATACTGAGCCTGTGGAAATGTACTGCCCTCTCCTGGTAAAATCTGTACTACAGGTCCTTAGAGCCACTCTTTTAAACGTATGTATGTTCTTCTACATACTGTATATTTTAAGGTCAGAATACACATTTCAGTGAAGACATTTTGTGCGCGCGCGTGTGTGTGTGTGAGACAGCAAGAGTTTCTCACCTCTGAAACACTGCTGTTCTCTCCCAGTTCAGTGCAGTGCAAAGCAAGTAAACCCAGTACTCTGATAGCCTTCATTTGCCTAAAAATATTAACATTCTGATTAATATTTTTTTATTTTTTTGCATACAAACATAACAAAACAAAAGACCAAAGGAGAAGCACATCAAATTGAGCACTACAGTACGTTTAAAATAGAGTTTACTTACAGCTCCCACTGAGAAGCTTCTTGTATTCTTTTGGTCAAAATCAAAAGCTAAACGAAAGAGAAGCAAGATTATAACAAAATGAATAATATTTTTTTAAAAAAATAAAGCTTTAAAAACATACTGCAAATGACTGGGTTTAGATAAACCTTCAAGAAAAATTATACGTTTACAAATGATTAGGGTCATTAGCTATAATATACATAGCTATATAATTATAGCTATGTATAACTATGAACGATTAACATTTAATGGGACAGACGTGGAATGATAGATGGCAGAATT
The DNA here is from genome assembly GCA_015343265.1 of Pao palembangensis. Taxonomy (NCBI): domain Eukaryota; kingdom Metazoa; phylum Chordata; class Actinopteri; order Tetraodontiformes; family Tetraodontidae; genus Pao; species Pao palembangensis. The sequence goes on from CM027088.1 coordinate 8,689,716, forward strand.
TTTCTCCTGATCTTATCCTTAATAACTGACATTTCCCTACCAGTTTTGAGTTTATGAGCCTGTTAGCAATAACTTCATGTTGGACCACACTGCAGAGGTAACAGAGCAGGTGGAGCCGGGATCGGCCGCCTGCAGGACGAGTTCTCAAGGAGGGAGCATGAGCGACGGAGTTCTGCTCTCCGAGGGATAAACAAATCTCTGAGATGAAAACAGTCCAGTTTTCATGACTCAGAGACAGCAGATCCTCAACTGGGAGTGAGAAAATAAGTGAAAAGGTCAGCATGAAGGTAGAACCGTAGGCAACCGCTCACAGGACACAAGGTGCCTTACCCGAATATGCTGCTACACAAAGATTGTTACGATCTACCTCAGCAGTGTTAGGCTGGAATTTGGTAAAGAGAGAGAAAACATCACACATTTACAGACCTAAACAGCTCCGACGCAGCATTTCTAAAGACATCACAGCAGCCACGCGACAGAGTGTGTACCTTTAGCATGGCCATGAGTGAACAAATGGTGAAATCAGAGTCAGTATAGAGAAGAGCTTTCACATGGTTTTTCACATCTGCTTCAGAACTGGCCTACAGGGAAGAAACCAAGCAACAATCCATTAATGTTTGACTGATGAATACACAAATTACTAATGGGCATGTATGTACTGTTTACAGATAGATTTCAGTGTATATGGTGGAGTACCTGGGGTTCAGAGGTCAGGTTCAAGAAATCTGGGATACTGCAGCTTCTACTTCAAGAGAAAGACAAAAAAACAAAAAAAACAATGTGACATTTTATGGAAATGACTTATTCCTTTTACTGTAGAGCAGTAACTTCAGAGGATTTTGCTTGATAAAAATGAGCATAAAAAATTGACAGTTAAGTAACCTTATCATAAATGTGGCCTCCAGGTCATCCCCAGCCAAACTAGACTTTGGCTGCAGCTCCGAAACTTTATCTGGGCAAGTGAAGAAAACACGGAATAAGATTTTAAAGGCACGTTGACACTGACGCTTAAGGTCCAACGAGGATAATAACATTTTCACCACAGTTAATGGCACATATGTTACCTTGTGTGAATGAATTCTTTGGCTGCAGTATGTGTATCTGTTTGCAGTCATCTTCAGCCTCTAACATCCCAGAGGCTGGCGCAGTCACGGTAGAATGTTGGTTAGGAAGTTTTTCTGTCTGGCCTGGAGATAACACTTTGGAGATGCTTTTGTCTCTGTGGAGGAAAAAAAAGTCACCTTTACCTCAACTGAGGATTAAAAATGCAAAATCCAGCACTTTAAGAGTTTTCAATGAACTTCATGGTTACGGTTAAAGGCTGTTTTAAGTGTGGATAAAATGCATTGCATCATAAAAGGTAAAATACTGGCCTCTCCCAGTGGATTGAACCTGACTAGACTGGGCTTGAACAACACAACACGCCTATATTTACATCACTGCAAAGCAAGGGCTGGAACAAAAGGCCTGCAGAAAGTCGCTGGAACTACAAAGAAACAATTAAATGCAAACACACCTTGAACAAGCTGAACCAAAAGCCTCTCGAGTATTTTTTCCCCCCGAATTCTCGTCTTCACTGTCCTCGTGAACCTCTGGATCCTCTTCCTCTGTTCTTACTTGTGTCCAGAAAGGGTGGGTCAGCAACTCTGGCCATTTCACTCTGAAGAACACAAGACCAAATATTGTAATGATGATTCATAATCAAATCAAACGGTGCGCAGCCAGGAGATTCCTGCCCTGGGAATATAAGGACAGTAAAAACAAGAGGATTTGATTTGCATGCCCTGACCTCTCATCTGGGTTTTTCTTGAGTAAACATTTTAGAAGGTTCTTGAAGTCGTCACTGGGAGGGCTGGATGAAGATTCTGTAACCAGCAGAAAGAGGTTCTGTGTTTGGGTCCCGGGCACCTCTAGACACTGGAACCAGGTGTCCTGTCTAGATGCTTGAACTTGGGGGGAAATGTGATTGCAGGGTGTGCAGATTACCTCTCTTCCTGAGGGGTAACGGTTCCAGATGTAAAATCATTTCTGTCAGTTCCTTGGAATTATCAGATCTGAATGGGGGGTGGCCTGGGAAACCCAAAACAGTCAAAAGTTTTCTAAGGAGAACAATGCAACGTGCATATGTCATTGTTAACATCCTATCGTATTTGCTCCAACAGCTACCTTTATTACACTTAAGTAGGATTTATTATTAACTTTTTTTTTTCATAATTATGTGCTTTCAAAGACTACTTGTTTAAAAAAAATCCACATCTGTAAGTCTTCATTAGTTTGTGTATACTGTCTGTCTGTGTGTATGGTAGGTACCGGTGTACATGTAGTAGAGTATACATCCCAGAGCCCAAAGATCAGAGCTCACGCTGGTTTCTGAGCCCTGCAAAACCTCTGGAGCACTATAAGCATGAGGACCTCAAAATACACAGAAAGGCAACCATGAATAAATATATTAGTAAAGTATTAAATAAAGAGGAAAAGAACAAATTAACCAGACTTATTGATGATATAGCCAAATACTCAATACTCAAAATGTGCTAGGTGTCTTTGAAACGGCTTTTTAACTTCATCTCTACTCACATTGCTCAACTGCTAATGACAGCAAAAATAATATTACACCGACCTTGCAGTTTTGTCTTTATGCTGTCAATGGACACTTGTGGATCATCTTCAGCTATCTCCTCAGACGACGTGAAGAAGGTTAACAAATCCTCCTGAGTCCCCCCTGCTGTCTTGGTCAAACAGAAGTTACCAAACTTCAGAATGCCGCTGCCATCAAGCAGGATCTAAAGAAAATAAAACAAGATGTCCTTTATTTGTGTTATTAAAGTTAGTCCAACATACACCATCACTCATTCACTACCAAACCTTGGACGGATTCAGGTACGACACAACGATCCCTGATTTATGGATGTGTTTGAGTCCTTGGACCAAATCCCATCCAAACCTCCTCACAGACTCTTCTGGACATCCATTATCATGTTCGATTAATGACTGCAGGGAACCACCTAACAGAGGGACAGAGAAAACAATCTATAGAGCAGTAACAGGAGTTACTGTACCTAACTCTTACGGTACATACTGCACTGTTTTATCTAAACAACAATCCACGCTTAAAAGCTCAAGCAGTCAGTCACAATTGTGCCGTATTTATTAAATTTTAGCAAAGTTAAACTTCCAGACAACCAGACTGACCTGTACAAAGCTCCACTACACACCATAAGTGGGTATTTGTCTCATACCATTCGTAGAAAGACACAACATTAGGGTGGTGTAGTTTACTGCATATATACACCTGTCAGGGAAAACAAACCACTGTTAAAACGGTGATTATTTGTTTTCATTCCAAATGAAAATTTCTACTCTAAAAGCAACTTCCAACACATCTGAAAACAGTGTCCTACATGGTTTGTGATGAAGGGTTTCATGGCCTTATCAGCGCTGATCAGGGCTACAAAACTGAGCGTGCCCTTCTTCCTCCCTTTATAGACAACACAGTTGCTGCCTGCTCCAAGCTCGTTGTACACTATGTAGTTCTCCATCTACTGTAGGACATAAAACACATTAGGATCACTGTGTAAAAACAACCCATACACACCAGCCATTTTACTATCAATACACAAAACAACAATCCAATATGTTCTGCATAAAATATGGATTCTAAATGTGAAGCGATTTAGAGGTTGAAAAGGTTTAACTGGAAAATACTCCAGGTACCGTCCTCGTTTAATTAAACTCACCGTAAAACACCTGTTTTAATCAAAAACAACTTGGCGACATGGAAGACATCTCTTTAATGTTTATGGTTCAGTTCAGTATTCGCTTGATTATTATTGAACATATAAATTCTATATAAAAGCTCGGTAAAACTCACCCCTTCTGAAGTTTGATGCGATGAAAACGACGATGGCGTTGGGTCATGTCATTCTAAGTCAAAGGAGGGACACGAACTCTTTGGCTAATAAAAGTTTAAATGTAAAGTACGAATTGCGTTTAATTTAAATTTAATTTAATCAATCAAATAAAAAAATCTAATTAAATTCTAATATTTAACGTCGGATGCATTTTTTTCCACGTTTAATGGTTACTCTTCTACGTCTAAATGGTACAGCCCGCGTCTTTGTTGCTAAGACACCAGAGAGCCTACAACATAGGCGGTCCATCGTGAGCACGGAATGCAATGCAAATTAGAACATTATACTAGTGGAAACACATTTTTGCAAATAAAATAATTGAAAAAAAAGCACGGCAAAACAAGAATTAAATTAAATTAAATATTAAATTAATATTAAAAGTCTGCATTTTAAGCTTTCACGTTATGAGCCTTAATATGAAACGAAAACATAATATATATATAAAAAACACACATTTGGAAGCCGCTTTTAATAAGTTTTGACACAGCAGCGCAAGAAACGAAATTAACTTACGTTCCTTTGCATACCTTTCTCTCACAGACATGTTTAATTCGCGCTGTTAACTTGGGCGAGATAAGAATGCATACTATGTGATTTCAGAAATTAGTTCGTCAAAAAAAATGCACGTTTGTAAACGCGAAACAAAGGCTAGTGGCTGCGGATTAAGAAAGAATAACAATGAAAATGTGCAACGCTTCAACTCTGACTCATTCAGCAAGCGGAACTTGAAACTTCATAGCCTGTGAAGCTACACAAAATAACTAAAGCATCACTTCCCCTGAGTCTAATTTAGTCTTCAAAATAAAACTAAACTAGAGCGGCATTCGGAGAGCGCAGACCTCTGCCGAGGTCTGTATATAAGCAATAGTAATATTTTATTTGTTCCACTGCTCTTAATGGTGTTTCAATCTGCTGAGTTTTAAATTGACTTCATTTTTATATAATTTACGTTCATAATATTTTTCTTTACTGTTAACTTAATACTTCTTACCTAAACATCCAAACTGCCTATAGCCTCCGTGAAAGGACTGTTGAGGCGGCAGGTTATGGACTATGATTATGAGAATCAAGGCACTTGAAGAGAGAGATCTGAGTTCTTTCCTTAATGGAGGTTATTGAACTTTAAAATTAACTGTACGTTTGTGTGTGGCCATGTGCCTCTCCGGGGGTGCTTCAAAGTAACCCAAAGTGCGCACATGCAATCCTTTGGCTGTGGTTGACGTTAATCAGTAGTAGTACAAGATTGCAGTAAGTTGCTTTATGATCAAAGCCCTTTGGCCTTGATCCTTGGAAGATCAAGCGTCAAGGTCTCTCAGATTCTTCCATCATTATATAGGCTATTTTTTTTCCTGTGTGAGGCCTGACTTGTTATGTGGTGTTCAACTGCAGTTCTCTTTGCACCAGTAGGTGGAGTATTGAGACAGAGGATATTCTCACACTTTCCCTGGTGCATGTCGTGTTTAAAATATACATAAATTAACATTATCATCTGATGTAAATTATTTACAGAACACAAATATAAAGAATGTGTCAAATAAAATGGAACTCTGGGGGGTAAAAACTAATGGTCTTGTACTTTTTTTCGATATTTCACACTGGGACACCACCCTTCACATCCAAAGAGTTCATATCAATCGGCTGGTATAACTGATTTTTTTTTTTTATGTATTATTATTATATGAAAATTATCTGTGTAAATTGCCGTATTATATGAACTCTCACCATGGGCGTCTGTCATGGTGAAGTTTCAGTTCACTAGTGTCATTTTGAAACTAGTCGAAACGGAAGTAGCTTCACATCGCATCGATTATGACTTTGCTCAGTTCGGCAGCATTGTTTCCATCAAGCGACTGAATGACTAAAATACTAAAATAGCTGATTTGGATTTGCGAGAGCGGTTGAAAGACGTAAAAGTTCCGTTGAGTTATGGTTCCGTTTATTTCTCTTTTGGCGGACTGTAAGTTGATACTGTGACAGCGTTGTTTGGCAGCATTTCGCCTCGATCACACTGAGCACAGCCGCACTGGGCGAACCGTTGAAAGATCTTCAGGTAGTTACCAAACAGAAATTTGGATATTGTCTCCTTTTATGGGAAAGCTGCACTGTCTCCTAAACCGGTAAGGGGTTTGAAAACACCACTGCTTGAAGTTTAAAGATATAAAGTATAAAGAAAAACAGGTGCAGCCTGAATTCTGAATGGTTCTGGTCTTTCTGAGCCCTGAACAGCCTGTTCACCAAGCCTCTGTAGTTCATTAATTTATTTAAATATGCAGTTTGAGTTCACCACAGACTAGAAAAAGATGGATGACGTCACACTTTGAACAAAGTGAGGCTAAACTTTCTCAATGGCCCCCTGCTGATAGGATGCAGTATGAGACTTAACCCCTGTTTCAAAATGTATTTAAGTTGTGCTGTGATGAACCTGAGCTCACTCACATGTCTGGCATGTTTGTTGACCCTCAAATACAATTAGTGGCAAGAAGATCTGAAATCCGCCTAAAAGATGGAGGAAGTTCAGATGTTGAGCTTTCACTTGAAAAAGATGGAAGTGTGAATTGTTTGGCGAGTGCATCAAGGGGTCAGTTCCATTAAATTCTTCTCCAGCTGCTTTGGTTTCTAAAAACAGTTCCAGTCACTCTGCCAGTTCACAGCACATGATCCGTGGGAGGCCTGTGAGCTGTCCCGCTGCTCAGACACACAATCTGGCACTCTGAACAGTGCAAACAGCACTATCTCAGCGCTGAACGCGGGACCTGAGCAGATATCGCAACACGAGTGTGCAGACGGTACATTCAGGCGTCGTGAAACTTACAGTCAGATTTGCCTTGCAGCCCTCTATGAAATGACACTGAGCATTTGTTAAATCAAAGGTTGTTACAGGAATTCTTGATAAAATCTTCTAACACCGATTGCATTCTTTCAGATTAAGTCCAATTTTACGATTGACTATGAGACCTTTTAAAAATAACACAACACTCATGTCCCAATATTATAAATCATGGTAATCATGTTTTCATTTCTGAGGCAAAATGGCTGCCATCATTGATCATAGCAAGTAATGATGCAATAGCAATGAGTAATGATTAGTTGCATCAATCCTAAAAGGTCTGACAGGAAGTGCTGGAGGTTCCTGCTTGTCCTCAAATCCTCCCGTCTCATTCAGACATTTTACTAAACGTTAAAGACAGAAACTAAAGCTGGAATTTCTGACCGAGATTGACCTTGAGATTTCCCGACAGACGCTGGGGACGCTGCTAGCTGTTACTTGCTTCCTTTTACTCAGCACTCGTGCACACACACAAATGGTAGGAAAGCAGTATACTCCAAGTCTGAGTGCTTGAAATGATTGGCCGCTGAGAGTGAGGAAAGCCCCTCCAGCAAGGACAAAGCTCTGTACACACATGCTCTCTGAATTAATGTATTGACTTGTAATATCCAGCAGCAGATGTGCTTTTAAAATATTCAGGCCAATCGGGTGCAACAGCGCAGCTTGCATGCTTACCGACATGAGGCACGGGAGTTGCGCTGCCTTCAATGACTCACTGCATGGTTTAAGTAACCTTGTGGATTACCATTTATTATAACAGTGCTGCAAGGTTTAAAACGTTAAACGCTCAATTTAAAGTGGGATTGATTTGTATTGACTCAACCTAATGCTTCAGGGCCAGTGGGCAGACCTTTGCTGCTGTCCGAGGTGTTGATGGTGCGACTGTGTCTGCTGAGAGCTGGTGGTCCGTGTTGTGACATCCATGTTGTTGCTGCTCTAAACCGGAGCAGAGTGAGGAGGCAGTGACTAACAGAGCGTTGAGTTAAGGTCAGTGGGAGAACACTTTGGCGCTGTTTTCCCCAGCGATCGGCGCAGCGGGGTGCCGAAAACACAAATGCACATGTGTATGGAGCCTCCTGCATCAGTAATTAACAACAGAGAATCAACACGATCATTTAAATCTGACTCTCACTTTTCAAACTTTTAGAGACAAATATAACTTTTCAACCCGCCTGAATTCCCCACATTTCCACTGTAGGGTTTGTTTTCCATAGCAACAGTGTTTGGGCATATGGACGCCCTAAATAATAGAATGTGTGACCTATTTCCTCACAAGCCACTGGGACACATACTGGGATGACTCAGTATGTGTAAGGAGACGCTTGTGAAAAAAAAAAAAAAGATATGTTTTAAAACAGATTTACAGACCAAATACGGCAGTGCGACAGAGTTATACAGTGTTTATGGTATAGAACAGTCTTTCTCAAACTTTTTCAGACCGCTGAACCCGTAAATAAACACTCACGGACCACCTGACTCTAAATAGCCCCCAAAACAATATTCTAAGTAACGATCGGGTGTTGGTATGACAGATGCAACAGGAAATATACAATAAATTGAATTCTTTAAATCTTGGGAGTTCAAGAAACACTGATTTTACACTGAATTTTAAATATTGAAATTTAAAATTTTAAAATGTGATTTGTTACGTGTCACCTCGTGGACCACTAGGGGTCGCCCGTGGACGACCACTCTTTGAGAAACACTGGTGTAGAATAATACCAGCTGAACTCATCTTTAGATTCATACAGTGTGTTTTTGTGTGTTAACATGAAAGTGACTGAATGAACCTTGACGCATAAAAAAGTCTTTTCTGTTTTTCCTGTTTCTTTCTTTTCAGGTGTCCAGTGAAAGACTCCAGTACCTGACATGTGGTTCTGGTTGTCATAAACATTCAGACACCTTGGCTCTTTTCTGTCCAACCTTGGCCCCGAAATAGATCTGACTTGGATTTGTTCCCGTTTGTGCATGGCCAAGTCCAAGTTGTGTCCATGGCTCGTCTCGTTTTAAAACGGTAATTACTCAGCGCCAAGCTGGACCCGAAGACGTCACCTGCGTGCACCCGCTCCTCTGCCCCACCCCCGAAACACTCTTCGAACCACCCGGCTTGGCTCCACAACCCAGAACTCGTATTAAGCTGTGAAGAGGAGGACTACGTTGACCTCGTGTCCGCCTTCAGAGATGCAGAGACCATTACTGGTAATGTTGCACACGTGCCCAAGACTTACTGGAAACCAGTTAGCAGGGTTAAAGGGTTTAAATGAACAGCAGAGAGGCGATCTGTGGAGGTTTACTCAGTAAAACGTCTCTGGGGTCTGCAGTCAGCTGATACATTGTGGAGTGAGGAAGATGGAGGGTCTGGAACTGTGAGAAAAGTCCCTTTGACCCTTTTTACTGTCACATCCTGTCAGTTTAAGAGCTCCACGGGGCCTCAGCCCTGCGGAAAAAAAGAGCCTGTGAAAAGAACTCCCAGAGGACTGTCTCTGTCAACTCTTTCACTCAGCCCCTCCTCGCCGATTTTTCCCCTCCACCGCTCCTGCTTCTCCTGAAGGGAGCAGAAAGACACTAATGTCTCATCTCACGTGGTCAGAATTTAGTTTTTAGCCATCTGTAGTCCGTTGCACGTCTCTCCCAGTCCAGTTAGAGGAACACGGGAGGTGATAACACAAATAACTAATGCTTATTTATTAGAATTACTTTCTTTTTTACTTATTATTTGTGTTTGCCTCACCGTCTATCCAAGCCATTTGGAAACCAGCCTTTAGATTAAACTCTGGTTAACTAGTTTTCAAACGGCTGAAGCCCAATAGGAGGTAAGGAAAAAAAGGGGAGAAAGGAAGTCGTATTTATCCTGGCCAACATGCACGCTAACATTGTTGTACGGGTGGCCACGGCTCTGCTAAACTCCAGAACTTACAGTCAATTCAATTCAGCTTCTAATGCACACAAACAGGAAGGAGGTCCTTCCTGCAGTTTCTTAGAGGCACACACCCTCCCACCTCCAAATCAAGCATGATCTCACGTACCTTCACCTTTCGTGAACTTAAGATTGTGATCTCAAAAGATTCTGTTTGCTGCACAAGATTTTACAAGCAAACAGTAACACAATGGTGCAGCCGTCAGTGCTTGGAAGAACAAGCTGTAAAAGGTCTCTTGTCATATTTACATAGTTTGCACACTATGCTCTCACAGTTGAGATCGGCTCAGTGCTGCCATCATCTGGTACGATGCTGTTACTGTAACACATTTTACTTATTCAAAGTTGGATGCACATATTCATTTATTTCTTTTCTATTTGTTAAGTCACTGTAGTTCTGTGTGGTTATGTGTCCGTGTGTGTGTGTGTGTGTGTGTGTGTGTGTGTGTGTGTGATCGCGTGCACGAGTGCGTGAGCTAAACACAAAACAGTTTAGCTCGTTGCCACCAAACAGTTCCATGGTGAGCCAGCAGTGATGGACAGGTTAAAAGAGTTAAGTAACTGTGAAATTATGGGATGCTTGGTGAGGAGCTCAGGAGCAAACAAGTCTGCTTGAGAGAAGTTACGTAAGTAGACAAACAGAAGGCTCGATTTTGCCAGCTTTGTTGCCTCATTCTGATCCAATCATCGCTACAGAACACAGGCTTTGTGCTGTAATGTTCTTGTTTCCTGTTCGCTTTCATGCTGTCACAGAGGGCCAAATTTGAAGAGTCTGAGTAATGTCCTGCGTGTTACAGCACACCAGATACAGTCCATCCCTGGAACTCTGCAGGAGTCGCACCTCTGAACTTCCTGTGATCTCTGACCTGAGATAAGTGTGAATTTACTGAGTGACACAAAGACATGACGGACGGCTCTGCGGTTTATGACCGCGATGACACTGGAACAGCCGGACGCAGCAGTTATTAAAAGTTGATGGTGACATTTTACCCCCGATACATTCAGCTGTATTTCATGTGACCAGCGGAGGCCGTCGGTCTAATTCTGGACGGGGCCGTGTGCTCTCCAGTCCTGGGTTTAGTAGAAGGGAAAGACAGGTTCAGAGATATTAGTAAATATTAGTTCAGTTTGTTGACTTTTGTCTCAAGATTCTGTGATGTAACATGCAGTCATGGCAACATTCAGAGTTGATTTTCATGGAAAAGCTGCTCCTCCTAAAAGACATGACTGTTGAACTGCATATCAGACTGTAGGGTGGGCCTGGAAGAGTCTGGTGAATCAGTGTAAGCTGGTGAAAACTACCGTTAAATAGCAGTGATCACAGAGAAAATCTGTGTTTGTTATAGCAGAACTTATCCTGTATCCTTATGTTCTTATATATTATCTTTATTATGTGTCAGGAGGAGAAGGGGGCGAGTGGGGGGGTGGTCCGAGTGTGTATCGTCATTGGCATGTCAGGCATGACGAACCAGTTTGGCTCGGGTCTCAGCTCCTCGTTACTCCTCCCTCTCTCCCTCCGTCTCTGAAACTTCTCTCCCTCTCTTTCTGTCTCCCTCCCTCCCAAAGCTCTCTGTCTGTTTTTACGTTATTTCTTGCGACCTTGCCCTCTCCCAGTCCTCTGGAAAATGTGATAAGAGGGCAGGATAGCCGGTGGTAGTCGGCGTTCAGGCACCATGAGTGAGTAGAGTGTGTGAGAGTGTGATTTTCTGCCTGGTTCAGCTGCTCTCTGATCAGTATATGACTGCCAGGCTAACATCTGGAGCTGTCTTGCCTTTGTTTAACTTTCAGTGTCACGTCTTTCTTCTAGTCAGCCGCTTTCTCATCTATTTATTGTGTGTAACTGTTAAAACTTAAGGACTTTTACAAGATAAAAGTTGTGAATTCGTCGGACCTGGCTTAGAAACACACATTTAAACCGCTGTGTTAATTCCAATGTTTCCAGGGTTGTTTCAGTTGCATCACTGACCTCTCGTGTCCTGTGTTACTTGACCTTTAGTTACTTTCTTATAAAAGTTTATATAAGATGGTGACAGTTTGATAAGCTTAGTTTTTTCTGGATTTGCCCTCTTTTAAAACTCCTGCCTACATGAATGTATATATGCATGAGTTGACGCTTCTTCTGCTTTTGGTAGGATGTTTCTGTTGTATTTATTTGTAGACTCGTATTCTCTCTCATACACTATCTGTGACATATTTGCTAAAAAGATGTGATCTCAATTTAAATGTGTCTGTTTACATTCTTCTGACTGTTGTTGCACATAGTGTGTGTTTGTGTGTTCTTGCACATGCAACCTAAGTACCAAAGTGTGCATTTTACTAGCAAGGTGAGGATATTTTTAGGAAGCAAGGATATTTTTGTTGGTCCTCACAAGTTTAAAAGTCCTTGCAAAGATAGAAGTACATGTGTGTAAGTGTAATATTTGAACTTGGGCTGTTTTGTTCTGGGACCCGTTAGCCGCTGTGACCCCGCAGGTGTTTGACCGACCATCTATATTTACATTTGACCGACTTGAATTGAACTTATTCATCTGTGTGTGTGTGTGTGTATGTGTGTGTGTGTTTTGATCAACATGGGTTAGTGAATAAGTCCACAACTAAGCACAACTCAGTATATTTATTTTGGCTAAATAATGCTGCAAAAGTCTGCGGAAAACAGCTCAAAGTACAAATCTTTCATGTTAGAGTCCACTGTGAGCTGGAAAAGTAAAATTACCAAATCAGCTCACAAATGAACACACACACACACACACACACACACACACACACACACACACACAGTTTGGTGTCTCAGTGACCTTTTATCAGCAGACACAGCATGGAAGCATTGTACTATTATTATCCTCATCCATGTTCAGTCGCCACTCATTTAAGGGAGCTGAAGTGGTCGTATTTAAGGTCAGGACAAAGGCAAACTGATATTAATTCAGATGGACACACAGAAACACTGCAGACAAAACATTGCTGTACGTTTTATCCAATATTAATGTAATAATTTAGCAAAACATGTGTGATTAGGTGACAATAGCACCAGAACATAGTAGAGTAGCAGGAATGGGTTTAGTATTAAAGCTAATTTTGTACTTCATGAAATGTGCTTGTTTAATGATTTCCCTAAGTGTGTGTGTGTGTGTGTGTGGGTCCCTTTTTCAGCACAGTCAGTCTTTCAGTCTGGATTAGAAAACTGAGGGACAGCATTGTTACAGAGAGACAAAGAGAGAGAGAGAGACAGTGACACAGACAGCAAATGGGAGGGGCGGAGCCAGAATTAGGAGAAAGAGAAACAAAGAACTTTATTATTTTGCTTTATCGTTCATTATTTTTGTTAATTCTGCCGTCGGTGCTCGTGCTGAGTCCTTCTGTAATAAAACTGACCTCGGTTGTGTGCGTTAACAGAGCGTCTGTGCGTTCTAATGGATCCATAATGACAGAGTAAAAATGTGTGTCAACACAGAGGCACATTGCTCAAAGCTTAGGTAAGACTGTTTGGTTTTCTCCAACAGCTCAGAAATGTCTCACAGGTTTTCCTCCCAGTTCTTAAGATAATATGCAGTTTGTTATATGCAATTTTTGTGTTAATGCTTACAGCTTTTCATCCTAAAGAAGAAATAGCAAAATGCCGATTGATTGTTGCAAAATATTGTCTTGCTTTAGAGTTAACTTAGTATTTTTGTTTTCTTCCTGCTTATTTTTGCTGTAACAGTCTGAGCAGACCTTGCTCATGCATTAAAACAACAAAAACTATTCATATTCAGCATTAATAACCATATACAATATACATTTATCTTTTGTTCTTTGATATTGCAGAGAATGTGCACTTTGTTTATGTGCTCCATATTATTATAGTCATAGATTTACCACCATGATGGAAATACACAACTGAATGTAGTATTCTATTCATCCAAAAGTAAACGATTTTTTTATACTACTGTTTTCTTCCACCACCACCAGAGGGCAGCACACACCAGCATTAGTCATGCAGTGTTGAATTTTCTATCAGTTGTGATCACTTTCTCCCTCTTTCTGTCTATCAATATAAACACATATCCTTCTCTTTTTGTGCAGATGTGTGTAACAGTACGGATTTACCAGAGCTGGAGATTATCAGTTTGCTGGAGGAACAGCTGCCGGTCTACAAGCTGAGGGCCGACACCGTTTTTGGCTACGAGCGAGATGACTGGCTGCACACGCCACTGGTGGAGCCTGATGTTGCCCTTGACCTGACCACTGAACAGATAGAGGAGACGCTCAAATACTTCTGTAAGTGAAACGTGTTCTGTTAATTAATTTTTAAACCTCCTTTCTGCCCCCTTACAACTATTATGTTTCCATTTAGCTCCTGAACTCTAACAAGCTATTGCTAAGCCTGTGGGGCAAAATGTGCTGTTTTTCAGATTTAGAGTGGCAGTGATATTTAAAGGTGACTTTGAGGGATTTATACCGACATTGAGAGATTAGTAATAAAAAAAAAAAAAAAAAAAAAAGTGAGAGTGAAAGATAACCATCTGTCCAGCAGAGTGTGGATGAGACAGCTGGGCTCTGTTGCCACAACAAACATTCCTGGTTGATGTTTTCGCTTTCCGTTGGTCCCCTCTCGGGCATGCATTCACGTGTTGGCGTTTGTCCTCTCAGACTGTGAATCCCTCCCGCACTTGTTGCCCGTGCCATCTTTAAGTCAAACACACACCCATACACAATTGTAGATTGTTGGTGAGCGCACATCCGCTCTCATAAAACACGTGCTAACTCCCCACATGACAGACTGAGGAATGTTAAGTGTTTATTTATTCATTTTATCATCAATAATTGATGATAAAATACCAAGTCATGTCTGACTTGAATCTGACTCTGTACTAAAAACAAACCGTGTTCCTAAAATAGGTGAGACGCTTTATAAATAAACCTGACCAAGAACCATGAGACCAAACTGATACTTTAGCCGATACATCCTTACAACTCACTTAAAAGGTCACAAACTGTAATTTGAAAATCTAGCTTATTTTTACCAGTCCTGTCCACAATTTTGTCCGTGGTTCCACCAAAAATGGTAGTTATAATAGAAAGTATAATTGTATTTTAAAATATTATTTATGTAACTATGTACAGCAAAGTGTAAAAATGTTATATAATAAATATACAGTATTATATGTTATGCTATGCAGAAGAAAAATGAAGTAAAGTAAAATCTAGGGATATAAATGATCCATTAATCAAGCTAACGTGACAATTAAATCGTGTATTTTATTGTATCTGTTGGTCCTGATTATCTCTCTAACGTTTCCTTTATCAGTCATCAAACAAAATAAATTGTTTGACATTTAAAACGCACGTAGCGCCTCCCAGTCTGGTGTGCTCATGCTGGTTTCATCACTCTCCAGCTCCAAACAGCCAATCCTGAATCAGCCTTTGTTCACATGTTCATTCACTTCGATTCAGCCACGTCATCCTCGCCAGCACTGCACTGGTTTTCTGCTTATAGGGGCTGCTTGGAGTCAGAACCCGTTACTATAGAAACCACCCTGAAGGACAAAGTAGAGGAGAGAGGGAGAGATGCTGCTGCTTGCACGGGACTGGAGGGTGGCCGAACGCTAGTGAAGCTGCAGCTCTCTGATTGGCTGTTGGCTTCCTGTAATCCCGCCCACCCTTGTGTGTCATAACTATCATCATCTGTGCTGCATAACCCGTGACTGGTGCTGCTGCTGGTATATCTGTGTTTATTGAGTCATTGTTAGAGATGCTGTGGTCCACGCACAGATTTAGAGCTGTCACTGAAGGAGGAACGTCGTAATGTGACCTGATACTCAGCTGGAGGACAAACCAGCAGGAAAACAGGATCATAAACTGGCTGGAAGCTGGAAATGGATGGATACAAGAAGAGGACACATTCCGAGCCAAACTGTTGGACCTATAGGAAGGCAGAAACCAACTGAGAGTTGAACTAAAGAAAAAAAAAAAAACAATAAAAGGATGAGTTTTCTTTTTTGGTCTAACAGCTATTCGTGGAATCCAGGGTTTAGCGGGATTAACGGTGAATCACAACCGATTCTCCACTGACTGTTTCCTGCTAATGAGTGAGGGACAGAGAGGACATTTAATGAGAAGAGGCTCCAACTGTGTCAGCTGCTGAATGTAAACCTGAACAGAACCGCCACCATCGGTGGGCTTGTGGCTTCAGTGCATGATGGGATGTTGGTTTAAGTTGCAAAGTATGCTGGGACACTGGCAAGAATTGAGCAGTCTGTCAGAGCAATGATGATGAAGAGGCGAGGCCACAGCAGAGGCCAGAGGTTTGTCAAGGCAGACTACTATGAGCTGGACTGGTACTACGACGAGTGTACTGATGGTAAGGCAACGTTCCAAAGCTTGAGGTTCTGGTAGAGATAAATCACCCATACATGCAAGCATGAGGAAGTTAGCTAGTTATTTTTACATAGAGTTAAATTGCAACTGTTTTCCTTAATGAATTCCTGGGACTTGGTCGTGTAACAGGCCCACTGACGTTAGTGCCAGGATTGTTTTTTTTTAGTTTGTTGTTACCTTCCAGAGGGGAGACTGGCAGTAAAGGAACAGCAGGAAGCTGCTGTTGGACACAGTAACAGGTGCTTTATGGCAGCTGAGTCAGTGACCAGTGATAAATGAGATTATTACCAATAAATCAATTGAAGAACTCACAACCCAGAACTGCACAGCGGCTTGGGCGTGTGACCTCCTGACCTTTCATAAGTGCTGAGTCGTGTACGGAAGACCGACGGCATGTTGTGGTGTGATGTGTGACGGCAGCTTGGCTCTGCTCTCTTCCTTCTCTCTGTGCGTCTTCTCAACATGCCGTTCTTCATCTTAAAACAATTGTGTGTTTGTAAATCTACCCACATGGTGGGATGTAGTGTAGTAATGGGCATG
Source organism: Pao palembangensis (assembly GCA_015343265.1). NCBI lineage: Eukaryota > Metazoa > Chordata > Actinopteri > Tetraodontiformes > Tetraodontidae > Pao > Pao palembangensis. Next base: position 8,706,268 of record CM027088.1, read on the forward strand.
ATATTCTCTATCTGCGTCTGTTACGTGAGCTGCGCTGTGCATGTGTCTCAGACCCTCTGGAGAAGTTCTTACATAACAGCTTAAGAAGGTGAAGCGCCTCCCTGTGTGAGTGGAGCAGCTCAAATTTCAGCAGCGCTACTTAACCACGTCAGTTAGACGCTCGGTATATTCTGTACATTTTACAGTAATGCTGATGGGATTAGTTAACCAGGGTGGAGGGGAGGTGCAGTCTTTTTGATAAATGTGCTGCAGGGCATAAGCAGAAATAGCAAACAGCTGGTTCTGTTATATTCGGAGAGGTGTGGAAGTAGGTTGGCTTATATTTAGACCAATCATTTGCATGCGGCATGAAGATGGCGGTCAATTATTCTGTGCTACAAATTACACAACACAGCTGGCAGCCTGTACTACACTGAACAAAAAGAAGAATGCAACACTTCTGTTTTTGCTCCCATTTTTCATGAGCTGAACTCAAAGATCTAAACGATTTTCTAGATGCACAAAAGACCTGTTTCTCTCAAATACTTGAATTACTCTCAAATACCTCACAGGTGTGGCATATCAAGATGCTGATTAGACGGCATGAATGTTACTCAGGTGTGCCTTAGTACGCTCTGTAACGTGCAGTTTGATCACACAGCACCATGCCACAGATGTCGTTTTGAGGGAGCGTGCAGATGGCCTGCTGGCTGCAGGAGTGTCCACTGTTGCCCGTGAACTGAATGTTCATTTCAATACCATAAGCCGTCTCCAAAGGCGTTTCAGAGATTTCGGCAGTACAACCAACGGGCCTCACAACCGAGACCACGTGTAAGCACACCAGCCCAGGACCTCCACTTCCAGCATGTTGACCTCCACGATCGTCTGAGAGCAGCCACCCGGACAGCTGCTGCCAAAGAATTTGTGCTCAAACTGTCATAAACCGTCTCAGGGAAGCTCATCGGCATGCTCGTTGTCCTCATCGGGACAGATGGCAGACAGCGTGTGTGGCGTCGTGTGGGTGAGCAGCTTGCTGATGTCAGTGTTTTGTGGATCGAGTGGCCCACGGTGGGGGTGGGGTTATGGTATGGGCAGGTGTATGTTACGGAGAACTAACACAGGTGCATTTTATTGATGGCATCTTGAAGCCCACTGTTGTGCCATTCATCCACGAGCATCGCCTCATGGTGCAGCATGATCATGCACGGCCCCATGTTGCAAGGATCTGTACACAATTCCTGGAAGCTGGAAACATCCCAGTTCTTGCATGGCCAATACTCACGGCACATGACACCCATTGAGCATGTTTGGGATGCTCTGGGTCGGCGTATACGACAGCGTGTTCCACTTCCTGCCAATATCCAGCAGCTTGGCACAGCCATTGAAGAGGAGCGGACCAACATTCCACAGGCCACAGTCAACAACCTGATCAACTCTATGCGAAGATGTGTTGCACTGCCTGAGGCAAATGGTGGTCACACCAGATACTGACTGGTTTTCTGACCCCCCAGACCCCCCCAGTAAAGCAAAACAGCACATTTCAGAGTGGCCTTTTATTGTGGCCAGTCTAAGGCACACCTGAGCAATATTCCTGCTGTCTAATCAGCATCGTGATATGCCCCTCCTCTGAGGTGGGATGGATTATCTCGGCAAAGGAGAAGTGCTCACTAACACAGATTTAGACAGATTTGTGGACAATATTTGAGAGAAATAGGTCTTTTGTGAATGTAGAAAATGTTTTAGAGCTTTGAGTTCAGCTCATGAAAAATGGGAGCAAAAACAAAAGTGTTGCGTTTATATTTTTGTTCAGTATAATACTCTGCTTTTAGTTTTGTGATTTTAAAAAAGCTGCAAACAAACACCTGATAAAGAAAGAAAGAAAAGAGCCTGAATGTGGGAGAGGAAGCTGCTTGTCCCTTTGTTGCCCGGAGTACCGCGTCCTTTTGGACCACATCGTAGAGTGGGGTTACTCAGGCAGAGCATCTCTTTTCAAGAGCAGTAATTATAACACTTGAGCGCTGGCTAATGAGCAGAAAATTGGGACACTTTGTTGTTGCCGCCTCGGAATGAGGTCTTATGGGCCATTCTGGCTCTGAACGACATCATGAAGTTTTGGAGCAGTAAGTCCACCCCTGATGGGTTTATCATGGCTTCTTTTTCATCTGAATTTGAAACGACTTTTTTCTGTGATCTGAATATCACATCATCAAAACGCCCCATTTGGGCCGCGTGTAAAATGACACAATCCAAGCATGTACAGTATAAAATGACTGACTAAAGGTCTCTGTGTCACTGGCCCCACCCTGAAAACAGGTGCATGTTTGTTATTGTTCACTCTGCCGGTTGTCACAGGACTGTACCATGTTTCTGCCACTGGAAGGGGGTTACGCTCAACAGCAACCTGCAACTGAAAACTAATTGAAAAATTGTTGTTGTCGATTTTCTACAGTCATTTTTACTTCCCTCAGCAAAGGAAAGACTCGTTGAGAGAGATTATTGTAAATGATCCCATCTGTCACGTTTTAAATCTAGTCTAATTCCTAGATAACTCTTTCTAAGTCTATATATCCGCCCCTTTTAGCTTGCAATTAACTAGGATCAGCCATGCAGACGGTCTGGGAGGAGTCAGGCTATCGGCTGCTATCACACCAGGACACACACTTGCAGAAACTCGCTGGTCAGACTAGTATCAGTGAAATGACTCAGACTCTGACGGTCATGGTGCTCCGAGGAGCATACTTTAAACCCCGTCCTCTCTGGAACAGACTTGTACTTGGACATCTGGGCAGGGGCAGCTTTTATCCATCCATGGCAAACCTGCAGACCTCCTGGTTTAGTGGCTGCCCATAGTGTGAGAGTGGAGAATGGCACACTCCACGGTCGCTGGCACACAGCACGAGCTGACATACTTCAACCTCACAGAGGAGGTCGAGGGATATCTCTGTCTCTCTCTTCTCGAGAGCACAGGGCTGGAAGAAGAGTATATTGGTCTTCCTAGTCATGGAGGCAAAGAGAAGGAGGTGGAGGAGGAAGAGATGGATGAAGAGCAACAGGTTCTGTGTGAAGGTAGCTTTGTTTTTGGAATGTGTAATAGTATAGATTGCTTGTTGTGGGCTGTACACATCATGGTTTCTTTTTTATTGCATTTAATTGGTCAGAGACGGTCCTGGCTCTTTATTCCTGCTGCGACTTTATGTGTTTTTTTGCAGAATTTTCCATATATGTGATTTGAAACAGACAGAATTGTCAACAGTTTCCTCTTTGAGGTCTCTAGGGTGTTAATTTGCACATTCCTGGTCCTTTCTCGTCATTGTCTGGGTGTCTCTTTATTGTTGCTGACCTTGTTTGTTGCCCAGTAGCAACAGGAGCTGCAGAATGTTGTGGCGGTAATCTTGATGCCCCCCCCCACCCCCCCCCCACCCCCTTACAGATCTCCAGTGGTCACCTAAAGAATGCCATTTAAATCTACCAACATCCTGATCAACTTTCACTGAAATTTCCCATAATGTTTAACCCAGATTATTGGTATTCAGTTACACGATAAGAAGCAGTTTGACAGAAATGGTTTAAAAATGAATTTTTCTCATAGCTTTTCTGTTGGCACATGTCCTTTACACTGCCTATATTTATTTGGAGCAGGTTACTGATCAAAGACTGACAAAACTCAAATATACAAAGCACGTGAGGTTAAGAGACTCCACCCTGTGCTATCAAAATCTAACGCTGCTGGATTAACTCACCGAGCAGAAGATGTGTGTGGAAATAATTTTAAATTTTTGAATTTTTAACAACTTAACTTTTTTTTTTTGGTGTCATGAAAGGACAGCCATTAAAGGGCTTCATGTCCATTTTACCAGCAGACACACACGGCTCGGACTGTCAGGACATGGAAATATGTGGTTTGCATTGGCCACCTCTGTTTTGCATTCATGAAGACTTTTAGCTGGAGCCATGTCTGATAAGATACTTCCATACTGAATTTAGGTCATTTGTTGCAGATGAAAAAGACATTTATCCAGAAGACTTTCAAAACAGATTATGTCCGTATTCTGACTCACTGACCCCGTTTTGACCTGCGAGGTAAATAACTCTTGTCTGGAATAACTGATGATTCAGACTTTTCTATCAGATTCGGAGGAGTTCATTATAAACAAAAGTTTTGTAGTTGAAATTCCTCAGAAGTGCGTAGGCAAGCCTCTGCTCTGTCTTGATTTACGTGTATGTGGCGTGTACGTGGTCAGTCGTGTGTTTTTTATAAACTGGAACTAATTGCATTTAGCATTTCTGATGTAACGCACTTATAAATAACTAAACCATTATTTGGAATAACTTGATTAAGGAAGTAAAAACAAGGACAGACTGAAAGAAAGGTTAGGGCAGGTGTAAAAAAAAAAGCACTGTTTACACATCAGTCATCCCATCCAACATCTTAACCCTAAATAAAATATGCATTGAGGTCACTCACTCTTTAATGATTTACTTTCATTTTTTTGCAGTGTACTTAAAGATGTTTCGTGTGTGTGTGTGTGTAGTACTGTGTGCAGATAGGGTGGGCCAGATGACGAAGACCTACAGTGACATCGATGCTGTGACTCGACTGCTGGAGGAGGTAAGATCGTGGGTTCTTGTCTTTTTAAATGTGGAATATTAATACTTTAATCCAGACTCAAAACAACAACAAATCCTCCACTTTGGGTTTTCTGCAGAAAGAGCGTGACCTAGAGTTAGCGGCTCGCATCGGGCAGTCACTGCTGAAGAAAAACAAAGCCCTCAGTGAGAGGAATGAACTGCTGGAGGAGCAAGTGGAGCACGTACGAGAGGAGGTACGCTACAGAGAGTGTGTATATCTGAGGGTTTTTTTTTTTTTTTGTTGTAGATGAGCATACTTATTTCCTGTCTGACACCACCTCTTCCATTTATTCCAAATTTAGGTTTCGCAGCTGCGTCACGACTTGTCCATGAAAGACGAGCTGCTGCAGTTCTACACCAACGCAGCTGAGGAAAGTGAGGGGGAGTCCCTCACCTCTACACCGTGAGTCTCCTCCTCCTGACAGAGAAGCAGTTATCCATTAATTTTTCAAGTTAATGTCAAACTAAACAAACAATCCCCTTTTTAAGTACTAAAGAGTAGAGATATGATAGCAATGGAATAACATGTGAGGTATCTGTCTTTGTCCCTGCATATTAAAGGTCATTTACCACTGTTTGCTGATTCAGACGTCCCTCTCGTATGTTTCCAGTGTGCGTCCCACCGACAACAACGTGTCAACACCAACTTTTTTCCCATTGGACTCCCTACAGAAGAAACTCAAAGATCTGGAGGAGGAAAACAAATCACTGCGATCGGAGGTAGAAAAAAACAACCCTCAAAGGTAGAAATACAGCAAAAAGTGACGATGGTGTCTGATTTTTTTTTTCTGGTTTTGAAGTAAATCCGTAACTATATCCAACAATTGAACAACTTGCACATTATCCAAGACTGTAGTGAATCGAAATCTGTGCTAAATATCAATCTCGGTACAAAGATATCCGTCAACAGATGCTACGGAGCGCTAATCTGGTCTCATCGCAGGACTCAAAGGTTTAACAGGCCCGGTTTTTATGAGCACCTTTATCATTTTTCAGAGGAATGTTTAATGTTCTAAAAACAACCCTGGAGGAAATGTTAATTATTAACAATATAAAGTGAGTCACACTAGTTGATTTATTTTCTATCAGGCGAGTCATCTGGAAACAGAGACAATCTCTTATGAGGAAAAGGAGCAGCAGCTTGTCAACGACTGTGTCAAAGAACTGCGTAAGAAGCGACAGAACTTTCATTACATCCATACACTGTTGATAAAAAGCGGACCTTTTGGTCAGATTTTGATCTTGTCCGTCATTCCAGGTAATTCCAACCTTCAAATCACATCTCTGTCTGAAGAACTGGCCCGAAAGAGCGATGACGCCTCCCGGCAGCAGGAGGAGATCACACACCTCCTCTCGCAAATAGTAGACCTCCAGAAGAAGGTCAAGCTGGTATGAAACCACTTGTCTTTGTTAAAACTGCACAGTAACTGAACATTTTTTGAGATTATGGCCTTTGTACAAAGATATGCAGTATGGTAGCAACAAGACATGACAAATCTCATTTTCTGCTGTGTTCCCAGCATGCCTTAGAGAATGAGGAACTGACTCAGCACTTGGGTGCGGCAAAGGACGCCCAGCGGCAGCTCACTGCTGAGGTGAGACAGTCCACACCTTCTCACCACGATCGTGATTTTCTGTAGCGATCACGTCTACAGATGATTGTTTTGACAACAACCTGACAAAACTTGTGCGTCTTCTTCCTCCTGTTTTGTGTCCCTCAGTTGCGAGAGTTAGAAGATAAGTATGCGGAGTGCATGGAGATGCTTCAGGAAGCTCAGGAAGAGCTGAAGAACCTGAGAAATAAAACTCTGCCCCTAAACACACCGCGGCGGTTCCATTCTCTCGGTCTGTTCCCGATGGTGAGCCGCCTTCGTAAACATCACCTGTCAGTGGCCAGTAGCTACAGAGAACCTTTTCACATGTTGGTGTTCCCCTCCAGGACTCTCTGGCAGCAGAAATAGAGGGCACCATGAGGAAGGAGCTTCAGATGGATGACCCCGACGTAGAGGAGCAGAGGTACCATTACTTAAAGAGACAAGTCGGTTGATTTAAGCTAACTGAGAAATAGTCACGATCAGTGTCGTATTTCTGTCCAACTTCTCCAGACTGCAACCAAAACGAGTGTTCCAGACAGTAAAAAACCTGAACCTGATGCGTCAGCAGCGGTCACCGCTCGCCCCCTCCCCCCTCAACATCCCAGGATCCAATCAGATGTCATGTTTCACCTCAGGGCGCTCCAGCAGGGTGGGCACGCCACGCTGCAACTCCATATTCGGCAGCGAGACGGGAAGTGGAATCATCCTCGACAACAGGACTAGCAGCACCCTGGAGACTCCAGATGATGGGTAAGGAGACCACGCTCTGCATCTACGTTTTACAGATTTTAAGTACCTTTTCTTCAGAAATTTGAGAAAACACAACATTCTATTAATTTTGTTTAGAATATTGCAGATTGTAGTCATGAAACCATTAAAATCGAATTTTAAATTTGTGCTCCTCAGGTCAGAAGACTCTAACAAGCGGCCCCCCGGCACCCCGGGGACCCCCGGTAGCAGGGACCTGGAGGCAGCGCTGCGGCGTCTTTCCCTCCGACGTGACAACTACCTCTCAGAAAAACGTTTTTTTGAGGAGGAGAGGGAGCGAAAGCTTGCTTATTTGGCCAAAGAGGAAGAAAAAGGAGGTGGGGGTAGCAGTGGAGGTCCGGGGACCCCAGCAGAGAGCCTGTTCTCACTGTGCTCACACCCCTCTCTTGGAAGCATCTGGTCGGGATATGCTTTCACTACGCGATCGTACTTGCCGGAGAAGCTACAAATTGTAAAGCCGCTAGAAGGTGATACTTCCTCACAAAGACATATGACTACGCTTCACAATAACAGAATGTTTCAGAAAGACCCGCAGAATGACGTGAAAACTTCTGATTGGGTATTTCTAGGCAGCCCTCCAATCCAGTCAGAGAACAACAGTCAAACCATTCAGAACCAGCATGAGAGTCAGTACCTGATTCTTCACACCTATAGTTCATCCAGAATCTTTATGAGTGCGTCACATGTGCCCAGAACTCTGCAGGGCAGCTCCAGTTTGTTGGAGTCGAGCAGCCTGCTGAGCTGCTCACAGACGCGCCTCAGAGGTCCACTGGCTTTAATCACAGGCCTACTGGAAGTAGTGGAACAGCAGGGAGGCAGCTTAAATCTGCAGCATTCCTTTTACTTCAGACACACGCAACCGCGCTGTTGGTTTGAGTTATAGCACGTTTGCCTTTTATCAATGTTGGACGTCTTAGTTGTCATCACCATTTCTTATTTTGTACTCCCCTCTAGTGGCCAAATTTAAAATTACACGCAGCGTTGCTAAAATAAAAACATTTTTGCAATTTGGAAAAATACACATTGCAGTTCATGATTTACACTCTGATGTTTGGTTAAATGGCACCTTTATGTTTTCTTCTTCACATTCTTTGCACATTCTGCTGTCACTGTTTTATTCTAAATAATTCAGCCTGCCAAAAGACAGTTAGCCCAGAAGATGAAAGGTTAATTGATCTTCTAGAATATGGTCCCATGGGTTTCATATTTCTTTTCATACTTTTCTTGTTTAAGACATAATCTTTTTTTCTCATCCATGCAAAAGTACCGTATGTACATATTGTTCCTTTCAACTTTCTTCATTCAATCTTGTCTTTATATTTTACTTTTCTGTTACACTTGTTCAGCTACTCTTTCCAATAAAAACCCAACCTTCTTTTTTGTGTTTTTTTTCATCAGTGTACTGACAAGTATTCTAAGTTTTAAGAGCATAAATTACACTTAAAACTGAAATGAATCTCAGAACACATGAATCACGTCCACTTTCATCACGATGAAAATCGACGATCATCTAGTTTTTTTTTTTTTTGGTGTTTTTTTTGTATTTGATTTGAAACCAGAGTCATTAAGAAAGCATAACATTTCTCTAACTCTTTTCAGGTTCTGCCACTCTCCATGCATGGCAACAGTTGGCTCAGCCTCACATGGGTGCTCTGTTGGATCACAGGCCTGGCGTAGTCACAAAGGGCTTTTGCACGTTACCACATGAGCAGGAGCAGCAGGAACGAGACAGCTGGCAGCTGGACCAACCAGAGGAGGATGAACTTTCGTGTGGCTCGTTCACCGGGTTGCCAGAAGGAATGCCTGCTTCTAAAGAGCCGCCTCATTCTACCTCTTCAGTTTGCAACAAATCCAGTGAGGCTGGATCGGAAACACTGCACGGAGAAATATGCAGGACCCAAGAAGCTACTCGAGAAAAAGATGGACATGTTGCAAACATGCTGTCCCTCTCCAGACCCCCCTCTGCCTCTTCTCCTCTCCCCACTTCATTAGAAATGAATGGACACGTGGACCTCAAGGAGCTCCAGGCCTTACACAGCACCACAATGGACCAGACACCTGGTGAGGGGGCACTTGGCTAAGGTCACTGCACTGCATCCCTTGAACCCTGGAGCACTGAGATAAAGGGGAGGGGATGGGACTAGCAGAGGCAATTAACAGGACATCTCTCAGCCCCACTGTAGCGTCAGCTCCTGCACGATCGCGCTCATGTGCACGCCCACCCGTCCTACCAGCAGTCCTTGTGTTTGCAACCATTCAGCTTCATCAGAACCGAGTATACTTTCATTTAACTATCAGTTTGCATCTTTATTCTTGCTTTCCACCTTTTCAGTCATGCTTTGTTTGATTTAATTTGTGATCATCTCATTCAAGTACTCAATTATACTTGGCTGGCCTAATAATACACATTATCAGAGTATCTGATATAAGCTGGTGTTTCTTTCATACATACATGTTTTCTGCAGTTCTGCCCTCTTCAATTTTGTCTCTCATCTCCTTTTCCTTCTCTTTCCTTGTAGTTCATTTCCCTGGGAAGTGTATGTCCCACACAAGCTCTACATACACCTTCACCACCTGCAGGATCCTTCACCCTTCTGAGGAGCTAACCTCCGTTTCTGCCAGGTACACACCTTCAAAATCATCCTACACACACTGTAACCCGTCAGGCTACGGAGATGACAGTGATGGCGTTGAAAACTGAACCAGCTACTGATCTCTACTGATGCAACAGCTCTTAACACGCAGCAAACACTGCTGTCTGATTGGACTTGGCAGGTCAAGTGATGAGGAAGATGATTTGGAGTTGTATCATATGGTTGTCATGGCCAAAGTAGAGCAGGCCCTCTGAATACACACGGGTGAGGCAGAGCATGGGAATGTGTTTCTGCTGTGGGTGTGTGTAAACAGTAACACTAATGTTCTCTGCCGACGTGCTCTAACACTCAGAGGGACAAGTCTGAGCTTCTGAAGGTTTTAACCACAGCTAGAATCCTCAGATCAAACAGAATAGGCTGAGATGATGTCATGTGACCCTAATCTGGTTTCATAGGTTCTTCCTATCACAACAAGCCTTTGAGATGGATGGTAAAAATCCAAAAGGGGAATTAAAAAAAAAGAAAGAAAGAAATGACCAATTTGTTTTTATGCCTATCAGACCAGGCCGGGGTCACATGACAAGCGAATCAGGCCGCGGTGGACTTTTGGGCTCGGCCTCATTTAATCTTCTAGTTCATGTTTTATTAATGGCGACTAAGTTTAATATGATAAATTATTTGTCACAGGCGGAACAGCTGGTAACCAACTCCTAAACTCTCCCATCTCTGCATGATTATGTTAAAGGATTAATATTAGCTTTTTGTCCGTTAATATCTGTCCCTGCATTCATTCTCTCGCTCGGGCCTAATTCTCGCTGCCCCTCTGCTCTTCCCTCCACCTCCAGCCCAGCTCGGGCCTCCTGTCAGAGCAGCGCTTCCGTCAGCACGCCCACGCCCGTCTCCTCTCCTGTACCCTTCTCTGCGCCACCTACACCTTCCTACACCCCCTGCTGCACCCCGCGGCGCCATTCCCTCGCTCTGTCCCTAGCAGAGTCCTCCACCAACCTGAGGGACTCCACCAGGACGACCAGCACTTCCCTGGGGCTGGTGCGCCTCCTACTGGAGCGTGGCATTTCCTCGTCAGTCTACGACCCGCTAAGCTGGGACAGAGGGTTTGACGGAAGTGGCGCGTCAGCGTCTGTGGGCGGACCGCTGGAGCAGCGGAGCAACAACACACGGGGGGAGCGTGAAGACAAGACGCAAAGAAAATGTCCAGAAAGCCTCACCCTCCAGCCCAGCACCCCGCCAAACTCTCCTCGTTCTAAATCTGCCTCCTTTGCAACAGCCAGCCCGGCTTTTCAGTTCAGCCCTGCGAATGATGACCCACCTTTCTACGACACTTTCCTTGCCTCCAAGCCAGCGTGTACCATACTGAGGGAAGTGCTGGGGGAGCCTGAGAGGGAGCAAGAGGGGACATCAGAAGATGAGTTCCAAGCAGAGCTGCTAAAGCTGCGACTGGTGGACAAACTGAAGTGTTTCCACACACTTTCAGCTCCTGCTGCTTCCATTTCAACTGGGAATGCTCTGCTGTCCCCATTTGGACCCCCGGGACTGGGGAACAGTGGACTGGCTGGGGGCCTTCCAGGTCTGAATGCAGGGCTGAGGAGGAATCGGAGCTACCCTGCCATGGTAGGGGCCAGTATGGCCATGAAAGACCCTGGAGGCCCGCCCAGTTCAGAGATTCTCATCCCACATACAATGCAAGGTACATATACTCCACTCCCAGTGCACACAGAGGATGTGAGCAAAACGCAAGCAAACAAATCGCATCCTGATCATCAAGGCCCTGCAAGTACCCCAGACTCTACACACACCCTAAACTGGTACACTACAGACGAAATGGGGCCCAACGGTGGACTGAGGTGTTGTACAAACACTGACCAACAGTGCTGACAAAACTGGGACTTAATAAGAGAAAGCAGCTGTACTTGCCAATGTAGTCCATTAATTCCATGTTAAATACCAAATATTATACATGTAAACATTAGTCGGCTGTTACACACACCAACCACACTTAAAGGTCAGTTGGTCCGAGCTGAAAGAAACCGTGGCCAATGCAGCAGCAGCAGCGACTGTGTCCACTGTGTCATCTTAACGCAGTACGATGCCTTCTTCAGTCACCACTGTAACCGTACGTTGTGGGAGATCGCTATGCGGTGTGATTGTATCTTCTGTCCAGTGCAATGTGGAAACTTTGCAGTGCTTTGACACTAGAATGTCCAGGGTACCGCAGAGCTTTCCCGAAGGCCACTTTTAGTTTCATTTTCTTTTCAGCTTGAAAAGAATGCACTATTGAAAGAAAAAAAAAAAAGTTATTTTGCTTCACATTATGCTTGAAAATTGGTGCTTTTTCAGGGAATCCAGCAAATACATTTCACTACAGCAGACGTTATTCTTGGTAGGTTGGCTGTCTGTCCCTTTGATGTAATAGAAAGGTAATCAATAATGAGAGATCAAAGAAATTGAAGCTAACAAGGAAGATAATAAATTTCTCTTCATTATAAAACCACAATTTGAGCTTATGGATTTTCCCTAATGACTTTTTTTCTTTGACTTTGCACTGCATTTGTTTTATTTAATCTAAACGTCTTCTTTATTACACTCAAATGCAATACTGAGGCCACTGGTATTTTGGTATTTTAAGCCCTTAATTGTTTCTTTCTTTGTTTTATGCACTGGAGATAAATGTAAGCTATGATGTAAAAACTAGAGATTATTTTCTAAACTGTTTCATCTATATTTCTAAGAATAATTTGGACTCTGTCTAATGTGCCAACCTGTTGTGACTGTTCATACATATGTGCCTAAAACAACTGGTTTTCATTATTTTGCTGCAGTAAAGAATCAAAACTAATTGCACAAATTTAAAGTGTTGCATGTGAGGAGTGCATCCAGTTTCATTCAGGTTCAGAGAAGCAGAACAGCAGGAACAAAGGTGAATTAAATCAGCTTATTACCCTTCTCTAATGAAATCTACTGGGAGCTGCAACATCAGTCAAATCTGCACAACTGCATCATGATCACATCAGATTACAGAACACACTTATCACCTTTATTTGTCCTTTAATTAATTAGATCTGGGGGTGACAAAAATGGTAAAATGATACTTTCTGAATGTAACTGCTACTTTGAAACCTGCTCCTTTGATGTTTTTTTGTTTGTTTTTTCCACGTCACTGACCCAGTTCCAGTGTCCACCAGTGGTGCTGCCCATCGCACAGCCAAGTTTTCCCAGCATTTAAATGATCTGATGTGGGACACTGGGAGCGGGTCGCTGACAGGCAGGGAAAAGCGTCTGCCAGTAAATCCTTAATGATTAAGGGGTTAAAACAACCACAGTAATCCTGACTTTAAATCTAAAATCTATTTATCAGAAGCATATGTTGGTCCATTGCTGACGTTTATTTGAGGGACTTTGGCGGAGTTTTGAATCAGTTTTCGTTGTTACTGCATTTAAATCTGTGACTTTGGGAAATGAGTTTTAAGCACTGCAACCAAAGCAACAAGAAATTGCGAGAAATAGGCGTGTGTGTGTCCTTGTTGTGTGTGAGTGGAATCATTTGAATGTACGCCAGAACGATGACCCTGCTGTAAGGCCATATATTTGTACAGTACGTTCATTTATCCTTTGTCGACTGCAGAAATGCGTATGTAAATGTATGCAACATAGTCATGCTAACTTTGTTTCTGAAACTGTAATGTTAATTTAGGTAACTTTATTTTAGTAAAGAAGAAACTTTAAGGACTGAAGTGTTTTGTTCTATTCCACAGAATTACACTGTCAATAAAAATAAATCTGCTGACTGAATTTGTCGTTTTATTTGACACCGTTCGGAGGAACCATGCATATTTACATAGACTGCGAGCTTTGTTTATTTCATGTAGGGGGAGCAGGTAACCAGCACCAGAATAGGCAGTAGTAATACAAGGTTGCTTTATGATCAAAGCACCTTGGCCTTTGATCCTTAGAAGATCAAGAGTGAAAGTCCCTACGGAATCTGGAACATCACCAAAGTTCAATCATCGGTTCCTTATCAACATTTCCTGAAAATGTCATTAAAATCCTTTATTAAAGATTATGAAATATATAGTTATTTTGCCAACAGACGCAGGTTATTACAAAAGCATTCCTATAGTCTGCCTCAAAGATATAGGATGTTTAGACATGAACAGTAATAAATTACCACAAATACTCATGAACTGTGTTTCACTATTTAGAATATTTGCTGAAATAGTAGATTTGCAGGACCACACCAGCTGGAATGTATTTTTTTTTCCCCTCATTTTAACTTTTTATAATTCTGAATGTTGGCGTTTTATGGACTCTTACTTGTAGCTTATAAACTATCTTAATTAATTAATGACTACTGGAGAGCTCGGCGGTTCTGTTATAGTGCACTGAGGAACTTTTGTACCTTCAGCCGTTCCAATTAAAGTTTGATTCCACAAGGAGGCAGTGTGTCTCAGAGAAAAGACTGGACAGCTGGTGTAAACACAAACCCGGGCCAACTCAAAGCCCAGAGATAAAAAGAAAGCGGGCCAGCCCTCGAGTATCATGAAATTCATCCAACGGTGGTCAAGTAAACCCAGATTTACTTCTCGGCCGACTGCATAACGAAGAAGGGCAGATCTTTGAGAGACATCCTCTAGGTGTGGAGAAGCTCAGGCAAGTCCTTCAGAATAGACAATTGGGTGACCAGGTATTCACGCTAATGAAGTAAAACCCTTTCAGTAAGATTCCAGACCTCTCTGCATGCCTTTTTATAATAATAATTAAAGCGTGAATCTGATTAAAATGCAACGCAGTCAGGAGAGGTGAGACACGATGGGCTGCAGAGCCAAAGTCCTTCAGCACTGATCCCTTGGTGACCAAAACGAGGATTTTTGGTGTGTGTAATCATCCGTCGAGCTGCCAGAGCCCTCAGACACACTATGCCTGGCGATTTCATTCTTGGGCACGAGCTTTTAAGAACACTTTTAAAAATGAAATGGCTGCCAACCTTTGAGAAAATAAATCCAAGAGATGCGGCGTCGCAGCTGGTGACTGGATGGATGGAAGTATCAGATGTCATTTTAATTCCTTTTAAATTCATTTTTTCCTTCCAATAATGTTTAATTGATTGACACTTGTTTTTTCATAATTGAGGTCCAACTTCTCAGAGGGAAAGTGTCTCATTTATGGACGGACACTCCTCGCGTGGAGAACCACAGCCACACAGACACACAGACACACACACACACACACACACACACACACACACACACACACACACACCAGCTGGGCTTAAAGTGCAGCCATTAGAGGTTTTTTAAACCTGAGTAAACAAGTGAAACATCTGTTCTCAGTACAGCTTGGAAGTCATAAATGCATGAGAGTGAATGTTTCAGATAAAGAGTTTATTTGGGTGATACTAATGTTCAAATCTCAGCTTTAGTGTATTCAGGTTTAGTTTTTTCTCCTCTGGGTCGCAAAACCAACAAATTAGCACTTTTAACAACAGAATTAAACTCCCTGCTCACACAGAGCAGAAATGTGGATTTTTTTTCTTTTCTTTTTTTTTGTCTGAAATGCCATATTGATTTTGGAGGAAACCACAGAGGAGGATGCAGCGGTTACAAAAGTTCAGCAGGGTCATCAGTGTTGCATCCAGACATTTACGGCAGCTGAATAACAACAACCAGCCGACAGAAATAACTGCACACACTGCACAGGAAAGCAGGAGAGATGGGAGGAGGAGGAGGAGGAGGAGGAGGAGGAGGAGGATGAGGAGGGTGATCTTTCTCAAACATACATTAGATCCCGTAAGGTGCATTGTGGGAGCTGGAAAGCTTCAAAGCACATTGAGGAACATTTGTCGGTTAAAAAAACAAATATGATTCAACCCAGCAAACAGCACGAGATGTGCAGCAGCGCTGAGACGACACTGCAGGTCGAAACCTCGTCTTCATAGCATAAAAGTCAAACTGGCATCATTTTCTTCTCTTAACCTCTAAAAGGGACACGCGTTCACTTCCATTTTTAAAACCAGTTACAGCCAAAGTGTCCACACAGAATTATTTTGCAATATTGTGACAATATGAGCTCACAACAATCACATCCAATGTATCTATTAGCAGCAGGTCCTGAAGGAGCAACTAAATGAGAATGAATGTGCTCCACGGCTGTGGCCTCTGGATGGAAAACGTGTGAAGCTCATCATCTTCCTCCCCCCTCCTCCCCAGTCATTATGCTTTCATTGCCACATTTTAACAATATTTGCATTTGATTATTTGACTGTGCAAAACAGAAATTGAATTAACTGGAATCTGATGTGATTCAAAAGGGAGAGAGAGAGGAAAAAAACTAATAATGTGAATGGCTAATGAAAATGCTACCCCTGTGAGCAATTTACACTCTGCTTAAATATAAATTTAAAAAGCAATGATTCAGCAAAAATAAAAGGCCTCCCAGATAATGAAAGATTCATTAATGACCTCCAAATATTGTAAATAACAGACCTAATGAGTCTACAATGTGAAGGTTTTTCATATAAAAACCTGTAAATGTTTTCATTTAGCAAAAAGTTTTCTTTTATTTTGGTTTTTAATTTGCAAAATGTCTTACCTGATGCTTTAAGCACATAAGGTTTAGTACTTGTTGACATGTCATAAAGCTACATTTGACAAGTTTTAGTTGAATTTCAAAATTAAAATACATTAGATGTAGCACACACCCAGCCTGCAGACTTTTATTAGTTTTTTCTTGATTTCTTTTATTAGTTTACTACTTTGTTTGGAGTGGCTGTTAACGCCACTGTTTTTGCCAGAGTTTATTGCCCATTTTGGCACCATCGTTATTTGGTTGTCACCAATTAGTAGTAGTGGAAGTATGAGCAGCTTCTTTATTAGACACGTTGGGAGTGATTCATATACTCTCGTGAAAGCCAAAACACAAACATCGTGGCATACAATACTGGTATGATTACCATAATCTTACAAATGTCACATTTCAGCATATTTTCTGTAGGCAGAAGCCTTCTGAATGGCTTTGAGAGGAAATAAAATGATAAAGATGATGGCTCACTGGTGAATATTAAACAAATTATATCGTTTGATTGATCAAAAAGGCAGGGAAAGGGTCCGAATGAAGGGAAAAGGAGATCTTTTGTGAATGTATATCTGATCCCAGGACAGTCAGGAGATAATGCACAGGTTTAACCCTGCCTACACTTTGTGTTGCTCCTTTATTATATGTAAAATCTTGAGTATGTTGATTATGAAATAAAAAAGAAAATGTGAAGAAGATGGCTCCTCTTTTCTAGGTCACCAGTGTGTAAAAACACATGGGAAGCTGGGTACATTTTTTTGTCTTCTTTTTTATGTAGGATTGCAACTGTTTTTGACATTTTCAGTGCAAAGTTATATTTAGCCATCTCCGTTCAGATCAACTGTGTCATCAGAACGATGTGAATCGAGATAATGCAGCAGGACGGAGACGTTGCTTTTATTCGTGTGTGTGTCTGAGTGTTATCGTTTATAGTGTTGATCAGTAATTAATCAGTAATACCTGCTGCATCGAGGGGAATTTACAGGCAACATTTTTCTTCATTTAATCGTAAAGAAAGACAAAACCCCGGTCTTCTAAATGATTGATGAGTTGGGCTTTAGGGGTTCCACAGTAATGCAAACCAAGAGTCCATTTAGCTGCTGAGACCGCTCACCATCAAATGCAAATGTAACTGGCCTTAACAACCGCAGGGATGTTCGCGGCGTTCGCCACAATCGCCGGTTTGAATTACGCTCCGAGGTCTGAGCAGAAGATCAACAAATATGGACATCACAGAGCCATCTATCCTAAATAATTCACAGGAGGGCTGAAATGTTGTACTGCTACATCCACAATCCAGGCCGGCCAATCAGGAAAATCCAGCACATCCCAATTACAGCCGCTGGGATTTGTCAGCTACCAATAGTCCGAACTGCAGGAAAAAATATACTGATGAAATCCCACAGAGACGGCACTTTGGAGCTCAACAAACCTGGATATTAGTTAATGTAACCATTGTTTTTCATCAGTGAAAACAGAAAACCAATCACTTTTACATTAATTAGTCAATATAATAAGATAACGAATGTTAGATTTTCACATGATGCATTTAGATTAAAATTTTCTGATGACATAAACATTCATTATTACCACCATACTTATCTGTCCCTCTCTCCGGCCATTCGGTATCAGGCGGATCCGTCTGATCCGTGTACTTTATAAACATTAAGCTCATATTTGAGTGTGTGTCAGGTGTGTGTTTTATTGCTTCTATCTCCTGCAGTTATAACCTAATGTCTTTATGACGACTTGCAACAACAGAGGCTGTGTTTGAGATCGTAACTACGCAGAATCTCTGATCTCCACTTGGACGAGCAGCCTCGGACACCAGATCTGGTGACCTACAAAGGCCACCAAAGTGTTGCTTCTTTGTATTAGCTACGAGCTAAGCGCGGAACACCGCTCACACCTGAATCTCTGGAGCCAGTGACCCTTTTTTGCTGTGTCATCTGACTCCTTATTGATCCCATCAATCATCAATACGTCTGTAAATGTCACACTGTTAATGAGCCAATAATAAATACCTGAAGGTGGGATTTTGCTAGAGAAAAAAAAGTCTGTATAATTTATATACTATCAACGATCCAAACGCCAGCATCGGCTGACACCGTCTTCACCTGTGTGATAAATCAAACTTGAAATGCTCAATGCAATAGCTCAAAGGCCTTATGCAGTGTAATTATTGAGAGCTGCAATTATTGAAACGTTGTGTGTGTAAGATTACTTTTGGCACCATAATTAGCATTTTCAGCAGGTCTGACTTTAATCTGGGCTGACATTGTAATGAGAAATCCCCATGTGCAACTGCTGACCAACGTCAAGCCACTACATCACCTTTTTTTTTTTTTTTTTGGAGCATCTGTACGTGTGAGAGCTAATTACATGCTAAAATATGATGTCACATTTGCGAGGTCGGTGCGTATGTGCCGTGCTGACGTTAGTGCACTCCCCCTCTGGCCAGAGAGCGCACAACAAACAGCCATCCAGTGGCTGCATGGATTTCACTTGACTTTGAGTCCACAAAAGCTCTTATGCGCAGGCACGCTATTTTGTTAATGAGGACTGCTCCCTCCTTTAAGCGGTCTCTCTACTCAAGCCGTCATAAAAACGCATCACCTTTTTGTAACTCCTCATTTTTCTGACTGCCTTTCTAACACTGCTGCAGACTTTGATGATGCAGTTGCCAAAAATAAATACTAATTAAATCTCATGTCAACTTCACACAGTCCAGAAGACCTTTCAAACATGGGCCACAGAGGAAAAACTCGAGGGTTTTGGGCTCTCATGGCTGGTGTCTGTGCCCTTAAATCTGAAGTGTCTCCAGGTTTGATTGCCCCAACTCAGAGTATGAACAGTCTCTACATGAATATCAAGTGAGGAGCAAAATAAGTGGAGCTTAATTTATGTTCACCCTCTTCTTAAAAAGCACAGCGTATTAAAAACAAAGACCTAGAGATTAGCTATGATAATCTGCATGCCTGTGCAGGGAAGCTTCAAAGAATTTCCCCTCGTTAATCTCGGTTTTCCTCTTCTAATTTCCAGGTAGGTGCAGTCTGCCATTGACTCATCCATCTAATAAAAGGGTCACTTTTAAAGGTGTTTTATGATACTGTCCTTGACACCAGTGGTCCATACTTTAAATCCTGCTCATCGTTTTTTGCAGGAAACCATTATCATAATCGTCACAACAAGCAGGACTAATTGTACTTCAAATAGAGATCTTATACACAAAAAAGGATGTTTCAGGAGGAGGAGAACCTTAGGCCATTTTCCATCTTACCATGGAATTCCTCGGTATTCTCCCGGAGGAGCTGTGGAGAAGTTGGCCTAGGCTTCCCTGGTGAAAACCTCTTCCCCATTAGGCAGGAATGTCTGACCGTCACCGTCTCTGCTACACGTGTAAATTCTGTTCTCTAAACATCAAAGTTCCCACAACTCTTTGTTCTCTCAGACTTCAGCTTCGTTTTAAAGAAACGTCATCTCCTTCCAGCCGGTGTGGTTCACACCAGCAGCCACATTACAGTGGAAAATCAGTGTACATCAACAAAACGATGTCTCGCAGCTTGCAATTAAAACAGATTGGAAAACATCACTTTTCCACAGTTTAAAAAAAAAAGCTGGGAATCAAGCAAAGCTCTAATTGTACGTCAAAAACCTTCACGTTTGCCCACAGGGAGTTGAAGGTCTTCGTCTCGTCTAATTTCACCAGCTGAAACTATTCTGAGGCTTACTTTTCATTGTATCCTGCTGATTGACATTACTTCTCAGTTCTGCACTGTCGATGTTAATCTATATTAAAATCATGGATTTAAATGATTAAAGTTATATTATTCTGATCATTATAGTCCCAGTAATAATTCTGCATAATAAAACAGTCAAATATTCACGTGAACTATGCCTTTTTAAGCCGTGCCATCCCAGTATTTCACATTATATCAGATTACTGAAATAATATTTCCACTCCCACTATGATGGGATTTTTATGAATGACACAAATCTTAAATGACGTGTTTAAGGGTCCAATCTAAGCATCAAACTACTCCAGTAGCGATGAAAGAAATTAGAAGAGGATCTAGATCTAAACATAACAATAGTGTGGAAGGGTTAGTGTGGAAGTCAAGTAAACTTTCATCTTAAAATGGAAAATGGGAAGGGTAATAAATTCTCAGATTGTACAGCCGAGCGGAGGAAAATAATAAGTCAGAAACTCAGTAAAAGTTAAGATTATTCAAACAATTAACAAGCCAAATCATCAGCTTCTGTTTGTGAGTCATTACAGATGCTCAATGACTGTCCCTCCTCTCACCTCCCGTCTTAATGAGAGCAAATCCTTGATGCGAGACAAATTGCAAGTCACACATTAAAAGGAATCTTTTTTTTCCGCTCTCCGTCTCTGTCAGGAACAGGCAGCATTATGACTGATCGCTACTTAGTGGGTAAAGGATGATTTCTGTTTGAAGAAAATGCCATTTTCAGATAAGAGCCTGCTAGCTGCTAATGGCAAACTATAATACATCAATGAAGATGGCAGGTGGTAAAAGCACAATGGTTGAGCAATGCAACTTAATGGAAACATGGATATTTTTTTTTTTTTGGTAAATGAAACAAACAATAAAGAAAACACCTACATGCAAAATACTGTGGGCTTAATTCTACTGGTTTTAAGATAATCTTGAATGTAAATGACGAGGTAGAGTGTGAGTGCGGTCGAAATGCCTCAACTCTCAGAGACGGTTGACATAAAAGACAGGAAAGGTGAACGCAGGCGCAGCACGCAAACACTGCTCCGCACCGCGACTTGTTCTTTGAGCTTGCCCAATTATCCATCACACCAACTGGAACTACATAAACGCTGTGTCATTTGACCGGAGAAAGACAAAAAAATAAATGACAACCTTCTTGAAAAATAAACAGCCTCATGGTTTACCAGATGAGGAAAGCAATTTAGTGTGACAGCGATAAGCGATATATTCAGGAAACACAGTCTGAATATTTAATACAGCGAGATTAAACCAAAGATGTGACAGAAATACGTAAATCTTGGTGACAAACAGCTGTTCGTGTTGTCAATTTTATCCTCTTCTCTCCTCCAATTTAACGCTAAAGCGAGTGCGTCTAAAGTATCAACATTACCAACCTACCAACTACAGCTGCTTTAGTGTAGAATAGTAATATGGCGCAAAATCAGGCATTTTTGACCTCCTTTACAGGTGACATGTGGAAACCTGGAACCCCTGCTGCCTTTAGTAGCCTTCCTCCTTATTGACTAGCCTTCAGATCTAGTTGTCTGTCTGTCCCAGTCTCATTCATGAGGAAATATTTTTTGAGCACTGCAGCTAAGCTAAATGTGTTCCTGAAAATGGTGTTCCTACAGCGGCAATTATTCCCATTCCCTGTGGTGCAAACACACACAAGGATACTTTGGGTTTCTAAGACCCAGAGATGTAGTTCCTCTACTGTAAAATGTAATAACATCTACATCGTGAAGTTCAGCATCTTTTTGCTAAAAATCATTTGGCCTGGCAACGTATCATACAAGAGAAAAAAAACAAGTTGAAGAGCAAAAATCTGAAGGTTCTTCACCTCCTGCGACAAACATCCACGTATGAACGTGTGATTGACGATTATTCGTGGGGCTCATCCAGCTGCTCTATCACGTTACACGGAGAAGACAGAAACAAAAGGCTTGTTCATCCTGTGATTCACATTCAGCGACTACATTACGATGACTGATCACCGGAGCCACGTTAATGACAACAATGTTTGTTTTCCGTGTGTTCAAATGAATGCACGGCTGAGTCGGCCATGTCTAAAGCGCTTGTGTGCAGGAGCAGATTACATCCCCGTAGTTACACAAAGGTCGTTGAGATTGTTTGTGTGTACACAACTCTGAAAGTAAAAAGGTAATACTATCCATCAAGACTGCATGAAAGAGGACAATAAAAACAGAGTGGGCTGTATAATAAACCCGCCCCGCACCCGTGTGCTTCTCAGTTGATTAGAACACGCATGGCCTGACTACATGCTGCACACGTGGTCGAGGCTTTACATGTAGGCATGTTTAAATCACAGAATGACCTCATCTCCACTGAGTCACATTGTCACACAGACTGGTCAGCAGAGGCTTACGATAGCTGGCTGGAGACTAGATGTATCACGCAAGTAGAAAATAAGATACGGTTCGTGCTACAAACCGTCATTGACTGCGCGACACGGAGTGTGCCCCGTCTTATTCGTTTTCCACAGGCGCGGCGTCCTCTCGCACCGGTGTGTCCGTTTTTCAGTCAGGATTACTCAAAAATACCCAAGGCTCGTGACCCCCGGCCCGGGTCAGAAAGTAGAGCGACCGTCAATCAATAACTTTCCCTCCGAGCTCGGCTCCCTCGCCATCGCTACGCCCACGTTGCTGCTGCTGCTGTAGTCTGTTCACATCACCCTCCTTTTATTTTGGCTGGCGCTTTCCGCATCTATTTGCAATTTTGGCAAGTGTGACCAAGATTTTTCTAATAAGGGCTCCGTCTGGACTCTACGATAAATCAGAACAAACCCTTAAAGCCCAAGGAGGCTTAAAAGAAGAAGCCACTGTCTTTTGCTTTTTGAACAAAGTGAAGCAGTAAAGCAGCACTTTTTTCCTCTTTTTTTTCATATACCAGCCTGATTCTCTTTTCTCAGTCCATCTTTTAAATGGCCTATTTCTGTCACCTCTTTATTGGTACCACGCTGCCTGGAGGGAGCCGGAGTCCTTCTCGCTCTCACAGACACACACACACACACACACACACACACACACACACACACACACGAATAGCTCTACAACTCTGGGTATGATACAAAGTCTAACCCCGAGCCTGACCTGCACCTCGGAAATGACATTTTGACACAGGAGGACTGTTCATTGGTCCCCTGAAGGCAGGTCTTCAATAATGAAAGGAAACAAGGATGTGTGATACGAGTACACTGCAGAATGTGATCAAAGGCTCAACAAACACACTTTTATGTCTTTTTTCCAGGTTCACACTAAAGTTCAGTCTATGTGTGACAAATACTGGACATTTTTTCTACCTTGACATTAGTATGTTTTATTAGAATATATCTGGACTGGAAAACAGTGATTGTCTTGTTGGTTCCCATGGAGATTAGCTGACTTCTCACATGAAACTGCAGCAAAAGTACACAGTATTTTCGCAAATATATATTGAGGAATAACCCATTTATTTTCTGCTGCCATCTCAATCCTTTTCAAGTTTGTAGTTTTCTGTTCTGGCATTTAAAAATCCAATATCTGCATCTGGTTTGAGAACTTCTGCCTGTATTGTGCATATAAATATACTATTTAAACACAAACTCACTAATTTTTTCTCATCGCAGGGAGCTGGGTGACATTCCCAGTCCCCAGGGTCAATGACAAGATAGTGTGAGTTCACCCTTTTCTTTCTCTTGTGCACCTTTTGATGGTTGTTAGGCTGCTTATTGTTTTTTCTTGTTAAAACACACATGAAAACCAGACTGGATCTGTTGCTCCCTGATGTGGTTGCACTGTTTTTGCATCATCTGTGGAATGATGGAGCATGCTCAGTTTACAGGAACCAACCTAAACTGGGGAGTTCTTCTTCCGGCTATAAATGAAGAAGTCATTCTTAAACTGAATGGCCACTGTTACAGTCATAGGATTCTTTCTCTTTCTCTTCTTTGTTTTTTGTTAAAAACATTATTTCCACCCGTGTCCACTAGAATAGGAAACCAAGAGATAAAATGAACTTGCTCATTTCTGTGAAAATGGTCGCTGTCACTTGTGTTTTGGTTCAGAAGAGCTGTGACGCCATCGAGAACCACATGCCAGTTTGCAGAGCTGCACTTGGATATTTTCATACTGACAATGGGATCACATTAAATAACAGGCAAACAGAGCCATCTTTTCAAACCCACATTGGAGCAACAAAGGTACGAGCTCAGTTTGCCCAGACTGGCTCTCTTTCTCCTGGAAATTCACTTTCTTTGGTGCCCATATTTCCACAGGTAAACCATTTACGGTAAAGACTTAAAAAGCAAATAAACACAGACCAATGGAGAAATTCTGCCGAATAGAGATACAGTATTTCATCTAAAATCAAATAGCAGAAGCAACTTCAACTCATAACAAATCAGTCACTTCCTGTTGATCCAATCAACAATAACTTTAACTCAAGTTAACAACAGCGACATCGTTAGGAAACAGAAAAAAAAAAAAACGCATTCTTACCTCTAAAACGGTCGTTTCAATCCGCAAGACAGCAGGGAATAAGTTAATAAAAACTCTGTGACCAAAAACAACATTAATCCAGCCTTAAGTTAGCATTTTGGCTAACAGTAGCGACACAGGTGTCTTAATGATGGTGCGTTCATGGTCCCCATGGCTCGAATTGTCGCACTTAAAGACCACATTTACCTTATCTCATAATATTGACCTTTTAAAACACCTTTTCATCGTGTCTCAGCCACTGTGATCATGGACGTTACCTGTATGCTGAGAATAGCTGATATCTGATGTATATTCTGCGATTTAAGAATATCCAGTGAGTGGAGACCACAATCACCATTCGCTGTGCACATACAGTATATTAAAGGTTATAATGTGGCTTAATTTAAGCTAAATTAACGGTGCTGGTGCAGTAGCATATGTGTTTTAAAGCTAGTTTACTTGGATGACCATGCATACACCTGGTGGAGAAGGTGGATGTTTATCCCTGTAGCCTCCTTGTGGATTAGAATGCAAATAAGAGAGGGGAGAGAAGGCAGATGAGATGAAAGTGTGGAGAGAAAATAGGTGAACAGTTTTAAAATGCAGTGCATGTAAGCACACATGCGTGCAAGTCACGGTGTGAAGTGAGACAGCAGGTGCTATTGACAGTGGTTAGGTGAAGGCCCCCATCAAATATCACAGCTGCTAATGACAGTCATGGAATCAGGAGGGAAATAACGTTCACTCCAAAAGAGTGAATAACAAGTGATTCTCCAGAAGAAAGGTATTCTACGGCACAAATGGAACAAATTCTTCCTTGTGTGCAACTTTACACAGGATCAAACTCACAAGATTTATTGTTCTTCTCAGCTTTGTGACATAATCTCTTTTTTAATCATTTGGCAGTGGTGCAGTTTCACTTTTATAAACCAACCAAACTTGTTCTTTGGACAGTACATTAGGACAGATAAAAAAAAAAAAAAAACTTGATAAACACCCACATAATACAAGTTTATATAACTTATATTTTTCAGATTTAA
Source organism: Pao palembangensis (assembly GCA_015343265.1). Lineage (NCBI taxonomy): Eukaryota > Metazoa > Chordata > Actinopteri > Tetraodontiformes > Tetraodontidae > Pao > Pao palembangensis. Next base: position 8,731,676 of record CM027088.1, read on the forward strand.
CACGAAGAAAAGCCAGCAGTGATCCTCAGAGAACCGCAGAAGTTTCAGACTCTGAACTACGCAACAGCGAAAACAAATGTTTTTCAGAGCAGCTTTATTGCCTTTCTGTGACCTTTGCGGTGGATGAAGCGCTTTAAATCTGACAGCCTCTGCAAGCAAATCAGCCTTCAAACAGGCAAACCAGGAACAGCTGAATTAAGTTAGAGTAACTGTGCAGCTTTAGTCGACACGGCTGCCTGCTCAATAAAAAAGCTCCGCTCAGATTTTGTTTGACTACATGCCAGAGGAAGATGGTTTTTAATGAGATTTGCCCTTGATTTTTACAATCTGTTCATTGTACTTCTGCGCAGTGCTCTTTCAGTTATTCGAAACTCTTTGGTGCCCAAAGTCATTTATGAGCTGTGTTGCGCAAGTGGCACGTTTGACCGATCGGGAATGATTGGGAACACACAGATTTCGGCTGTTTACACAGTTTCGTTGTTCTTTTTTTGCAGCATTTTTATCTGTCGTCTCCATTTTCAGGTTTCTGTTTGGTGTGTGAGTATAAATGCACAGCCAACGTCAAATGTTGTGCTTCACTTTAAAGAGCTTTCAGCATGTTAAACCACTGAATCAATCAGTGTGTGTGTGTGTGTGTGTGTGTGTGGTTCTCCACACAGGTGAGGCCTCAATCGAAGGTCTTACATTTGTCCTTTTATGTGCGCGTGCATGCACGGACGTATGCATGCGCATCTGTGCATTCGCAGTCTGCGTCCTTTGTTGAGTCACTGATGTCCGTGACAACGCCAGTGACAGGCTCCTCCCACATGGCCAGGCCCCGCCCACTTCCTGTGCATCAGCATAAAGGCTGGTGTGGACTCTGTCACGCTCTCAGTCAGAGACGGAGCACTGTAGGAGCCCAGCCCAGCGTCTTTACCCTCGCTTTTATCAACGTACTGCAGGTAAGATAAAACACATATTAAATGTACATTTTTTTATTTAATTTTCGGACTTGTTTTAAAAAAAAAATTACACCATTAATTCTTTTTAATTGACAGAGGGTGTTTATGTATTTATTAATCTTTTATTAGTACGGAGGAATTAACAGAGTTGGAGGTTTAATTGAGAGAGCTTCTCTGGATCCAGTTCAAACACCTGAACTTTTATTGTAATTTTAAAAATTCACTCTAGCACATAGTATAAAGATCGCTCTGGAGAGGACATGTCAAATATTTAACACTGAATGAGTGAATAACACGTGACCCCTTTAAAATTGTTGTAAGAGGCAATTTGAATTAACGTCTGTGCAAATAATCCATCAGCAAGTTGACCGACCAAATTCTTCTTAAAAAAGGGGTCATAATTGTCACAGTCATTCATCATTTTTGTTAAATGACTGAGTGTTCATTTGTTTTTATGAGAGGAGAAGAGGAGCAGGGGAGGAGAGGAGAGGAATGGTGGAGAGGGCTTTCATGCACATTAGTGTACCACATCATTACCAGCTTGTTGAATAATGAATTACACACATAGACCAGCTGCTAGTAGGAATTATATTAGCATCAAGAGAATGAGTATTTACACCTGCAGTGTGTCAATTTAAGGTGAATTATTCAGACGTGCTGTCAGTTGTGAATTAGAGCGACATGAAGCATCTTCACATCACTTGATTAAAATCTGAGAGGGTAGCAGTGAGCTTATGAGCTGCCCCATCTCAGTCAAGGCTGGAATTGTGAACTTTTATTTTTAAGTTTTGTCCAGGAAAGCCGTCCAATTAGAGCACGTGAATCTGGACGCCAGGAGGCTCCGGAGCTGCGCAGCAAATGTACAGTTCTTGTAAACACAGAAAACAAGAAGCAGAGGCACCTCTGAAGGAGGGGAACTAAAAGCCTCGCGGCAACTTTGGTTTATCTAATTGGACAATTTTCTCTGCGAGAATGTCGTTGATCACTGCTAATATGCCAGGTTCCAGGAGCAAAACACAGAGAAGTAGTCATTTTGTTTGGGAAACGCATGAGGATTATATTTATTGCTGTACAGCTGTGATGATGCCCTTTAAACTATGTGTGTTTGGATCTTTAAAAAAAGGCAACTAATAAATGTCGAAAGTGGGGTTATTCTTGATAATAAAGATGATAATAATAATCTCTGCCTGAGGATCCAGCTGACCCATCAAAGATCAATCTCACCTCCAGCAGTGTCACCACTGCAGAAATGTTTTATTGTTTCTTTATTGACCTAAAAAAAGAAACACTGTCTTTTTTATTTCTCTTCCATCAGTCATGAATGTAGGAATCTGTGTGTGCGTCCTCCTGGCTGCTTTATCTAGCGGTTCCTTGAGTTTGCCCGCACATGCCACGGTAAGAAATTAAATTAAATTAAAATAAATAAATCAACGCAAAAAAACAAACGTCTCCTCCTAGAGGCAGTTATCTCTGCTCCAGTTCTTTGACTGGAGTTTTCTGTAGAAGCTGGTTGAATTTCCATGTGTTTTCCCTCGTAGTCAAAGAACGCTCAGGGTGAGGCTCTCCCGTCAGACAACCTGCCCACCCACCACACACGCCAGGCTCGCTCTGCTCCAGCGCCCCCCTCAGGGCAGTTCACCAACTACAATCAAGTCCAGGATGACGCTGATGCCCGGAACAGCCTGAGCCAGCTTCTGGCCAGACTCCTCTCCAGGAAAGGTGAGGTGATAGAAAAGTGATTAAAAAAAAAGTCTTTTGTGTCTCAGTGAACACGCTCGCCTCTTTGTTTTGCTCCCGGGGCCGTTTTATTCCTCTTCTCCCTAACATCCATCCTCCTGCAATCAGCCACCACTCATGCTGTGTCTTAGTCCCACCATCTGGCATTTCCCACCTCCCTCCAGCCTTCTCTCTACCCCTCATCTTTTGTCCTTCCTTCTGTCCTTTCTTAAATCACCCTCTGCTCTCTCACTCTCTCTGTCACTATGCATCTTTGTTAATCTGGGTCCTCCTGAGAGACCTGCTGAGCCCGCAGGTCTTATAAAACAACAGGTCAGCGTGGCTCCATTCAGGGACCTCCTTCTGAGTTATCGTTTAATATTAAATGTTGCCTAGAGGAAGAGAACATGCACCGTAGGCAGAAAAAAAAAAATAAAAAGCAAACCAAGCGCCTGTCCCAAGTGCGTCATCGTATCGTGTGTGTGTCGCCAGGCTCTCCCTACCAGAGCAGATCGTCCATCACCAGCAGAGCCAGTGGACTCGCTCCCAGCCACAGGATAAAGGACAGAGACTACGTCGGCTGGATGGACTTTGGACGCCGCAGTGCAGAGGAGTACGAGTACTCCTCCTAAAGGCATGGTTTCACTTTTGCTAAATTACGACCCCCACCTCCCCCTCCCAACTCTCACCCCACCAATAAAAGCCACCCACAACCGACGAGCCCTTTCCACACTGCACTTTCTTTAACCATGGGCTGACCCGACTGCATCCAGAAAGAGTTCTGCATCACTGTTTAATGTTCAAGCAGGTTAAAGAGGTGAAGTGCACTCTCCAGATCACTCTCCCGGGATTCTGATTAAACCCAGCAGTAGGATGAAAACATTAAAGATTGTTGCTGGTGTTTCCTGCCTCCTCTCAGTCTCTGATTTAATTCTGGAAAAAAAACACACTAATTCAACTGCTCATTCCTTTGCTAACGAGTTTTTCTTCCAGGAATAATCAAAACCTTGAATTGGAAACAGCCAGAGAAATACTCAGGCATTCTTTAAGGGTATGAGGGTCTCAGAATGGGCCCTCCCTAAGTGGACTTTAATGAGCAGGTAGCAGATCTAAAGAGGAAATTACATCCCAACTTTCACTTCCAACACTTGACTGGTTTAAACACGGTGATCCAAAAATCATTGAGGGTTTGTTTCAGCTCTTTCTGGGAACAGAATGAAAACCTGGCTTTGAATGTGCAGTGTGAAAAGAGCTAAAAGCACGATGAGCTGCCCGCCAGAAGCTCGGGAGCCTCCTCGTAAGCGCGTCTTAGAGCTCATTGCGGATTCAAGTCAGGGTTACGACTGCAGACAGCAGGAAAAGATCGTTTTTTGATTAAAATTATATATGTATGTATGAATGCACTCCTGAAGGCCTGTAATAAACATTTCTACCAACTATCACATCAAGTCAGATTCAAAATAAAAGCCTCGTTTCCTCTCATGTCAGTGGGAAATGCAAATACATTTGTTTGGGATCGTGATGTTATTATGTTCCGGGGGGCACTGTGGTGGGTTTTAATCTCAGGGTTTAATGTGGCTGCTGAAGAAAAGGGCAAAAACGCGAATTCAACACGACTTCTGAGAAACTTGTAAATATTAATCAGGCTTTGGAGGATGTAGTTCAATGTAGAACTAATTCAGTTCTACAGGCAGAACCGGGCAGCACTTTGAATTTAGAACCGGCTGAGATTATCATGTGAGGTGTCATCAGTCCCTCATTTGCAGGAGCTGTTCTAAAGAACAACGTGACGGGGAATGAAAATGAAGGGGATGTGGGAGGAGATGGATCAATTGCTAATGAGGAGCAAAGAGAGGGAACATAATACTGAACACACATACACACACACACACAGGTGTTTGGAAATTGTAACCAAACTGAAATTTAAGCTTAAGAAAAAAGAAAAAAAAAAAAAAATCATGTGATGTGAAACTGTCCAATTGCCATTAAGCAATATACTGTAAATGTTAAGTGTTTATGATTTCAGATGAGAAGAGTTGGGGGTTTGACTTGTCTGTGATTTCTGATCAACTCAAATAAATACAGTACCGGAATCATAATGAATAAATGTCAGCTGCTGCACACACACACACACACAGACACACACACACACACAGACATATTCTCCCAGATAAGTCTGCTCTCACATCATGGAAGCACCTCAAACTTGTGTTTTAGTAAAAGTGCTGAGCAGAAATTTATGTTGGTAAAACTGGATGTTGCCCTTACATTTGCCTATATCTCTGATATTTAATGTACTTCTAATGTGTAAAATCCGTAACAAATATACTTTAGTGTTAAAGAGCAAGTTAAATTAAATTTGGAATCTGATTTCTGACACTTCAAATTATGAGAATCTTCAAACCCTTATTTTCTCAGAGGATAAAACCTGATAAGGTAAAAAGAATAAAACCTGGAAAAATAATCATAAGCAAATTAATGATGCAATATTGTGTTGCAAACTAAAACAACCAAGCTTTATTAAGTGACGCAAAATAAATGTTTAATTTGTATAATGCATTGATTAGGTTGGTCTCCACTGCCCCCATACGGACATGAAGAGAAATACACCTATACTTTCTTAACTTTTAATAATTAGAACCATGTGTTTTGATGTATTCGTTTATTTTCTAATTTGAAAACACTGATTGACACCATCCACTATCTTTCCTGGTAAACTGACACATGAAATATTCACACAGAGCATACAGTATGTCAGTGAAAAAAAAAATCATTACCACCAATAAACATCTTAAAACAAAAAAAGTAAACAGTTGATATAAATCATATCCATGATATAAAGTTCATAAGAATGTTTGGAACGCAGAACAATTGTACCGTTTATCCCCAAAATCAAACCCGCAGTGTTAAAAAGTGCTAGAAGTCACAAAAGTCCATGATGGAACACGTTTAAAGACAGGAGTTGCTACATTTCCTGTAAATATCTTTACACTCGCACAAAACCTTCCTTTCAGACATTAATTTCTTAGCATATTGCCTTACAAAATGTGTTGAGCTCCGTGATTGTGCTTCTTTTCCTCAATCAGGGACCACATGACAAAGCTAAAAAGTGCAACAGAACAACTGAACAATGATAGATATGTTTTCACCTGATTCTCAGCTTAAGTGGAACAATTTGTAGAACTGATGCGCAAAAACGTCCTTATTTAACACCCACACAAACATTTACAACCTAAGTAAGAGCAATGCAAAACAATAACTGTGCAACCTCATTAAAGAACCTCTGACACTAAATTAAGTGTATCAACACAAGGTAGAAAATGAACGCCATCACTGCAGCGCTACTGTAATCTATTCATATTTGGCACCGAGTTTTCAGCACTGCTGCACAGACCTAATGACATCAGCGATGTTGTTATTGGTTGAAACAGGATGGATTTCTGTTTGGCAACCAAATAACACCAGGAGAGGGAGAGAGAAGAGACACTTTATGGCTGATGTGGTTGTGAACGGCCTTCAAAACACTAAGTATTACTCTGTAAAACAATCGACAGATTCATCTTTAATCTAAGGTCGAAAAATGAAAAAACAGACGCAAACTGAGCCTTAAGCGGCGGTGTGTTTTACCAAGATGGAGGAGAGATTGGCACGTACTTGTAAAAAGTTACAGACGATGGTTCTGATCCAGTGAATTAATGTCACTGTGCGGCTCCACATCTGGACTCTCAGTAAAGATGAGTTCAGATTGCCAAACTATAAAGTAAAAGCTCTCTGTTATTGCTGACTGATTAATAAAAAAACAAACAAACACACACATCCTGCACGTGACGTGGCTACAACTACACACCGAGAGACTGTTGTCATGAGTTCAACACTCACATGGAGGCTGTCACGTTAGTGCACAAAAATCACGCGTGAAATGTTGGGTTAAGACAAATCTCAGCGGTGACTGATGCCATATCGGTCATAGAGAAGGTCAAAACCTGACGGGAAGTCCGCAACAAACACCCACTTAAGTTACCTGCCAGACACATTGTGTGTAATCTTCCACATAAAATTCAAAGAAACTATTTTTATGCTGCATAATATACCTATATATAAAAGTAACATTGGTTTCTAAAGAGCAACACAGTCTTTGGTCACTAAAATTAAAGTATGGAGTCGGCACTTCCTCTACTGTAAGTACCATAGCTAGACGCCAACAGAGGCAAAGTAACACAGCTACCAGGTTTAATACATGTGCATAATTAAAGTGTTTCCCAAAGAATTTCTACACCTTTGGTCCTTTCTTTTTTCATTTGATCATACATTTCATGATGGTTTGGGTGTAAATGTCTGGACTGACGTCACGTGCAGTACCTAAGGATCTACGCGTGGGTCAGTGAAAATGCCCCATGGCCTCAGCAGCCTTCACTCTCACCACAGGATCTGGATCCTGGAGCAGCATCACCAAACCTGAGCGGGAAGAAAACACACCATTAACAATAAGTTTTCATTTTTGGAAAATTGTGTGGCGCTTCACCTTTTGTGACAGAGCCCATGTTGAGGTGTGAGAGATGCTCCTCTGGCAGATTCCCCAGCAGAAATCCTGGTAACGCACACCTTAAAATTAGTTTCAGTTTCCTACTGTGAGGTCATCAGTCAGTGTTATTAATCTCATTATTATTGATGGAGGAAATCATACCTATAAACATGGCTGCTCCTGCTCTGACCTCAGACCAGTTACTCTTAAAAAACTGGATGACTGAGATGTGATAGAAGTTCAGCATGCCTGGAAAGTCCTGGATCTGAAAAAGAAGATTTAAAAACAGAACATTTTATTTCCAGGAATATTCCACCTGTCCATTCTTCAGTCAAGTATGTTTTTGTTGACTTATTGTATCTTACCAGGTACTTGGTGAGATCATTGATGAATTCTCCATAGTGCAAACTTTTGTTGTCATGGAGGTGGTTCTGGAACATGGCTGTGATCTGTTCTGATCCCACCACAGGAGCACACACTCGCATTGCAAACTTACACGCCTGTATTAGTATAACAATTTAAAACAAGATGGCGTCTTTCTCTGTGATAATAATGTGTGTGTGAGCGTGGGTTCACTTCCTACACTACCTTGACCACCTGGGGGTTTGGGTCAACCAGGTGTAAGAGCAGGCTGACCAGGACATTGTGGATCTGATCCTTAAACACTTGCTCTCCCGAGCCAAACTTGGACAAGTTCCCCATTAAATAGATGGAAGTGCAGCGGATCTCATCGTTTTCCTGAATGAGGCAGCAGGTGCTATACTGTTAGCATCATTGTGATGAACAACAGTCTCATTAGGCTCAACTTAATGAATCTTACACTTTCTAAAAATGGCTTGATCTTCATAAAGATGTAGACCACCAATAAGTGGACGTTCTTCTTGTCCAGATAGAGGAGGACTTTGGAGAGACCCGACATGGCTTCCAGTGTGATTAGTTTACCTGTAACAAAACCAAAAGCTGGGGATGATTAAGAACATTTCTGCTAATGAAAACAAGCAAGTGCCAGGTTGAGATCATGTGGTTGTGGTGAGGGAAAAATGAAACCAGCAGAGTGTAGACATGAGAGATTAATGCAATAAATCAGGAGAGTCACACTAGATTAAGGTAACTTTTCATTTTCTTGTTTATGAGAAGTCTTCGCTGTCAGGTTACCTGGATCATCCTTCTCCTCCATGCCCGAACTCATGGCCGCCAGCAGCTCCTTGGCATATTTATTCACCTGGTGAGAGATGGAGGCAGAAGAGGACGATGAAGTTGTGGCTCTTGTGCGCCAGTGAAAGCGAGTGAGCGTTCTACCTTCTCCGGTGATCCCACAGCAATGTTGCCGAGGCCGCGGACGGCCAACATTCGGACAGTACAACAGGGATCCGATATTCTCTCCATCATGTTGTTCATCAAGACATCAATCAACATCAGCTCCGTCACCACGTGATGGTTTAAAAGCTTCAAAAGTTAACGTTCATTTTAAATCTTGGGCTTCCTTCGAATGCAGAAACATTTGAAATAATAACTCCTAAATACTTGGCATTGTCACCTCAGAGAAGAAAGCCGTCACAGTGATCCTCTGGCACTCGTAGATGTTGTTCAAGGAGGGACAAAGACATTCCACAATAGCAGGCAGCCTGGGACCAGCGTGCTTTGACATTGCCCTACGGATATGACGAACACATTTCAAACTCAACCTTGTTAAAAGGGTTTAAATATATATATAAAAAAAAAAACATCCATTTTAAGAATGCTCTAAATCAATTCCCTCTTGAACAGGGAGGGTACCTTGCCAATAGTGTGACTCCACTGATGTGTGTGTTTTGTTCCTTTATTGCATCCCAAGCCTTTTCTTCCTCTAGTCTCTTTAACACCTCGTCTAACTGGGCGCGCGCTAACAAAATTCGCAGGGCTTCAGCTGCTACCCTAAAAAACAAAACAAGCAAAAACACACTTGTTTAACACTTTACTTTAACTTTACAAGTTCATATGGAGAGACTCTCACCCTGCTACGTGGAAAGAGGCAGCGTGCTTGTTGTTCTGTTTTCCTGCCGAGACCCCGATACTAGCCCCCAGTCTGACCACGAGACAGGAGAAGAGCTGAGGAAAAAGACTGACTGCTGTCTCCTGGCTCTGTCCATTTAACAGCAGCTCTTTGAGACCACACGTCATCTGCAAAGAAAAGCACATGCACAGATAATCTACTGTATGTAAATGTAACTGCTGCGGTGCAGTCATCCTGTGCTCAAGCAGGAGGAGAAATAAATACGCTTTCAGAGGAATATTATGACCCTGACAGAACTGAAAAGAGATGTTTGAGTGTTGTGCCTTACAGCTAGAGGTTGATTTGTCGCCACTTTCATCATCCCTCCTCTGATCATCGACTCTTTCTTGTCTGCGTAAGGTGCCATGACAGCCAGCTTCTCCATCACCATCTCCATGATTTGGTTGGCAACAATAGGGTCTGCTCCCAGGGCCATCCACATCTCACACGTCCAGCTGAAAGCAGCAAAACAGCATTAGGATGCGATGAGAAGACTTTTTCTTTGAAAGTTAAATCTGGTAACTGACAGTTCACTAGAGTTCATGCAGCAGTTGCTCTACAAATGTGCATACTGGACAGAAACAGTACCTGTCATATGGAAGTGGCTGGTTAATTAGTGTATTAACAACCGTCTGTAGATGCTGAGAAGCCAGGATTAACACACTCTGTGCCACTGCCACTCGTACCTAACACACATGCACAAAATTAACAATTTGTTTGGGGTATAATCTAATGACACTATCACACAAGTTAGTAGGCAAATAAATACTTATTTAAAAATGCTACTATCATGGTCTAGTGAGATGATCAACAATGTTAAATAAGCCACAACCGATGACTTAAGATGGTATATCATTTACATTTATGCAGTGTATTACTCACCTGCTCCTCTGTGATGCTCTGCAGACGCAGATGTAACACCTCCAGCATCTCTGGAACCTAACATATGTGCACACACATACACACAGAAAGTTTAGCAAACCAGTAGAGCTGGTGTGTAAAAAAGTATGTGTTTAAATAATTATGGAATGATGCCACGCCCACTGTGTAAAAATATGCGTGTTTGATGTGTGTGTGTGTGTTACCAGCTCTTGCAGTCCACCTCCTCTGCTCTTAAGCATGGTATTGAGGATGACAGAAGAAGCTCTACAGCAGTTTGTCTGACTGTCGATGAGCCCCTCAAATAGCATGAACACCAATGTGGTCAGCTGCTGCTGAGGAAGACGCTTACTCATCACCTGAGGCACAGGAAGGGACATGGTCAGTGGGACAGTAAAGGGCTTGGCTTTAGCTGACTTTTGCACAAAAACAATGCAAGAATATTTCTACATTCCAGAATAGCTTCAACCGTTCAGCTGATTCATATGTGTGTATACCTTGGTGAGGTCAGAGCAGGTCTTGTATAGAACTGAGTGGTCAGGGTTTTTAAGGTTTTCTTTTAGGGGCAAGAGACTGTCCACAGCATCATCCTTATAATCGAAAGAGAAACCTACACAAAATGAAAATAAATGAATAAAGACATGAAAACAGCCACCTTAACCTAAAAGTAGTCAGTATATTTATATGTTTAATGTACAGTAAGTGCTCAACTTTAAATGTATAGAGTGTTAAATAAAAATAATCACAGTTTAATACAGATTTTTAGCACATGTGCCAATATCTACACACTCAAAAACCCTATTTCATTGAGAGCCATAAACAGCACCTTCATAGCGTAGCTGTATATACAGCAGGGTGTAAACACAGTCAATGGCAGAGAGGCGTACGTCCGGGTGAGGGTCAGAACACCGTGGAGAGAGTCGGCCCAGCAAAGCTCCGAGGTTGTGGAAAGACACCATGTTCTATACAGCGGAACACAGGGCAGAAAGAAAGAACTGTAATACATCAGCAGCAACCTAAAGCTAGCTCTCCAAAAGCATGAATGTTTATCTTTATACCTTCACATTCAGATTGTCCAGGTAGTATGCAAGCATGTGAGCAGTGGCTGTTACAGCTCTCTCCCTCTCATGGTCTTCTGCAGAGCTTAACCAGGGTTCAATGTGCTGCCAGAGACAATGTCAAGAATGAGAGAAAAAAGGCAGAAAACAAAATTACAACTCAACTAAAGAGGAATTGATGATCGCTACTAACAACAGTCTCAAACACCACCATTTACCTTGAAAACATTCTGCAGGCCATCTGGGGTCGGATCCTTGGCAAGCACACTTTTCAAAAGTTCCTGCAGTGCAGCAAAAGTGTCTTTGTACAATTCCTATGTGAATTCAACAGAAAATGTTAATTTGACACAGCAGCATTGGAATAAACTGTTGTTTTGCATTTATAAATCACCTTTCTCTGCTTTGGGTCCAGTACTTCATCCTCTTTTTTTTCTGTTGTGTGCATCTCAGGTGGCAGGGAAATCACACTGTTCACACACACTTTTAGTAGGTCAAAGCTCTCATTCTCACTGAGAGCAGGCTCCAGAGGCCTGAAGCAAGACAGGTCAAAGAAAAAAAACACTGAACCATAACAAAAGAAAGCGGCTGGAGAAATTTCCACAAAGATCCCTGTGTCTTCCTTCTGGCATTCAGTCATTTAAGATGTATCAGTTCATTATTAGGCTAAAGTAATGGTATTATAACACCCTGTTTTTTAAATTGAAGGATACAAAAGGTTGGCACAGGTTATGATCACAAGAGGGCGCACTCGAGTCTTCAATGCGTCTGCTGGTTCTGCCTTTATGAAATCCTGGGGAGAGAAACGTGAAAGAGGACATCAGGACAGGATCCCTGCTTGTTCCATGAGCACGTTAATGTTTTCAAAAAACATCAACTGACCAGCATGACATTAATGAGCTCTTGTTTGCGAGTGAAGATGTATCCTTGTTTTTTCACGCACTGACTGATGGCTTTCGCTATGAGTCCGATGCTTTGGATCAGACTGAGCTTCATGGTCAGGTCCTGAAGTGGGACAAAAATAACACAAACAGATGTGCAATGATACAGAAAAAGACTACACAGATCAAAAGATTTAGGTCAAGAGGAACAGATGAGTAAATTAGAAGAAAATTGGGTAATTGTAGATTCTAAATTGCCAAGAATGCAAACAACGGCACAAACCGCAAAAGCAAACATCTGAACACCAGTCTGACAATATTAATCAGTCGGTGCAGTCATTCCATCAATCAAATAAATCAATCTAGCAGTGCAACTGCTGATTGATCTTCCATTTCTATGATGGAGAGAAGTTTGATATCAGAGTTGTGCGATTAGAGGTTATAAAAGTCACCACCAGACTAAAATAGCAGAGCTCAAAGATGGATCCTGTGTTAACTTATTAAGAAATGACAAAAGAACTAAAAGGTTAGAGAAGCACCCGTAGTTGAGAGATGAAAGAAACAACATGAGGAATGTGAATACCTCGATTTCTGTTTAACCAATCGATTTAATTCTGCATGTTTGTGAAGTTGGTGGAGCTCAAAACGGACGTAGGTGAAGCTGTGCTGTGCAGTGGCGAGTGGAGGTTATGAATTTAATCAAAGTAGTCAATTACAGATGCAAATGAACGGCGCAAAAATTGAATAACTTACTAAATAAAAGTAAAAAGTAAAGTTTTTCCTCAACTACTTTAAAAAAATGCAGCATGCAGTAATTTGATTAATTTTTGTGCATTTCATGGGTGGTCATAGCCTCTTGTCCTCTGTTGATGTTGAAATAGCTTTAAAAACCTTTAAACAGCCACCTTTTATAAACACACAAGGTCAGCGTTTGATACGCTAAATAGTTTTGCATCACTGTTACATTTCACTGAGGTAGAGCCGTTTTACTTTATCAATACTGTTTCCAAATGCAAATTCAATCATTTGTTTTAAACCTTAATTATCAAAGCATTAATGGTTCAGCTCTACTGCTGTGAAATATAAGAAGATAAGTAAAGTTAAAGCTTGAAGAAGAACAGTACTTTATTATATCAAGCTGAAAATTCAAGATTTTAGTGATGTCACCAAGTGGATGTAACAGAGAAAGACACGAGAGTAAGCTAAGGGCCCTGGAATTCCTGTGACGATACCTTTGTCTCTACTTTAATCCCCAGAACCTGTATAAAATAGAAGTGATAAAGCCATGAATGGACATACAAATATTAGCTTTTTGACCTCCAGCAACTGCTTCAAAATAAGAGATTAATAAAACTCTACACTCTGAGCCAATCTAGTGAAGAACAAATGTGAGTCCAGGGATGGAAACACAGAAAATACCTTTCTCTTAGTATGAAATAAGGAATTTACCTTAGTATTGAAGTGTTTACTGATACTGCGAAGGATGTCTTGGTCGATGTGGTTCAGTATCGTTTCTGGAGGTGCATTCAGAGCCACTTGGCCGTAACATAGGATTAATGTACTCTTGACCTTTTCTACCTCAACGTCATTACGCTCCTGGGGTGAAAGTGCAGGAGGAAAAAGCCCCTTTGACATCAACAGGAACATCATATGTTGGAAAGACCCCAGAATATCTTCATACTTTAAGAAGGTTGAAGATGCTTGGAGACTTCTTGAAGGCGTCGGACTTGCCATACTCCTCAAGTTTGGCCAGAGTTCCCTCTAAGTGGCTGTTGGCACACAGACCGACACTCATCGCTACTCCCTGACAACAGAATAGGTTAGACTACAAATGTGCCCTGTTGTGAAAAACAGGCTTGGTTTCAGATTTTTTTGGGTACCTCTCTTTCAATGGCATCATTGTGTCGCGCTGTGAGCAAGATTTCCTGCAACTGTTTCTTCACTACTTCTTTATTGAAACACTGCTGGAGAATCACTCCAATGCACTGATACAGGAAACTCTAAAGAAGGACAATTAAATTAGTGTATTTCACTTTTCTGTGATTCTTGTAAACGAGAGGCTCGGCTCTTACCTTCTCCTCCAAGGCATGGTTGTATGTAGACAAGTATCCCGTTGCCTCAGCTGCCAGCTGACACACCCACTTCCCATCATCCATAGTAGCCAGAGTCTTAGACAATAGCTGAAAACAATTTTATCAGACAAATTCAATGAAACATGAATACATGATGGGTTTATTTTGTAAATATTCACAGATAAACAAGCTAACATGTGCATCGACTGTATAAAAGCTCACCTTTAGCAGATTTTCATTCCATTGCTTCTTATCCAGACTCTCAGCTGTTGACTCTAAAAACACCACAGTCAGATTCACACCTTTACTTGAAAAAATTCAAAAGAACCCATGAGGTTTCATATCGCCGTACCCTCTAAAACGGAAAGCAGAAGCGGTATCTCTTTTTCCCACAGTGACTCGGTCTTGGGATGGATGCTGACACTGAGGATCTGAAGGAGAGAGAGGGACGGCGCCCCGTGACCTCGACTGTTGAACGGGAGTGCTGCATTTACCTGGAACGTATGGAAAACACATGCAGTCAAGAATGAAGACGGGCATCCAATGAATAATAAACCAGTTACAAGAAGTGTTGACACTAGAAGTAATAAGGATTATTATCTCTATTACGTGGCTACTGGATGTCTGGCTGTAAAGGCATGGGAGTGTAAAAAAAAAGTGTTGTGAGATTGGATTTACTTACAAACATTCGAACAAGTAGCACTTGAGGTGAAGGCAGATTGACTGAAGGAGAAACTGAATGTGATTAGTTTGGAGTGGACCATCACAATATGTTAAACAACAAACGTTATTGTTTAAAATGTATTTGTGAGCATATTTTTATTATCCACACCACCTGTTCATGGATCAAGTAACTTTCATACACTGTACAGTGGAAGTAAATAGGTTACTCCTACCTTCTTGTGCGAAGTCTATTTTAAAGCTGGGATCCCGGTTTTCCTTCTTCTTGGTCCCGAGGACTGTTAGACTTTTGCACAGCGGAGTGGTTGCGTTGCTGTAATGTGGCGGTGTCAGATAGTAGAGCAGCTTTGGCCACAGCACCTGAAACAAATACAGTGTGAAAGCTATCTAGTCGATAGCTAATCTAGCTGTTTTTACGGTTTAGATATGAACCAGACAAAGATAAGGCAGTAACGGGAAAGCTGACATACATTGGCTAATTGTCCAACGGTGGTGGTCAGGAGATGAAGAGTGCTGTCACACATGGTCCTCAGAGCCTCATTTGTCACCTCCTCCTGGTCTTGGGGAGGCTGGCTCCGCTACAGACACAATCAAGCAATGATTGGGGGGAAAAAAAAGGGAAAAATGTGACAGCTGTTCTCAAAGATGTTCGCAATGGTTTTAAACTGTGAAAGACAATTACTGTAAGATTTTAGAAGATGGTTTACCTGATACGTGTCTGGAAGGGCACAGTGTTGAACGATGAATCGCACCAGTAACTCCCCTCCCTCCAACTCCAGGTAACCGTGATGCGCCATTGCACTGATAACTTGGACCACGCGCTTTTTGACCTGAGGGCCGCAAGAGAACATAGGTCATAAAAATCTTTTGAAATTAGAACTGAGAATCTGTCTACATGAGGATGTGTTTTGCCTTGTTGCTGTGGTCTGCCATTGGTTGCCTAATGCTGGCCAGTATCAGCAGTTTCTTACTCTCCATTGTTGAAGCTGTAACAGAAATACAAACAGAACAGATAACAAGGAGCTAATTACTCGTGAAAGGCATTAACTGTCTGCCTTGCATGAAATCAGTCATTGTTCCCAGTGCATTTTCATAGCTTAGCTAACAGATGGGATGAGTCGGATATTTATATGTCTTTTCTCACTGGAGGAGTTGATGAGGTGACGAAGGACAGCGAGGGAGCCCACCCTGCTTCGCTCGTTACTGTTCTCCAACTTCTGAAGAACAAACATGACCAGCCGGTCTGGGAAGGAGTTAGCTACAGGGAAAAGGAAATAAAGTTAGATGTGTGGCAATAATGGCATGCAAAGAGAGAGAGAGAGAGAGAGAGAGAGGGAAAAAAACAGGAATAACAAGTGTATGAGGCAGGCCAGTTTTAGCAGTTAACTTAATTATCTCATGAAGAACACGGGTTCTGACACACGTACGTAATACGTAATAATGTAATGTAATGTAATGTTCTTCAGCAACATTGCCCGTCACTCTAGAACTCTAGATACTTTAACAGTATAGTTGGTATTAAAAAGAAGACAAAGAAAACACAAAAATGAAGGCTTCTGTACCCAGTAAACTGAAACAGCGCAGGACCTCATTGTGGTTCTTAACAGTCGGAGGGTTACTGTAATCAACAGGAGAGGAAATCTGTGGAGGGCAGAGAGAGGAAATATGAACTCTTCTCTGTGTAGAAAAAAAGGATGAAAAGCTATTAAAATAAGAAAAGAATATTATATATTTTAGTATAACAGAATTAAGAATCTTGACAGCAACAGTTTCCATCTATAAAACAGCGCCTGAACACATCTTATTTTTTAGACACACGTGAAGTTTCTGGAAATGAGAACTGAGAATGTTTCAGGAGCACATTTTATATACAGCCAGTGTGCCTGCAGTCAACTGATGCTGCAAAGCAGAGTCACATGAGTTTAGAAAAAACATGTGATGACAACGACATTTGACAGTCATTTGACAGACCTAAAAGAAAACAGTAAAAGCTAGATATGAGTGTGAGAGTGACTGTCCATCTTGCAGGGATTTAATAAGGGTTCAGAGGGTTCCATTTTCTCAGGACCTGGGCAATAAACATAATCTGAAATATTCATGCGTAATTTGGATTATGACACTTAAAATGCATAGTGTACGTGTACGCTGATGTACCTGCTGATGCAACGCCAGCAGCAGACTGTCGAGTTGCGTTTCCAGCACCCTGCTCCCCATGTTGACAGAAGCGTCGAGTACTTGGCACAGACTCTGCAGAGAGGAAGAGGAAAAAAAATGTAAAACAGAACACCCACTTTGTCAGCTGACAGACACAAGATATGGACAGTTTACAGATGGACAGAGACTGATGGCCCTCTGTTTGAAAAGACAAATTATCCAAATTACAAAGACCAGATAAATAGTCTATCCGCACCCACCTTACTAATTATGTAGTGCTCACTGTTTTTCTTGTACAAGGATAAAATGGCAGGGATGAGTTTAGGTATTTGCTCCTCCAATTTTTCACTGGCCATCAGATGAGACATGGAGCCCACAGCCTCGGCTACTGTCAGCCTCAACTGGAACACACAACCATTAGGTGATGGTAATGAACATAGTTTCACTGATGACGGTGACAGGAGAACAATTTTTTAATGGCCACCAAAGGAAAAGTGTCACAGCATGAATCTCGGTGATTACTGTTAATTCTATTTGGATTCCTTTCCTTCTGTATTACAGCTGAAAGGCATCATGGTCGTTAAATTGTAAGACACAGCTAACTCAGTTTAACAAACGTATGGCTGCCCTCACCTTCGACTCCCTGCTCTGTAACCAGTTACTGAAGAGGATGTCAAAGGCAGCATAGATCTCACTGGAGAAGGTGTCTTTCCTGACCGTGGGATCTGGAGCCTTGTCTAAATTGGCGAGGTACTCCAGGATACTGTCACTAAAATGACAAAGAGCTGGAGAGACACAAACATCGAACGGAGTCATCTTCACAAACATTTCGTGTATTAAGAGCTGCAGGCTGGTAAGGTGTTCTCAAGGATCCTACCAGAAGAGAAGACCCACTTCATGTTGTCCTGTTTGGCCATGTTCAACATGGGCAGCATGGTGCCCAGAATAGCATTGAGGAAGGGTACCATGCCATAAACTACAGAAGCAGAGCAGAGCATTGACAGCATCAAACGACTTCACATTTCCTTTTCCAACAGCAAAACAACATTTGCTCTAAATTCCATCATAACAGTCGAGCTCAAACTTGTATTTGTATTCTTTAGTTTTTTTTTTTTTAGTTTCAGGTATGCTATAATTATCTTATCTCAAGCTCCCATAATGTGCCCTTAATAATTATTTAGTAACTGGGTCAAGCATTTTAAATGACACACTGGCAGTCGCACTGGTAACTTCAGCAGCCCTCGGAGCTCCAGGCTGAGCTACATTCTTCTTTGCTGGTATATTTCTGACCTCCATTAATTATTTAATCACAGTTTAATGTGAAACATCAGTCTGTGAAAATGCTAAGTTACCAGTCTATTATTAACAGTCTATTATTCATAGTGCCACTGAATTCCAGCCCTATTGTATCTACTCTCAAAGCACTTCAGTGGACTTGTTTTAAGTACAAGTGCATGAACTCGGTAGACAAGAACAATTCTTAGGTTTAAAAAAAAATCAGGTGGTGTGTAAGTCTTAGATAAGCAAAGATAAACAGGTTCATATATTGTCAACATTAAAATAAAACTTGCTCTGTCAATAAACAGTTCAGATTTCTGTGTGTGTGTGTGTGTGTGTGTGTGTTACCATTAGAGTCAGAAAGACTAGCAAGTGTCTGCACCACAAAGAAGTGCGGCAGCAGTCCTGGCTGAAACTTGCTTAGTATTTCCTCCATGATGTCGTTGATGTGTTTTTTACCCACGGCAACCAGGATGTTACTGGCTGCCTGCTGCCAATCAGGGATCACCTCCTGAGCGAACCCAGACATCAGGAAGAAAACACACATGTTGAATTACCGTTCACCCTCTGCAAGAATGTTTATTTCAATGTAGTTAACCTTGGATCGTGTCATTTCATCTGAGGCTAAGGAGATGATGCTCTTTATCCTGGGATAACTGATCTGCTCTATCTTGCTGCCTGCAATCAGCTCAATCGTCTGAAGAATCACAACTCTGTGTGCCACTGACAACTAAATTAGCGGTGGAATTAGAAGGAAAGAGGGAAAATGAGAAGTTAAAGTGTGTTTAAAATACAATGTAACTTGCATGGGCAATATAAAATGTATCTCAGCGCATCAAACAAGAGGACATCCTTTGCACTCTGTCATAACGTTTTCTCATGCCATCATCTGCTACTCACAGAAAAAACCGTTGTGAAATGATCATATCATGTTGCAACATCAGAAAAACAGCTGATAGAGACTCCCGTGATGAACTGAACAATAAAGAGAAGTTTATGACCTGCATGTTACTGACAACTTTGAAACTGCTGCTGCTGAAACATTAGCAGTGTAGATACAGCAGACAAATAATAAGTGGGTACCTTAATTAGCTTTACAAAATGCATAATGGGACTACAGTAATAAGGTGAATCAGCAAAGCATTATGAGGAAATAATAGTAAATTCAAATTTATTCACTGTATCACTGTGGCTGTCATAGCTGACTAAAATAAACAGGAAAATATATCCAGAATAACTTTCATGCTTTTTTAGTTCATGCTTCTACTACAAAATCTGTAAAAATCTAAAATTTTCAGAAACCTCAGCCATTAAAATGAATAAACAACCAGTTGTAATATTTACAGTGTGCATATGTCACAGCTGGTTTAAGCTTACTTTTTAAACTATTCAAAAAGAAATGATTTACTCTCTTTAAAGTGAGAGTCAGTGACATAGTTACATGGTGTTCTTTACCTTTGGGTGTTTTAGAAGATAGTCCTGACATATGGCTAACACTCTGTCGGGGTGCTGTTTTCCCAGGGTCAACACAGATTTTCTGACCTGTTCCTGGACTTTATAGTCTTTATCAGTCGCAGCATCCAGGAGAGCCAGGGTCACCTCTGGAGGGAAAACACAAGACAAAAGCAACTGTGTAGAGAGAGTAAAATGTTGAGAGAATAAAGAACATAAATGACTCACGTTCCACATCTGTCTCATCCATGGTGGATGGAAGAGAGGGCTGGTTTTCTGCAGCCAGTATCTTAGAATGTAGCTTCCCTCCTGCGGGACAGATGCACTGAGGCTGCCCTAAGCTCTACAACATAGGAAATGATTAATATCAATATACTTGGGCTATAAATCCAGTTTCAAGGTTGTGTTCTGTTATTATAGCATTTCTACCTCCGCCAAGGAGGTTAGGTCTGCGTTCATCTGTCCATCTTTCTGTCTGATTCCAAAATAACTCAAAATGTTATGAATGGATTTTAATGAATTTTTTTGGAAAAAGTTGACAATTAGCCAAGGAAAAGATGATTAAATTTTGGTGATGTTCCTGATTCTGAAGGGCCTTTGGTCTTCCAAAGATCATAGGCCAAGATTAAAGTCCAAGGGGCTTTGATCATAAAGCAACCTATTAAGGTTACGTGAATGACATGAAAGCATTGTGATAAATATCTTCACCTGAAACTGACCTTAGATTTTTCCGAAGAAAACACTATTTTTAACTACAGTAATGTCACACTAATTTCAACCAAAAACACTACCGTAGGCGTTTGGACTGTCTACCTTAAAAGTTGTCTGTGAGTAATGAATCTTTAAGCCACAAAGTCTGACACGAAAAACTAGCTGTAGTTTGTGCCATAAAGAGACGTCATCAAAAACGGACATATATAAATGACTACTTACAGACTTAAAAAACGCGTTTTTAGGGGCTGCTGTTATAAATTAAATCCCTCATTAACCAGGCTGGCATGCTAGAATGACAAGCTAGCATGCTATCCTTAGCAGCAGCTGCTAAGGAAACGGGGCTAAAGGAAACAAAAGGCACAGCCTGGCTAATAAAGCTAACTTACCAAGTCTCCGTAAGCCTCCGCAGAAAAATAACCTGTATGGGCAATCCTGCCTCCCGTCTCGGTGTAACAGATATCCCTGCTTGTTGGTGTCAAAGCCGTGAAGCGTGTCAGTGCAGGTGTAAACACCCTGGGTCATGTGCTTGTAGTCAGCAGGAACGTATCAGGCATTGGGCGGACTACAACCGGAACACAAACAAGTACTCTACAGTCAGTCAGGGTTGACTGACTAGCTGTTTTTGTTTCAGGTGCGATCTGTTCCCTCTTTTCTTCTTCAAGATAAGACAGGTAGATAAAAAAAAATGTTTTTTTTTGTTTTTTTTGTTTTGTTTTTTTTTTTAAGGTGCTAAGGTCGTATTTGGGAGAACGAAACTACTGTATGTGAAATGTAAATTCAATCACAGGAAGGAACAAAATAAAACTTTATTAAAAACACAGCTGTAACGACAATATGAGGGTGTTCAGAAGATATTTACAAAATTGTATATTTGGCTACCTATTGAGTCAAAATATAAAAGAAAAAATATGGAAAATATGGAAACATGATGGGAAAAACATTA
This sequence comes from Pao palembangensis, assembly GCA_015343265.1. Classification (NCBI taxonomy): domain Eukaryota; kingdom Metazoa; phylum Chordata; class Actinopteri; order Tetraodontiformes; family Tetraodontidae; genus Pao; species Pao palembangensis. The sequence continues at coordinate 8,752,996 of CM027088.1, forward strand.
TTTGACCTTTCAGCATATTTGGTCAAAGTAAATAACATGTCTAAGATGCTATGATTGGAAGTCCGCCATGACAAACATGATTTACATGAAAAAAGAAAAATAAATATCAGTACATAAAATTGGTTAGTTGCAGTCAGTAAAAGCTTATACATTTTTCAGGACACAGGATGTAAATTTAAAAACCATCAGCTTTATGTCACAATCATTAGAGCAGCCACAATGCAGAGTTAAAGGTATTAATGATGAAAAGAAAGCATCAGTGACACTCACACATTATGTCACTAATACAATTTAACCATAAAAAAATAAGATTTGACCTTGGGTCTATGTACAACATTCTTAAAGGCAAACAGTTGTAAAAATGTGATTCTTTGAAGCATAGTATTTATACCCTGTTACAGTGCACACAGACATCAAGATTACCCTGTCAAAAAACCTTCATGCTTTGTGGCTCCACCAGACTTACATCAGGAGACATAATGAAGAAAATAATCAAATAAAATAAAGCACCTCCTTCTTGGAGCTTCTGTCAATCAACATGTCACTGAAGTCTTCAGGACGGGCTGACCTCAGGTCAGCTCTTGCCCACAGTGCTCTTTTGCAATCCATTAGTAATGTCTGACCTTTTCCATCTGCAGTTCACCCTGTCGAGATCAAGACTGGTGACTTTAATATCCGACTTGTTTTATTTGCCGTTCCATGATGCTGCAGGGCCTCACGCGCTGATAGCTTGCTGCTCTCTATCTGGCTGTGTTTTTCTGTTCAAGAGAAATAACAAATCTATCAGAAAGTCGAATAAAAGAAAAAACATTGAAGATTAAATACAAAGTGCTGTAAAAAAAAAAAAAAAAAGTTTTTTTTTCAGACTTCTGAAGGTAAACATCTTAAAGAGGATGATCACATGATTATCTGGAATGTTACTAAAGCAGGTATGGACTGACGGTTGTGACTGTACATACTCGTATTTAGTAAGAGAGACCTTGTCACAGGTGACCTCTGTGAGCTCCCCGGCGTCCTTCTTAACTCCTCCCATCTGCAGACTGCCTCTCGGTGTGGAAATGCCCTTCAGCTTCACTTCTCTGCACACAAAAGTTTTAAAAATCATGTTATCTCACACAAAAAGTTGTGTATTCCACACAAAACCTTCCACCATGACCCAGGACCAACTCACCCATTTGGGGATCCTTCGTCAATTATTTTCATGCCCGGAACTTTCTGTCCAAAGAGTTTAACAGCGATGGACATGAGCAAGCCGCAGTGGTTCTTGTAGCAGCAGGTTGCGTCCACGATCAGGAATACCACCAGGAAGATGACGACTACGACTCCAACCACGCTTCCTTTGGTCATGCTGCGGCTCACTTTGATCAGGGAAATATCAGAAACTTTAACGATCATCAACACTGCTAGGAGCCATAAATTCCAATGCAGTAAGGAATGCATGGGCGCTTACCAGGCTGCTCTCCAATGGTAAAGTTAAATGTGGCAGGGATGGAGGAACCGTTGAAGTTGACCGCCTTAACCTCCACTTCATAGCCTGACCCAAAAGACAGGTCTTGGAGGGATATGGCTTCAGCAGTGGGCGACAGCTGCATCTCCTTCCACTCAGCACTGTCTTTATCCTGAGAGCACGAATAAGACAATGAAGGTTGGCGATAAAGAGTAGAAACCCAGGCAGATGGAGCACCCATTACCTTTCTGTAGCGCAAGTTAAAATGCTGCAGAGGAGATGCGCCCTGGTCCACGTGCTGGAGGGGGATGTAGAACATGTTGCGCTCGACTTTCATTCTATCGGGCGACAAAACTGGAGTGTCTGGTTCACCTGCAGACAGAGGACAGGTCAGCATTGTCTCAATTATATAATTACACACAGAAAGGTTAAAAATGTCATATTAAGGTTAACTTACCCTCTGATGATGGAGGACAGGAGATTACGTTGCATTAATAACGTGAATAAACGGTGAAGCAGGTAACAGAAGTGTTGACGTTTTCATGTAAGATGGGAAAAGAGGAAAAGTGAGCAAAGGGTTACAATGATAGCGGTTTGATCTCATGTCATACGTGCTGTACTTACGTATTCCCATGGTGCGGACAGGTTTATTTTCTGAGAACTGGCCCACTCCCACTGCATTGGAAGCTGCCAAACGCACCGTATACGAAGTGTATTGCTTGAGACTGGTGATGGCCAAAGAGTCTGTGGAGCAGAAAATCCAGTTGATTTACTGATGTGGTGAGTGAAATCACTCAGAGGGTGGCACCTGTAAAGGCCAGATGCTTCACCTGAAACCGGGATGCTGATCTCCTTCCACTGATTGTCCCCATCTTCTCTCCACTGTAGAACAAAACTTGTGATCGGTGTTCCTCCGTTAACAGGCATTGTTTTGAGTGAGAAGAGAACTGAAGCCGGTCCTGACGCCACGGACAAGTAGTAAGGAGGTCCAGGCTGGGCTGTGAGGCAAAAGATGAAATGTCAGTTGCCTCATTTGGAAATACTTTTATTTGCTTAAAGATGGCAGCTGAGTCTTACTGTGAATGGCGACGTCTCTTGATGCGTTTCCAGAGGCGCTGACAGCCATGCAGGAATACAGTCCACCATCAGAGGGCACCATATCCTCAATCACCAACACACCCTCAGAAACATGGATATGGCCCAAGGTAGCGTCCTGACAACCACAAACACATCAAGCACATGTGAGTTTATGCACAGAGGATCGATTTGAGATGTTGTTTTGAGATTGGCTTCCTACCACTGTGCGTCCATTGTGCTTGTTGATCCAGTGCAGCTCAGGATAGGGGTGGCCAGAGACATTACAGGACACAGACACGTGCTCACCCACAGACACGCTCTGCTGCTCTGCTGACACAAACACCTCTGGGGCCTCTGAAAGGAGACATCACGTCAGGACCACCTTCCCAAAATTCACAGAAACAAGCTGGTGGACAATCAACATCAACAAACCAAACACATGGAGGGTTATGGTGGCGCTGCTCTCAGCTATCTTGTTAATGGCGGTGCAGATGTAGTCCCCGTAGTCTGACCTGGTCACGGATTTTATGATCAGCTGGCTGCGGTCTGAGTTAAACTGGTGGCGTGAAGAGTCAGTGGTTGACGGCCTGCAGGTAGAAAAAGCTTTGTTGATAGTATGCCTTTATACAACAATAGTTCAACTCCATTTGAGCATTTTTGCATCCAGTTCAATGCAAAATATGTTAAGACACAACAAAAGATTATGAGTAAAACCTATTGGTGATGCTACAGAGATGCTACAGCTGCTGCAGGAGTCAGGACTTACATGGTCCAGGTGATGTTTGGTTTTGGGATACCTTCCACCAAACACAGCAGTGAGACATTGGTTTCTGGTCCGGCCAGAACCTTTTTCTCCCCTTCTTTCAGGTGCACAGTAGGAGGAACTACAAGTTCAAGTTTCACATTTATTTACCTAGAAAATGTTGTCATTTTTTTGGCATTTTGTCCAACTGATATTGAAAAAGAAACTGACCATTGACGACCACGGAGACAGGGAGCTTGTTAAAAACGGGCCTTCCTTTGATATGTGCCTGACAGATGTACGTCCCAGCATCCTCTCTTTTCACATTTTGAATGATCAGTGTGTTATCGGGCAACTGCCGCAAGTGGCTTCCAACTGATGGAAGAGGCAGTAAAGCGATACGTTTGAGAGACTCAAATCTAAGAAATTCCCCTTCATCGGGTATGAGACATTTTAATCACACTGGACCTACCTTCAGAAGAGATTCGTTTATTGTCTCTTAACCAGAGAACATCCACTGCTGGCTGACCGGTCACCAGACAAGGCACCATTCCCTCTGTGCCCTCCAGAAATTCATGATAGGTCTTTGTGCGGCCAAACGAGAGTCCGTCTGACAAAAGAGAAAAAGCTTAGGACGCTTTTCCAAGTATTGCAACAAACTGGAGTTCTGTGTTGGGTGACCACATACCAAAAACATACAGCTGCGTCGTGACCTGATCGACGTGTCCATTGTCAAAGTCACAGCGGCAGGTATAAATGCCCGCATCGTTCATCGTTGCCTTCTTTATTACCAGTTTAGAGGAAGTCTCATCCACCTTTGTCACCTTTTCGTCATCATTGATGTCTTCGTCATCTTTCTGCCAGGTAATTTCTCCTTCTCCACCAGCTATGACAGAATGAAAAGATGAAAATGACAACTCAAACCCACATTTTATTAGCCATTCATGCCTCATGCCTCACCTTTGCACAAAATCAGGATTTCTGCTCCCACACGAATATCTTGCGTACTTGTAATGATGTCCATCTTTGCGTCTAAGGGAGACAGATTTTCTGTTTTTGCAAGAACTTGCACAATCAAACCCGCATTTTACCATGGAATATCATCATAATGTGTTGCATTTCTGATATTTCAAACTGTGAAATATTTCTTAATCATAACTGTTATCAATGTCATTTTTACACATCAGTTATGTAATGTGATCTGAAGTTGAGGCAAAAATTTTCACAAAATGTCCAGAAAGATGTAATAAAACCCATCAACTAAAACATCTTGAAGTTTTAAAGACAGTTTGCATTTAATGGCAAAACAACGTTTTTTTCTAGTATTATATTAAAAAAAAAAAAACTTAAATTCTTACCCGTCCTGTACGTCAGCAGCATCAACGCTGCAGGCAGGATGACAGCTGGCATGTTCATGTTCAGTTTCTTAATCCGTTTGGCTCTTCAGTCTGGGAATGCACAGCTGTTCTTAAAAACCAATAATATTCAACCCTGCAGAATGTGATGCTCGGCCACACAGACACCTGCTGCTTCCTATACCCTCGTTGCCACTGTCATGGAGAGACGGGGCTGTGTCAGGGGTTATATAGGGACACAGCTGAGATGAGAGGAAACAAGAAAGGGGTGGAGGGAGAGATAGACGGATGGACGGACGGACAGGGAGAGACAAGAAGTAAAGATCTCTCATCCCTCTGTGACCTCCAACAGAGCTACAACCAATCATTCATTCAAACACTAAGGAAGTGTTAGCTTTATTTTCAGATATTTGCCCCAAACGTGCACATATTTCTACTTTCACCCCAGATTTTTCCAAAGCGTTTACTCCCTCCTTTCCTTCTGTCTCTCTTTTCTTTCATCGCAGGCTATCAGTTGTAAGCAGGAAGTCCCCCTGGCAAAGAGATATGGTTGAATATCTTTATGTTTCCATCATTTTAAGCTTTTTTCTCACAATGGGACATTCCTTTTCAAAGCATGGAAACTGAACCACAGAAAGCAATGCAGATCTCTTAACACCAAACACAAAAGGTGCTGAAATGGGATTGAATTTTGGCAATTTAACATATGATTCAAATTCAGTTAATACTGTTTCTATTACAGTATTACAAATATAACTATTGAGCGATATTAAGTCAATTAGCCTCCTGTTAGCAGACTGCAGAGGAAACAGTTGTGAGGACAGATTTTAGAATCAGTCAGAATCAGTTCTTTTACTGCTGCACCTCTTGGTCATGTCTCAGAAAACTGCCAATGCTGACTAACTTTGACCAAGTTTATCATTTCCCTTTCACCTGTACGGCATTGGTGACTGCAGCTAGTTACCTTCCACTCCTCTGGGTCCCATCAATCTCCCTGGCCAGCAGCCAGCCGGCCCCATCCCCCTTCCCTCCAGATAGCCTATGAGTGCCTCCGCACCGTCGTCCTGTGGGCCAATGCAAGGATAGGGAGTCCAGTGGGGCTACCTATCAGGTTGATTATCAAGGGGGTGAAATTATGGCTCATTACAGCGGAGTGTGCTCATAACAAGTGCTGTTAACAGGGGCCATTAACATGGGTGGGCACATGCCGACACTCAGCTCCACAACACGTTAGCAATGTGGCAGCTTCAAGATAGTAAAACAAGTGACAACCTGAGTTCAAGTTCATGTTAAATGCCTAGAATGTTATATAATTCTTTGTGGTGAGTCATTCATCCACTTTCTGTTAACTTCTACTCATTGTTAATCTAGGTCATTGGGTTACTGGAGTCTAAGCCACTGTTCCTTAGCAGTATTTAACCCATGATATGTGTCTACAGGTGGCCCAAATGTGATTCTTGTGAATGTAATCTCATTGACGTTTGTTTGCCATATATGAGTCAAAATATGTGAATCTTTGTCCTGAAATGACAAAGTGGATCATCAGTCCACCCTGCAAAAGATCTACAACATTGCTTGCTGCGCTCTACTGAACTTTCCCATGAAATTCAACATTTATCAGATGTTAATGTTAATAGTTTTGAACTATTCCTTCAAATATGATAGAAACAACTCAGAAGAATGTTTACAAGTAGCTCCAGCTGTCCTCGAGTCAACCCTCTGGTTAAATCTGACCTGGAAGAAGGAGAATGACAACAATTGCTGCATCCGGCCGAGATCCCCAAGGACAAAAATTCTGCTGTCGGCGGAGGAAGATAGATAGTAGTCTGCCAATCTCACATCCCATCCCCGAAACCAGATGGATGGTTTTAGAATGTTTCAGACACACATGATGGATTACAGAGACACTTTGTGTTAATACATAGCTTTAGAATGAAAAAGGAAAAACACAAGAAACTGCAAATATTCAGAAACAGAGCACAATAAAAGTCATTTACATGTCTTACTTTCCCACCTATAGAGTGGTACGTGCAGAACACGGAGTGACATGAAGACACGAGGACGAGACAGGCAGGAAAGAACAAGAGACAGAGCCCGACTCTCGTGACTATAGAAAACACGCCCTCGTTGTCCCCTTTGTTCACCCGAGACAGATCAGTGTGTGTGCGCGTGTTGTCCAGCACAAGCGGGGAAATATATTTATCCTGGATCAAAAACGTGAGCTCCAGATGTAACTACAGCAACTGTGTGTAAAACGTGAGTGGGAAACTGAAGGTCACCAATGAGAAAATGTGAAAAACTAGAAAATGTAGAATCAAAAGTGTGATATGTTTTTTTCTTACGTTTTACAGAATTCATACAATTGGTAATAAACTTATTTATATGACCTAAAGGAATCTAAAGGAAAAAAAGGAATGACAAATATTTTTAGGCTAAATGTAAAGCAGTAGAAGACAAGTCACTATCACTCTGGCATTAGCAACATAGCACGCTAATGACATCACTCTATATTGTAACATAAAGAAGCAGGAAGTATCTGGTCCTCAATGAGCTGTGTGTGTGTGTGTGGGTGTGTGTGTGGGTGTGTGTGTAAGGCCCACCAGCCGCCAGGATGACTTATGTAAACAAAAATCATGTTGACTGAATATGTGCTATAAAAAGATAGTAAATATTTAAAATTCTGTGGATTGTTGTATGAATGGCAACAACGCAGCTTTCAACATAACTTATCCTATGCTCCTTAATTAAACTATGAAAATGCGGGCGAAAATACTTTATTATTCATGTAAATGTTATATTGTGTGATATTTTTGACTAGGCATGTAAAAATTGTATGATTGCATGATTTCAACTAAATGATATTAGCTTTTTACTTGAAATGCACCTAAAATAAAAAAAACACAAAGCATACTAAATACCTAATAATAATTTGATTTATTAATAATATATTAATAAGAATAACAATAGTAACATTCTCTTTATAATACTGCATAAGATACCCCCAACAGGATCAAATATTTACCCTTTTTTTTGTTTCATGCACAATGCTGCGGCAGGAGTTGTAATTGTTCCCGCCATAGTGATCCAAATACTGTTTACTCCTTGCAGCCGAAATAGAGACAGGACGACCTCTAAACAAAAGATAGCCTTCCCTTCTCTTCTTTTCTCTATTGTTGTCAGAGTGCAATTGCCAGATGCTTACTATTTATATCTAACCTCCAGCAGCGAAGGAGACGCCTTGAGGTCATCAAACCTTTGTGTATGCCAACCATTGTTGTCACAAAAACAGCCAATAAATAAACACGATGCGCGCTACATGCAAGGTTTTTACAACCTCATGTCTATTGCGGACCGATCCACCTTCACCTTTAACGGGGGGAATTGCTCGGTTCTTCCATTTGTCTGGTCTCTATTGTCCCACAGGAAACCACGCTGATTAATAATTCGAGGGCTCGTTCTCCCAACATCTGTTTAGTTTTCTCCACACATCTGTAGAAGCGGGAGTATTTCGGGATCAGGGTACGTCTGTCATCAAACAGCCTGGCAGTCGTCTAAACAACCCTGAATGTCGCCATGAAGTCTCATCAGCGCTTTCATCCAAACACGGAGGACATCTAAACGCAGATCCAGCCGCAGATCTGCTCTTGATGTTTCACTGCTCTGATTAAAATATCAGCTGCATCAGCAAAAACAATGTTGCATTATGAGAACTGACCATCACAGAGATCTCTGGCATCATTTCTCAACCATGGACGGTTGTGCATCTAGACCAAGATTTTCCTTCTTGCCTGACCCAAGTACTGAATTCATCACTCGCTGGGTGTTTTATTAGTCTGTAATCTGCAGCCACGGCCCTTGATTCAGCGGAGACCCACTGTCAGTGTTACATCATTGGAATCTAAAATGCAATTAGCAACAATGGAAGGAAGGCAGATGGTAGGCTGGCAGTGTCGACGTATATGTCACTCTGGGGCTTGTGTGCTAGGCTTATCAGACAAAGCAGAACCTAAAGAGACCGGCTGAGTCTGCGGATATTTTGGCTGCTTCCAAACGCTCCCTCACAAGAGTTTGAAATTTCCCAATTAAGGTTTAAAAGTAGCATTTTAAAAGCTACATTTTTCCATAAAAGAACTGCCTCTGACACGCCAGGGTCTGGCGTTGTGAACCAAAGGGGAAGTTGTTGAGAAACCATCCCAGCTCAGCAATGCAAACAATATTTCACCAGAATGGAGCCGTGTTTATTTGACTCTTCGTTTATTTAGCACGCCATAATCAGAGTGAATGGATTCATATCCAAACACAACAGAAGGCCTTCCAGAAGCTCGTCAGTCACGTTTTACTAGAACTTCCGTTAAGGATGTCTTCGTCCAAACACACAAAATCTCCCATTCAGAAATCATTAAAGCTGACCAGCTGCCATTCTTGGATGGCAGCAGCAGAGGGTCAGTCCTTCATTTTCATTTTCTTGTGTTTTTAAGCCTCCCAGGTCAGCCCAACACTGACGTGCATGGATTTTCAGTGACAAGGAGCGGAGCAAACTATTGTTTCACAACTGTGGATATTTCATTTGTTTTGAAGTTGACTGAGTCTAATGTCTGGTACGGCAAAAAATTGGAAACCGTTTTCTTGAATGGAGACACACCAGCAGTTTTTGCCAGTGATGATGATTTGGCATCACGTTGGCGTGTCGTTAAAGGTGTGAAACCTTCACCCAAGAATCAGTTATTCTTAACCCTGCAACCCACGCGTGCCTGCATTCTGGTATTGTAACTTGGATCTGGTAGAAGCTACGTGACCAGTGTTGTGTCTGAAGCCTAATTTGGGGAGTTTGTTTTGTTTAGTCTTTATTGGGCCTCCCAGTCCACATCCTATTGCGTTTTACTCACCATCTCCTCAACCCCCGAAACACGCACATACTTGTGGCGTCATGCGTACAGGAAGCGAGATGTGCTAATGGAACAATGGGGACATTGTGGCTGCAGCCATGAGCTGCTGTGCAGAGCGGCACATCGACACTACAAAATTTAAAATCTCCGCAGCATTCATACATTATTTTTAAAAAGACACAGCGGCAAGTTTATGATAATGATTTCTTCTCAGGCAAAATGCCTGAGGGCTTTAATTTCCCCCAAAGCAAGGCTTGTTGTCTGACTGTCCGTGTCTCTACGTGACTGGTCCAGGGTCTGTCTAGTGGAGGCCGTCATGGCAGCAGATAACGCTAACTAGCTTCCTGCCATTACTGCTAATTGCCCTCCTCGGCCCGGAACTGTGCAGACACCTTGGGTGGGGCGTGACTGAGGAACGTGTGTGTGTGTGCGTGTGTGTGTGTGTGTGTGTGTGTGTGAGACAGGCCATTTTATCATTTTAATGCACTGAGCATATTTAATCCTTGACTATAAGAATATGGGGACAGCTGTTGCACTCATTGTGAATGAACAGATGTTTTTGTAGACACCAATGGGAGCATGTGGCGTTAGAGAATGTGATCAGCTCAAGCTCCAAACTAAATATAACACTAAAAAAAAGTTTAAAAAAAAAAAACGTTTATAATAATTACTGATTAATACTTTTTTTTTAAACTTTCATTGTAAAATCTTTTTAGGAATATGTAAAGGTATTCAAGTACCAAGCTAGAGATAGTCTGGCATTCAAAAAGTAGTTATTTCAGTTAACAAGAATCCATACAATCCTTCTGCTGCATGAACATTCCCAACTAGGAGAGGATGTTTAGATGGTGTGCCGTATGTTATCGCCTGATGTCTAAATAAGCTGCACTGCCTGAGGAGGTTGACAGTGGGCTATATTATGATCCTAACCTGCCCGTGTTGACTGGTTGTTGGTTTGTGGATGCTACAGAAGCTGCAGCTGGTAAAATTAGCCGCATTTGAAGCATAACTTGATGTTTACATGATGTTTTGAAGTTTGATGATGCCTGTTCAGTGGCATCATCAGTTCTGGGACTTCCACCCATCCATCCAATAATTCCTAATCAGGGTCATAAGGCTGCTGGATTGTCTCCTAGAAGTAACCTGGAATAGCTGGTCACATTGGTGCGTCAATAACGTTAGCATTAGCCACTCTGTCACTGAGGAGAACTGAATATCGTCTGGGTTTCTGTGAAAACACACATAAACTTCTCTTTTTTTGGAACCAAAATGTCAAAAAAAGTTCTTTCAAACTTAGGTGAAGTCAGCGGCTGATCAAACCAAATCCAAAAACACGATAACCAGCCTCTTTCAAATATTACAGCTGATTAACAAAACCTTTTAGCTATCTTTGACGGGAGCTGCATACAAGCAGCTGACGTCAGCAGACTTGGGAAGATTTGGCTGACAGACTTTCGAAAGATCACAAGATTTTCTGAAGCGCTGCACCGACTATCTTCAATAAATGTGTATGTCTGCCGAATGTTGATGAGGGCATCAAAGCAGGACAGCATCCTGTGGGCAGCCCAGGGCAGGACCACTGGGCACAAGCGAAGTGGGTGTCCTGGAGCAGGCACCGCACCGTCTGCCTCATACACACACACACACACACACACATACACACACACACTGAAATCCCCTTCCTGGGACAAAAGGCCACCATGTAATTGAAGTAGTGTCAGAACTCAGGGGATCAAGAGATGGGAGGGTCTCACACACACACGCACACACACACGCACACACAAACTCAGAACAACTTTGAAAATAAAGGAATGTAATTCAAATTTTAACTAAACTCATTCTCTAAAAGTCCAGGATGTACAATTTGGCAGAATCTTGTAGAGACCTGCTGCTGTAGAAACACTATAGAGCTGCGGTCTGATACCCATGGAGGAGGTCCACATCAACGTTTACATAAATATCAAAACTATAATTGAACAACAGAGTGTCAGACTAGATAATATACAGAGAATGTTTATCCATGTTAATATTTCTGTTATGTTAAATCCTGAAATAGAAAAATATGAACGTGAGACCCGAGTAACATGAGCTAGTTTATTATTATAAATATGAAATCTCTTTAATCTCACCGTAATTGTTCTGCAAAAAATAGTAAATATGAATGAAGAGTGCGCTCTAATAATGTTAGACTGCCACCTACTGTTCCATACGGATAAAACACCTGATTAAACACTATACCCCCGCAAGGATATTTAAACAAAAAAAACTCTATTGAGCCAAACATAATTGAAAAAATCTATTTCCTTTTTCTGTTTAAATGACTGAAATTTTCAGGCTCTTTATGTAACTATGCGTGACACATCAGGACTGTAATAAAATTCTTCGCAGCATCAACTTCATGTGCATGTAAAACAGTTGTAAAAAGACCCACTGTGACCTAAATTAAATAAAGCCGCACCATGTGATTTTCTTTAACCGGTCGTCTCTGCACGCGGATGTGAACAGGTTTCACGTGTGGTTGCACATTAACGTTCTCAAATCAGGAAGTTATGTGGAAAACAAATTACGTTGAAATAAATGAAAGAACTACTTTGAGGAGTTCTTTAGAATGGATGACCTTGTGGCTGTATGTATGCAAAGTCAGGAGTGTTAGAGCAGAATTTCACCTGCTTATTTCTAGGAAATAATGTTGAAATTTTTGTTTGTGAATTTTCTCAATATTGCTGGTCGATAAAGGACATTAATTGTTTCATAGGCCCGTTCCTGAAGGGCAAAGGTTAAACGTGTAATTTCACAGAGTTTATACGACTGAAAAATGGCTTTGTGTTGTGTCATGTGATCAGATTATTGTCCACTTGTTGGCTGTAAATGACCAAGCAGATCAGCGGGTTTATTGTTTTCCACATTCCACGTCTGGGTCTCCTGCAGTATTGGGAAAATGGAGTGATTAGATTACGAGATGGAGCTAGAGCCTTCCTTTTCTGTCTGAACACAGCTCAAAGTTAGATGGGACACTGATGATGCCAGGCGTGGAAACATTGATGTAGGGTGGAAAATAAAAGTCCTGGAGAATATTTACCCTAAACAGGTTTGACTGAGGAATTTCAGACACCCGACAGTTAATTTAGACATGTGAGAGTTGTGTGTATGTCAGGTATACCGGTGATGCAGCTCAAAAATGTGTAATTTCTGACAGATGTATAATCCAAGTGAGCAGAGCAATGCACATAAACAAAACTGATGGTCAAATAGTTTATTTTTTATGAATGAATTTTGCAAATGCCTAAAACACACTGATAATAATCAAATAACAGAGAACATTTTCCAAATAAAATATCTAATTTGCTTTAGGTTTGTATAAGAAATTAAGCAATTTACTTTTGATGAATATAATTGTTGTTTTTAAAATTAACTGTTTATCATTTTTTGTTGTTTCCATCTTAAGAGTCAGTGGCAGTTAAAACTATCAAGATATTTATTCTGATCAAGGTTCAGTGTATTTATTAGTAAAGCAAATGTTTTGTTTCCTACGTTTTGATGCGTGTTAATGTCACTGCAGCTCACGGTTTAATCTAAGATCCAAGGCAGAGAGAAATACTCATTCTCTAGCTCCTTCTTGATGACCGATGAGAATTTTACCAACTGCTCTGAACTAAAATGGTTTTTCCAGTCTCCGACCACACCTGACAAGAACACACAGCAGAGCAACTGCGTTAATACGACTAATTCAGAACGTGGAAAGAACATAAATGTCTAAAAACACAGTGGGACTGCTGATGTGACACGCCACCTTTCCTGAGGAATGGAGATTTGTTGCTGTCCATGTACTGATTTGGAACCAGGCTGAAGTTTGACATGGGGTTCTCCTTCATCTTCTTGAAGGAGCAATGTTCTGCTATCTTCTGGATGACTTCGTCGCTCAGATTACAGTCCAGGAAATCTGATAGTCTCCTGAGAGCAGCAGGAAGGTCCTAAGAGAAGACAAGAGATGATAATTTGCTGAGTGTGAAGGACAAGTGTTCTTTTAAGGGTCTATTCTTGAGCAAAAGCTTTTATAAATATACATCCTTCCTCTTTGCTAGTTATGGTTCATAATTTAGCTCAGAAACTCACAGCACACATGAAGATCTCACCTGAAAATTGAGCTACTAATTAGCTACGCACAAATAATGGTACTGCACATTTAGAGTTCAGCAATCAAACATGTCACTGGCCCAGTTTGTGGGTCCCTCTAAGGGTTAAAACATGGATAATTCCACTTCTATCCGTTTTACCTGAACCATTTCCTCATAGGTGATGTACATGATTCTGTCTCCAAGATCAGTGTGTCTCCAGCTCTTCACGTGATCTGTCCATTTTCCAAACATCACTGAAGAAGACACCATCATGGAACGCAGTAAACATGCATTAAGCCACTGATTCACTTTTACAGCCCATTGACGTAAAAAAAAAAAAAAAAAAAGCAGGCACATGGATTAAATATATGACCTTTGCCCTCCAGGAAAGTGGTCATAAATTTGTCGAATGTTCCTGGATCCTGGAGAAATGCAGCCATTTGGTGGAAATAGTATGAAGAGACCAGAACGTCCTTTGGGTTTCTCATGACGTAAATCACCTGAAAAGAGTTGCAAATTTAGAAATTAGATTCTGTATCTACAGGATGACTGTACAAGAAACTGACCTTGGCTTTGGAGGAGTGCAAGGACGGAGGCATGAGGTGATAAGGAAAATGCGTGACCATTGCCCGTGGAGTGGGCAGCTGATTCACAACCAGTGCTAATCTCTTCTCCTCAAGCCAGGGGACTCTGTCCCAGTTAGCAATGGTCTGAAGTGGTGTCAAATCCCCACCATTTAGCACAAGTGGGAGGATCTCCTGCATCCAGATCGTACCTGCGGGGAAGGGAAAAGGATAACATGGATTTATAAAATGCTATACAGACAACAATCACTGGATTAATCTGCTTTTGAAGGATCCCTCCTATTACAAATATTTGCTTCAGGATCTTGCACAAGAAAACGTTGATGTGTAGTTGTCAACAGTCTGAAATCCAATCAACCGCTGAGGTCCAGGTAATGGTCTAAAACATGTGGATGCAAGTGTCAGATGACTTCTATGTGCAAAGAGTACTTGTTAATGGAAAACACATGGTAGAGCTTAATATAATTTACAAGTAACAGTGACTGCACAACAAACCATGTGTTACACAAAAATGAAAAATGAAAAAGTGACAGAAATACAGTGGTGCATTTCTACAATCAAATGATGCTACTTTTTCTGACAATGATTGTTAAAAAGTGATGCAAACAGAAAAAGGAAATGTCAGTGCTGTTTATGCATAACAGCAAACCATGTGCTGCAATAGATTTCCTCTTATGCTGTAATGCCTCAGTTTCTTTCTGTGGTACAAGGGAATCTAAATGTTTTTGAGCGCCTAAAAGATGTGGTAGTCTGAAAAGGCGGTAATTCTTATATATCAAGCGTCACTATTTGTGAAAGCCTTTTCCAAATATTAAATTTAATTTCAGATGTCAGACAAAATATGCAATTATTATCTTAAACACATGAGGGAGACAGAGTTCCTCATTTAATGTTGATGATTATCCAATGAACTTCATGATATAAGTTAAAATGAGTTATGTTTGACCCGAGTTACGTCCACAGATATTTTAATGTATAATCTAAACTTACCAATATGTAAATCATAGCTAATGCAGGTATAAATTCAATTGGAGAAAAACCGGAAGGGATATCCATGCATTGATTCCGACGTTAACTTTTTGCCTATAGGATAAAACCGCGTCACAGTGTTTTGATTTATTCTCACTAATACAACATGTAACAACATGTTTTAGTCTAAATAAAAACTGACCTGATTTCGGATACGTGACTGCCAAGACATCGTCGTCTTTAAACGTAAAATCATGCGCAAACTTCAAGCTCTCTAAATCGTGAGTCTCTTTGGGGAGCATAAGTCCGTGAAAGGTCAGAAACGTCTCCTCAGTAGCCATAATGTCGCCGAGATTTTATAACCACTAAAGCCTAGAATGATGCCATTGTGCGTTTAATCAATACACTTAAAACGAAAGGCGCCAAACCTTTATAGAGAAACTCTTACTAACTTCCGGAAACGTTTGCCGTTTGATCAAAGTCGGGGAACGGGTGGAATGTGGGGTGGAATGTGGGGGGGACAGGTTTCGTTCCCCCGTTCTGGAAAAAAAAAAAACCCGACGTTAAATAGGTTTAAAATATATCATTCGTATACGCCCTTTTAAGCATGTACCAAATAAACACAACACATTTTGATGGTTATTTTCCCTATATGTACCTTGATGAAGTGGTATAGTAATGGTATTAACCGTTGGGCCGATGGACTCTGTGCTTCGATTGGGACGGATTTCTGCACGTTTTCCGATGCTTGCTTTGAAAAAACTACTCAAACGCGCTTCTAGAAGTGATCCAATTTATTGTGCTAACTATATTAGTTCTTTAGGCCCGGCATTTTGTTGACCTCATCAATAATAATAATAATAATAATAATAATAATAATAAAGGTCAGATGTCTTTGCTGTCACACAAGATGCAAGGTCCAATTTTCTCTGGAATATAATGTATATATATATATATATATATATATATATATATATACACACAGCTCTGGAAAAAAATAAGAGACCACTTCAATTTTTTCTGAAATCAGCATCTCTACATGTTTACATTTTATTTTTTATTTATTTTTTTGGAATTTGGAAGAAATGTTGGCAGTAGTTTAAAGAATGAAATTAAAATGTTTATTTTACTCAAATACATACCTATAAATAGTGAAAATCAGAAAACTGATAATTTTGCAGTGGTCTCTTAATTTTTTTCCAGAGCTGTATATAGCTTGTCTTTAGGTTTGGGGGGGGGGGGGGGGGTAGTTGCTAATCCTACTAAAATTAAAAGTACTGCATCAAATAAAGAAGACAAATTAGGGGCAAGACAGAAATTTGCTACCTGATTTGGGGTAGGTCACAGCAAACACATCGGTGTCTTTGACTGCGAAGTTGTGAGCATATTCCAGGCTTTCCTCGTTGTGAGCAATCGGAGGTACCATAATCCCGCAGTAATGAATGTACTCAATGGTGGACATGACGGCTGCTCTGGTATCAACTTCCTCCGGTGTCAACTTCCTCTTTCCAACCAATTGTCGGGTCTGAAGTGAACCTCACCTGCAGAGGCTGCTGGTGCTGTCCCATCCAGGTCACACCCCCCTGAGGTCACCATGGGACCGATGTCACTGCTACGTCCTCTAACAAGCAAGAGCTGTTTCCGCAACCATGCACAAGTTGCAGCAGTGCATAAACACAGAGTTGCGTGTGTGTGTGTGTGGTTGCAGTTGAGAGAAAGAAGAATGCACCACAGATAAATTTGTGTGGCATGTGGATTAATAAATCCCAAAAGAAATCCCTAAAAATGAGGACTTCTCCGGTCGTAAATGCACGCCCGTTGGGTGCTATCTTCACAGAGATATTTAGTGTGTCTGTGAAACTTTTTGTATATTTTCTTAAGCTGTTGTGTTGGATTAGCTTCATTCCCACCTCCCCCATCATTCTCTGTAGAGCACAAATAACTAACAATCCTTCTCAAATGTCAGGAAAAAGAAAACATGCCTGCAGTTGATTTCATTATTTAATACTTGCAATCAGGGGCGCTGCCAGGGATTTTGGTAGGGCAACATTGCATAAATAGGAACACAAGACTGCACAATAATAAAATCTAACCATTCCTGTTTGACAATCTTTTTTTGTTCAAAGAAATATTAATAGCGATGCCATTTTACAGTTACCACTGGCCCTTGCTTAGCTTTCTAGCCAACTGACTTTCAATGAATAACATGGTAAGACTGCAAAGTCGACCCTGCGACATTTGTAACAGTCAACCTAAGGTAATAGTGCCTTTAAGACAGTCTCTACGTTTATACATCCTAGACACCTTTTTTCCTCGTTTTTTTGTTTGTCTTTCTGATGAGGCGGGACATGCATTTTTTTTAGACTCCCTTTTATTTCTTATTGTCTTAACCTGCCGTTGGCACGAACATGAACCATTACACATGGTGGACCTCAAATAGTTATTTTTTTTTGTTTGTTTTTTTGCCCGTTTTAGTTTTAGTAAGTTTTAGCTTACTGAAAGCTCTCTCAGCTCCAGAAACAGTCAATGAGCAAAAAATATGCACATCTCTCCAAATATGCAGCTACAGCCCATGCATGCATGAATTGTTTTGAGTTTTAAAAGCTACCTCAACAAACTGCCCCTTGTAGGACCGGCAAAATTCAGTAAGCAACAAAATATCTGATTTCAAGGTATTATTTGAGTATTATCTGTGAAATTAACACTGACTCAATCACTCAATGCTTCAAGATGCCTAGCATCCCAAAAGGACTAGGCTATAGCCTGTTTTTGATTCAAATAATCATTATGTGGAAAAAAAAAATAGCCCGGTTATCTTGAATTAGTACAGATAAAGAGAGAACAATGCTAAAAAACATCATTCACACAGACCTCCTTCAATAAAGCTGACATTCCACATCGCTCACCTTCTGGTGGGGGTTCATGTGGCTGGACCTTTAGATCTCTCCTCTTTAGATCTCTCCAGACTTTGCTCTACCATACATCGCGACTAGGGGCGCCACCAGGGAAAACTTAACATAACTACCTTTTCAGCTGTCTCGCCTCTTCTCAGATATAAAATTAAGGATTCACACAAGGTGACTGATTTGCCTCTTCCTTTATTAAGTCTTCATGGCTTCATCGTGGAAACAAAATAAACCATAAAATAAAAACAGAGGTCAGTCAGGTTACATATAATTGAAAGGTAGGGCAACTTAGCAGGAATAAGAACACAGGACTGCACTATAATAAAATCTAACCATTGCATAGATCTCTCTTTCCTTTCTTTCCTTCTCTCTCCTCTTTTGGAACCCAGACTTTGCTTTACCATACATCGCGACAGCCTCAACTTGGACTGTAGCAGGCAGTCGAGCAGACTCGGGCTATACCATTTGGGGGGGGCGGTTAAAAATGAATTTGCCCAAATAAAGTCGAACTCTCTGACATACATGTTATGACAATATGAGCAAATGTGTTTAATTGCCTTATTTGTTAATCAAATATTAATAATTCTTGGGGTTGGGAGGGCCCCCTGTCGGTCATGGGCCCTTAGAATCTTTCTAACTTTTCCCCCCGTTACAATAATAACAATTGTGCAACGGTTGCTTTAAATGGCGATGTTAATTTCCGCTACCCAGTATAGGGTGTTTTCCATTATGTTAGCATCAAGCTAGCAAACCTTTATAGTAAAATTTAATAATGGTTGAGGTAGATGTGCATAAAGTATAGCGATTGTTAAGCTATGTGGTTTGGTTTACATAATTTTGGTGGTAAAACATGACGTATAATCAATACCTTGTTATTCTGTATTGTTAGTTTTACAGAAATCTTCATAGGAAGGACAAATAAAATACTTGCAGCAAAAACTCATTTAGAGAATTGTTATCTGCCAAATTAAACACTGGGGGGGGGCAGAATAACTTAAAAACTGACTAAAATACAAAGTGAAAAGAAGACAAAAAACGATGGACAAAAAACACTTAAATTTAATGTCAAAATAACAGAATTCAAAATGTTGCAATAATGAGCGATTCAGTGCTGGAATGGTACGTATTTACGTAATTGCTATATTTATGCATATAAATAAATCAATATATGTGGCTCATCGAGGAACTACCATGGATTTCTATTTTTGGTCTAATCTAATACCCCACAGGTTGCGGAATCTGCCAGAACTTACCAGTTACCTGGCTACTGTTTAGTATATCAGACTAGTCCGAGTCCTCAGCACTCTTCCAAGTGACGGAAGCATTAACTGGAGATGGCTTCTGATTCATGACAACCCTTGTCCAGTCTGGATCAGAAAGGCCACTGACAGATTATGACAGGGTGCTTAGTTGCTGTGGACCAGCGTGACAAACAGAAACAGTGAGCAGAGAGCGATGGCACTTGTCAGCACCGCCTTCACCAACAGAACTGTCCAGCTGCCCAATAGGAAGATGTGGATGAACAACCTGCACATACAAAAACGACAAACACAACCAAAAATAGTCAAAAGTCAATTTTGACAATATTCTGAGCCTGTTCACAGTGCCGCCTGGTGGTCTAACAATGCAACAACAGCCTGATCCATTTTTTTTTTTTTTATACAAAATGAAGAATATGAATGTGTCAGACTCACTCCATTAAGAAGGCTTTGTAGATGCACAGAGCCAGCAAAACTGTCACAGGAAGTCTGAAGCTCTGGGGAAGGTCATATCGTGTGAACATCCACACCACTGCTGCCATGGCAATATAATGGACCTATAAACACAGAGAAAAATAATAAAGGCATATCTTATTAACACAATATCAAGATCTTATTAACACAATATCAAGAGATTGTGCACTTTTTCATGAGTTCAGGTCTTTTCTCTACTTAGACAACTCAGCAAGGTTACAGTGTGAGCAGAGGTCAAGCACAACCTTGTGATTAGAGTGTGATCTAATTTCTTTCAAAACCTTTTGCTTATCTAAAGACATTTAATGGAGTTTGTTTCTGTCCATATTATAATCTTTATCAATTGTTTTGATTCATGCCCTCAAGCCTAGGGGCAAGTATGTAAGACTATGGGACTATGTAAGGAAACTGGACTACATGTAAGGAAACTGGACTACATGAAGTACCCCAGGCTGACACAGTGGGTGAATGCTTGCCACAGGTACAAAAAGAGAAAGGTTGTATAGAAGAACCAAGCTACTTACTAAACTAATGTTTGAGTCAAAGCTCATCTGAATGTATTTCCAGTCAAACTCAATCCCTCTGGCCCCCACCCACAGAGGAAGACACCTGGAAATCCAAAGCAAGACAAAAACAGAGAAATACAATGATTACAATAATAAAACTATCTTCTGCAGGAAGGATATCACTGCTTACCTTGACATCACAAGCTCTGCTGTTGCCCAGCCCATAGCAGCCACCATGATCTTATATTCTCCTTTACCAGGATTACGAGACATTACAAGATGGAGGCCCAGCAGGTCTGCCAGATCCACTGTTGCCTTCATAAATTCCTAGAACATCAAATAGACATTAAAGATACTTGTAGAAACCAATACTGTTAACTATTGGAAAAACTGAAGTAATAAAATGGAATTAAACACTCACTCCAACAAAGTCATAAACTCCTGCTCCTCCTTCCCATGTTGGAAAAAATGTAGCTAGAAACAGCATCTGAAACACCAAATGATAAGTGAGCATTGTTTGGATACATTTTTTGTACATCGTGTACTTAAAGTCATGAAGAAGGTTTATGTTATATTAGAAACGTACTCACTTTACAGAGCTGGACAAACAGGTAGGTTGCTCCAGCCTGGACACACCTCCAGAAAGCATTGTACTCTGAACTACAGGTTGAACATGCAAACAGACATTATTGTTAAGAATTTAAAACAACAGTCCACATTAATACAGGACAGTCATTAAAGGTAAGTTGTGAGAAAATGCCCAATTTGTCATTTTATAAAAATGCGAATGCAATTGTAACAACAGAAAACAACAAGAAACAATGGGCATCCTTCAACAACACATTATGCCAGTTTAATAAGATTAAACAGAACCCCTTCTGAATAGACAACATTGCTAAGAAGATTATTACCAGCCATTTTGTGTCGAAGCATATGCTATTCAGCAGAAGAACATAAAATAAACAATGCAACAAAATCATGTGCCCCATTTCCGTACTGTAGATGCACGACCCACACACACTTACAGACCACTGCACTTGTAGGTTATGAAGTAAGGGAAGTATGCCAGAGCAAAGCAGTTCCCGAAGTGAAACAACGTCATGATGTCCAATTACGATACTGAGCTCCCTGGAGGAGAAAGGCATACACAGACTTTTAAATACATGTAGAAATAACGCATTAAATAAACATAAGAAATTATTCATTTTGCAACAAATAATCGCGCGAAATATTCAAAGCGCAGTAATCAATAATCTTACATATTTTTATTTTGACCAATACCTTCAACGTAAACACATATTACATTTACTGTCATATATATAAAAAATACATCATAAAAAAAAAAAAAAAAAATATATATATATATATATATATATATATATATATATAATATATATATATATATATATATATATATATATATGTGTGTGTGTATGACATACCCGAATATTGTCAACTAATTCACTAGTATGCATATTGCATTATTAAAATGATTTTCTACACGAGCATGCTACAGCTTTACAATTGCTAGGTCCACACTTTTATTCAAAGCAAACGACATTAACGCCTGAAAAAGATTAATTGTGTTGTTAAATTTTTTTGACATAAGTAATCAATCCATACCACAAACTGTAAAACAAACGAGGTTTTTTTCAATGGTTCACTTACTAAAATAGAAGATCTAAATAGAAGAAACTGACTGCCGTGTCTCGCTAAAAGACACCCGGAAGTATAAAGTTAGTTCACCTATGAAATACCATCGACAATATCAGAGGTAGGAACGAAAGATGAGTTCCACGTGTGGAAAAAAAATCGCTAAATAGTGAAATGAATTAGTAGAGAGAGAGAGGGAGAGAGAAAATTTTCCATAATTTGTGTATCAATTTCCATAAATTGATCGCTAATTTTTCCTTTTGTCAACAAAGCAAGTGATTTAGGAAAAGTTATTTCTCTTCTGTTATAATGTTTATTATACATTTCAATTATTATAAAGAAAAATAAAATAGAAAAACGTAATTTAATCACAAATCGTAATGATATAAATAGTAATGATAAACAATCTATTATTAATAATTATTAATAAATAAATAGCTATGATATGCAGTAAACCCACACTCTGAGTGAAACAAAAAATAATTGTGAATGTGCTGTTTTCTTTCTCTTCTGTATTCTTGTGCATTTTAGTAACATTATAGTTTTGTTTTGATTACAGAGCCCACCAGGAATAGTCAAACCTCAGTTGTAGTTGCTCTGTAGATTCTATCCCTGATATAGTCGTAGTCAGACCCCTCATCCAGACTCAGTAGGTTGTAGGTGTGTCTGTAGCACAGCAAGTCCCTCTTACATGGATTCAGCATTAAACAGTAGTTTAGAGCTTCCTCCCATGTCTTGTTCTCCTTCACCACCAATAGATTGTCACTCAGGCAGAAAGGATGGAGCCTCTCTGAGCATGAAGTTCTGAGGTACATTTTAGAGTAAATATTATACACGGCACAGTTTTTAGATTGCGGCTCATTTGGTGCCCATTTTGTGACGGAAGGTGTAAAATTCCCGACCCACTTCCAGATGTCATTTCTTTCATATCCTCCAATCCAGCCGGTCTTGCTGAAGCTATATGCAGTAGTAGGACGCATGTTGACTAGTTGTCCAGAAAAATTACTGCAATAATATGAAGCATTGTACCAGCTTTTGGCAATTCTAAAATATTTAATCCTGTCAATAAATGAGCAATAGAAGTGTTTTTTATTTGAACACAGATCACTGTGCCATATTTGATCAGTTTTTGACACAAATGCACAAAGAGGCTCCATTTGTCTGTTAGCCCATCTGATGCTCTGCGAAACATTGTCCTCTGAGAGGCCACCAGTTCTAAAACAAACACAGACTTTAGCAACTTTACTCCTTTTTCCATCTTCAGACTGTATTCAATAAAGCGCAGTTCAAAGCAGCTTACTTACTTGAAACTGACCTCCTTCCAGACTCTGGCATCCTTTGGGTGTCTGACAAGACCAGTCCACAAGGGACGTAAGGTAAGGTTAGACTGCAAACCTCCATGGTATCTCTGTATTCAGTTCTTTCGTGGTAATTAAATCGCCATTCATTTTCTGGCAGTGCAGCCTTGCTTCCTCCCATGTTAGTGCTCTCGATGGATAGGAAATAAGCTCTTTTTGTACCACTGCTTCCAGATGCAGGGCAGCCATAAAGACGAAGCAGACAGTGAGCACTGAGCAGATCTTCTTGCCCATAACCAGTCTTGTCTTGGTGGTCCTGTTTGTGTTTAATAATTAGTCCAGCAGTGGTCAGTGACTGACAGGACCTTTATACGTATAACTGGCCGCTCCCACAAACACGCCTCACTACATCCAGTTGAGTCGCCGTTGCATTTTCTACACATTTTTCTAGCCGTGTTTTTCTAAAGAAGTATCCTTCTCAGTACTTTAAAGTCTAAATATTTACCCTTCAAATGTGTACATATATCCAAAGTAATGATCTTTTAAATACAAATGCAAGTTTAAACATGTTCTACCATTTTATCATTTCTTCTGAATAAGAAGGAATACATAAAAACTAAAAAAAAGTGGAATCAAATTCAGTCATGTGTGACACAGTGTGCATTCCTGATATTCTGCAATTCTTCCATGCTTAGACAGGCAAATCAGGCTGCAGTCAAATGTCCACATTTGAATTGTAAGGATGCTGCTCTCCATGTCCTTGGGCTGACCTCTGTATTATTAGTTACTTCTTTCTCTGATGAATAAACTAAAAAAGTAAATAAGTTCTCGTAGATTATTACCTAGAATAAGAGCAATTATGACACAATGTATAACCAAACAATAGTTAATCTACATTCACCAACAGGAGGGATGGCTGAATCAGCCTTGATAACAGAAATGCTCTCTTCCATCCATATCAGAGAAACAGTCCCTCTAGAAACAGATTAGAGCACTACCAGGTCATCCCTCCATATGTTATGGGTCAACTATAAGGCCTTATTTTAGTTAATACGAGGAACCACCTGAGTAGGTTAAATGTAAGCAGCAGCTTGACTCTGAATTCCCCCAGATGTCCGAGCTCCTAACCTCAGTGCGTGCTGAAAGTCACTGGTTGATAAAAACGATGGGAAGGTCAACCAGATTAAGCAATGTTTTTTTTTTAAAAAAAAAAAACAAAACAAAAAAAACAAAACAAAACCCATTTGACCATTTTAGATTTCAGTTGTGCTACAGTCCATGAGTGGGTCATGGAATGTAGCAGAACACCAGCGGGTGCTGCATTAGAAATGAAAAGTATTAAAGGGAAGCCAAAGAAATACTTGTGTATGTAAAGAAAGTGTGGATGAAAAAGTGTACTAGAGAATTTGATTTGATAACAGTATAATTGACTGATTAGACAGTTAAAGATAAAGTTTAAGTCATTGTGGTGAAAAAAAAGGAACGACAAGACAGCTTTTCAAATTTTATTTCTCTTTAGGTAGTTCTGCCTCAGCTTCATTCCTCCACTGGGCCTAAGCCTCTGAAACACCAGCAGGGTGATGGATACAGCAGATACCATAATACTGACCCATGAAGACACATCTATAGTGGCAGTGGGAGGTGAAGAGGGGCACACGGACACAAACACTGTCACTGACCGACAGTCTTTTAATTAAAGGAACAGATAAACTCAGTACACGTGAACACACTGTTGCTGCAGACTACAATAAATGTAGTAGGGTTAGGGGCTGTGACGCTATGAATTAGCTATGAATGGGGCCTCTATGTAAAATAGAAGGGAGGAAATAGAAGGATGGTTAGGGCCCTCCATTCCTGACTTCCTTGTCAAAGAGGAAGTGTCTACTCCTTTCCGTACATATACAGCAGCAGGTCAGCAACGCGGTGGCTGTAGCCATACTCGTTGTCATACCTACAGAAGGGAAAAAAATAAGAAAATGCAGGGTGAAGTGGTTGTATGTGGAAAATGTGTTGCTTTGAGCTTTAACAGATCCCAAAAACATTTGAAAACCAACCAGGAAATGAGCTTGACAAAGTTGTCACTAAGGGAGATGCCAGCACCAGCATCAAAGATGGAGGAGTGACAGTCCCCAATGAAGTCAGAGGAGACCACCTGCAAAATAAGCAGATGCAAATGATGCAACATATTTGATACATAATTATCAGATTATTTTAAGTGACTGTTTGACAGCGTACTGAATGGGAAACAACTGTTACCTGGTCCTCCGTGTAACCCAGCACTCCCTTCATGGGTCCGTTGGCTGCCGTCTTGACGGCTTCCTTGATGGTGGCGTAAGACGCAGGCGTGGACAGACGGCAGGTCAGGTCCACCACTGACACGTCAGCCACTGGCACCCTGAAAGCCATGCCTGTCAGCTTGCTGAAGAGAGAGAACGGCAGATACGTGAATCAGGAGCTGTCTTTAATCAGATCAGACTGAATATATAAAGAGTTTGTCCTCACCCATTGAGTTCAGGGATGACCTTGCCCACGGCCTTGGCAGCACCAGTGGAAGCAGGGATGATGTTCTGATTGGCACCACGGCCGTCGCGCCAGGCCTTGCCACTGGGGCCGTCCACTGTCTTCTGAGTGGCAGTGAACGCGTGGACCGTAGTCTGCGGGGTGATTCCATTAGTCAGCACTGGCTCGGGCCACCATTTAAAGCTCAGATGGTGCAGACATTGTTCTGTGTTTACTCGGACTTACCATGAGTCCCTCCTCGATGCCGAAGTTATCGTGGATGACTTTGGCCAAGGGGGCCAGGCAGTTGGTGGTGCAGGAGGCGTTGCTGCAGACGCAAGGGCAAATATGGGTTTCGCCAGACTCCAAGTCAGACCTCCATGGGCATGCTTTAGAGGGTTAAAACTGGGCAACGCGAATGGACGGGTTGTTACCTGACAATGGTCATGCTGGAGGGGTCATACTTGTCCTCATTAACACCCATGACAAACATTGGAGCATCAGGTGATGGAGCAGACACAACCACACGCTTAGCACCAGCTTGGATGTGAGCCTGTGGTTGAGACAGGTTAAAATGCTGTGTGTGCATTTCTGTTTATGTGTGTGTGCGTGCGTGCCTGCGTTTTTGCGTCTACTTACGTTGGCCTTCTCCTTGCTGAGGAAGACTCCGGTGGATTCAACCACATACTCGGCTCCAGCACTGCCCCAGGGGATCTCAGCTGGCTTCATGCTGGAGTGAGTGAAAGAAAAAAAGAATTTCAAAGCTGGGGTGGCAGAGAGGTCTCTGTTGCCATGACAGTAGACCATAAACATCATTGTCACATACCACTTGTGAACGGAGATGGAGTGGCCATCGACGATCAACTTGCCATCCTCGTGACAGACTTCGCCCTTGAATCGGCCGTGAGTGGAATCGTATTTAAACATGTAGACCTAAAAGGACAGGAAGATGACAGGTTTAGGATTTCTTGTTAATTTCAGTGCAACTATAAAACTTTTTCTATTTGGAAATCTTATTTTTAGAGCAATTTTTACAGCAACCACTGTGATTCTACTTACCATGTATTCCAGGTCAATGAAGGGGTCGTTGATAGCCACGACCTTAATGCCTTTCTCAAGGCAAGCCCTCAAGACCAGGCGGCCAATACGCCCAAAGCTGGAATAGGAAGAGATGAAACAATCACTTTAGGAACATGGTGGCAAACATCCCCAGGATGTCTAACTGGCCCAGTGACCTCACACAAATGCAAGGAATGTGATTTTGCTCCAGCAAGACCTTTTGAAGTTAAATTTATGACTAATTCTAATTGAGAGAGAGAGAGAGAGACTCACCCATTGATTCCAACATGGAGGTCTGACATGGTTGTAGTTACTTGAGGGAATTACCTGAATGAAGAAAAAAAAAAAAAGCTTAGTAAAATTTAAATCTCTAATGTCAGTCAGTTAATGATATCCCATAGATGTAGATGCACTCAGGAAAATTGCAGGGGTTATGTCCTTTTGAAAACCATAATAAAAAAAAAACATGGCATGGACTTCAGAAGCAAGAGGAGTGAATGGTTAATCACTGAAATTACTCAAATTAATGCTTACAGTGTTTAATGTGTTTTTCATCTACATAACTACAAATTGGTAATCTCTGTCATACGCGATTTCGTTTTCAGTGTCCTATCTGATGCAGCCGGTGAGCATTGCCAGACGGCAGAAACAGAGCAAAAGTGGCTGCAACGCGAACGCATTCTGTGTATTTTTGAGGCGATTCTGGACCAGACCAGCACAGTGCTTTGATGTTTACTGACCCAATAGAATTTAGATATGCAGTACTTTATACAAAAAAAAAAAGAAATCCGCAAAACAACGAAACCGCGGAAGGTGAACCGCGATATGGCGAGGGACCACTGTACAGAAATCTGTTGGAAGCCGAGTCTCTCATACATGATTAAAATTAGTTAAATTGTTGGCAATTTACAGTAAAACTGTACGTCTTAAACACCTTTACCGTTAGCCCTCCTTTATGAAAAGTATTTTTTTGCCCTCCAGCAGAGCAGAAAACTGGAAAGGTGCGACTCCGTAGTCGTTGGGGGTAAAATTCAGACTACTTTGTGAAAGCATGCATGGGCCTGCTTTAACAACAACAGGACAGAAATGGCAAGTACAGCATGGCCTTGATTCAACTATGTGACCTACTTGCATCTTTCCTGTAACTGTCCAGCTTTGCTGCACCACCTCGGTCATCTGCTCCTGTTTTTCTAGCTATTTTCTCCTAATAAAAGCAGCAACTGTGTGTTTACCTACGCGTGTGAGGAGCAGATAGAGAAAGAAGGGCCATATGGACTGTCCTTGAAAGTGGTTGGTTGTGTTAGACTAATCTCATAATCTGTTTTCTGTGTGCATGTATTTCTATCAGTAGGAATGCTGTGTTACAGACTGACAAAAAGAGCAGAGTAATGAAACTAGCTTCTTTTGGAGCACTGTAAATTGCCATTTTTACCCAAAATAGAACTGGGGCAGACGGGCGAGTAGTTATTCAAAAATAGTAGAAATATAGCTGTGGGTTCTGGGGCAAAGTTCCTACACCCTCCTTTAATGATCCTTTCCACAGCTCCAAGTATAAGGGCAATGCCTTGTTTCAATAAACTCTCATTTGATATTCAGACATGTCCCAGACATGTCTCAGAGACAGGTTTGTGGATCTTCATGTTGAAGACTGCAGATTGCCGTCTGCTGAGGCCAGCCAACCAGGCACATTGTGAAAAGTAAAAAAAAAAAAAAAAAAAAAAAAAAAAACTTTTTTTTTTTTTTTTTAAATTCTACACCCTCTGTGTGTCCCCATTTTTCTGTCCTGGCTGCGCTCCCTCTGTCTGGATCTCTCGCGCCCCCCCCCCCCGAGCTCTGACACATTTTACTCTTACCACCAGAGATTCTAATCGGGGGGATTGTGTGCTTCTGTGGCCCGCCTTTGAGCAAACTAATAATTCATAACCAGTCAACCAAAAAAAAATGCACAAAGACAACAAGCCGACGGGGCGAATGAAGCCAAAGAAAATCTATGACACTGCATTTCTCTACTGCCAACAGCTCCTTTGAAATTAAGAACCAGTACTAAACCAAAATGTTCCCTGCAAAGTACAATCACATGTAACTCGCTGCTGCATAAAGGACTTCAGATTTAGTAGAGAAAAAGATCAAATTCCCAGAAACAACACACTTCACATACAAACAGGGCAGATCTTGACAGAAAATCAGTGAAGGGAGATTGTTTTAGCTAAAAATAGTTAAGCTGTTTTGAGAGTTGCCAGTTTTTGAACAAATGTTTCACTTCTGCTGGAATGGACTCACAGATCTGATTCACTGACTTCCTGACCAGTCACCACTGTCCACCCTGCATTCCTCCTTCAGCTGTCCTTGCTGTCTGTTTAAATGTCCTCAAACATCTCCAGTTCAGTGTTTTTCCATTGCACTGCATCGATTGGCTCAAGGCTAATGAGGCTTTTCAATTAGAATGTTTTCTTGTTTACCGCTTAGTGGACACAATGGATCGATCACATCCCAGACTAAATGATGAATGTCAGGTACACACCACCCTCTTTTTTAAAAAGACTTTGATACCTACAACTTGTCATTTTGGAAGTATACTGAGGCTGTACAAAAAAGTAATCTATATGTCCACTAAACCCGGAGGCTTTTGTCTTTAAAACACCAAGTTCATTAATATTTAAGAGGGGAAAGTCACTGGGATGTAGTTCGGGGGGGAAAAACAGACAATTGAGTTCACATTTGCAACTGTTCTGAGACTTCTCATAAAATTCAGGCATGAACCTCATGTGTGAAGGGAACTTGTGCCAGTTAAATGTCCAACTTCATTCTTCATTGGTCAAACACCAGTAAGACCACAGGCTGCATGTCCTCATTAGCAAGCATAGTCTCCTGCTGACAGCTCATAAAGACTGCCAGCTTGATTAATATTCAAAGAACAACTGTCCATTTTTAATGCTAATATGATGATGCGCTCCATCATAACATGAACACGCATTTTTAATAAAGTAAATTAATAACTTGTGTGAACAGTCTTTTTTATGCAATAGTTGTGCATTTTCTTCCCTGAAGGAGGGCTTGTTTCTGAAGACGGATGCAGATTGCTGAGTCACTCCAGGTCCGCCTCTCTCTCTCTCTCTCTCTCTCTCTCTCTCACTCACACTCACACTCAATGAACTGTGTGATGGCAGGTGAATAATTCATCTGGAAAATGATCGATCTCAACCCACATCACATCAAACACATATAGAACGGTGTGTATATGATCTTTTTTAGACTATATATCTGTAATATATAACATATATTGCTACATTGTTTTGTAATCACCCTGTATGACTAATGAAACAAATAAAGATCAGAACATGTACCGATATAGCTTGATTTATTTGTCAAAATAAACTACTCACATTTTGAGTCTGTGTCTAGTAAATATACACAGGAGCGTTTACAGGACAAGCATGTTCAGAACAATGGAGATGGGGCGCTTTGACAACAAACTTGCCATCTCTTTGCAGGATAAGTGTGACCTTTAGCTTCAGGCAGAGCTTTGACTGTCATGTGGGCCCCACCCCCAATACAAGTAAAGTGTTCACCATAAATTCTTAGATTATATTTATTTTCAGAACTAAGGGTTGGCAACATTTCACAACAGCGTCACTAGGCCTGCTGTGACCTTGTTAACAGGAGACATAACCTTGCAGTAAGCCAAGGCCTAAAATGGCTGCATCTGCAGATACCATACCTCTAAAAGGTGAATCAACTTGGAGAAATTTGAATTTTAATGGATATAACAGCAGAGAATGACTGCATAAACAGAAATCATTAGTACAGATAATTGCATTACAAGTGGTTTTACCCTCAAAATAATATATACGTCCCACAGAATGGGAGATAAATTTTAACTTGAAATCGTTGCAATAGTTTAAAATACAAGTCTCATTTTAAACCGCATCAACAGGTTAGTCTAGTCTGGAGTCAAACTGCGGCAGAATCCTGCGACACTATACGTCCTCCCTGCAGCACCTAACTCAATCGGCTGCTCAACTTTTTATCCTTGCTTCACAAAGGCTGCTTCCTGCCATTTCGAGAGAACGACTCATTTATGAACTCAAACTGCGCCACCAGACTTCATCATGAGGAGCAGCAGAGGCACGTAGACACACCTCCCACCAAGTAGTGTTTCATCCAGGAGGCAAATTCGACAAAACCAATGCATATTAATAATAATGACTCAGATCCATCCGAACGTCGATCACCGTGAGATTTTGGTATAGTTTCTGTAGCAAGCGCGGTAACGCATTTTTCCCTAACAGTGGATTACATAACATGGATACTAATCCACTTCCGCAAAGATGCAGCAGCGAGAGCTGCCATTGTCACGTTATCCGCTCAGATGAATGGGTTGCGCTAACAAAATGAGCCAGTTCGTCTTAACAGCACATTATGACATTTTAGTGCGTTTATCGAGGTCTATTTAGGTCTGAAATGGCTCCAGAAGCCCCACACTGCTAGGCCATGCCTGCATCCCCTCCCATCCCCGCATTTCTCTTCCTGTATCAATGTAACCTTCACCCTGTGAGAACATCCTAACGCCATTTAAGCTTAGAGCCATTTTGTCCGTTACCCACCTACATTTAAGTAGTAGAATATATATTTTGACCTGAGAAATTCACCACGTATATATGACTGGGTTCATGGTGTTCAATAATGCCCATATTATGAATGTAAGCGTCATTTTATACAGAAGCTAGCTAGTTATCCAAGGCATTTCAAAGGACGTCAGTGTATCAAAACTTGAAATAATAAACAATGATGAACAGTTAACCGTGTAAAATAGCTTTCACATCCTTAATAGCTGCATTTCTAAAATACAGCGGTTAACATGGCGCCTCCAGTATGGATGTTATTCGTTCTAGCATCTTACCTAAGTGCCGACGCTTCTCCAGTCCGTGTGCGCAGTCTACGGGGCCGCCTTCCGCTTTTATATAAGCCACGTGCCACCGGGAGCCCGGTAGTCGTGGAAACGTAACGTCACGTCATCCTTTGCCGCCCTACTCCATTCGTAACGCTGGATCAGTCACGCTCTCTCACCGGCTGCCATAGTAACGCAAGGAGTCGAAACACAATTTGGGTGTCTGCTATATATTTTTTTTTTTTTTTTTTTTTAAACTAAACGTGGTCTATAATAGTCATCACGACGGCTCCAGACCGTCTGGAGCGATGGGGACAATGATGATGCATACTTAAAGCTAGTCACGTGCATGTGATGGAATACAGGTGCAATATGGATACGCGATGAGCATTTTATACAAAATAAGTTAAATGCGCAAAAGTAACAGGAGTTAATGAAGGCCTAAATTGGTTAGATTGGTCATTTTTTTAAACATGCTCGAGGGTGTAAGGAAGAGAAAACAGTTCGCCAACAGCACAACGTGTTCGCCGGATGGTTCGTGGTGCACAATTTGATGTAAAAAATAAATAAATAAAAAAATAAATAAACATCTCTCTCCTTTCCTCTCTTCTCCTCTTCACATGTAACAGCACGTGTCAGAGCAAGGCTACGTGAGAGAAGATGCGTACACTGGTGTATCATGGGAAATCCCTGCAGGAAAGTGGGAAAGAATTCTTGCGACAGTGGGATTTCCTCACATTTCGTACAGCCACTATTGTATTTAGCCAAATCTGATCACTGAGTTTTACAATGATCGTAACGCTTTCTGTAATTTAAATGTGTTGGTACACATTGTACTAAGTTTAAAATATTTAGCCAGACAGAGACAATTTCAATACTCAGGAAACCTTTGCAGGCGACTTCAGTTAATTAACAAACTAATGATACTTTGTCTTCAATATTCCTTTCTGAGACACTGAATTTAGGGTTTAATTAGCTGTAAGCCATAAAAATTAAAATTCAAAGAAATAAACACTTCAGAAACATCACCATTTATTAAATGAATATGTAATATATGAGTTTAATTTTTCAAATCGAATTTCTGAAATAAATAAACTTTTTGACAAAATACTACTTTTGGAGACCGAATTTAATTGAAGATGTGATGTCATCTGGTGGCCAAACTACCGAATACAACTATGACAAGCGCACTAAATTGACACCGGTCTTGAAATATTTTATTAAAATTATAAAATAATCTGAATAAATTATTTCAATTCAAGCATTTTAAGGTTGGACTACTAGACAGGTCATGTCTCTCTTGTTTTTTTGTTTTTTTGTTTTTTTAAATATGTGGTTCGTTTTCAAAATAACGTCCTCATAACTATTTAATCGCAATAACGCCTGCACTTTATTATTTATCCAGCAGGGGGAGATATTGCTTTACAATAAAAATGCGTGAGGCAGAAACGCATCAGGGTCAGTGACGTCAGTTCTTTTTACGATTTATATGAATGTGTGAACATTGTTTTAAATCAAAATTAAACAAAAATCAATAACCTACTTTATTCATTAGTTTAGGGCAATTATATTTAGTTTTTTAATTTCATATTTGTAGAGGCTCTGATGATTATAAGCCTAACGTGGCCATGCATAAACCTAGTAATCCACACAATCAGTTTAGGTCCTTTACGTTAAAATAGTACATTAATAATGGCTATAAATTCTAAAAATGGGTGTGTTTCTGGGTTATTAAAGTGCAGATGGTTTTAAACTGTAGGCCACAGAAATCTGTGAATTTTAATTAGTTACTATATAGGTAATTGTTAGCAATTCATAAAAAGTTACAATTTTAGAGTAATAATTAGATATCTATAATTTATGAACTGTTTTTATTTTAATTTTAATTTAAGATTGATATGAGGAACAATCTTTCATCAGCTTGACAGGTGATTCCATCGCATTATTCTATCATCCTTTGGTTATTTTTATATGCATTTTCTTCCATCATTCTTTTCCTTAACACACCATAGATTATATCCTGGAAAACAGAAAGCACCTGTGAGACCGAACAAAGTATTTATTGATATTGAAACTTCCTTGTATAAACTGTCAGCTGAGCCGAGCAAACGGCCAAATGACAAATCTTTCAGATACACCTCCTACCACCACTTAACAGGAAATTTAGGTCTGAGCAGAGGTGTGTGGGGGTGTGTGCAGATGTGAACGTATATAAGAACTCTGGCTTTACCTCGTGTGCAGTATTGGAAAAACAAACCATTTGTCATTATAACCCAAACTTTTGGAATAATTTCCACATGTTCTTGCCATGTCGGGTTTTAATAACCGGAGCATTATGCCTGATTTTCAGGTTTACATTACTCCACAAACACATATACTCTCCTCTTTCTGCTGCTAAAGTTTTAACACATACACACACACATACACACACACATATACACGCACAATTATGCTATCTTGTATGTTTTCTCAACTCTCAAGTCAAAGTGAGATGACCCTGATGTCATGGGCCAGGCCAATTCAACACTCTGAGCGGGTGGTATTCTTAAAACTACCTCCTGACCCCCTCGGGCAAAAGCTGGTGCTCTCTGATAATATTTTCATAGACTGTGAATTTTAAGTGTTTAAAGGGGTACTAATCACAAAGTTAGACCCGTGCCAAGAGCTGCTTAGCATCAGTAAACCACAAAGTCTGGATCGAGAGCCCGGAGGCTGCAGGTTTTAGCCAAAGCTAAGACCTTCATTAAAAATAATTATATTCTATAGTGTATTGCCCCATTTTTTAAAAAGTATGTAGTGGAAAATAAAAGGAAGAATATGAGGGATGGGATGAAAAGCCATCTTTAGTCAGATTTCAGCCCATGATACCACACATGGATCGGGCCAGGGGCTCCAGATTTTGACATTTCTGGCACAAAAGTGAAAGTCCTGGAAAAGCAGCAGTTCCAGGTGTCCTGGTGTCATTTGTGCAAGTCTGTAAAGGACGAGTGCTCCTTTTATGAGGTGCATTTAATGTTAAAAATTCACGACTTGAAATGTGGTCTTCAATCTCTACAGGAGGTGTTTTGAATTGTGACATGGATTTTCCATGCCCTGTAAAAATGAAATCATACCATATCAACAAAAGGCCTCTTTTAGAGCTCCTTCGGACCTGTTATTAAATCAGCTGCCCTGAGGGGGCAGCCCAAAAATGTGAGGAGGTAAAATGCATGAAAAGGCGATTTCAAGGTGAATTTCTGAGAAAATATCACGTTGGCTGGACCAAAATGGGACAAAAAAAAAGGTTTGGGTTGCCTGCAACTTGTATTGCGTGTTGCTGCCTTATTTCTGTCTCTCTGGTTGAAAAGCTGTCATCTTTTGGCTCATCCGCTGAACGGAGCAGCTTTCCAAGACTCGCTCACCTTTGAATCCATCCAGGCGTGCTGCGGAGACTTGACTGTGGCTGACCTCATCATCGACACATCTGCAGACACGTAGTGTCACATCCAATATGGCACGAGGGAAGACACCTTGAAAACGTGGGGAACAAAAGGAGCACACCACATTTTCTTGTAAAAAAAAATTGACATTTTAGCTCATCAAAGGAGGTTTAGTCCATTTGTTCTCCCACCTACATCTCTCCCTAGCTACCTGTCTCTACTGTATATACATCGCTTCCCCAGTCTCACCAGTCTCTGAACGTCCCTAACTGTTTTCTTTGGCCTGGCACAGAGGGACTGGAAGTGTCACCTCATCACTGCATAGTTTGTTTCCCTTGGAGGCTGCAGTAGGATGTCTGTTAATATGATCTGAAATCCTCAACCTGTGCTTGGCAGTTTCCTACAAACACTCTTGGCTCCTGGGCGAGCAACTATCACTCCTCTCAAATGACTCCGTCTATCTCAAAGACGGACTGCCTGCTAGAGCTCAACAATCAGGCTTAGCGGTCAGCAGGACTGCGCCAGTTTTTAATCGCCCCTTGTTTTGGCTGCATTTTATGGGGTATCGAGCCGCACTCGAGTTACACTGAGCCGCTGCTCTCAGTCATTATGAGTTTGAGGAAAAAAAAGACAAAATCAGACAATTTATCAGTTGCACTGTGGGTCCCGATGAAGAATGACGCTGCTTGATAGGAAGTCAAGGAGGCCAGTATTAGAAGTACCACATCTCCAGAAAGTGAAGTAAGAAATTGGAATAATCTGAACAGATTGGGGAACATTCTTTTTATAAATGCATGTGTAAAAAATGATATATAAAGACTGAGTAATTAAAACAAGTCTTTGTAATTTGACTAAACTGATATTAAATCAGAATGTAATACATATTTCTGATTATTTAGCACATGATTTGGAAAGTACAGCCATCGAGTCCTCCGGGTCCATGTCACGGGATTAAGATTTAAGGACCGGAGCAGGTCAGTGCAACGTCCTCATTGAGTGTACATCGTGTCTCTTCTGTGCACCTTCTGTAAAAAACATCAGGTGGGTCTCCAGAGGGACGAGCAAGGAACAGATGGAGAGTGATAGAGTGAGGGGGTGGCGAAATGTAAGAATGGAGAAAAGGATGAGGATACCCGTATCTGAATAATTTTGTTTTTAAATTATTTAATCCACTTATTGATTTAATTCACTTGTTTTACAGGCAGAAATGCAACGCAAACACAACAGAACAGCTGTGAAATCTATTTGACGGTTAGCATCATGGCAACAGCTGAACTAATTTATTTGTACAACAAAACAACAAAATGATATTTTTAGCCAAAAGGCTTTACTCTCTGTGTTGTTGGTTGTGCACAGCTGGATAATTAAAAAGACAACAACAACAACAAAAAATGGAGAAATTAAATGAAGACATATAATATCTCAATACAAGGACAGCAAACCCACTTTATTTATCATAATCGCAGCTTTTGCATCTTGAAAGAGTTCCTGAGTTTCACGACTTTCAGTGAAAAGACCATTTTAAATCTGATTGCATTAAGTAGAGAGCAGCTGTTGTATTCCTCAATTTGGGATGATTCATGAAAATTAACCAGAGATATTTTCCATTAAGAAATTGTGTCATATTTTTTAATGTGCGCAAAGGAATATACAAAAAAATAAAGATATATTACAAGTTAATTACCGTGTTGTTTAAACAGCTGCTGGGTAAAGTTCTTCTCCAGAAAGCAGCTCCTCCTCTCTTTTATTTTTCCTTTGCGACCCTTTTTTCACATTTCTCTTCTCCTTTTTCAGTTCCATGCTCTCTCCTCCTCTTTAATTTTTCAGAATCGGATCTGCCGCAATACACAGATGTGTTAACGTCTGCGCTAACGTCGATCTATCTCTCCCCGTCAGGCATCAACACCTGGCCCTGCCTGTCACCTTTGCACTGGACTTCACTCTGCATCTCTGTGCAGACCTTGTCGCCATCTCATTTACCACTAAGTAAATCAGGGACTATAAAGTG
Source organism: Pao palembangensis (assembly GCA_015343265.1). NCBI lineage: Eukaryota > Metazoa > Chordata > Actinopteri > Tetraodontiformes > Tetraodontidae > Pao > Pao palembangensis. The sequence goes on from CM027088.1 coordinate 8,790,140, forward strand.
TATTATCCCACCCCGGAAACCTATCAGTACTCCTCGTTCCCACCTTCATCTATTCAAATCCTAATCCTTTAAATCTGTTTATTGTTTCTGCCTCCTTGACTCAAACCTCACCTTGGCAATAGATTTCCGTATATCCATTTTTCTGTCCATGTGTTGATGTCATATGTTTACTCTGGGCTTCTCTGCACCCTGTGTGCGGTGTGTACCCAGACATATCTCTTCATTAAATAAAAACCTGAGGAAAGGGACTAATGACAGACCTTACTGCTGTTATCTGTCAGAGAAGTGGAGTTTTCCTTCTTCTACAGTCTGCTTTATTTTCCAGTTGTATTGCGGTTGTTTTCACAGGCAAAAACAGTGTGGTGTCATGTTTGTCGAGGGTCTCCGGGCCTGCTCTTCATCAATGTGGGTTCCACGCCTCACCCTCCTCCTTTAAAAATGTAAAATCAATCTGTGTTGCTGTGATGGAAGCTGACAAGGTGAATGTAACAGACAAGAGTCAGACCTTGAATGCCAGAGTTCCCAACAACAATCTTAAACACGAGCAATAAAATACAAGCAATTTTCTTTATCTGACCTGTAAAATATGGTTTCCTGCCTCAGCATATAGTGGTCGAGGAGCTGTGATTGTCAGGCGTCAGCACTTAGCATTCAAAAGTTGTGTTCTGTTATACATTCTGACATCAGTTTTCTACAACTTAGATAATAACATGTATCATATTTGGCTATATTTGCAACATGATTCTCCTTAGTTATTTTGATTTAAATTGAATTAAATGACTGAGGAGAACAGAAGCAGCTCTTGAAAAGCAAATATTGCCATTTTGTTATTGTTTTATGAGTATGAGAGGATGAGTGGAATAGCAGCCTTTGACTGGAGCCACAGATCAACCTTGTTAGCCCTGATTTCAGATGCTGGACCAAAACTAAAGTTCCATCTGTAATTCAGTCCAAGGTTGTCTGGAGGATCAAATGGCCTCTCCTGAGTGTGTGTGTGTGTGTGTGTGTGTGTGTGTGTGTGTGTGTGTGAGTCTTATGCTACTTGTAGGAACTGGCTTCAGGCTCATGACCGGTCACTTGGGGATGGACGGCGGTCTGTGGATAAAAGCTATATCCCCAAAGGACAATGGTTGATTTATGTGTCAGCCAGCGAGGTTAAGGTGCGCTCGCCCCCGTCAAAGGGCTGGATTTACAGTAGATAAACAAAAAGAAATCTACTTTTTTTTTTTTCTAACCAGAAAAAAGTTAGATAAAGGCAGATGTCACCTAACAAAACAAACTGTAATTATCATTACTCACATTAAGGCGGCAGTTATTCATACTCTGAGTCAATATTTTATCTTTTATTTATAATTTGCAGACAAATTGCTATGAAGAAAAGTATCGCGTAACAGAAAAGAGACCAGAAACATTTTCTCCTTTGTGTTCGAGGGCAGCAGAATTTAGGGTCTTGGTAAAGTGCGTTGTAAATTATTGTGAGTTTGCAATAAGATAATTTGTGTATTCAGGAAAGATGGAAACATTGAGTGCGTGTGTCGACAATTGGCCTTGTGTTTGTGATGTGTCTGTTTGCATGTGGGAGTACGTGTTTGCTGTACGAGGGCCAGGTACAGGCTGGCGGGAAGGATTGATGGTCCTGGAGGGACACGGCAGCTGCAAGAGACAGCACCAGACAGACGGATGGACGGGCGGGCAGATGGATGAAAAGAACCAGGGGAATAAATCAGAGAAGGAGAGGAGTAAAGGAAGGAAAGGTAGGGGGTTAAAAGTGCAGGGGACAGAGAGAAGGAAAGAGGGCAGGAGATGCAAAGAAAGATGGAGATTTGTCCAGACAAACAAACTGCAAAATTTTTCAGAAATGATGTGATGCAAGATTTCAATAATAGCCTTCAAAATGTGCCGTCATTTAGAAATGCCAGGAAACCAGAGGAAATATCATATAATACTAAAGTATCTGACCGCAACCATCCCTGACTCTGTCTTTCTCTCTCTCTCTTACACACACACACACACACCTCAATGGTCTCTTTTTTGCGCTTCCTTTCACTTTCCACTTCTCTTTTCCTTTTTTACCACATCTCTGGTGCTCTCTCCTCTTTCTGCTGCTAAAGTTTTAACACACACACACACACACACACACACACACACACACACACACACACACACACACACACTGCAGCTCTCTCTCACTTGACCACATCCCCTCCTCCCAGCCTCAGGTTGTGTGGTAATGAGTGTGTGATGGAGCCTCGTGGCTACCAGACTGGCAGAGGTATTTTTAGCACTTCTGGTGGTTTCCATCACTAAAAATGCTCCAACGTCATATTACAATATTGAAGCTAACCTCAAAAGAAGAAACAGGATGGTTTTTCAGAGCTGCTTTAAAACGTTACATCGCCACGGGAGGGAGGGGGGTATTTTTAGGGTGGGATATGATCAATAACTGATAAATCAGCTTTGCTTGCTTGGAGAAATTTACCGTCATTTATTCTCACCAGATGTGAGTCAATTATAGATGTCAGAACAAATCTTTACAGTTCTTTTTCTCTTTAACTCTGAGTAGTCATATCAGCATTTTTACAGTTATGCCATAGGTTGCCAGGTGTAGTGCTGTGGTTGCCAGATCATGCTACAGACACAAAAAAGACATACGTGCAGATTCCCTGAAATGGCTGTTGACCTTATACGCCTCGGCTTGGGGGCACCCTCACGTGCAGGGAGAACACTGCCACCCGCAGTTTGTGCTGATAAAAAAGCAGGTCATGCCTTGCTCACTTTGTTTCCATAATGACAGTCAGCTGCAGTTGCTTCTAAACAGTATATTTAACTTTCAAACACATAGCAGAAACTCCCCTCAAGCAGCCAATTTGTTCCCAACAGTCCCACTAAAAACTTTCCTCCACTTCTTTTTTCCATTCACAGCTCCTTGTAGCCTTGAAATTTTAGCAGCCTGCAAGTCAAACTCAGAAGCTTCTGAATTTTGTCTTGAAGAAATGGCTTTTTTATATATCTATTTTTGCAAAAATGTTCAATAAAAGTGTGATTTATCAGCACTAACTCCATTGTTCTGCAACTGGGGATAAAAAAGCTAGTACATGTAGGGGGAAAAATATATTTCTTTTCACATTTCATGTCAATTATCAATCATTCACATTTGCTAATGCTAAGCCAATTCTCTTTAACTGAAAAAAGATTTTCAAGGTGGCGCGCCCATCCCAGTGGCTATTACTGCTATTTCAGTTGTTAATGATGCTTTGCCTGATGGGGAGTGTCACCAAGTTCCTTTTGACCAAAGCTGATAGATAAGTTTAGCCTTGCACCTCCTTCTTCCTGGTCTCTATGCTAAGTATGATGTGTATGATGCACCAAGGGTGTAAAATGAATCGCGCTTAAAATGATCCTAATTCGTGCTTCTTGCAAAAAAGAGAGAGGCACCTGAATGACTGATGGCTCACAGCAGGGCAGAGATCTTCTTTCTCTCACTTAAAAACTTCCTGCTGTGAGTCCTTCAGCGTTATTTCTGTTGGCTCGCGTTATTCTCTGAGAACACCCTTCTTGTCCCTCAAGTCGGCTGAGAGGGAAAAGGCTACTTTATGGTCAATGAGGAGACGAGCGGTAAAACCGCAATCTGAAACATCTTGCGACCAGAATTCCTCGACCCTCCACGTCTGCAGGCTAACATTTGCGCTCTCTGCCTGCTGGACTCAGGTCTGAACTGTAAACAGAAGTTGCTCTGTCTCTTCTGTTTTCACGCTATCCCCATCTTAATAACACCGTTTTTTCTTGTTCAAAGACAAACGTTGACCAAAAAGCGCGACCTCACCATTTATGGCCCATTTTCTCCTCACTGGAAGCATCATCTTGTCGTTGTCTGCGGGCATCTGGCTTTGATTTTGGTCCATCCAGCTTCTCTTCCACTTGAGCCTGTGCAGGAGTCTGTCTGCTGTCTGAGTCCTGAAGGCGCTGATCCATTCCACTTAAGAACAATAACTTTATTTTTCTGCCTGTGTGACATTATGATATTTCACTGTCTTGCTGCTATAGAAATAGAAAAGCAATAAAGCCTTGTAAAAACGGGATAAAAATCATGTGTCAGGTAAATGCGCACAGCTGGCTGAACCCATCCATCCTGCACGAGCTGATGTTGACATGCTGCTGAAATACTGCAGCAACGACGGTCAGAACCAGATTATCCAGCACACATTTAGGAATGTCAATTACCTTGAGGTACGCTTCTGTTTTTCAACGATAACAAAAGTGTAAGAGAAAGAAATCCTGACGTATCACATAATAAATGGCTCTACAATAGTATGAACCTCTTCTTCAATAAGAGCTGCTCCTCTAAAGGAGGCCCTGCACGCTCTGACCTTGACCCTGACCACAAAACCCCTGTAGTAACCGCCTTCAAATCCTCGGCACCCAAATTAAAGGGTGTAACCTGCACTTTTAGATCTTCGCTGCTACTTTGCTTTCTCCTCACATGTCATCTGTTTTGTTCTTCCCCATGCAAGCCCAGCACAGGAGAAGCATGGTCCTCAGCAGCTGCTTGGCTCTCTCACTGCAGGATTATTAACTGTTTGTTTTGGAGTTTGGATCTGAGATGTCGCTTAAAAGACCTTTAGCTTCTTCCTCAAGCTGCTGCTGGACGAGTCAGACTATTCTGAACTTTAAATTTACGCAGGGTAAAAATTTAACCCCCCCATCTTTGCTGGATCATAGTTTCTCCATTGTAAGGATGAGTTGATGTCATGCACTCTTCAGCTTTCCTGAGGGCTATCACTATTTTTCACATTGCCTTGAATACCTTAAATGCATATTTCTTTAACTTTCCTTCTAGCTTTTGTCTTTGAACTATCTTTTTTCCCTGCACAATAAAGCAATAAAACATCGTTTAAAAAAAAAAAAAAAAAGATAGGCTCTTGGAAACTCTGTGAGTTAGACCCTCATAACTCGGCTGTAACAGTCTTTAAAAAGACCGTGATAAATGAATATTGATAGATCTGACGGCTTTCTGAGCCACACCACATTTTCATGTAGTTTCCAATAAATCATCAGCTCTGGACTCAGAGTCTGTGCTAACCAGAACCTTTCTTACCACTAGTTCACGATGATTGAGCCTGTGTGCAGGACTAATTTGTTTCAGTAACTGCAGCAGTTTGAATAATCTGGATTTAACCCAGTCCAATGACCAGCATGACCGAGCAAGGACCAGTCTGTCACTCAGAATGTTCAGACAGTCCTGTATGTTAGTTTTCCAACCACATGTCTGGAGGCGATGCTTCTTTTTCCATTTGAGCCACTGCCAGTGAATAATCAAAAAAAAAAAAAAAAGGGAGAAAGATGACCATGGTAAGGGAGTTCTAAAGGAGGATTTGATTTTTTTACATCAGCTGCAATATTTCTATACAAGATAGTTTGTTAGGAAAGTTGTGATGCAGACTTTGCAGATATTTTATTTGTGTTTCTAAATTACTCATTTAGTGTTTAATTAAATATCTTCTTCAGCTTTACAATTTATTTATTTTTTTTAATAAACATTGAAATAATGCAAAATCACAGTCAAACTGTCTGTGTAGGTTCTTAATCATCCAGGTCATAGTTATCCAAGGTTAGATCTCTGTGTGCAACTGCACTTGTTAAAGTTTAACAAGTGCAGTTGCACACATAGATCTAAGAGATCTAACCTTGGATACACAGTCAAACTGGACACATATCAGGTAAAGAAAGAGAGGCCAGATAGACACAACCTTCTGGCAAGGTAGAGAACAGGTGAATTAAATTTAAAAAAAGGAGGGGGGAGGGGTGGGGATTTAAAGCAGAGACCTGATCTGGTGTCCAATCTACATGATCAACAAAAAGGCATTTGTAGCCATGTCCACCCTCAACAGCCATGAGACATGCATTATTTAAGGCAGCGATGGATTTTATGACACGCCGCTCTCATTACAGCGCCAGACGGTGGTCGATGTGAAACTTTGTACAAGCGTAGACATATTTTACAAAAGCCTTACAAGAACAAAGCAACAGCTTCTTCTCGTCTGCTCAGAATTTTGGGAGTAAGGCCAAGATGAAACTGTAAAATTCTGTGAAGTATGATGAAGAGTTTATAGACACGCTAACGGGATAGCTGTGTCTGAAACTGAGGTCAAAACACTACACGCTGATCCCGGTTCTACTAATGTGTCATGTTTAGTTGCTATGTTAGCAGCTGATTAACGAGAAGATAACAGTGTTGGTCGTTTTTTTTTTTTTTTTTTTTTTTCCCAGTAAAGTGAATCTGGCAGCATTGCCGTGTGATGAACAACCACTGACTGACAGGTCAAACAAAATGAATGCATAGTTAGAAATTTTGTAGCAGAGAATCAATCATTCAAGAGGTCGCGGAACTCAAACCGACATCCAAAGGGGAGCCTGAGTCCAAACCTCAATCACTGCACGAACAGGAGGCCTTGACAACTTCATTTTACTCATTTTTTCCCATTCGATGAGACGAGGCTGAAACAATTTAGTCAAGTAAGAAAATTGCCTCGTCCAGATGCGCAAAGCCGAAGAATCAGTGCTGTAATTGCTACCAAAGGACCTGGACAATTATCTTGTCATATTCAGACAGAGGAATATTTTTGGCGGAATGCGGATGCTACTGCGCTACCCTGCTTCACACTGTCCACACCACCAGGAAAACTGTTAGTGTCACATGCCGGACCTAAATCTGAACCTGCTCTGATCGGTGTGTCATGGCAACAATCAAATGCTCGGCCGAAGTGATCAGCCGCGGTGATTAAAGACCTACGCTGTCTTCTCTCACAGCTCTTTTCAGTTGGACACACAAATAAGTAAAAGTGTAATTAATTATAATAATTAATGCGGCTAAGGTCCCTCGGATCTGCAAAGGAAAGTTTTGCCTGTGGGCACTGTTTCAGGCACCAATACGCCAGAAAAGACGGCACAAACACACACACACACACACATGCGCGTACACACACACACAGATTTACACTAAGACTTTTGCAGCATTAAGGTGCAACTAAATATTAATTACTGATCACTGTTTCTTCTGTGGAAACCATGAAATAATTTGGACCAACATTTTCTCCAGTGATGCTACAACAACCAGAGAATGGTCTTGGCATAGTTCATTTTGTCGTGTCCTCTCGTTTTTATTAGCTCCAGACCAGTAACAGTCAAAAGACATATACTTTACAAATCTATGAAGCTGGGGTTACGTTTGTAGCCAAACCCTGACAGTAGGGAGCGGGATTCATATGGAACATATTGTCTCTGTTATGAGCAGTGGAGGCTGTCCAGCAGCCTACAGAGCAAGAAATGTACAGGATCATATGGTCAAAAACCACAGCTTTGTTAGTTCCAGCAGCTAATACCCCCCCTCTTTCTCTCTCTGTCTCTCTCTCTCTAACAAACACACATCCTTCTACTTCTATCTTTGTGAGGACTTTCATTGGCATAATTTATTACCCAGCCCCGTTCCCCTAACCCTAACTATCACAGCTAACCTTCTGATCCAACCCAAACCCAATTTCAATCCCAAGCTCAAAACCAAGTCCTAACCTTCAAACAAGCCTTTGAAATTGTAAGGACCAGACAAAATGTCCTCAAATCTCAAAAATGTCCTCAGTTTGCTAGGAGAATAAGTATTTTGGTACACAGTATGTAGCAAGAACAAGAGAACACACACACTCATGGCCACCTGGTTGCTTTCCAAAACCGCTCTTTGGCTCCTTAAATCATGAAGGTAAATGATTAGTAGAGGCAGAACCAAATGAAATGAAAATAAACATGGCAGAGCAACGTTTACAGCCCAGAACCCGGTGTCGCTCCCCCCGGTGATATACACACCGTAAATTACTGAAGATCATGTTGTGGAATTTCTGCAGGACAATGTTGTGAGTTCCAGAAGAGAAAAAAAACAAAGTTGATTTATATTGGCATTAATTGTGCATACGTGCTAAAGAGTCCTGGTGATTCATACACTCGTCTGCTGGGTGTCCTTGTGTGCGTCTATTTGTTTATGTGTTCGATTTGTCTTAAAATGTGTGTGCGTGTGCGCAACTGTCATCTGAGAATGTGGTGTACACTAAAATCAATTATTTTAATTGGGACTGGTGATATTTTAAAGACATGATAAATAAAATATACCATTTGCAAACCTGTCTGATTTTTATTTTATTCAAAACATAATATATTTCCTGAGGCGCAAAGGCTTAAAGGCTGTTCTGGTTTTATGGAAAATCACAATTCCTTTCAGGAAACCTCTGTGCGCTCTCACTTACACTCTTTTCTGGTCATTTAAATAAACAGTTTGATAGAAGTGGTATGTTGGATCTTCGCTGAGTGTTGGTGTAAAAATAATCAAACAACTTTTCCACATAGAGGCCTGTTATACAAGGAGGGTTAATTAAGTGATTAAGCCAGATAAACATCCAGGCTTCAAATGGACTTTTAAGGGTTGTTAATTATGCCAAATTACTGTTCACCTTTGGCAAAAGTGCAAAATTTTCTGAGGATTTCTGTAAAATTATTATTTATAGTCCAGGTGAAAAGCAAGAAAAATTGATACAACAATTACTGTTTAAAATCAAAGTGGTAATGCCTTCACCCTCCTAAAGACAAAAAAAATCTGATTTCCCAATCCATGAAAAAACAGGAAACTATGCTGCCCTGACAGTGTTTGCTGCAGAGTATGGGTCATTCATTCATTCATTCATTCATTCATTCATCACTTCAAACAGATTATTCACTCAAAGGCTCAGTAGTCAGTCAAACCGGGAGCGCAACACTGGGAATCAGACCTTGTTGCGGTGCACCAGTGTTAAACAGTGGTCTGATTTGATTACAACACATTTACTGTTAACCACCTTTTCTTCTTAATTACAGTCACAGAGGTGGAAATACTCCCACACTGTCACCGTGGAGACAGAATGAACTACTTGAGAATCAAGGTCTGGGTCATTTCATCCCTTCTGTACATCCTCTAACTGATTGTGTTGTTTCTTTAGATTATATAGGACCAGATGCTAAATGAGTCAAGGTGTAGAATTACAGGTAACTCATTTTAAAGTCGACAAAATTAGTGTTTAAAACCCAGCGGTAGCTTTAAATTATACAAGTCCCTACCATGTTTTTCTACTTTCAATCTTGGATCAAATTACTGATGCCGTTTCTAGAAAGGTAATAAAAGCTGAACTATTCTATATTACACCCTCAAATATGATATCAGAGCTTAGGAGGAATGCTTTGAGGCAGTGAAACGACAGGAAAATTGACCGCTGGTGGGGTCACAGTTCGATCAGGGACATAATGACTGTAAGGAGTTTTTCCCTGGTTCATCAGGTAAAAGAAAGACTTCATTAATCTCAGTTTGTAACTTCCCCGCCGCCAATCACTCATTCAGCGGCTGTCACTCATCATTCAGCCAGGCAATTTTTCAGCCTGTCAGCCGCGTTAGCCGGCTTGTCAGCACCCAACCAGGCCATCAGCTGGTAAGTTAACCAAACAATGGAGATAGGAAAAAAGAGAAATACGAGTGGCAAGCTGGCCAAATTAAATCCCGTCAAGCTAAGCTAGTTCTTCCTAAAGGAAATCAGATTAAAGACAAAACTGAAAGCGAGAGGAACAGGAGGATGCATGAACCGTGTCTGGGGCACAAACGCACGCAAATGTGTGTTTCTGAGCATATGGAGGAAGATACAGATCTGTGTGTGCGTGTGTGTCGGCAGATCATGGAGTTATTTTCTGTAATACCCCCAGTTTCATTTCAGGTTTGGTTGGAGTCCAGGTGGTTGGCTCTAATGTAGTCCAGATGGGAGACGCGCAGCACAGAGTGGCCAGGTTTTTCCAGAGTTCTGGTCGAACCAGAGCTTTGCTAATAAAAGCAGAGAAGATTTTCACAGTTCCGCAGACAAAACCTTGCATTCTAGGTCTCGAGGGGGAACAGAAAGCGAGCGAGACCGCAATGTTATACTTTGTTTTTATTAAAGAGAGTGATTGACAGCTTGGAGAGGATTTCCAGCACTAAACTAGGGGTCTCATTGGAGAGGACAGAGCAGAGAGCGCAGGGACCTGGCGAAGCAACACTGGCAAGTTGCTACTGGCTGAAGGCTTGATTGTCTCCTTTTTCTTACCAGTTCTTCGTCTCTTTAGCTATGATGATTGCTGCAAGACCTCCTCCTTCAGCTCCCTCTCTACTGTCACTTATTAACCTTCGCCCATATTCTCTTTCTTTACTGCCCCTTTTTCTGTCTTTTGTTTTTGCCTTGAGTCTAATAACACTGACTGGGATGCCTGAAGTATTCACGCTGTGGAGGGCAGCACCTTTATTGTTTGAAGTGTACACGTCTGTCCAGAGGCTAATAAAAGCCCCAAGACCCTCCCAATTCACAGTCTCTATAAAAGGATTAAACACTTGCAGTGCTCCCTGCCCTGCACCTCAGGGTGTGTCTCAACCGCCATCTATCTCCACATGCATCTATCAGCAGCACAGAAAGTCCAAAAGGTCACCTCGTGTTTCTCGTAGGTGACACCCGAATGCTCAACATCACCTGCAGTTACCAGATATTCTGTTTTCTTTAGCTGTCTTAAGTTTCATACGTCTCCTTTGATTGTCAGCTGGAGGTCACTGAGCCTGTACGTGGTTAACGTCTGGCTCTGTTTTCCGTCCCAGACAGCACAGAGCTGTTTGGTCAAATGTAAATCACTTTAACAAAATAATAACCTCCAGTTCTCATAAAATCAAAATGAATTTAGTTATAATAGTTTCGACAAATTAGTTTGTCAGAGTTTAAATGTGTTTTTTTTCTTTTCAATGAACAGTTGCTTGCTAACTGTCTCAGGCTCTGGTTGAGCTTATTGAATAAAAATTTAAGCCCTTCTGTCTGTGGCACTTTCAGTGACGAACATGTGGGAACCCTCTCCAGATTTCCCTGTGATGTTGATCTATGGCAGCCAGTCTCAACATTACGGTTCTGCAATTAACAAGTGTGCTATTAATCATTAGCCCATAATGTGATTGGTGCATATTTATCTTACATTTCCTGTTTCTTTAGGTCTGGCTTGTGACATATGTTCCCATTCCCCACTCAGACTGTGTTTAACCATCATAAAGGACAATTATGTAATTATTGTAATCAAACAAATCGTCTTCTTTATTTAAATAAAAAATAAAACCCCAACATCAACAACAGGAAGTAAACCTGCCAATTAGAATGGGTCATATAAATTTGTAATATATTTACATGAGAGGCTGTTAATCAGAGGACTCTGCAAGAACCGCCTGAATCCTATGTTGCCTTGATTGCAAGTCAGAATAATGCCAGAGTCTTTGCTAATTTCTTAATAACTTTTCCTTCTTATTTTTAAGTCTACAATATCTTTCTACAGAGTTTGTGCCCATCATAATTAACAGAATGGTGTCACACTGTAATTATCTCCACCATCCCAACGTGAAGGAGGTTAGGTTGTTCTACATTTGTAATTCTCATTAACATAATAATAAAAAAGAGTCGCAAAAACAAAGAGAAATTCTGGTTTGGTTTAACTATGGATGGATGAATTGGTTAACTCCTGGACGTGGATCTGGATCCGGGGCCACATGAATTTTCCATCCTGGATGGAACTGAAACTCTAAAACTACTGGAAAGTTTTCCCTTATGTCATGATGTGTGTGGGTGTGATATGATCATGATGCTGAATTTGGATAAATCTGATAAAGCCCAAAAAATAATGGAGAGTTTTATTAGACTTGTCATTTAATCAGTGTTTAGGTGGATGGCACAGTCTAATGTGTTTTCTAACAAACTCACTTTAATATTATCAAACACTGTTGGATGATGCTGACCCTGACTAGTGGCTAGCATGAGGTATCTAGGTATAGACGTTAATTTTTTTTTTAGCATGAAACATATGAAAGTAATCATTTTTGGAGCTATTAATACCTTACATAGGTTAAACCACACTTTGGAACATCAGGGTGTGCTTTTCTTCGTGCAGGTACTCTTTTGTCACACGTGTACACGCAGTCACTCAAAATAGCTTTCATGGTGGCATCGTCATGAACAGGAAATGTCTCTTTAACAGCCAGTTAAAGGTAAAGGGAATGTTTACACGAAGGAGCTGTCTGAAGGATGGAGAGCAGAAAACAAGATTCCTTGAGGGAGGTTGAGATGGAAAGGAAGATGAGGTACACGAGGGAGAAAGTCTGAGAGCTGAATAAGGTAGAGACCGCTATTTGGCACTTTCACAGGTGTGCGCAACAGGGGGTTCGGACAGGAAGTGTGCACGAAAGTGAGTGTATGGTGGGTCAGAGAGAGCGTGTGTGCGTGTATGTGTGTGTGCATGAGGGTGTTGACCTGCCAAACTGGCCACCTGTCTTTCCCTTGTTGTAGTTTTAGTGTTTCCTTTCATCCGGCCTGAGCACCACAGCTCCCATTTGGAGCAGCAAGCCTCCTGCCGTGGTGTGTGTATGCCTGTGTGAGTGAGAGTGTGTGTGTGCGTGTGTGTGTGTGCGCACGTGTGTTCAGGTCCCAGTTGGCTTAGAAAGACTAATGTCCCTAAAGGTGCATTTCGCTCTTTCCTCCAGGTTTTTATATCTTTGTTCTTAATGCTTTATTGAGACAGTTGGAATGGAGACAGGAAGTTGCCAGCAGCCGTCCGGAGCAGGAGAGGACACCAGAGGAAACGTTTGCTCCAGTGTCAACAGGAGGTCATGCCTCGGAAGAATCCCTGCTATCCATACATCTTTAATTAATAGAAGCTTTTCAGCTGGGTACCATACCATCTGTGCAAAAAAAATACAGAAGATTTGGGGAAAAAAACAGGAAGTGCTCCTGTGTTACTCCACAAGTTCTTAGGATGAAAAATGTGGAAGGGACTTGCTAATTCTTCAGAGAGGAAACCTGAGAGCTGAGCTCGACTGATTTGCAATGCAGCAGTTGCAAATTGGCAGGACGAAACTGTGAAGCAACAAATACAGACAGTTCCCTGGGTGCCGATGTTTTGATTACCTACAAATTACCACTGGACTAACCTCTGTCAGCATATTTGGACTGCCTTGGTTTGGTTGTTGTTGGATTTTTTTTTTAGCTTTTGAAAACATACTGCCCTGCGACCCAAAGTGTGGATAAAGCATGGATGGATGGATGGATGGATGGATGGATGGAAAACATACTGAATCCAAAAACAAAGCAGCCAAAACAGAAATGGCTGTACGGTAAACAGCATGACTTTCATCCAGGAAAGCTACAAAGACAGATGATGATATTTTCTCAGTTAAGTGTGTGGACACATAAAATACAGCTTTCTTTGACTCTAAAAAGTGGTGTTTACGACTCCTTACAGTGCCTCCAAGCTAAAACTAGTTAATATTTTTTGAAGCAGCGGTTATTACCTCACAGCTCCAGTGAGCAGTTCCTGTTGGGTCAGGGTTGTTTTGCAGCACCGTGACCTGAGAGGTCACTAACAAGAAGAAAGTTCCTGTAGTTTTACAGTCGTGTGCAACAAAACTCAACCATTTTGTCCACTGTAAGTAGGGATATGTTTAAAGGTGTAGGCGGTGGCTGGTGTCCAACATGGAGGTGAGGGTGTTGCACTTTGGGGGCTGTTCTGTCATCAGTGGACTCGATGCTTTAAAGAAAGTAAACAGAACGTGGAAGAAGGACTTTTTTTTCCAAATTCTTGAGGAAAACCCAAAGGTTTCAGACAGGCTGCTGGGGTACAGTTGGGTGTTTTAACAGGATAAGAGTGATGATGGAATGGCTAAATCAGACGGGAATGTTGTCATTTTGTCAGTCAGATGAGTATTATTTATCATTTATTAATAAATAACTATGCTGAGATTGATATTCTGTATCAACCAATATTGAAAGCTAAAGGTTTCTGAAGCGACTTTGGATCTGAAGACGTCAGATTGGTGCATCGATGTCGAGCAGCCCATCTGGCACAGTCGAAATTCTGCAAAAGGACAAAAGCCTTTATTTTATTGCCTCAGCGCTCCGCATTCGTGTGCCAGGTTTCCACAGGAGCATCCTCGTCTATTATATTGATATGAGCCAGTGGATCGTCCAACCTCCGGTTCACCTTGGTCCAAAACCGCCCACTTAAACTCACCACAAGTCTGCCCTTTCAACTGATCTGTTTTCATCAATGTGAAACCCAGTGATCATTACACAGCTAATCTATAACGCAGATCCTCCTGTCTGCACATGTGACTGCACACGCATGCATACGATCATCTCTTCTGAGCATACGAAAGTTTGCCGGGGAATGAGTGTGTAAATGGTCATCTGTGTGTGCTAAATTGTGTGTGTAGGCGTGAGGGGAACCTGATCTGGTCTGTGTGGGAGGAACTGGTTCCTTTTCCCCCTCTGCTCAGACAGCCTGCTAGAGAGATCAGACTAACTGGACCAGAAGTCATTAGGACACACAAGAAACACATCGCTTTTTTCAAAGCTTTTGCTTCCTTTAAAAAAAAAAAAACCCTTATGCAGTAAGATTATCTATGTCTAGGCAGCTCATAATAGAACTTTAAAAAAAAAAAAAAAAAGGAGGCATGGTGCTTTTCAACATTTGTCCAGAGACAGCGGAGCAGCAGGGACCATTTAAGGTGAAACTGTGCCCTGCTCTAGCCTTGAAAGTTTTTTAAAAGCAGAACGTCACTGTCTGAATGGTGGTTTAAATCCACCAGGATGGAATTTGCAAATATCTCGAGTTCTTCTCACTGTATATGTGTAAAAGCACATTTTTCTAGAGCTTAGCAGATTTACATTTACACCTTCTCGGCCGTCACCGCCACTGTGAGTTATTTCCACTGCTTATTAAATGATTTTTCCCAGAGGAAAAGCCCCAGTGCAGTAACTCTCAGCTACGTGAAGGAAAAGTTGGTGCTCTGGGTACCCCTGGGGTGTTTTGTGAGATTATACACACATTAATTCCACTTTGATTTGCACCGCGGCTTCCTCTAAAGCATGCGCTTTGGCAGTTCGATCCAGCAGCCTTTGAATTCGGGTTAGTTGCTTTTCTTCACCAGACACTTGTCACATTGTTGGAAAAAGCTGTGCAGTTGGCACCTCGGGTTGCAGAAACAGCTTATTAGCGCTGTTAAAAATAATTTGGAAACGGCCTAACTGCGCAGGATTTAGCCTCCGTTAAGGGAACGTCTCATTTACATTTCGCTAGATGGTGGAAAATGGATTCAGGAGCCATCCTGTGGTGTGAAAATGCTGAATTGGGCATCTTTGAACTGGTATTACAGAGTGTAGCTGTAACTACTCTAATTATTTTGAAATAAAATATCCACAATATGCATCAGAGGAAACACGTTAGCTAAAAACACTTGACTGCAGGTATACGGCCCTCATTGATGGAAAGAAAGAGTGTTTTTCCATCTTTAAAAAAATAGTAAAAGGCAGTATTCCACATCAGTAATGCCCTGATTATTTTCCATAAAGGCAGTGAACAAATCTGGAGCAAAAAGGGACTGAGGGGTGAACGGAAAGAAGGGAAAAGTAGACACGTGCATAGATAGATAGATAGATAGATAGATAGATAGATAGATAGATAGATAGATTTGAGCAGCTCTCTGGGGAAATAAGAGGAAGGGCAGAAGATGAGAACTTGCAGGTGGAGAAGGTAAAGAGGAGGACAGCGAGGGGACATCGGCACATGTCCAAGGAGACGTATCTGCAGATTCAATTCTGCCCTCTTTGTTTCCCTCCCCTCTTTCCTCTGCTCCTCAGGACCCCTCACATCCGTCTCATCGTCAAACCACATCTGTCTCGGTATGGCAGAACAGAATGAACGTGTGTGTGTGCGTGTGTGTTAAAATACCAGTAAAACGACGGAATCCCAGATATACAAATTACAATTTATTGATCTTGAGTTATTTTCCAGCATCGAGACATTTTTGGTTACTGAAAACAACCATCCACGCAAAGGTTCCAGCATGTATTTAGCGATGCCATAAATTGTCAATATCCAATGTTTTTTTTAATTATTCGTCAAAGCATTAATGCCGTTTAAATAACATAGTGTTATTACATAATGTTATGTCACATAAATATACATATATACTTCAGTTTAATAACACACCACGTTTGATGAATACAGACCTCATATTTGCCCTGTGGTTTTTGATCATGTGCCATATGTTCCTTCTACTCTGAGCAAAGAGTCTTTGAACAATACAGTAAAACTTCTCTGGTAAGTGTTGCCGAGGGGTTCTCCGTGGTCTTGGAAGGCGCCGTTGGACCCCTCAGAGTTATTTCGGCCATATTTAAAAACATTCTGAAAACTAAAAACATTGTTATTTTCTTTTTAAATGCAGAAATTCTTATTCCCGGGGACATCCTGGAAGTGCTAAAGAAGTCCGTCGAAAAGGCTCTTCACGATTCTGTCAAATTCTTAGAGCTGCGGTTTGAGTTGACCAAAATCCAAAAAGTCACGGGGTGGTGTATCCCTGGCTGTTAACTTCTGATGGCGGTCTTCCTGTCTCTGTCTTTGTTCTGTAAGAGAGAGACCCATAGTTTCAATGAAAAGGTACAACATCAATGACAAAGACCAGTCACCACTACAAGCATTCCCTACATAATATATGATCACTGCTGGTGAGTTAAAGAACAATAACTTTAATTTCTCTTGCATCCGCCTCTGACTTTTCTCTCCTTTGCCTGTCTCATCTCATATCGGCCCCCTCCACTCCCCCATTTGCCGAACACCTGTTCCACATTTCCTCCCACGATGTGTAGGTGTTTGGAAAAATCCTCGTGATTGACATAGACAACGGCGGGTAGGTGTTTGGAAGGGTATCAGTAAGTAATGAAAGAGTGAGATCATAGGATTTGGACAGGAATTGGTCCTCCCGCTGATTGAGGTGAGCGCGAGGAGACGCAGGGGTTATTATTGTCAATACTTTCTCCAGCTGGACTGAGAGCAGAGGATCACCGTTAGATTTGCAATTATCTAGACATGAACCATTTCCATTATGTTGTTGGCCTTGTACGCAACATCTTTCAGCTATGTTATTAGTCGGTGTTTTTCTCATTCCCAGATATTTCCTCTGTGTCTAACGCATGTTGCAGGAGCATTAATATTTATGAAACAACAGCAGGAAAGGAGTGAATGACATGTTGAACGACATGTTAACATTTTCTTCCATTGTGCAAAAAAACAAGCCAATATGTTGCAATGATGTCTCTGCAGAGTCTGAAAACAGACAGCACTGCACTATGTTCCTGCTCAGCTGCCATTCCAGTCTACTTTTAAATAATTAAATAATTATTCAAAACCAAAACAGATCTGAGAACTGAGCCCTTGAAAACATGTTGCATGCAGTATGACCACCCCACCACAAGAGGGCAAATAAAGTGTTTCAGTATTTGCATAAATGTGAAGGAGGAATCCATTTAAATGGATCTTACTTTAGAGTGTCCTTTAGATACAAATGGTAATTGTTGTCTCTTTACTTTCATCATGAAAATTTCTAATAATTTTGAGGTGACCAGAAACCTAAACCGGCTCCGTGACAAATGGATGAATCACCAAATTGCATCAAATTGCAATGGAATCCCAGGGAATCAGCCCACGTGTGAGAGCTCAGCAGCGGGTTAGAAGCACAGCTGTAGCTGGTGAAGGCAGTTCAGCTGGAGTGTGACTGGTTCAGTCAAAACAGAAGGCGGGAGGGAGGGGAGGGGGGCGGAGGGGGTTTAAGGCTGGCCTGGTAGTCAAAACAACCTCCCAAAGTCTGACAGGGCATGGTAGGATGACATCTCACCCCCGTCCAGGCATAGACATACCATTGCCCTCCCTAGGGAGTGATTTGTCAGACACTAATATGATTACCTGATGATGTTTACTTGAGATTTGATATGATGATATTACCATTCTGGAACAAAATAATGGTTTATTATGGCAAATGGAGCCTGCTTTAACTCAAATGTAAAGACAGTTAACAACACCTTATCAACTCAGTTCAAAGTTTGACTCTTTTTTTTTTTTTCTTTTTTCCAAAATTCGATCCAGGCCATTCCTTTACCTATAAATGTGGATTTTCCATGCACTGGCTCCCTCTTTTTTCCCCAGTGTTAAGCCGTTCTGTCGATTACAAACATCTAATTTATTTTCTGGCTCCTTGAGGAGAGGGAATGACTGGCTGGAAAAATAATTCCACTTGGGTACTGGCCTGACAATTCAATAAGGAGATTGGTATTCAACCATGAAATGAAAACTGGTACTCTCACTTCAGATTATTCAGTGAAAATATGAGAACATGTGTCAGCTTGCTCAAGTGTCGAGCAGAAAGTATAATTAACCTGATAAATGGTCATCATGGAGAAGATTAAAGGTGCATGTTCATCTAGTCAAATGGTTAATTGACACACCAAATAAGCCGCAGTGTGCCACAGTGTGGCTTGGATGGATCAGATGTGCACTGCAAGCTGACTGTGGTCTGCTAAAAAGAACACTAATGGCTACTGAAAAACATTTGATTCATGTTAGATTATCGAATTGAATGCAATTTGCACTAGCTGCCACAAAGGAGTGTAATTTTCCAATATAGCAGTGGTGGCTTTAATGACTCCAGGAGTAGTTTTGACAACTTCATTATGCATTTACACCCTTTTACGTACTTTTACATCAGTGCTCGACAAACTCAAATGCAGGTGCAGCATGTCTTTATTGTCACCGATAAGAAAGGGCTTAAAGAAACCGTCTTGTTTAAAACACCAGCTTCTGCGTCTCTCTTTTCTGGATCAGTTTCCTCGAGTTTAGCTTTAATTTGCTCTGCAAGCGACCCTCTCCCTAAAGACCAAATGACAACAGAATGATAGTTTTGCTAATAGACTTTGCTAGTTATCTGACCCGACTTCTTCTGTTGGCGTTAAATTAAGGTTTAACTGCTTCCATCTGTGCTGAAAATATACGGATAGGTCCGTGCATACAAGCAGACATCACACACAGAGCCAGGCTCTCATGCAGGCACACAGAGAACGTGGGCAAGAATATATTTCAAAAATGCCTCCAGTCTGGTCGTTGCTTTGGGTTCGTCTCATTAGCATAGCTTTCTCTTGGAGTAGAACTGTCAAACCTCTCGCTCAAGAACCACAGAGCATTAGGTGCAACATTACTCACATATAAAAGATATTTGGCCTTCATTTGTGACCTTCAAATATCTACTTCAACCAATGATGTAATGCATTTTCCGAGCAAAAACAGACTAATAACCAAGAGGCTGCAACCACCACAGTCATTAGCGTGCTATTGCACATGCACTATCCAAGCATGTAAGGCCTCCTTCGGTGCATGCTTCACTTGGTATCTACAAAGAAGCAAAGTGTAGAGAAAAAACAACTGTCTAAACTGGAGGATAAATAGCTAAGTTGATTATCCTGCTGAGTCTTTGGCTATTTTTTCTGCCTCCTTTTCTCTCCATCTGTGTTTCCACAACTTCCTGCAAACCATTAGTTTAGAAAGTGCTGAAAGCACAGTCGTGATCCAGAGCTCCTTAAGTGAGTAATCATATAGGGCGGGTGGGGGGGGTGTCTAGAAAGATGTAACGAATTGCCGTCTGGCAAAAAAAGAAAAAAGAAAATAAAACAGACAGAGAATAAAATGCTTTTGATAAATGCCTTTAAGTGTGAGTGCACAGAGCACTTGAGTTTCTATGATCTTGCCTGTGTATGTGTGTGTGTGTGTGTGTGTGTGTGCGTGTGTGTGTAGGGCGTTTCACAGAAAGCGGTTTCCCTTCTTCTTTAACGTCACCATCAAAGTTCAACGTCAATGTGTTTCTAATAGCAGCAACAGAATTAAACACTGACTGTACGGGCCTCAGCAGAGGATAAATCATTTACAGAACAATTAGCTCATTTGTTGCTCCACTCGTGCTGCCAATGACTTCCAGACACACTGTGCCCAGCCAGCAAGTGAGTGCATGTGCGCTTGTGTGCGTCCCCCTTCCATCCACGCGGATGTCACTCCTGTCACCGGCTAGGTTCTTTTTCTCTTTTTCACCAGTTTTCCAGTCTTGCTGTCTTTCCAGCCTCACGTACAACCCATCAAATCTAAAAGTTTAACTGCAGCCCAGACACAAATTAGGAGACTTTCAGATGTTTGACTAGTCTACGCGTCATCTGTTAGTTTTGTTAAAAGTGTGGATTTGCTTTTTCAAATTTCTGAATGAATCACATCCCCCAGTTTGAGTCACATCAGGGTTGTCCTTTTAAATACCTCTAAAGTCATCAACATTTGGCAACGTCAAAGCAATTAGGGTCCCTTCACAGGAACCACGGTGTGACTATTCTTTGCCAGGCTTTTGTTTTTTCTCTAAACATATAAACTCTTTTCTAATTTGTCAAATGAGCGGCTTTACAATTTAAGTATTGGAAAATGCTTGCACTTGTCCCTTCTGGTTTTAAAACAGAAATCTTCAGCCTCACTGCTTTTGCTGGCAGATGAATCCCGCTTTCTCTTCGAGTTTGTCAATGAGATGAACTGGCTGTCTCCCACTTTGGGGCCAAAATAAATAAACCGGAGTTGAATGGGAAGTTATAAAATGTTTCAAGTGTTACAGCTTAAAGACAATAAAGTAGACAAATCACCACAGTAAGAAAGATTTTCTGGGTTTAATTTTGGACTAAACATCAAATTTGCCACTTCTCAGAACTCCAGTACTCATCTGGATGATTTCTAGCAGAGTTTTTCTGATGATAATATCGCCATTATCATTAACAAAAAAAAAAAAAAAACAAACAGCTTTTCTGTATTGGGAAAAGTCCTGGAATCTGACAGTCGTGCAGACGGACAGAAGCAAAGAGGCCTAACACAGGATGTCTGCATCAATCAAGGAGACAGCACGGGGATTTAAACCGCTCACCTCAGTCCCCCAAACACGGCCCTGAACATCTCATTTACAGATGTTGACATCAGGAGTGTCCTCCCTTTTTCAAAGCACCTATCAAAGGGATCACATCCCGACATGTGTCCCGAAAGTGGAAAACCATTAGAAACAGACTGACATTGGATTTTGATTCAAATGATGATCCAAAGGTTTCTAATGGAAAACCAACGACCTAACTACTGTTCACTTGCCTGTGAACACACACAGATGAAGAGGAATGACGAATTAGCATCACAAAGCGGATGGCGGGAAGAACCTCTATGACAGCAGCTCTGTTGTGCAGAAAACCACACGTATCACATTAGTATTCCACCAAATACGTGATATCATTTAGCCCTCTCGGCGCAGTAGTCATTAGACAGAAGACTGTTTTCTTTAGAAATAGTGATAGGATACACACATATAATTACAGGAAATGAGAGACTATTTTTCTCACTTTTTCCCTCATTGGAAACGAGCGTGATTGAAGCGGCGTCGACCTGAAAGACCAAAGAACGTACAGACAGCGCGTGCTCAGGGTGCTCAGAGTCTGTTTTCATCTTGAAATTTGCTTCCTGCCCATAATCACCTGCACCGTGTCTCCCTTTTTAGCTCACTTCAACACAAAAAATCAATCTGCAGATGAGAGAGGAGAGGTTTTGGTCCTTTGACAAACAGTCTGACAGGTGTCAAACAGGGTTTAATAAAAGCACCTGTGTTGATGAGTGTTTTTTCACGATGCGTGCATTTGCAGGTCAGCCCTGCGTCTGCAGCAGGAGATACTGTTACACAGCTCCCACCCACAGCTCTGACCTCCACCGGCCTGATCGATACTAATACAGCCCTGGGACTGGCAGACAACTGGCCCGGGAGACCGGGTCAGGAGGACGCAAGTGAAGCTGGTGGAGAAGTAAAGAGAAAATGGAGGTAGGGAGGACAGATTTGAAGCAGTAGTTATCTCTGAGGGGTTCAGGTGCTGAGGACGTCAGCGGTTCAGAGAGGAGGCAGCAGGGAGGGGAGGCACCCATTGCTGAGACTCAGGTTATCCTCCCAGCTAAAGGGTCTCTGGGTTTGGACACTGAGGAGGGTATTAGCTTTCACATGCTGCTGGGGTAACAGGGGAGTCTGCCAGATGTCAGCTCCTTACCCATAAATCCCGCTAAATGGGCAGCAGATAGGTTAGAGGGGGAAAGTCGGCTGGACGTCAGCCCCTGGAGGAGTTCTGCACAGGGTCAAATCAGCATGATTTCTGATAGGAGCGTTTACTCTGCTTTTTTTTCTTCTTCAACAGATTGACGACTTTCCTTTGCGGGGGCCGGTTCTGATTACATAGTTTTCGGGTGCCGAATCAATCAAATTTGAACTTTACGCTACGTGAAGTTTGGCTTTTTTCTCTTAAATCATAGACCGCAGCATCAACAAGAAGGACGGAATCGTGTCTATGCAGATTGTTATCATTTGTAGTGTCCGTTAAATGCATAATGTTCTTGTTTTGCAGGATATTTGTGCGTGCTTCTGTAACCAGAATCATTTGTTTGACTGTCATCTGTGGTTTGGTTTAGGCCAGAGAAGTACTTGGTTACATAAAGAAAAGTCACAAGAGATCCATCAAAATTAAAGAGTAAATACGCTTTTTGACAAATAATGGGAGGAATCAATATTAATTGCATCTGTGGATGACTGAAATAGTCATTTTTGTGTTTTAAGATGTTATAACTGAATTAAGTACATAAGATGGCCACTAAACTTTATATTTTCTGGCTACTTTTAAGCAGTTTAAATCAAAACGTCTTATATTGAATCTGGTGTTTTCAAATTACGCCCTCAGTTTAGAAAGGATTTCTTCAGTTCCTGCTGCAGAACGCATGTGTTAAATTTAAATTCATATCTTGAAATACAAAATTGCATATAATAAATTGGTTCCGAAGGCCGTATACTATGCCGCCTTAGTATACGGCTGCCTCTGCACTCACCTCTCACACATACTGTATCGTCTAAACCACCTGCTCAGTGACCCCCCCCCCCGCCACCAAGGACAATAACGTACAGCCCCTCACCCCAAAAAGAGGACTTTAAAGAGGTTTTGCCTTTAATGTCCCTGAGGGCCAATCAGGTTTATAGGCACGGTGACCGATCTCAGGTCAGCTTTAAACACCAAAGTGACCCCAAACAGCTTGAAAGCCTTCATTATACAGTTTTTGGGGAAATAAAGTTTAAATATTTTTTTTTTTTTACAGGTTAAAGTAATTTTCTGCTCACCATTTTCCTCTGGTTGCTGAGGCAGAAAGTACAGATGTGCTTCGGCTGAGCCGATTGGTCAGATCCTCGGGTGGGGGAGGAGTTGACGTGGAAAAACGGCGGGGAAGGAGCGTGGCATGGCTGTCCGTCGTGAAGCCCCTCGCCCAGGAGCAAGACATTCCCCAGGTGGCTGATGTAGCTGCTCGCCAGTCGTAGCGTCTCAATCTTTGACAGCTTCCTGATCAACGTGCATCACCATATTCACATGTCAGTGTTTAACATAAGCTATGTGGTATTTTTGCATTGCACATATCATGTGACTAATGCTGCTGTACCTGTCGGCGGGCTCGGTGGGGATGAGCGTCCGCAGCGCCGTGAACGCTGTGTTGACAGAGTTGGTGCGATCTCTCTCCCGCGCGTTGGCCGCAGTCCTCTGGCGTGTCTCCCCAATGGGCGAAGACATCGGCGAGCCGTGTATCCCCGCCATGGCTCCTACATCGACCCCTCCGCACAACTTCCTCTTCCTGTTCACCTTGATGTGGAAGGCGGACCCCGACGAGGAGGAGAGGCGGTAGGCTGCGGAGTTGCTGGAGTTGGCGCTGCGCTCTTCGGAACCAGAGCCCTCGCTGCCGTTCTCCTCATCGTCTTCAGAGAGGAGGGCAATGTCGCCGTACAGGAAGCGGCCTGCCGGAGGTGCCGTGCGCAGCATGGCAAATGTCATCTTGGCTGAACGCTACGAGTCAGTCCCTGCTGGACTTCCGCCACTTCAGCTCGGTTCAGTCTTTGTTTTCTGAGGGTTCTTTGCAAACCACCCAAGTTTGGTTTTGACCCAGGAGAGTCTGATGCAGCCTTTATGGCGCTGACCCCAGTCTCCAGGTCGCTTCCCTTTTTCTCTCTTAGTTTACGCAAAAACACATCACAAATGTCATCTCTTCTCTGAGTTAATCCTCTGCAGGGGAACTAATGCAACGTCATGCTGAAGTAAAATACCTGTTGGTTTGTCCTCAGACCTTTTTTTTTGTAGTCCTCGGTTTCTATGTTTATCTGTTCTGCTCCCAGCTGAGACCTGCTCTTTCCTTCTTCTCTGGTCCCTCTTTCTCTCTTATTTCTACGTCCCCCTCGTCTGCCTCTTTGCTCCACGTGTGCCTGCTGTCTGAGTGTTTCCGTCTGCCTCTGGTCTTATAGCTAGTGGGAAGGGCCGTAGGACTTTTCCGCTCCTCCCTCTGAGCACCAACGGTCCCTCAGCTGCTGTCTAGAAGCAGGCCAGAGACCGGAGGCAGGAGGCAAACCATCCGCCGGAGTTTGTTTTGGCCACACGCTGGTGTGGGAAATCCATGCTAAATCACAACCTACATCACCCTCAATTGCTCACTGAGTTTGGTGACCTTTGTGACTTTAAGACCTCAGACACAGTCACACATACACACCCCCATCAATCCATCAAATGCTATACTAAATAATTTTTGTAGACAGTCACTTAAAAATGAAACAGTTGCAGATAGGTCACCTTTTTTCTGATCCATTTTAAAATAAAAAAGTATTCTTGTGTAGTTTTGCTGTTTTTCTCTGCATTGGTTTGCGGATACGCCAGGTAAATCTAGCAGAATCCATCACAAAAAGCAGACGTCACCTTAGAAACATGATATGCACACGTGTACGTCAGGTTCAGTGATTTAACATATCATTCTGCCAATTTCAAAGAAGTACCTGCTTTTTGGAAAATCATGCTGACAACATATTATAACCAACCCAGTTAGACTGTATACTATGACCACGCTAAAGCAAGCTAACACTAATTGTGTAAGAAACAACTGGGATTTAAAAAAAAAAAAAAAAAACATAAAAATGTTGGAAACCAAAGCATTGCCTGCTCATTTTCTGCATATTCATGCTCAGACACAAATACACTTGTGTATACCATCTATTAAAATATTTGCTTTTCACTTCCACATTATTGGCCCTGTGTGCATTCAGTTTTGTTTTAATCTAAAAAAGTCAAGATTGAGTAGTTTCTACTACTACTACTACTACTACTTTCCTGCAATATTTTGCTTTCTAATAAACACAAGAATGCACTTACCTCTTACATGCACAGAACATCTGCTCTCACAATTCTCTGCAAACCCTTCTGTGTACAGATTTATGTCGATTGATTTCCTATGACTGCGATTTGCTAAAACTGACACTTGGTCCGACCACATCCCCAACAGCACGAAGCTGTCAAACTTGTGCAGTGAAAGAAGAGTTATTCTCCTCTCCACTTATCTTCTCTTGGAATCACATCTGTATTTTTTTTGTCCCTGGACAGCAGGCTGGGAGGCTGGCAGCCGCACTGCTGGAAGTTCCAGCCTGATCCAGGGGCTGAAGCCAGAGCTGAAGTTGATTCCACTGTGGCTGAGGCCTTTTATCTGGAAACGCTTTGGTGTTGGAGGACCTGCAAACAGCTTGCCCTGCAGGGATTCGGAGCCTTTCGGCGATGATGAGCTGTTACGTTACTCACTTACTAACCTTTTAATAATCTGTCTTGCTCCGAAAGGGAAGAAAAATGACAGGAAATTGTAAAGGAAGCAGAGACAAAGGAGAAAATAAAGACAATGGGTGGAAAAAAATTTAACAGAAAACAGATGATATTGATCAGTCAAACAGCTCCTTAACCTCAGGCGTGATCTTAGTCCAGAAATACAGGCTGACAGTTTGTGGATTAATGCTGCTGTAGATTGAACTGCCATTCTGCCATTGCCATTCTGGTTATTATAAAACTGAAATTGTGCCCTGACAGTGGAAGTAAAGCTCCAGCTGAAAGAAAAGGGCAGAGCAGCGGCTGGACTAAAACTGATTCCCACACACAGAAAAGTGTAAAATTACCCCCATCACACAAAGATTGCTTTCCTGAAATCTGGGATTTTATTAGCCGTCATCTGTGCACGGCACTCAGATTCAGAACCGACTGACCTCTAAATCCTGTTTCCTCCTTCAGCTGCGCAGCACTTAAGTTTGACAAGCTAGTATGTAAAACTCAAACAAGAAATCTACAATCCTCAGTAGTACATTTTTGAAAACTCCGAGCGCGGCTGCCACTGCCCCTGGTATGCTGCTTTTGTGTAGCTTGGCAACAGAGAGCTGCTCCTGCTGAAAGCCGATCGCTCGGCGAGTAATGTGTTACACAATGCTGCAGTCATCACTTTTTATTTCTCTGTCTTTCCTCCTCTTCGCAGTTAATGTTGTGGTGTGGACTGAACAGGCCCGCGTCTTTGTGGGGACCGCGTTGCGGACAGATTTTGGTTGGTTGGGTGGATGTGTTTAGCTTCTGGATGACATCTGGCTCGTCCTCACAGCTTGAACGTGTGTTCTGAGGTTAGGACTTTGTTTTGGTTTAGATACAGTCGATATGAGGCCGCCTCCTCCAAAATAATCACATTTTTTTGTAATGGAGCTTCTTCCCAAAGTCCTGGGGGGCTACTGCTGCCAATCATCCACTGCATGGGCACTGAGTTCATCTCAAAGAGACAATTTAATAAAAATAGCACATATGTTGGACACATTATTATTTCTTTAGCTTCACCACAGATGCTGTGAGGACAAGACTGCAGTGTATTTTCAGAGCAGGCCCCGCGCAGTGTGGCCCATCATTACATGCATTAGCATGATCTCCCTCTCATTTGCATCTCCAGGGGGGAGCGCGGCCGCGCTAACAGTATCCATTTCTCTCTCGAATTGTTGCCCACAGGCCAGAAAACATTTGCTTGCGTATAATGTGGGCTTTTACCGAAGGAATGCTGATGAAAAGGAAATGGCTAAATTACAGCACGCTGAGGTGACATTTGCATAAATCTACACAAGGTGATTGATTTTAGATAATTGTTGGGATATACCTCAGGAAAAACATTGGTTGTCAGTTACATGTTATTTGAGAAGCCATTAAAACTGCCATTTTAAAATCTAGGCCTTTATTCAGAATTATCCAGTAAGGAAAGTAAACTTTTTATTTCGTTTTGGTCACTGAGTGATGTTTTGCTTTACGGTGACGGCAGTAGCACAGTAGTAGAACAGCATCTGATAGTCATTACCTCCCCTCTCGTCCTCCCCCCACCCTGCTTTCTCCTCCTCTTCTACTCTTCCCTCTGCTCAGACGCATTATTCATTATTCTGATGAAAAACACCCACCGACTAAACTATCCCCTGCGCTAACACAACGACGTATGCACACACACACACACACACACACACACACACACACACACACACACACACAGCGGTCCCAACCCGGCTGAATGGCTCTGGCGCGGGTCAAGGACCTGTCAAAACTCGGAAACAAGTCTGGACCCGACGCGGTACCACAGAGCCGACGTCTAGAAGCAGAGGGCCATTTATCGCTGTCCTTGGACGGTGATATCACTCAGAGTGAGGTTCTAGGCTTGTTGTGGTGCCACTGAGCAGACGTCTGGAAAGCGTCATTAAAAAGTGACAGTGTCAGCTTTCCACAGCCGCCACCATGGAAAGGAGGACAACAGGAAGAAGAATAGGAAAAGGAAGAAAAAAGAGGGGGTGGACGTTGGAAATCATGAGGGGAAAAGGAGACGGATGCAGGGGTGGTGAGCAAGAAAAGTATGGATGGAAAGGAAGTTAATGGAGGGGTGAAAGGAAAGAAGACGGAGGGGAGAGAACAGCCGGCTGCTTGCCAAGACGCCAGACGGCGTGCTGTATTGCATGGGGAAAATGGTCGGAAGTTCTCGCCCCCCAACTTGCACCCCCGCCGCCGCCACCCACCCCAATTCAGCCTCAGCTCCAGCCACACTCTGCTGCGTTTCCCAGGAGGGCCAGGCTCTACAGCTGGCCTTATTAAACCCAGAGAGAGGCAGAGAGACAGAAAAAAAAAAAAGACGGAGAACGAAAGAGAGGTCACACAACTGGAAGACATCAGTCGAAACGTGCATGCTCACTTTTTTCAGCCAGTTTTTTTTTTTTTTTTTCCGTTCATATCCCATTTTATGATAGAGTTTCTCACAAACACGCTGGCGGTGCACTGGGTTCAGACACATAGTAAAAAAGCTATTGTTTGATTCAGCGTCCCTCAGAATGCTGTTAAACAGTGAAACAAACAGTGGGATATTAAAAAATGCACGACTTTTTGTTTTGTCCCGCTGGAGAGTGTGATGGCTGCTGTCGCG
Source organism: Pao palembangensis (assembly GCA_015343265.1). Classification (NCBI taxonomy): domain Eukaryota; kingdom Metazoa; phylum Chordata; class Actinopteri; order Tetraodontiformes; family Tetraodontidae; genus Pao; species Pao palembangensis. The sequence continues at coordinate 8,818,427 of CM027088.1, forward strand.
CCCCCGAGCTCCTCTGAACGAGGGTGTCTCTTCCAGTTTGTTTGAATTCTGCGGCATTTGTGAACACACTGGGGCAATAAAAGAGACTTTGAGAGGTGGAAATCTGTTTCCAATCCATTATCCTGGGTTCTTTTTTTTTTTTTTTGGTAATCTTCTCCATTTCTACTGCAGCTTGTCTAAATTACAGTTTAACTGGAGGAGGGTTCGTTGCAGGTGTTGTTTGCTCAAATCACATAAAAAACACACATTCACACTTATTAATTTTAACAAACAACGGCTCATCTGTGCTACCGTGAAAGCTGTGGGCCATCATTACACTTAAGTTCAGGAAGGAGAATCAGAGTAACAGAAATATTTTGCTGCTGACCCTTTTTGATCTTTGGCCTTTTACTCTTCTGTCACACCTATTATATGGGTCATTCCACCTCTAAGATGTATACATTTCACCAAAAACCAAAGACTTGCACAAAAATAGGTATCATGTGTCACACTGTGAATAATTATACAAAATTTCAGCTATAATAACAGTGTAGTCTATTGCTACATGCGTTAGCTCAGCTGCTAACAGATACCTGATCTCAATTCTGGGCTCATTTGTATCTCACAGAGTAGATTCTTTTAATTACGTCAGGCCATATGTAGCCAAACCGCTCTCCCCACATTGTTACCACAGCATTTTATTCCTGTGGAGGTAAAATGTTCTGGTTAATGTCAGTGAAAAGGAAAAGAAGTGGAAAAAAAAATCAAGACGTCTGTCTATTTTCTGCAGCCAATCAGACCATGAGCACCATCTGAAACTCTTCTTGTGATTATTAGGTTTCTGCGTTTTGTTGAGCGAATGTCGGGCACAGAAAATGAACAAAGAGACGCTTATATGAGGAAAGGGTGCTGACTTATTGCCAGGCTGGGAGAAGTACAGGAAAAGTGAGTTCTTTTCTTTGTTGGATTGTGTGCGTGATAATGTGATCCGTATCATCTATTAAGAATCTGTGATCTCTCCATCCATTAAACTTCTTTTTTATTATTAAAGCACCTCCTCTCCACTATCCCGCTCCAGCCAGTAGCACCACTGCCTCGCCTGCAAACCAAGGAGTGGTAGTAGTGGTCTAAAAGACAAGTCAGCTGTGATGTCATCGCCACAAACGAGGTGGCGGGGACAAGTTTGATCACCCGACTCACCAGCTCACCTCTCACCGTATTCAGCTTTCTTTAAAACTCTCTCAACCACATTCACACCCACTCTTTCTTCTTCCTGCCACCATCTCTGCATTGCATTTGTGTTTCTTTTTTTCTAAATACTGTAGATAGCATAGCCAAGATCTTGGACTGTGCTGTACTCTGGCTCTAATCACTTCCACAGCCAAACTTCTATACAGGAACCTGGCAATTGTTTGCAAACTCAGCAACTTACTGATACATTTTTTTTTTTTAAATGCACTTGGTTTGCGTGGCTTGGTCTCGATTCATTATAAATATTACCAATCACATTTCCATTTTATGCCTCCTGGTTGGATCTTTGTCACTGGCCACATGGACCCTATTTAAGAGTGCGCACGATATCACGACAGTGTTTTCAGTAGCAACTTAAAAAATGACTTTGATGACAGACCGACACTTGATTCTGGATGGAAAATAGAGAATAGAGTCCGACTTAATGCGTTAGGTTGATTTTGCGTGTTGGCAGCATATCAACATTTGCCTCCTTGTGTGTCTGTTTTCCAAAGCCATGGTGCTTTGCGCTCTCTTAGCCACATGCTAAACCCCTAATCAACATCATCATCCAAGTCGTCTGAGCCTCCATATGCTAACTGGGCCAGTCATGACAAATGGACCTTAACTGAAAGGTAACAATAAATAAAACGGTTCACTCTAAATCCTTCAGGCTGTGGTTGGCTCTGTAATGTTCCATTGTGTAATGACCGGCTGTCTCAGATGCCAGGGAGCTCACATCACCTCGAAGGAGAGAGGGGAGAAGAAGAAGTGTGACAGGAAGACAAACAGAGGTGGAAGGTTTAGAAGTGATATATGTGCTTTCTCTCAGAGGCCAACACATTTTTTTTTTCAGGTTGTATTTGTGTTAGTTTAGCTTAACATAAAGTCCAGTCAAATTTGTCTCCTTAAGGATGTTAAATTGCCTGGGAGTTGTGAACCAATCAAGAGTACAAGGAACACACTGTTATCTGCTGACAATGTCACTTAAATGTCACTAAGAGGTAATTAAGGTTGCAGGGGTGACGTAGCCCATTAGCCACTGCACTGTGGAGATAGCTTTTGAAGTTAGAATGCTAACCAACTAGCTACTGAACACGCCGGTCATTGTGTTTCTGTGGTGAAAAAGTGATGAGTAAATGATAAATACTTCTAAATGCTGATTTTCTATGTATATATAGTTCTAACCCTGGTCCTCCAGGGTTCGAGCCTCTGTCTTACGCCCTCGTGCATTACTGGATGCTGTTGTATTTCTCCCTCTTGGCCTTTGGGAATCGAACCCTGGTCCTCCGTGTACCAGTCCGGTGCCTTACCAACTCATCTATCCATCCGCTCATACTGGCTCGATCTTCCGTGTATCAGTCCGGTGCCTTACCACCTCAGCTATCCAGCCTCTGTATTACGCCCTCGTGCCTTACTGGATGCTGTTGTATTACACCCTCGTGCCTTACGGGATTACGCCCTCTTGGCCTTTGGGAATCGAACCCTGGTTCTCCGTGTACCAGTCCGCTGCCTTACCAACTCATCTATCCATCCGCTCATACTGGCTCGATCTTCCGTGTATCAGTCCGGTGCTTTACCAACTCAGCTATCCAGCCTCTGTATTGCGCCCTCGTGTATTAAGCCCTCGTGCCTTACTGGATGCTGTTGTATTACGCCCGCTTGGCCTTTGGGAATCGAACCCTGGTTCTCCGTGTACCAGTCCGCTGCCTTACCAACTCATCTATCCATCCGCTCATACTGGCTCGATCTTCCGTGTATCAGTCCGGTGCTTTACCAACTCAGCTATCCAGCCTCTGTATTGCGCCCTCGTGTATTACGCCCTCGTGCCTTACTGGATGCTGGTGTATTACGCCCGCTTGGCCTTTGGGAATCGAACCCTGGTTCTCCGTGTACCAGTCCGCTGCCTTACCAACTCATCTATCCATCCGCTCATACTGGCTCGATCTTCCGTGTATCAGTCCGGTGCTTTACCAACTCAGCTATCCAGCCTCTGTATTGCGCCCTCGTGTATTGCGCCCTCGTGCCTTACTGGATGCTGGTGTATTACGCCCGCTTGGCCTTTGGGAATCGAACCCTGGTCCTCCGTGTACCAGTCCGCTGCCTTACCAACTCATCTATCCATCCGCTCATACTGGCTCGATCTTCCGTGTATCAGTCCGGTGCTTTACCAACTCAGCTATCCAGCCTCTGTATTACGCCCTCGTGCTTTACTGGATGCTGTTGTATTACGCCCACGTTCCTTACGGGATGCTGTTGTATTACGAATCAAACCCTGGTCCTCTGTGTACCAGTCCGGTGCCTTACCAACTGAGCTGTCCATCCGCTCATACTGGCTCGATCCTCCGTGTATCAGTCCGTTGCCTTACCAACTCAGCTATCCGGCCTCTGTATTACGCCCTCGTGCCTTACTGGATGCTGTTGTATTACGCCCACGTTCCTTACGGGATGCTGTTGTATTACGCCCACATGCCTTACAGGATGCTGTTGTATTACGCCCTCGTGGCCTTCGGGAATCGAACCCTGGTCCTCCGTGTACCAGTCCGGTGCCTTACCAACTGAGCTATCCATCCGCTCATACTGGCTCGATCTTCCGTGTATCAGTCCCGTGCTTTACCAACTCAGCTATCCAGCCTCTGTATTATGCCCTCGTGCCTTACTGGATGCTGTTGTATTACGCCCTCGTGGCCTTCGGGAATCGAACCCTGGTCCTCCGTGTACCAGTCCGGTGCCTTACCAACTGAGCTATCCATCCGCTCATACTGGCTCGATCTTCCGTGTATCAGTCCGGTGCTTTACCAACTCAGCTATCCAGCCTCTGTATTACGCCCTCGTGCCTTACTGGATGCTGTTGTATTACGCCCTCGTGCCTTACTGGATGCTGTTGTATTACGCCCCCTGGCCTTCGGGAATCGAACCCTGGTCCTACGTGTACCAGTCCGGTGCCTTACCAACTGAGCTGTCCAGCCTTTGTATTACGCCCTCGTGCCTTACTGGATGCTGTTGTATTATGCCCTCCTGGACTTCGGGAATCGAACCCTGGTCCTCCGTGTACCAGTCCGGTGCCTTACCAACTGAGCTATCCATCCGGTCATATTGGCTCGATCTTCCGTGTATCAGTCCCGTGCTTTACCAACTTAGCTATCCAGCCTCTGTATTTCGCCCTCGTGGCCTTTCGGGAATCGAACCCTGGTCCTCCGTCTACCAGTCCAGTGCCTTACTGGAGGCTGTTGTGTTACGCCTCGTGCCCTCCAGGAATCAAAGCTGGTATTATAGCTGGTATTATATAATTATATATTTATTTATTTATATATTACATAGATATATGTATACATACATATACATTTTCTTTTGAGTGTTATTTATTTATTTATTTATTACTGCACAGAAACTACAGCTTTCATTCACCAAAGAAGTGAAAATTCAGTATACCCTTCAGTGTACCCCATACGTGCAAAAGTACAAAATTTGGTGGTTGGAAGAGTTCCAAGAACTGCATAGTTCATGCTGCATTTCACAGCTTTACTACCGTGGTGGAGCAGTGAAGCGTCTCTCACAGTACTGACCCTGAACATGGAAAAACATCCCTTCTTTTGACATATAACTTGAATTATTGGGCAGCAGGGGTTCAAAAACTGTACATTTTGCCTGTCCTCCACAACGTCAAAGGTTGGGTTCACAGCGATACACCTGTTAAGACATTAAGCGAAGTATTTGTCTAATTCAACCACAAAATATTAAATTACATACGGACATACAGATTTTATTGTTTTTGGAAAGAAAGGGGAGACACCCCAGGAAGTGTGTGAGAATAACACAGTGGAGAGAAGAAGTGAGTGTAAGAGTTCATTTGATGAACTTGTTAAGGGAGGCTGAGGGTTGAAGTGAGAGATGTGTGAAGTCGGGCCTTTGTGTTAAGTGTGTGTATGTGTGTGTTTGATGTTACAGTCTTGTAAAGCAGCAGCTGGGGAGGGACGTCCCCTGAGAACCACCGCAGCCATCTAGTAAACCACACACACACACATGCGTGCGCGCACACATATACACACACAGATGCACTCTTTAATAAAGCTATGCAGACCAGACCCAGGCCAATCTGAGGTTTTTTTTAAGGCAGGAGTGACACGGTCAAACTCACATTCACATAGATCTATTAAAAAAAGGACAGAAGGAACCTCATTATTCCAACTTTTAAACCCACAACCTGGCAGTTTAATAACGACAAAATGAAAAAGATGTGATAGATAAGTGCTGGATATAGTGAAATATATCCACCGCTCTGCTGATGTGTGCAATAATAAGCATTTTGTCTGCATATGGTTCAAATGTAAAACTGTAAATGTACTGTAAAACTGCCTCATCCAGATGTGGCGTTAGTAATACAAGCCACAGCAGGGGGGAACACCGAACGAAGGCTATGAAGTCAGTAGCTTAGTCAAACTCATTAGAAAAAGTGGAGCACCTGGAAGTACCTGTGAAATACCAGACTGGAGGACTTTTTAACCTCTTTTTGTTCATGTGAAATGTGTTTAATAGAGATAGTTTCCATCAGCGCAGGCAGGTGGAAGCATGCAGACGACACGTTCTTCTTTCCGCGCCGCGTCTTTACAGACAGAGCCCAAAACCAAAAAAATCTGCACGGTTAAGGAAACCGCTGTCCTTTGCACTTTCATATATCACCTTTTTTTTCACGATATTAGGAATTATACTGGATGACATCACCCTGCAGCTGACTGGGAGCAAACACTCCTATTTTAGAGCAGTGGACTGTTTCCGCGGAGACGATATAACGCAGTCCAGATGATCCCCTCCAAAGATTGTCTCATTATCGCACACGCTGCAGCTGCATCGACCACTTTCATAGCGTGCGTGCGTGCGTGCATGCGTGTGTGTGACCATTCAAACTCAACTTGCAGCATAGTCAATTACCAGAAAATGACTTGCGTGCACCACTTTTCTTTCCAAAAAATCTAATTATAGGGTTTGCCTTAAGTTTATGTTTGGGATGGCAGAAAAGTCCTGGATGATGTGAACCCAGGGGCGTCGCCACAGGATGGTAAGGGTGGGACTGGACTCCATCTAAAACTGATCGCTCCCCCTCCGTACTAAATCAAAGCGTGCAGAGAGTGTTTGGATATTTTGAGTTTGCTAAACTAAAGAGTTTCATTGTTTTGGACCATTTGACTGCTATGAACATTCTTTTTTTTTTTTTTTTCAGTTTATTTGTGTTGAAACCTTCACAAATACCATCTGTCTACTATCAAGACACACATATGTGTCGGGCTCTGCAACAGGATACAGCTTTTAAGTGCTGCATCCATCTATCAATTTTCCCTTAATCCCCACTTATTCCCAATCAGCATCCAGGGGGTCATGATAGCTGGATTCTTTCCCAGTAGTCACTAGGAAATGCAGGAATACACCCTGGTTGGGTCACCAGTCTATCACAGGACACCTCACCTCAAACAGATATGAGGAAGTAAAACATTCAAGTACAGAATAATCATCCATCCATCAGTTTTCTGTTCACCACAGTTTATTTTTGATTAGGGGCACGCATGGGCCTGGAGCCTGTCCCAGAGATCATGAGACAAGAACACCACTGGACATGCACACAAAGACACACACACACACACACACACTGACCCCTAGGAACAATTCAGTCTCCAATCAATCTAATGTTCATGTTTTTGGACTGTGGGAGGAAACCAGAGTACCTGGAGAAAACCCGCACTGACAGAGGAGAACACGTAAGCCCACCCGGAATCAACCCCAGAACCTTCTTGCTATGAGGCAACTGTGCTAAAAAAAAAAGATTGTCTGAATAGATGAGACATTGTCAATTATCTATCAGTACTAAAGAGCAGATGCAAGAAATGTAACAATTTTTTTTATCTGATATTGCCTAAAAATAATAATAATATTTAAAGCATGTAACAAGCGTGTAAGAAGTCGTAGTTTTGCAAAAATAAGTACTTTATTTTAAATTGTAACTAAGTCAGTTTTCCCTCAGTGAAGTTTAGTGATGTGTCTTGTGTCTTTGCTCAAACGTCTTCTTTTTACTCCAGTGCAGCATTTGTTTTTAACATTTTCCACATTATAAATTGTAACCTTAAAATTATATTTATCATAATAACTAATATATATAGCCCGCTTGTCTTTCTGAAATCTTTAGATGTAAAAGCAGGGGGATGCAGAGGAAGAGGGGGAGGTAATAGGACCAGACTTTCCAACAGTAGCCCAGACCTGACAGTTTCTTTCATATCTGACTTCTTTTAGTCCCATACAGGGACTCTTCGCACATGGTAAAGCCATCACATGCACGCACACACTCCCACACACACTACTCATACATACACAACACACACGTGTTCTCAGTCCTCCAGGAAATGGCTTTAACTGAAAACAAGAAATTCAGAAAGAAAGAGAAAGAGAGAGAGAGAGCGAGAGAGGCTTACCAATACAGGACTGAATGTACAGAATGTCTTTTCTAATCTGTGCACGTATAAAGCAGGCCGAGGTGTTGTAAACAAGCGGACCAATTGAGCTCTTGTACACAGGTGAGGATCCTCCAATGACCAATCAGGACGTACTACAGTGTGTCCATTTCCCCATTTCCCCCCACAATGATCAAACCCTTTGCTGTAAAAGAGTCGATCGCGGTTCACTGGCAAGCCTGAGAAGACAAATCCAAATCCATTGTCTAAAATGAATAATGTGTAAAAGTGTTATGTTGCTACACTGCAACCCTGGCAGGGAGCTAAGACGTCTGATTGCTAATCCATCATTAATCTAGCATGGTTGAAATATGCTGACTCTGGGTAATATAATCTGCATGAAGAGTTTATTATTCCATTCAAATTAAAGCAATAAATAAAACATCTTACATCCATCCCAAAGAGTTCTTTTAACACAGTATAAACACACGGCTGTGATTTTGACCACAAACATTTATTGGTGTATAACGCTGAGGTTTGAACCAAAAACAAACAGTGTTTTCTTTAAGTAAGACCTTGAGAAAACACATCAGACCCATAAAGTTCAAAGAGCAACGTGTTTTTGCACCACTAACCAAACACATACCATCAACTCATCTAGTCTGGCTAACTGGCAAACCCTCTTCTTGGTCAGGCCGGTTGGTCCAGGCTCAAAAGGACGATGCAGTTATTCCTGCTGCCACTAGACGGGGTGAGAAATGGGGGGAGCCAATCGGCTGCCATAAGAACCACCAGACATGACTCATCCAGCGTGGAATACCGCGGCAGCCACAGACAGGTCTCTGGCACACACAGAGCAGAAATCCGAGCCTGCAGTGCAGTTTGTGAATGGGGCAGGAATGAACGAAAGCAGGCTAGGTTGAATAGAGCTCCAGTCGGTTTCAAAGGTTTAGGAGTTTTAACAGATTCATCGAGTGTTTGGTTTGGCTCATTTGAGAAAGTCAAGTGTCTGTGTGTTTTACTGATAAGTTTTGGTTCCCTCGCTTCTTTCAATTCCCCCACCGGTTCAGCGAATCTCTCGGCCGAAACGCCGCTCATCAAGCCATCACGACGGCACATCGGCTTGTCGGAAATGATTGTCATCCTTGTCCAGATTTTCCCCCACGGAGACCACCTCTCAAAATGAAGACTAACATATGTTGGATAGTCGAATCATTATTTGCTTATGTGGAGTTGGTCCAAGGCTGGAAGGGCCTGGAGAGCCAAGAGTGTAATCTGTGGGCACAGAGAGTAACACAGAAATAACATATTGTACAAGTTAAAGTATGGCAGGGGAGCAAACTGCGAGCGGTCACATTACATGAAAACAGCAGGCAGGAAGTGTTTTGCAACAGCGGAAAATCTTCAGGACCAGTCCGACCACCAGACGGTCACACTTCATCTGGCCTGCAGGCTGTGGTCAGTGGATGGATACCTTCCCCACCTTGAGAGTCGGATTTGCTGTCATACATTTGTCGGTCACATTTTTCTTCCACTTCTCTTCCGACAAACTGAACAAACTGAACTTTCCTCCTCCTCCTCGCTCTCATCCTCCTTTTCCTCCACGGCAGTCTTACCTCATTGTGTTTTCTCCCCTTCTCAAACATTCTCATTCCTACCTCTGTCACCCTCTTTCTCTCTCTCTGTTTGTGGTCAGTCACACTTAATCTACCTCCCTCCATCTGTTTCTCTTCATTCGTTGGGCCCGCTCTGTTTTTGATTAAGATTACATCAGGCTTTGACCTGTTATGATCCTTTTGAAGTTACTGTGGTTACAGGTTAAACTCAAAGCCCACCACTATTCTTAACCAACCTAATACACACAGAATGCAGAGGGAGGGAATGTTCTTTTTGACCATGGACCAGAATGACTTATTTTTTCCCCCCCTTTTATCCAGCATCATTAAATCAAGCGCTTTTGTCACGTGGAGAGGGAGGCCTGTGACCCATTTTGCATCCCAGCCTGTAAACCCTCACAATCTGTGAATTGGAACGTGACGTGGACTTTAACTATCCTTTAGAAGTAAATTTCCCACTAGAGAATTATCATTTTATGACTTTTTCTGGGTGCTATTTAAAGCAATTTCCCCTTGAACATGTTGCAGAATATTTTCTGGTAGACCAACACTTGGACTACAGGCCAATTTTACCTCTACTTCCTTTTTTCCCCCGTTTTATATATTTTATAGCTCATATAAAAGCGAAAATATCCCAACATTAATCATTAAAAAGACCTGCCTAACAGATATGGACAGGCCTCCACGTTTGCTCTCAGTCTCTGAAATACCACACTTAAATAAATAAATAAATAAATAAAAGAACGTACATTATTTAGTTTAGAGCCTGTACCATGATATTATGTATTGTAAAATATGAATAAACTCATTATGGGAATCATGTTACCATGTAACTGATTGGAAAGTGCGTTAGATTTAATGTGTCCATTTGTGCGTGTGTTAATTGTGTCTGAATCTGAATATTTGACTGGCTTTAAAATTTCCAAATTTTCCAAAATTTCCATCAGGGTTGCATTGCAGAACCTTTAGCACAGTTTCATCTGCACAAGAAACCAAAAGTCATTAAATTACAACTTCAAGATAATAGTTTTTTTTTTTCAGCAAAACTAAACCCAGATGAACATCAGTTGCAGACACATTCACCTACAGCTCGTTAAAACCTTTACAGTCCAGCGTTTACGTCGAGTCTTACAACAAAGAGTCCACCAGACAGTAAATCAGATAAACATGTATGTCTCCTGACAGCAGCTCTGATCCTTCACGTCTGCCCTGAAAATCACATCTGACAGCTAATAAGTAAAACTTCAATGTCAATTTCCAAACATAGATCACAATATCATGTCTGAAAACATTCAGTCTTGCTTCCTTTTCTGTCTCTGAATAAGAAGCATAGACAGAAATGTTAAACTGTACATCATCATTACCCCCGGGTCACAACCGGGGTAAGGAGCCAATAGGCCCAGCCATGGCGCTAAACTGACATCATTTGGCCAAATTGTGGTGAGGTCGAATGTTTAAGTCATTTAAAGTCATCAGGATAAGTGGACACAGTTGAAGGAGAGGTCTTGAACCTCATTTTGCCTGGGTGTGGGTGGTTTCAGTGCCAGAAAATTCTCAATTAGAGTTGCAAATGAGAGGAAATATGAGGTCTGTCTGCTTAACCCACATCATTACGCGTTAATTAATTTCATAAATAAATCACAACTTTCAGTCTTATGTGTCAGTCCTATTAATCAGCATCCTGCTGAGTGAGGTAAATAAATTCAAGAAAGAATCAGAAAGAAAAAGGTATAGTAATTACAATAAAGAAGAATTACACATTCACTCAGAGAAGTTCAATCTTAGACCTTAAAAACAGGGAAGAAAGTGTGTTCAAGATGTCACTGGAAGTTATATTTAAAAACACACTTCCTCCTGTCTCTGTCTCCTCCCACATCCTTCCGCTCCAACTGTCGCCACCTCCATCACTGTCGGGACTGCAGGTATCCCTGCGGAGTCTGATCTGCACGAGCTCGCGAGCTGAATGAAGACACTTTGAGTGGCGAGTGCTGCGGATGGATTTCACTGGATGCCAGTTGTTCCGCTAACCATTTGCTTCACCTCTGAGTCTCTCTGGGCTCCTCGCCCTCTCTGGTGACACCACAGAGCTTCTGTTAGTGGAGATGTTGGCAGGTGCAGTCCTGATCTCTATCCTGACAGCTTTACCAGGTAAGGCAAAACACACACACAAATTCGACATTTTTTTCGAAAATAATTAGAATTCTAACACATATTTTGAATATTGTTTCACACATTTGTTAAAAAAAGTATCCCATATTGCCAGAAACTATTAAAAATAATAAATAACTGAGTTGTTGCAGCGATTGGGCACATAAGGTGCTGCAGCCAGGTGTCCTTGCATTTACGCTCAAGTTATTTATAAGTATTGATTGCCTTTTGTGCAAGGTAGTCAGCCAGGCTTTCTCTTGGCAGGACGACACCGTGGCTGCACATCAGTGTTATTCTGCCTCTCCCTCAGAGCTGTGGTGTGACATATGCTTATTCAAGAAGCCACAATGGAGGAAAACCTGATTGTTTTTCATATTAAAGTCCTTTGCTGCTTTATTAATTTAGTTTTTAAACCATCGCGCAGGTATTCAGAGCAGGTGGAGTGTCTCTTTTTCCAGGAGAGAAATCTGTGTGTGGGCAGGCACAAGTGTCACGCTGCCCTGCCGCTTCGACTACCCTTCAGGTATCACATCAACATGGACAACCTGAAAAGGTTGCAGCGAGGTCGTTTGCGTGTCATGATTTTAAAGCCTTGCAGATCATTTTTGTTCTCCTTTCAAACATGGCAGCCGCTCTGGTTTTCCCAGGTCACACCGTCAGGTGGGTCCAGTGGTTTCGTGTTTCTGCGGAAGGCCGCAGGGAGTTTGCTCACCACACCGACCCCAACCAGATCAGCCTGCCTTACCGCGGACGCACACGGTAATGCAAACACACACTCTGGTATTTGCTAAAAAGTGTTAAGTTCCTGATCAAGTTAATCGTGGGTTTCAGCTACATTGGCGGCAGCTATTCCAGCTGCTCCTTTCAGATTCGGGTCGTGAAGCTGAGCGACACGGGCGACTACCACTTTAGGTTTGAGACGGACCAACCGCTCGGCAGATGGACGTCCCCCGACACCGTCAGGCTCGACGTGACGGGTGAGTCCAGGCTGAAACTTCAGGATGGTACAGCCGGTGTTGGTCATCATCGTGTGTGTGTGTGTGTGTGTGTGTGTGTGTGTGTGTGGTTCAGACCTTCAGGTCCAGGTGCATCCAGCCCGTCACGCCAACACGTACGGATTTGGAGAGACCGTGTTTGTAGGCTGTCAGGCGCGAGGATGTGCCGCTCCAGGAAGGAACCTGGCGCTGTACAGGTGTGTTACATTTTAAGCTAACCCTAACCCCCATTAAAAACACCGCCAGACAATAGACTGATATTCTGCACACAGGAATGGACTGAATCTTGGCTCCTACGAGAAGTGGATGGTCATCAATCGCTTCGACCGCCAACACGCTGGCGCGTATACCTGTCGACCCATCCCACCACAGAAGGTCCAGTCCCCTCCTGTCTCCCTGGCACTTGGGTGTGGGTACAAATGGATGAAAGAAAATTAAAACTTAATCCCTGTATTGTATGTTTTATTTCCACCAGTCATGTTTTTTCTGCTGCCCTGCAGATGCTCCCCACTTCACCTCCATAACAGTCTTCCCAGCAGGAGAGGTGACAGAGGGGGGGTCTGTCACCCTGACCTGCAGCAGTGATGCAGCTCCACCTGCAGAGAGCTTTGCATGGTTCAAAGGTATGGTAGTAGTTTTCTGCAGAAACAGAAGCTTAGCGCGTCTGTGTAGATTCTCATTCATCCAGATCATAGTTATACAAAGGTAGATCTCTGTGTGCAACTGGTTCAGTCCAGTTGAAGAGAAGCTTAGCATCAATAAACACACGTTTTCATGTGCAATGTGCTTTTTATTCGCGTGTAATGTGAACTATTAGTCTTCATGTGTCCATATCGGCTCTCCAGATATGGACAGTGGCAGCATCCCAGACAGTTTCAGACCTCAGCTCCACTTGTCCCATCTCAAATACACCGACAGGGGAGAGTACTTCTGTGTAGCTCGTAACTCACTGGGAACAGACCGCTCCAGCCCGTTTCTACTCAATGTCACTTGTGAGTTTGCCGGAGGCTTTTATTGTTCCTGCAGAGATGCTGGCCTTTGTCCGACTTTATACACGTGCATTGTTACTACTCTTATCATGTGAGCCAAAATGCAGTAGAAAAGCGCTAACTGTGCTTGTTTCAGACTCTCCAAAGGACACACAGGTACTGGTGAATCCTCCAGGGGATATCAGAGAAGGGTTATATGTAAACCTGAGCTGCATCAACAAAGCAAATCCTCCAGCTAACAGGTAAGAGGATGAAATTTAAATATATTTAAATCTCGCTTTAAAATTAGACTTAAAGCCATTCTGCATCTTTTCTCTTGTAGGTACGCATGGTATCGTATTCTATCGGACCACGTGGTGCCTAAAGGAACCTCACAGAACCTGACCTTTCCCTCTGTGCGTGCCCACCATGCTGGTCAGTACTACTGTACAGCATGGAACCAAGTGGGATATCAATCCTCCATCGTAGCTACGCTTGCCGTCCTCTGTGAGTAGCGCGCGCGTTTGTATCACACAAATCCAGTATTATTGTACCCTGTTTTTAATTTAATAGTTATGGCGTGTTCCATTTACCCTGCAAATTGGAAATCTCAGCTGGGAATTACATCACATCCAAGCTGGGCATTTTCCAATTGGTAACAAATTAAGTTTGGCGCCTCCAGGAAATTCTTTGCTGAGCTATTGTTGTTAGCATTGTGAGCTGATATCATCCGCTCAGGCCACCTACAAATGCAACGCAGTTGCCAAGTGCATCATGCAAACGTAAAAACACAGTTAAGCAGGTTGTTTAAATTAAATCATCTTCTTGGAAATCCTGACATTTGAATTCTCCTGGGATGCATGGTTAATTAAATCTCCACAGCCTCATCATTTTCACCATCACTCTGTCTCTCCAGACCCTCCGAAGAACACCTCCGTGTTGGCTCACCCCTCCAGTGTGGTGGATGCGGGTCGACCTTTGACCTTGATGTGCAGCAGTCAGGCCAACCCCGCTGTGGATAATTTCACATGGCACCGCTTGGCTCTGAACGGTGCCTCTGCACAATGTTAGCATCTTAACAATGCGGTTCAACTCAAGGGTAACATTACGAAACAGTTAACTGTTACTCTGTAATTTGTCACGGATGTTTGCAGTCAGGGTTGCCCTGTGCCCCTCTGGATGGGCTGTCTGGTTTGTGTCCTTTAGCAATTTCCTAAACAGTGAGTAGATCCTCCTCTCTCTGCAGCGTGGGGCACCAAGTCTGGCCCCATCTTCACCATCTCCGAGGTTGGACCCAGAGAGAGCGGTCAGTACTACTGCGAGGCCCGCAATCGAATCGGAGCCCACAGTTCTCCCGTCCTCACCGTCAGAGTCAGAGGTAGAGAATCTGTTTTGCACCGACACTGAATGAAAAATTACATGTTGAATTACCTAACAGTAACACAAAAACAAAGTAGAGGCCAGAATTGCATAAGGAAAACCTTTGGAAGAATGATTACAAAGCTTTTCAACATTAAAGTGATGCAAAAAAAAAAAAATAAAGTGGTGTTTTTCATGACGTGTGAAGGTGTAAGAGTTCCATTCACACTAGGTCTGGAGGCCGTTCAGCAGTTCATCTCTGCTGACAAATGTTCCCTGACACCTCCACGCTTTAATGTGCCACCTTGTGACGCCACTTTTCTCTTTTCTTCTTGGTACCTCTTGGTCACTTGTAAAGGTGTCACGGAAGAGATGAGGTGTCCCTGATAAGCTGAGTAAAACATTCTGGTTCTGATTATCTCACACTGTGACCTGAAAATGAAGTGCTTCCCTGAGATTATAGCAAGAGGCACGTTTGGAAAAGTTTCTGTGGGTTTGACATGATGAGTGATGGAACCTCCCCTGTCACTATCGCAGTATGAGGTCTGGACTGGTCCATGCATGGCCTCATGGCTTCTGACTGTTTTTCTATGAGTCACGGTGAGTCATGCAAAGCTCTTTTCTCTTTGAGGGGAGAGAAATTGGTGATGAGGTGTTGTGGAAAACTACTATTTGAGTCTAGACAGCTGAAGAAGTGGAGTTCAGTGTGGAAATAAGACCTGGAAACACAAGTCTCGAGTCTAGACGCTTGTGAGATGATGCACAGCTCTTTCTTTCTCTTCTATTTTTGTTTTCTTGAGTGTGCCACACATTTTTTGCTCATCTCTTGTTAACCATTATTTCCTTTATGAGTTCATTCCCTTCCTCCTTTTTCACCCGCTGGCAGGTCGTCTCAAATTCATTGCCTTGGCCTCAGCTGTAGGTGTGTCAGCAGGACTCATCACACTCACGGTGGCCGTTATGATCAGGTGACACACTCTCTTTTTAGATATTTAGTCAGATATGCCACAATATTTACATTATTTAATGGTGAGATACTATAGTTTGGTATAAATTTCACAGTAAGAACATGCACAGAGTCGACACGGAGTCAGGAGAAGTCATCAGCAAGGTACGTAATGCTCCTTACTCCTACATTAAAGTAATTCCACTGGAATTTTCTCTGTCTGTGACTGTAAAATGTTCAGATATTAGCCTCCATTCTCCTCTTTCTGTGTGTGGTTGTGCGCGTGACTCCAGCGGCCATCAGTGACAGCTGACACCATGTTCTACGAGTCAGCCCAGGAGAGCATGCCAACGGGAAAGGGCAAGATGTCCGACATACCGGTACACAACCCCTTTAACACTTTCACCAGTGATGTGAGACAGGGGAACAAGAAATCCTTCCATTAACTCAGATCCATCACGTGTGTAGGAGGAGCCAGAAGATTTGAGTGACAGCTCCCCTCACCCCTCCATCGTTCCCCTTAAGGATGCTCCACCAGTAACGCAGGAGGAAAGACAAAGCCCCGCCCCAAACTACCCGACTGTCCACTACTCCAGGTTGTCCAGGTAGACATCTGCATCCTCAGCCTTTACATTCCTCTGAGGTTCTGTCTCCCTCTGCAACACGGCTGAATCTCTTCACTGCTGACGGCAGCAGTCATCTACTCTTCCACATTTGATGTGTCACAGATTTTATTTCACCAGTATGCCCCCCCATTCTTGATTTTTTACTTATCTTCCTGTCATCACAGCTCCCACACTCCTCTGAATCTCTTTCTTTTTCCGAATACCCAACACCTCCTGTTTACGAGACGGCAATAAATTTCCCGTCTCTGTTTTGGGTTGTTAAAAACATTTTAACACATCTGGAGCAGCATTTGATCTGAGTCAGATGTCCAGGTGCACTCATATGAGTTCTGTTTTGTTGATCTTTTATTTAGTGTGGATCAGGTGCAGGTTCACAATCTGCCAGCAGGTGGAGACAGAAAGCCGAAGGAGTCCTCGAAAGTTGTTTACACTTTTCTCCACCAGTGAGGCCTGAGCAGGAGATCCAAAAGGTGTGAGATGTTTTTCACCTTGTATTGCAGAAGTAAAGTTGAAATATTCTATGCATATATCTACAGTTCTTTTCATTCCTGTCTTTGTTTTCCGTTTAAATGTTCCACCTGAAAAGCATTTACAATAACCCACTAGAAACTGCAGAAATTGCATTAAATAAAATAACCCTCCCTTGAGAGATCACTCAGATTTTATCTCTTGCTTGTTAGTCCTCAGATCAAGAGCTCCATCACCCATCTTCGTATAAACTTGTGATTTCACATGCGCTGACCCAGACAGAACTGCAGGAAGAGTCTTCCTGTAAATGTTGATGATGTTGCTATGGATCACACATATCAGCATCCTTGTGGATTTCTCCATGGCTCCAGGGACCATGAGAACATGTGGTTCTTGGTCAGTTCAGTTTCCTGCACGATGTCTTGGGTCGTCTCTTTGGAGCAGCATTTGCACCGTTGCACTGTCATTCTGCTTGCAGTCATTTCCACAATAAAATTACTGCTGCTTCCTAGTTGGTAGTTTGTTCACAACATATATATATATGAATGTCTTCTTCATATGTATCCTGACAAATGAAAATATAAATTTATTCCTGAAGTGAAGATGAAGATCTTTGAAAAAAATAAACACATTTAGAATATGCAGCATGAAACACTACTGGATTGTTAGAGAGTTAATTCTTATTTTGATGGATGGTTAGGCAACTTTTATTCCGTTGTCTGCATTAAATCAGCAATAATTCTGAATTGCATGTTGTGGTTTGCTATTGTTAAAATATTCAGTTAAATAATAAAAAACAAAACAAATGCAAATACAGTAGAATATAGTTCAAGGTTGTTTTGTACTTTTGTCCCTTTCTTAATATTTGAAAGCATTCAGGAAGACAAATTTAGCTAATGAGACACCCCGCCCCCCAAAATAAATAAATAAATAAATAAATACTTTAGAAAGTGGAAAGTAGAAAGAAATTTCAGGGACATTTTTGAAGTTGCACTGAACCAGAGAAATGAGCAATGCTTGCTTATTTGCCTGTTTCACTTCATTAGCTAGATTTTGTGAATTTCCGTCACCTCCTTCAAATGGAAGTTTAATTTAGCTTATCCACAGTCTTGCAATGGGCCTTTCACCCACCGCTTCTTAGCTGTGATTTTTGTTGATTCATTTCAAATGTCTCATCCTCTGTCAACAGTAGATAATTGCTCATGTTTGGTTTAATAACTAACCTAATCCGGTTTTCTATTTTTTTATGTCAAATCAAAACTAAATTATTTAAAATTTGGATTGTATTTTATTGTTTACATTCATAACTGTTTTTGTTTTTAATGCCCACTGGTTCCATATTATTGTATTTAAATTGCATTGTATTTGATTTTGTATCTGAATATTAGTACCGTTGAAACATCTTGTCCCCGTATAAAAAAAGAAATATAGTTATAATGTGGCATCCATAATTGAGTAGGCCTGTATGTATTCATTTTTGCACACTGATAACATAGAAAAAAAGAAGATTTAATCAGTCCACCACTGCACTGTCTGACAGGAAATCTAACGATACAATTTTGTTTTCTCGTTTATTTTATCCTTTTATTTATCGTTTAGTTTCTCAGGTCAGTAGTTTGCGTTGTCTTCACCAGTTTCATCGTCCAGCACCTCCACCTAGTGGACAAAATGGATTTTACAGACTGCGTTACAATCTCAGATAACGCTTATATGCAAAATATATTAATTTAACATAGCTTATGTCATCATTTTCTTCACTCTATTACAGGCAGCAACAGTTTTTTTTTACGCTGTTTGTCATTCACATCATAAATTCTTATATTTTGGATTATCAGAAACCTGTAACAGTATGAGAGGAGGAAGGAGAGTGGAACCCTCCCACTTCTGCTTCTCAAGCAATGCACAAAATAAAAATATCTGATATACCTGCTTCCCCAAGCTGGTGAGGCACACGGCGACTGAGATTCTATGGGAACCTGCCCCAGCAGGTGAAGTTTAACCATGAAAAGTTTAATTTTGATCATTCTTGCGACGATAGCTGGTGAGTAAAAATAGTTTGGGTTTACTGTCATAGGTCAAATCCTTTCAGCACATAGATTTTGACTTTGATTAAAGGTGTCTGGAGTGGACCCTTGGGAGTGACTTTCGGCAGAGATCAGTGTGTTCTGAGAGGGGCGTCAGCGGTGATTAACTGCCAGTATGACTACCCTTTCGGCCACGTTGTCACCGCAGTCGGTTGGTCTAAAGGCCAGCAGATATCCGGTGATTGGGGGCTGTTCCCATTGCCAATCTTCGAGAACCCCTCGGAACGCTATCGATATGTGGGCAACTACAGGGGTGACTGCCGCCTGCAGATTAATGATGTGCAGCACGACGATGCAGGGAACTACTTTTTCAGTTTTCGAACCACGTTCGGACAGTGGACCAGTACAACATCCGCTCAGTTGTCTGTGAAAGGTAACTACAGGAATAAACCAGTCAGCAAGTATTTGAATCACTCTTCTAATTTTACCCTCTTTCCTGTGATTCAGAGCTGACGGCTGCTGTGGAGCCGAACTCCGTGGCGGAGGGAGATGTCGTCAGTCTGACCTGCATGTCGGGCTGTGCCACCCCGGTGGACATCGTCTGGTTCAGGGATGGAAAACCTGTGAGAAACGCTGTCTTTCGCGTCAGTAGAGAAGATGCTGGCAGGTACCACTGTGCTGTTTGGAAACAACAGAGGATCCGATCTGCCCCCGTGGCTCTCAATGTTATGTGTAAGTCTGTCATGGCTTCAGTAACTATAACTGATTTAATTGCATATTTAAGTAGTTCTGTAGAAGAAACTATTGATCAGTTATGTCAACGGTGACTACTACTACTCCCTCAACCTTTGCTCATCCCTCCATCAGATCCTCCTGACAGAGTGACCATGTCGATCAGTCCAGCCGGTAACGTCATCAGAGGAACTTCTGTGGTTCTCACCTGCAGCAGTGAAGCCAGCCCCCCGGTGAAAAAGAGCGGGTACATCCTCTACAGGGAAGGGCGTTTTGTTGGGTTCGGGCAGAACCACACCATCCCTGACGTGCAGCCGGATCACAGCGGGCGGTACCATTGTCAAGCCTGGAACAGCATCAGCAGCGCAGGAATGGAAACTTTTAACTCAGCTGCGGTGCTCCTCCAGGTCTACTGTACGTATATGGACATAAACTCACATAAACACATGTTTTGCTGCTGTTGCTAATGTTCCAGGTGCTGCAGATGATGATGATGATGATGATGATGATGATGATGACCTATGTGGAATTCTTCTATTCTCCCAGACCCCCCAGTGAACATTTCCATTTGGATGAACCCGGCCCGTGCCGTGTGGGGCAGCAGTGTGAATTTGAGCTGCTCCAGTGCTGCCAACCCTCCTGCCGAAAACTACACCTGGTACTGGAGGACAGACCCCAGCAGCTCCAGTGGGCTGCAGGTGGCCTCAGGACAGGTGCTGTATATTTCCTCCATGGAGGCGTCCCTCTCTGGACTGTACCTCTGCCAGGCCAGGAACCAGCTGGGGGAGAAGAACTCGACCGAGGTGCTGCTGGCCATGGTGGAAGAGAAGGAGGAGGGTTTGTGTCTGGTGCACTATGGAAGGATAATCTGGGTAAAAGGTGATTAATGAACCCGTGTGTGTATGACCTCCTCAGGCAGCCTGACACTCCCAGTGTTGGCTGGACTTGGACTCGCTCTCATGGTGGCTTTTGTGTTCGTCCTCTTTCTTTTCTGGTGAGTCAGTCATGGATGAAGACACTGCACATTTCTTAACTCAAGCATCATATTTTCGCATTAGGATTTTCAAAGCACTTCTCCTTTTCTCACTGTTGTGTAACATTTTTCTTTGTTCAGAATTGCCACATGTGTGCTAATCCTAATTTGCCTTCTGCAGCCATTTTTTAGGACAACAGTGAAACAACTCAGTTCCGTTTTTGATCAGATGCCAAAGTGATTCAGAATTCTATTATTATTCTGTACGCAAATGAGCTCCACAGATTAGAATTTTTTTTTTTTTTTCCATTGACGGTGACTCAGTTCTACCAGTGACAGTCAGTGAAAAACAGTTTGTACAGGCTGCTGCGCTGTGCCAGTTTCACGGAAACACCACAACACAACTCAAAAATGCGATTTAAAAGATTGAGCCACTATATGTTTTTATGTTTTCTTTACGGTTTTCTCGGCAGGAAGAAAAAAAAGAGGCTGACGCAGAAAAAAGTGAGTGATCACATTCATATTTCAAACATTCTGACAGTTTCTGATCACTTTGGTTTGTTGCCTTCAGGAGGCTGAGCAAGACTTCACTGGGAAGCAACCTGATAATGAATTCAACGGCATCTACGCTAACATCCACAGGCCGTCCTCTCCTCTACCCGACATCGCTCTCTACTCACAGCTGCCATCGCACTCCGAACAGCATGTAAAAACACTGCCAACGCACATGTGGATAAATATCCACACAGAGATTTTAAAACCATATGAACTCTTCCTCCTCCTCCTCCTCCTCCTCCTCCTCCTCTCAGTCTCGATCATCAATGGGAAGCGAGGTTACCTACTCATCAGTGAACATCACATCCAGAGGTTCGGGTTGTTTGAGTGACAGTACAGATTCGCAGGCCTCACGGTAGGTTCACTTGCCCCATCTGTTGGTGGGAGTTTTTCACTATTAGTGCTTTTATCAATTTTTAAGACATTAAAAGCACTTTGATAATTACTTTGGAGAAATCTCTCTTTCAGACTATACTGAATCTTATTATTTATGAAAGTGCTAGAAAAATCTTCAGTGTAGGCGGGAACATTTTGTTCCTTGCAATATCAGTTGGAAAATAGAGAGTTGTGAAAACTGCAGTACAAGTTATAGGAAGGAATGAAATACAAGTTTGGGTCATTTTAGCAAATTCTAAAATTCCCCCTCAGGTCCAACGGCAAATACAACGCTGACCATGTGGTCTATGCTACAGTTAAAACTGGCTGAGCTCAGATTCATCATCCAGGGACCGACAGTAAACACTGTAATTATCAATCATTTCAATTATTTATTTTATATTTGGTATATTTCCAAATAAAGCTTTGGTATCAATCATCAATCTTGATGCACTACAGTGTAAAATCTATAAATGTCTTTGAATATTTGACTTTTTACGCATTAAAGAGTTACACAAAAGACCTCCTCAGAGAGGACGATTTAGGTTTTTATTGCACTATGGCGCCGCAGCACGCGTCAAATAAACATCATCATAAACAATAACAAACTATTTACAACAACAAACAAATACTGATTACAACATGAGCAAGATCTGCATCAGTTCATGTGGGGATAAAGACAAAATGTGTATGAATAGCTGTGCTTTTTTTGTGCCAAATTCACAGGATTACATGCAGTTGCGACATATCTATGTGCAGTTTACGTAGTACAGAACTAGCAGTTCCCCTTTAGCAATGCAAACTTGGAACATTTCAAGTTTGTCTTGCCTCTGTGGGGATGATTTTGTATCACAAATAAATGGCACAAGCTGTACTTAATCTGTAGGAAGAACTAACGGCAGATATCGACAGTGTCACGTGTCCGTATGTTAATTCAGTTTTTGAGATAATGTAGTTTGTTAACTTGATGATGCAATGTTCCACTAGACATGAACAGGAAATAGGAATAATACACGAGAAAGGCAAACTACAAGTCACAGCAAAAAAACCTTTGTATTTCACAAAACTGGCCTCTAGGATGGATTGTATTTTCACTTTGGCTTCGTTAATCGGTCTTTATACAAAAATTGATCACCAATAGAGGTTAAAGCACAATTGTGACTCTCTGCACACAACTGGGGTATTTAGGGTTTCGGAAGTCAGTTTTAAAAGTGACCTGTGACAGGAGTGTCACGGTCTAGTTTCATTCTCATCAGAAAGTCCCTCTATCCTCTGCAAGGTCTGCTCAGAGGCTCAAGTCTGATTTCATGGCCGGGCCAATTTGTGAACCCCTGGTAAGTTGTGATAGTTCTGTTGGCGACAGAGAAGAACAAAAACACATCTGTAACACCAAGATTTTTCCTGGTTTCATGGAAAATAAGAAACATATGACAAAGGGAGTCTCTCACCCTCATGGCTGTAGATATCCAGGGAAGAAATCGGGACACTTTGGTGTAGACGCCAGGTTTCTTGGCCATGGCACATCCCGTTCCCCAGCTCACAACTCCGAGGAGACGATACCGACTGGTCTTTGACAGACAGTCCTCTGCCACAAAAGGACCGCCGCTGTCTCCCTGGAGTCACAGATGGAGCAGGTCAGACAATCCATCAAGACAAAGAAATGCAGGCAAATATAA
Organism: Pao palembangensis; assembly: GCA_015343265.1. Classification (NCBI taxonomy): domain Eukaryota; kingdom Metazoa; phylum Chordata; class Actinopteri; order Tetraodontiformes; family Tetraodontidae; genus Pao; species Pao palembangensis. The sequence goes on from CM027088.1 coordinate 8,841,534, forward strand.
ATAAATAAGAGGACATTGAAACACTAGAATTGTGCACCAAAAGAGACACAACCGGACCTGACAAGCATCAGTGCCTCCTTTCTCATACCCGGCACAGAACATGGTCGTGGTGATCTGGTTATCATAGTAATCAGGAGCATTACATACAGTATCACTGATGATGGGCACATGTGCCTCCTGAAGAATATTTGCAAGGTGACCTGAGAGACAACAAAAAACTAAAAACTGTCAGTCTGTAGACATTAGACCAACGTTTTGTTAACAAGAAAACACGGATATAATTGTCATTAAATGTAAACTCACCGTAGTATCCAACATTTCCCCAGCCTGTAATTGTTCCCATTTGCCCATCTATTAATCTTTGTCCATATGTCGGCAGACAGACAGGCTGGATGTACTCTGTAAGCAAAATGCACCATCTCACCTGAAGCGCACAAATGCAGGGGCTGTAATTCTACATAATCAACACTAGGTGGCAGATGTACCCAAGGCGACGATTTTCAATTATATAACGGTGTTATGTTATAAATTAACACGAATAATTCAAGGATTAACCCGCCACTGGCTGCTTTAATCGAATGTTAGCCTAGATAAGCTGACATTTGTGGATAGTTCAGTTGATGTCCTCAGTAAATCTGTACACATGCTATAATTAGTAAAAATCTGTCCTGTCAGGTCACAGAAACATTACTGCAGAAAACAAGTTAATCACAGCTTCTTTTTCCTCATTTCTAACCATTGTTATCATGAAATAGGATGTATGAGAGTGTTTTTCTGAGTCGTGTGTGTGTGTCTGCCTTCATGAATTGTACCGTTGAAGGTAAGAGGATGGGAGAGGGCGAGAACTGCGATGTCCCTGCTGTTGTCATCGATGTTAGCATCCACAAAGGGCAGGTAGCTGCTGTGGTAAACAATGGTCTTAACCTCCACCACATTGGCATTGACGGGTTTGTTGTAGATGGAGCCCAGCAACACACGCCAGCGGTTAAGAAAGCGATACCGCCTAGCACAGAAGAAGCATACTGTCCTTGCACCAATACAGATGGCAGTGACAACATTTTGCACTTTGTGCGGCTTTCTTGCTTACTCTGGGAAGCAGTGTGCTGCTGAGACGATCCAGCGGTTTGAGATGATGGACCCGCCGCACTGGTGGACTCCATCGTACTGGAGGCTGACCTGCCAAGGCCAACTGCCCTGCCTGGCATCAACACCGCCGACTATACGGTCCGCCGCAAAACTACGCCTGCCGCAGTCTGAGGGGAGAGGGCATAGAAGACAGAAAATCAAATGCTAACAGAGTGGGGTAATTTTGAGTCAAAACACGCAAGAGATTAGCGTAAAGAAGGGGAAACACCAGACAGGATGTACAAGTGTCAAAGAAGCACAAAAAAAACCCCCACAAAGGTCACAAGAGAAAGACGAGCTCAGCATGTGAAATAAGGTGAGAGAATGTCCACAGTGTGTCGGACGGTGATAGTAGATCTCAGTAAACATCTTACCTTGGCACAAGAGTGTGAGAACCTCCCGGCTCTCACAGTCACTGGAACAAAGACAGACACAGTTAGCAACAACAGCCTGACATCCAAACTAGGATAGTCTTGATGTTTCTGTGTGTCAACCAAGTAAAGAGGTGAAAGAAAAGGGCAAAGGGAGGGCAGTGGCTGCTGTGAGACAGGTGGGGACAGACGGGTGGAGCTTACCACGGGAACAACGAGTCTTTGATTTTCTTGCCATAGCTGAGCTCTTCCTGTTTGACGCAAAAAAACTCGCCACCATCCCCACTGGCCTCCGGCACTGAAGCGACTGAGTAATTCACAACACTGAAACACACACACACACACACACACACTTCAGTCCCAAGTCACAGCATTAAACACTTAGATATATCTGTAAAAAAAAATAAAAATCTCACCTAACAAAGCCCACTTCCTCACAGCTGATGCTAGCAAGAAACTCATTGGCTGATGAGGAACACACCTGGCGCCACCTCTTGTGGGTGGAGTCAAACACTCGGAGACGCTGGTCTGCGGAATTTACCTGGACTGCAATCAGATTTTCAAAACACACGATCATTTCCTTCCAACCAAGCTTTTTAAAACTTCTGTATGGCTTTAAAGAAGGTTACTCACCATCGTACAGACCTGTGTCTTCCTCCATTGTGCAGTACGTAACTGCAGAAAGGAGACATTTTTGTTAAATCTGATGTAGCATATGAGCACAAATCACTTTTATCATATGTTTGCATTTGTGTTCTGACCTATGATCCAGGCGGCAGCTCCAATGGCTCCCAAAGTCATCAACATCATACACACTCCAAACACACGGCAGGGGGTCAACACACAGGTCAGAGAGATTCCTCTGTTCTCTGCCGACAGTATGACAGTACAGTGTTTAGTGAATACACATGAACTTAGTCAAGTCTAATTTTAAAAATTGAATAAATGATTCAAGCGGAAACCAAATATTGTTATTTTATTCTCAAATACAATACATTGGTGTGTATTTTTTTTTTTTAAATATACAATAATTTGTTATCTCTATGGCAGCACGCGGAGACGGCAACAACAAAATGTCCGATTTCAGTTCACAGCCCCAAAGTAGGAGACAGAACATTTGCTGGCAAAGATTGAAGAGTACAAATGACACTGATTGGATCAATAGTCTAAAGTCTACAATCCTTTACAGAGCGAGAACAGAACGCTCAAGCGAGGATGCGGTCCATCCCGTCACGTCTGCATACACACAACCCTCACATTAACCTCACTGTTGCTCGCTGGTGGGCCTTTTGACCCTCACAGTTAATACAGTTAATGTCTGACATTGATTTCTTTGTAGATGATCTCTTCCCAAAGCTGAAGCCACATCAGAAAATGCTAAGAGCAAACAAGGTTTTTATTATTAAAGCTCTATCTACCAACCTGTTCAGATTACTTTGACCTTGTTTCTGATCACCTCATAAGACAAGGGTTATGGGTTTGAATCATCTATCTGGAGTTTGCGTGTTTTTCTGTGGTTTCCTCCAGTTTCTTCCCACAGTCCGAAAACACGCATTAGGGTGTTTGGAGGCTCCGCTCAGTGCGAGTGTGAGTGGGAATGGCATGACCTGGCATGACGGTGGCCTGTCCAGGGTGTATTTCTGTCCCTCTCCCAGTAACTGCTGGCATAGACTCATTTGCATGTGCAGTGATTTGTTATTTTATTCAAAAACAGTAATATTTGATACACATTAAACATCAGCAAAGGCAGCACATTGTTACTTTAACATGTCAGGAAATAAGCGTAGATACTGTCAGAGAGAACATTCTGCACGCCTGGCTTCCTTCCTCTGACATTACTCTCCCTCCTCGTGTAAAGCTTTTAATAAACAAAATGACCAGTTAAATCCTGGGTAGTCTGGAACATCATATATGCCCCTAATCTGGTGGTTTTATTATCAACAATCATCATTTTCTGTCTTCCTCTGAATTTATTAAGCATCAGGATCAACTGAGTTAGCCTCTCCCTTTATCTGTCTGTACCCAAACCCTCCCTCCTACCTGTCTTTTCCTCCCCCCCCTCTTCTAAACGCCGAGCCAGCGTGATAATGGTGTTATTGTTTCGAGGTTTGTCGGAGGAGGACAAAGATCCACGAAAGAGTGGGAACAAAGCAAAGCTAACGTGATCAACGCAAATGAAAATATTTTCAGAGGGTTGTTTCTCACAGTTTTCCAGGATAAACTCCACACCGCAAACTTCAACCATTACTGCTTTTCCTGCCACCCCCGCGTTCACCCCATTTCATAACAGAACAGGGACTCTATTGTGTCCCCTAAAACAGAGACCACCTTCACCTGTGAGCATGTATGTGTGTGTTATTAGGCTCTGCTACCATTACCCCGGTAAGCAGCACACACTCCAACACAGAAAAACTGGCTGCAGATTCCCTTAAATTGCTGATTCTTCCATGAGACTGACATTTTGCACTCTTCTTAACGCACTACAGTGTTCTTTGTTGCCATGTTTCATTGCCTCTGGGGGTAAATAAATCTTGCAGGAGGGGGAAGAATGAATCACAACCATCATTACTGATTGTAATATTTTGGGTTCCAGTTCGCCACCACAGCATCACATGACTGGCCAGATTTAACACTCTGGAAACGTTTCATGGTGTCGCCACTTTTTCTTTCTTTTTAAAGCAAAGATAACATCGAATTTGAATGTTACAAACACAGTCAAAATGTGCTGCATTGTAGCTTAAATCAAGTAATCTTAGGACTCCAACCATCGTGATGAACCATCAAAAACACAGCTTAGCTGGCTTCCTCACATACTGGTTTCAGTTTAAACCGGAAAATGGGTTTAAATGGGTTGAAGGGCTTTGACCATGGAAGACGGTCCCTTCCTGATCACTGATGTGGTCGGAGCAAAAAGGAGGAGACAAACACAGCCGGAAACATGAATCACACACATTCGCACATGATGGTTGTCATGGTAATTAAGTCAAATTAAACACAATTAAGGCAGTGTAACAAATATGAGCGTGATATATAAGAAAATATACACTGCTCTGCATGTTGATAGCAACTGCATCAGTGTGTATGATTGTGTTCCCCCACTAGTCCACACATGTCCGGGAAACACACACTTGAAGGAAAAAGCAGACGATAACCCACCTGATCTAAAGCCAGATGCACACATCACAAACCACACCAGATGTGCCACTCCTCGCATGAGCCGTCTTTACCCTGTAATTACACATAAAGGCCTTGCCTAACTCACCACAACTGGGTGGACCCCCAGATTCTACAAAATGTTAATCTGAATATGCTGTTGCACAAAACCTATGTTACAACACATCCCTGAAGATCTGGGCATGAAGGAGAGGAAATTTCTTTCCTGACTTTGTTGTGCTGGCTACTCCACTCGCAAGGTAGGAAAAACCACTATGAAATCTTGTGTTGTCCTGAACTCATTATAGAATGTGTACGATGACTACTGTAAGGCTGCTTTAGCTTCAAATCTTTGAAAACATGAGGTTTGAGGGGTCTTTGTTGACGGGATGACGACCTGAAATACAAAATGTTGCAGTTTTGCTCAATGAGAGTGAAGGGGTTCTTAATTCTAGCCTTCTCGTGGCATCATGAGTATCCTATTTCCATCTGAGTTGGTTTTGGTGGGTTTTGGCCCAGTAATTCTGTTAGTTACTTGAACTGAGCTGAGAGTCGGTTTTGCTCAAAGCAGTTAATGGTTAACTGCCAAGTGGACTGATGTCTGGTCCCAAAAAAAAAACAGCATGTGCTGCGTATGACCAGCACAGCATTTTAATCTGTGTGTGTGTGTGAGAGAGAGTCTGTGTAGATTCTCTGTGAGAGAGAGAGAGACAGAGAGAGAGAGAGGAGAAAAGAGAGAGAAAGAAAGGAAGGACAGAGGACAAAAGGCAGTAAGAATATAATTAGATGTGCACTCACCCATCTTCCCCTCAGTCACAACTTTCTCAGCATACATCTCTATAGGATAGGAAATGCCCGTCGTCAGTATCGCCAGCTGTCCCCTTCTCTCCTTTACTTGTCTCCTTTTCACTATGTAGGTGAGCTTAGTCAAAAGCCACTATTGCTTGTCTGCAATAATAAGGAGAATCAAAAAACTGGGGTCCTCACATACATGAATTGAACTGTAAATTACAGATTATGTTTATTACAGATTTACCACTTGGTCTAAACTGCTGCTTTAGGTGGTTCTATCCGAACAGTAATATGCAATTGTCCCTTTTTGTGGTGGAAATACAAATACTAAACCTGTAATTAACATTAGCATGCCACCAAAAAGCTGAAAAAAGCCTGAAGGAGCCTTCCAGACAGTGACTCACCTGTGTTTTTTTTTTTTTTTTACCGCAGGTGGAGCCCCAGCCTTCACCTGCTCTGATTAATTTTTCACTCCGCTTTTATGGAAAATTAAAAAAAATAACAACAATTCCGGCAACTCTTCTGCTTCAAACTTAGTCGACAGAACTCTTTCAACTCCAGCGCAATTAAATCTCAGTTTTCCGTAAATCCTTTTTTTTTTTATCTCCCCACCTGCTTTTCCACAGGTTAGTGACCCCACTGAAAGAACGAAAAAAGAAGAAGTGAGGGTCG